>OX451736.1:78211322-79411322 GCA_948472305.1 Vicia faba
AAAATAACTTTTTGAATTTGTTAAAGCACATAAGCAATAGGTAAAAGCACACATAAATTATCTCGGTTACTCTACAACCAAGAGTAGTCCAGTCTCTTTGTCCCACAAGATATTTTTCACGATAATCTAAACTTGATTACAACTTGCTTAGATACATCAGTTCAAAACTTCAATGCTCAATCAATCCTGAAAGATACTTCCTTGTCTAAACACACCAGTTTAAGACTTTCTTGCTCCAGCAACCTAGCTTGAGACTTCCTTGCCCAAAGACTCAGTCTGAGACTTTACAAATTCTAAACAAAATATTTAGGATTTACAACAAGACGTACTTGATATATAATCAGAGATACACAAAGAATACAACACGACCAAATACCTGGTTGCTTGTGATTTATAAGATATACAAAGATAAGAAATCTCAAGATGATGTGCTATACAACAAATACATATGATATCTTATTGTAGAATTCCAATTCTTATTCTTCTTGTAATATCTTATTGTGGTGTTTTTTCCTTTGAATCTCCAGCTCCTTATATAGAAGAAACAAAACAGACGTTGGAAGATAACTTGCATAAGTGTCTTTGCTAAGAATAAATTTATAAGAGAGAGACGTTGGAAGTTGGTGCTGTTAAGATATTAATCTTTTGAGTAATATATTTATCCAACAGAGTCTTTCTGAAGCATGGCGACCACAAGGATGCTGGGAAAGACTAAAGAAGTCGTGTCAAAATACCTCGAGCCTTGCGTTAGGAACCCTAGTTGACTTTATTTGTAATCTGGATTTTGACCAGATGAAGCTTCTTTTCAGAGTACAGATCAGAGGCATTATACTATGTTTCCAGGTCATCAGATTATGAGCTATCATCAGAAGCTGAGGTTCCAAGTGATGATCAGATTCCGATCCTTCAGAATCTGAGTTATTTGCTTCTTCAAAAGCTATTTAACTGGGTCAGAACCAAGTCAATTACTAACTTAATGATCCAGCACACTTAAATAAATATTAGTATACCTAATTGTTCTTTAAGTACTTTGTTATTATCAAAATCCAAAGAGCATGAACAAATTTTATTCCAACAATATCCCTCTTTTGATGATGACAAATAAACGTATTTAAGAATAATGGTTGGTCAGTTTAATTAACTTGGAAACATTAGAGTCTAAGGTTTGTAAGTCCCATGTGTCTAATAGTCCAAAGGTTGAGTTTTGTAAGCTCCCCTTAAGTACTATCCAAGTTAGTTAAACTTATTATGATTAAAAATAATTAATCAATAAATGTAGCACATAAACATAAGTTTCCTTATATGGGTTCTTGTGTTAATAAAAAAATCCAAAAATGTTTTCACTATCCTCTTTAAATACTCCTATATTTCTCACCCTTTTTCATCAACAAAAACAAATAATAAATAGAGAGAAAAAGATATTGAGCAAAAATAATAAAAGATACTTAAAAATACTATATTATATTTTAGCTTCCAAGAAACTGAAGAGACCAAAAGAAAAAAAAAAAGAAAATAATTACTTTACGAGAAAACAAATTAATATATTGTCAGCTTCCAAGAAATGGAAACTAAGAAGTGAAAATATGTACTAATGAGTCGGTAAAGCATGCGTTAATGACTATTGGTATTTAAACTTTAAAGAATCAAAGACAACATAACATGATTAATATTCCAACGGGACACTCTAAAAGCATATCTCCTTCGTCAAATAAATCACATAAATCTACTTCTATCTTCTTCTAAATTAAGATGAATACTTATGCTAAAAATTCCAAGCCCTCCATTACTTGAGAAGCTACCATGGTCAAGGAGACCAAGGTTGTGAAGGAATTCATTGAGTAGAGGTGTGATGAAATCAAGATCTCTGAAGCAAGCACAACTTCTGAAGCTTTGAAGCCACAGAAAGCTCCAAAGGCAACAAAGAAGATGAAGTCAAAGAAGAAGAAGAAGAAGAAGAAGAAGAAGAAGAAGAAGAAGAAGAAGAAGAAGCAAGTAGAAGGAGAAGTCTATTTTGATTCAGATGATGAAGATGGGAGGGATTTGGGCTGGGGAAACTTTCTTAAGGCAAAACATGATATGATATGTAGAGTATTGTATCTGAAAAACTATGAATGTAATCCCCATATGTTTAATGAAATAAAAGTTAAAATCCTTTTTCATTAACGTGTATTTACTCAGTTTTACACAATTTTTCACAGAATTGTTCAATAAGAAACTATGTATAGGCATAAAATAATTCTAAGTAAAAAATAAATCTTAACTCACGGCATCCAATCAGATTATGACCAAAACGCATAAATGAACATCTTCTTAGTACAGTCGAACCGGTTTTTATTAATAGAGAACATAAGTAGGAATCAGAGATGAGTGGTTGAGAAGGACTATTAAACCAGCTTCTTTTCAAAAATTTATTGGTGCACAAAAAATAAGGAAAAACAATATGTTAGTTTAAACATGCTTATAAAATAGGCTTTCCATAACATAAGAAGGACACACCTCAAAACACTAGCTTATAAAACAATGAGTAAGCCAACACAAAAAGAAGAGAAGGAAATGTTGGGTTGAAATCACGAAACTAGAGTGTCACATGAAAGTATACATGTTTTTGATTGAAGCAATTTATAAGTATAAGAGTATCATACCCACAGGGGTAAATTCTACTTAGATTTGAATTTTAAAAAATCTATTCTTTCAATTTAAGAAACGAGAGAGGAAATAATAAAGTTGGTGGTGACAAGTTCAGTGTTACTTAAAACACGACTAAAAATAGTGTGAGATGGAGTGAAAGTATAATATGAGTGGTTGAGTTGAGCATAGATCCGTAAATATCATTTGTGCATTTATGTATTAATGTTGTGTGGAGTCGTGGCAAGCAAGGTCAGAATGATCTTGTGGTGTATTTTTACAACATTCAGAACATGCATACAAGGGCAAGAGAACAAATCTCTACGCCTCACTTATAACCCAAACATACGTCTTTTAATAAATCAAAATTCCTTAATGATTGTAGTTTCTTATCTCTAAGTAAAATAGGTCAAGTGAATATATCTATTCTACTTTTTCAACCATTCTTACTCCTGAAATACACTTGTTGTTGGATCTCTCTCAACATCAAGTTGTTACCTATTTCTAAGTTGATCAATTAAAGAAACAAGTTTTATAACAAATAAACACATGGTAAAATAAGAACTAACCACACAACATATAAAATAAACACACTTTAATATTAACTCACTTAGCGCAACTACAAAGGTTTTAGCTCATGGTGAGATGAGTACAAACAACAAGTAAGGTTCTTACAATAAACATATTAAGACAAATAAATGACAAAACATATAAACCTAAGAGTGGACTTGAAGGACTCCTTGAGATGAATAATCTTCATGAGGTGACTTCAGTAACACCACTGCTCATCAGTTAGCATCAAAAGGGATGAGGAAAAAAGACTCTCTCACACATCACTATCAAAGCACTTAGAACTCTTTGTGAATATTTTCTTCGAACAACATAACTCTCTCTCTCTCTCTCTCTCTCTCTCTCTCTCTCTCTCTCTCCAGCTTGTTTTTCAATTTTTAGGCCAAGTATTAAGGTTGGGGTCTTTCATTGGATCATGGGCTTGAGCTTATGAAATCACATCCATTCCACATGGAATTGTGCCAAAATAAAGTAACATCTGTTTAGCAAGAAAGGAAGTCGTATATATGGGGACAAAAGTGGGGGATAAGGTAGTGTGTGGTAGGATTCGACAACAGGCACAAGCGGCATGGTCTGATCACAACAGGGTATGGGTGTACCCGTTTTGGCTTCTAGATCCTCCACTACTGTGATACGATGGGAGAACTGACTTGGAGGTTTTGCATTTTATTGCAAATGTTACGGTTAGCAAGAGTCGCCACCGACTTTTCTTTTATCCAAAAGGAAAGGTGAAAAAGCACAGGAAAGACCTTTGAGATTGTTTCTTGAGTTCGGGGGGTAGATTATGAAAAGGTAAGGTATTAGAACCCTTTTCATCCATGGTTTTCCATGGGCTCTTAGTTACTTGCTAGATCACTTGATTTTGCTTGAAATTGTGCTTCGTGTGGTTTTTGAAAGTATTTTGTAAACGAGGCCATTGTTTAGGCAATCTTTGTAATGATTCTCGTTTGTAAGAATGTATACAAAGATGTTTGATCTTTTGAAAATGTTTTCAATGTTTGCAAGATGTTTGAAAATGTGTGTGTTTGTTTTGAAAATAGCAAGGATATTTATTTTGAAATGGAGCAAGTAACTAAAGGAAATCTACCTACTCAAATGTCTTTCTTGTTCGTTTTCTTTTCCTTTGACATTGTTGTCTTACCATTGATTTGGTAAGCAACCCTATCTTTGGATGTAAACGGGACGGGTGTGAGTCATCGTATAGCCATGATTAGCAATGTTGCAAAGTATCTTATCATCTTTTGAGGGACTAAGATCATTTTGTAAGGAAACTTTAGATAGCATCATCGAGGGACTATGATCTTGTATTTGCTTGTTTTTGCTAAGATACCTTACATGCATATTTTGTATAAGGCAACCAAGTGAAGTAACCCTAGAGGTGCTTGTGTGAAAGTGTGTCATTTTCATGCTTGTTTTTATCTTGAATTAGGGTTTTCTATTTGGTTGGTTTTATCTTGCCATACAAACCCTAATTACTAGCTTATTATGTAAAAGCGATAAATTGCGAAATTAAAAATTACTACGCTATTACAACACTTGTGGGAGGGGGTATACAATTTATGAATGGGGATTTGCAAGAAAGTAAAACCCTAATTATCTATTACAACCACATCGAACTTATCAAATGTACAAAGAAACAAATGTAAATATAATGTATAAGAAGTTAAATGAATATAATGTACAAGTATGAATGAATAAGGAAATGGATTTTGTTTTGACTTAATTAACTTAAAAGAAAAATAATTAACTAGAAAATAAAATTATAATTAAGTTAGCAAAAGAAACTAGTTTAAAGAAACAAATTTCTAAATAAATAATAAGTATAAACCTAATCTAATTATTTAATTAATTTTGGAAAAGAAAATGAATTTTAACAAAAAGGTTTTAATCTTTTAGTCTAAAAAAAACAAATGTGAGTGTATTTAATATGAGTACATAATATATTTTGAGATTTTTATTTATAAAAAATAAATATTACAATAATAATAATAATAATTAAAAGAAATAAAATAAAAATAAAAATAAATAAAATAAGTCAGGGGGGTTAATAATCAGAAAGGGTGTTTGGAGAAAGAAAATATGTTTTGGGCTTCCAGCCCCAAAAAAAACTTATGGCCAGAAAATAAAAAAAAAGTCACATTTATGAAGGGATGAGGGGTGTAGCGAGAAGAAGGGGGTTGGTTTTGGTCTCAATTCGCTTGGGCCTGGTATGAGGGGGCCTGGTTGTTTTAAACAAAACAACCAGGTTAATGAGACAAGGTCTCATTTGGCCAATTCATTTCTCTCTCTCACTTCTCGGATTCTCTCGTTCTCTCTCTATGGTTCCTTCGCCGGAGAAGAAATAGAAGCCACGCCGGAAATCGCCTCACGGCGGTGACGGCGGCGGATAGGTTCAAAACTTCAATTTTTTTACATCAATCTCTTTCTCTCTATCTCCTAATCACTAATTTGGTATTTAATTTTGCAGAAAACACATGATTTGGCCTAGATCTAAAAAGGGGGTGACCGGAACCCTAGGGTTTCCGATTTGCTTCTTCCACATGATTTGGTGAGATCTTTCTTCTATATCTATTTACTAATTCTGAAGGGTTAGGCTTCTTTTTGAAGATGATTATGAAAACAAACTTAGGGTTTTGCATGTTTATGTTTGCTGCGATTTTTGTTTCTATTTTAATGTTGGTGATGATGTTTTTGGATATTTCACTGATGAATGATCTACTTAGGGTTCTGAATCTGTATGTCTTCTTCTATTTTTGTTTCTGATTGGCCTTAAATTGTATGTTTTGTACAAGAAATAGTTTCAAAAGTTTTGTATATTGAAACAGTTTGAGAAATTACCTCTTTGTTGTGTTTTGGTATCTTGTGGCTTATTGACAGTAAACTTGAGGGATGAGAATAATGGATGGACTTTTTCTTTCTGTGTATTCTTCTTGTTGGCCAAAAAACCTCTCTTTTTGCATAATATTGTTGCCCTGTTTTATATTGATTTGTGATAGATAAAAAAAATACTGGCTTTTGCTGCTTGTACTTTTTTTTCTGATAAATCAAATTTCCAGTTGACTTTTCTTGTTGGATGTGCTATTCATTTGTGGTGGATGCTGACTTTTGATGGCTTTGTACTTTCTATGTTTTAACAACTCAAGTTGTTGTCTTTTGGTTGGCTGACTGTTGCTTTTCCTTTTGCAGTTTTCTGTACTTGTTTACACTTTTCTGACTTTGCTGTCTGCTTTTGCTGTATTTTTGTATTTGCCATGAACCAAAAAAAATGTTTTGAGATTTGTAGTGAAATACTCTAGGCCCATGACACGACTTTGCAAATTTGAGGCTTTTTTGATTGTTGGTCTGATATTTTATGATTTGAAACAACATGAGGCTTTTGCTTTCTAATTTCCTCTTTACCTTTTGTGAACCAAATGCTTGAGATTTTCAACAGATTACTTCTTAGCCAATGATGTAGTTAAGCCTTTGTGAAGTATGTATGAGGCTTGATTTTCTGTTTTCCTTTGCTTGTAAACCAAGTTTTTATGATTTGCAAACACACCTTTAGGCCAATGATAGGACACTGTTTTGAGGCCTCTATTGGGCTTGAATTTCTTGATTTGGATTTGGCTAATGGGTTGAGAATATGGTTGGAATTATTTATTGTGGGTCAAGATTTGTTTTGCAATGATAATGGGCCCATGATAGAATTTGACATGGTTTGAGGCCTTTAGAATCCAAAACCCTCTTTTCTGAACTTTTGATACTTTGTAGATTTTTGCACAACTTTTGTTTTTAGCAGTTTGCAGCTGCTGGCCTTGTTTACCTGCCCTGCAGTTTGTTGTAGCTTGCCTTGTTTTCCTTGCTTTCCTGCGCTGCAGCTTGCCTTGTTTGCTTTGCTTGCCTGCCCTGCAGCTTGCCTTGTTTGCTGGTTCTATTTTGGCAGTTTGCAGCTGCTGGTCTTGCTTGCCTGCCCTACAGTTTGTTGCAGCTTGCCTTGCTTGCCTGCCCTACAGTTGGTTGCAGCTTGCCTTGTTTGCTGCTTGTTTGTGAACCAAACTTGTACTTTGTGATTTGCAAACTAGAAATTCTCAGGCCAATGATTAAGCAAGAATTGCATGAGGCCTTAGAATACAAACCCTTCTCTTCTGATTCAACAGAAATCACCCTGATGATGAATTTAGGATTACTTTGTATATTTTTGTTCATTTCTGAATATTTGAATTACTAATAAACTTATCCTTTTCTCTTTTAATGAACATGAAGCATGGATGGCAAGCAAAGATTGGAGGGGTTTCTTGAGGATGAAGACTTAGGATTTCTCTCTTCTTCTTTTTTTCATAAACAAATCTTGTAATTTATTGCATTGGTAGGCAAGACATTTCTTCTGTAAAAATTCAAACTTGTAATGTAATGAATAAAATACCGCTGAATAAACTTTGAGAAAATATTGTACCAATTTCAACTTTAAATCTTGGAATTCTTATTTGGATGTTTTGAGTAAGAAACCTTGTTTTAGGTAACTTGTATTTCAAGCAACCACCAAAGATGATCAAGCAAAACAAAACACTTTGCACTCCAATCAAACTTCTAAAAAAAATGAATGTTTAAGAATTTCAATTCCATTTGATTAACTTAACCTCAAAGGCTTATGATCAAAAAGTCTTAATCTTCAATTCTTGTTCAATATCTAACTGGTAATCATAATGAATTCGCATGTCACTCTTGATTCCAACAGGACTTCATTGTCTATCAAATATGTTCCAAGAACATTAGTTAGTCTTATAGAATTAACAAACTTCAACAAATTGTCTTTAAAAGTATTGGAGATTTTTAAGACTTAATTATCTCTGAGAAAATCCTAAACCATAATTATTGATTTGCTGCCTAGGAAGAGAACTTGTCTGGTCGACCTTTGAGCCAATTGAGTGTACGGGAACCCTAGGGTAAACATCTTGCATGAAAATTTGGAAGGCAAATTTTAGGGTACAACAACTACAAACTTTGAATTTGAATAAAGTTATCCTCTTTTTCTATACCACCAAGCTTTCCCTCCATTTATTACTCATTCCACACTTTCCTCAATAGCCAGCAGCTTCCCATATTGAATTACCTTTTCCTAATGACTCTCTTCAAATTACCAGCTTGCACAACATGCAGGAGTCCAACTCTCTCTTTCCCATACTCGACCATACTAACCTTTGATCACACAAAACACAAATAAATCATAAATAAGGGAGCACCTATTGTACTCCACACTAAACATTACTTTAACTACAAAATGCAATAAATCAAACTAAAAAACAATTAAAATCACTAAAAACATAAAAGATAAAGTCATGTATTAACTCACAAAATGTGTTTTCACACACCCCCAAACATGAATCATTACCTATCCTCAGGTGATGCGATAAACAAAGACAAATGGAACAACACTTCACTAACCCTCCCCTCCTTGTCATGACCAACATTCTTCAAACTCAGAAATGCTTTCTCAAGGGACTTGTTTCAAAAATAGGTATAACTCAGACCAAAGGCACAATCATGAACATATGTTTTATGGGCCATAAACACTTCCTTTCACGATATAACTCTTCTATCAAGATAATCAGCCTATTTTTCAAAATTTTCTTGCTTCCTCCTATGGTCCAGCAACTTATACTTTCAGGTTTCAATGGGGTTTTTGGCTTCATAGTTCTTTGAACCTACACATAGGACCATGCATGCTTTTCTTCATAAGAATTTTTTTTGCAGGCACCCCACCTTTTCACTAGACGATATCTCATTTGTGGTGAGTCCGACCTGCTAATCATGGTAAGACAAGCTACCGTTCCTCCATTTTCGGGCACATGAACTTATTTAAAAGCTTTCTCTTCCAATTTCGGGCACAAGAGCTTATTTAGGAGTGCTCTTTGACAACTTCCTTTTTACACACTTTGGTGTGTTTATTTGCTAAGTGATGCAGTATTCCCGGAGTGTTCCAGTCCTTATAATCATAGTATCAACCACCTCATTAAACCTTAATTCTAGTTTTTATTCCATACTTAAAACCAAATCAATTTTATCATAAAGGCTGACTACTTAGCAGACTACTCGAGTCATAACAGGACTTGTCTATAACATAAGATCAATGCTCAAAATACTCCTCAAGTCCTTGTTCCCTATATTGTTGAATTCCCAATAGAATTTTTTCTAAGTTTTTACTCAGATAATATATCCTAAGTTTTTACTAAACATTAAAAGAAAAGAAAATAAAACAATTCAATAAAAAGGCTGTTGCAGCCAATAACGAAACAAACAGGCTGATTACAACCATCCAGAAATAGAAAATAAAAATAGAAAAACAAAACAACATTATGATATGATATGATATGATGGGAGATGGGTCGAGACATGACTTAAGCCAGCACTACCTCAAACTTAAAGCAAGGACAGTGTCCTCACTGTTCAGTAAGTGGGATGAGGCATGCCCATTTTCTCTAGGCTTACCAGCTAGGCATGAAGCCTACGACCCTTTTGGGAGGGTTTCTTCTGAACATGATCTTGCTTAATCTTCTTCCTATCCTCTTTCTGAGAAGACACCGAAAGCGTTGGTTTCACATCACCAGTCTTGACTTGATTCTTCTTTGGAGATGATTTGGACTTAGCTGGAGTCTTGGCTGGAGAAAGTCTCTTAGCAATCTTTTTGGATGGGCTTGGAGTGTTGGCCTTTGCAGGCCCCTTAACCTTCTTAAGGGTGACCACTGGGTCACATCAGCCTCTGACTTATCAGGAGAGTCTTTAGATTGTTCTAATTCTTTTGAACCATCTAGGGATTCCTCTCCTTCCTCCTCTTCCTCTTTTCCAACCTTCTCATTTGGAACTTCTTCTGCCTTTTCTTCCAGCATCGCCTCATTCTTATTCCGATCATTATCTTCCTCTTCTTCCTCTACAGAGTCATCCTCAGTCACGACAGGGGGTTCCTCCATCACAACATCTTCTTCCTTGTTTTTCTCTCCCTCTTCCTTTTCTTCAAATTTCTTCTCAGCAACTTCATCCACTTTCTTTTCCATAACTTTTTCAGCTGGCTCCTCATTTAGCTCTCTCATAACCTCCTCAACACTCTTCTTTGCAACCTTCTTATATTTTGCCTTTTCAGGCACTTTTGGTCGAAACTATTTCTTGTCCTTGGCCACTTGCTTAATCATACTATTTAAGGTCTTATCATCATCAAATTCAGATTCTTCCACCACTACACGTGTCTTATCCATGGTCTTTTTATTTGGCACCACCTTCTTGGATGGTGCTTCCTTTTTTTCTTTCTTCTGCACCTTTTCAGATGAGTCTTCCATAGGAATGCCTTGTGTAGGCATTCCAGGATCTCTCACAGGATCAATTTTCATCACCTTCTTACCCCTCTTCTTAATCTTTTCTTCTTCCTCCTTATTGACATTGTCCTCCTCTTCTTCCACCATCCCCAATATATGATTAGGGAATATAGGAGTTGGTTCATCATTATCCATTATTCGGTAAACCTTTGATTCCCATTCATACTTTGCTTTTTGAAACTTATCGTAGTCCCTCTGGTCCTTCTGTATTTGTAGCATCACTTCCCACGTCAAGCTATCAATCTCGAAATTGAAATCTCCCTCATTTGACCTATGTCATGCCTCCACCCTTTTCCTTTCCTTCGACTTCATTAGCATTTGCAAAGTGTTTATATCAAAACTTGCTTTAGGGTTGCAAACCTCATCAATTTCTTTATCCTTTACTCCCTGTTTAGTACACAGAGTTGTAATCAAGCATGGGAAATATAGCAACCCATCTTTCTTTTTGGCACAAGCTCGAATTTCCTGAACAATAATCTTCCCTACATTGACTTCCTACCCAGAAGTGATACAATGTAGTATGGCCAACCTGAAGGAAATAGCCTTAACTCGAAGGCATCGTCAGCCATGCCTGGAATTTTGAAATTACTAGCCAAGTCCAGAAATTGGCTAAAGTGCAAATGAGGGTATTCATGTGGAAAGCTGGAGTATTGACCAGTGGTTTGCAGCATTTGGAACATCATAGACTTGAACTCAAATTGTGTTATTGTGATTTTTGGAAAGACAATGCTAGTACTCATAGTGTTAGGATCAAAAACAGCATAGTCTCTAATGTTACGGGCCCTATCATTGGCAATACCGATAATATCATTATCATCCATGACATAGATTACCTCTTCTTTGTCTAAATCAACTGGTGGTGGTACTTGTACTGGTTCACCTAAATCAGCCAGATTAGCTGCAAGAGGAATACCCGGTGTGAGTCTAGCAAGTGTGTTGTACCCCAAAATTTGCCCTCCCTTTTCTTCAACATATTCCTCATAAAAATTCTCAAATGCTCAAGGATTCTCAAGAGTTGATCAGATAAGCTCACCTCCTAAGCACTGGGCCCCGCAACTAGGGTTTTGGTTTTCTCAAGGAAAATTGAACTTCTAATGCCTCAAGTGAGTTTATTGGTTTATCATAAGTCTCCAAGAATTCTCATACCAAGTTTCAAGTCTTGCATCACAAATTTGCTCAGTCAATTGCTCAGATGACTGAAAATCAATTGTATTGGGTAAAAGTCAAATGTGGTCCACATAAAGTCAAACTTCAAGATTTTTTTCCAACATCAACATTTTGATGTGATATTCATCATTTAATCAAGTGTTAATCATAATTCTTCAAGGAAAGCATTCAAATCATTAAAGGGGCAAAATTGTCCAAATTAGGGTTTTGAGTGAGAATGACTGATCATTGACTTTTGACCTAGTACATGACCTAATGACTTGAAGCACGAATCAAACACAACATCTTTACCTAATTACATGGTTCAAGACATTTTCAAAGGTGCAAGAGATCGATAGTTGAAGAATTGAGATCAACTGATGAAAAGTCAACTGTCACACAAAAGTCAAACTTTGACTTTTTGGTCAACTTTGAACTTCAAAGGTCAAGAGTCATCAAAACATTCAAATTTGTAAAGCTTGATCAACAAGAATCACAAAGTCAACAAAAAAGTCAAAATTTCCAATACTTATAAAAATTCTAAGTGTTTTGTCCTTAATAAATTCACTACTTCATGACTATTTTTCACTAGGATACAAGATGAATCAAGGAAAACTTTCAACATGAAAGTTGTAGAGCATGATGAATTACCCAACTTTATCCTTGAGGAATGATGTCCAAAAAATTCTTGGTTTAGGAGATATAGGCCCATGAAGTCATGACATTTTTATCTAACACTTAGAGACATTTTTAACAAGTTTGGTCAGATTTTTGTCCCAACTTCTTGGCAATTTTTCACCAAGTTCCGAGTTAATTTAGCCAAAGTGGTCAACATGAAAGTTTTAGACAATGTTTCAAGCTTTCCAAAATCTCTAAGAACACATTTTTATCATGCCTGAGCTAAGAGATTCAAAGAGATGAAGTTGGGCACCCATTCTTTAATTATAAGTCATATTTGTGAAGAGCTCAAGAACAAATCCTCATGCCATGCTGTATAATCTTGTTTTGCATGCCTCTTAATCTCCAAATCAATCTATAATTAAATCTTTACACAAACTTTTGAGCTATGGTCCATTTGATTTAAGCATTATCCAAATCATTTTTCCATTTTGGGAAGAAATACACCATTTCCATTCTTGTAAAGAAAGCTTTTTTGCAAGAGTCAATGCATTGAGCCTCTCACTTGATCCCTCTGCATACACTCAACAAAAAATCCAAAATAAACTTGTTTAAAGTTCCTAACCACTTTATATTGCTCTGTACTTCATATTGGAACCATGTTCTTCAAGTTTGCTTCATGTAGAATCCAACCTAGCCATAACATGTGATTTTGTAAACCAAGCCCTCTCAGCCTCCAAAACCTATTCTCTATAAATGTAGGAAGTATTTGCAATCTAAGACACGAGTTCATAAGCCTTCTAACCCTCTCAAACTCTCCAAAATCAGAATTTGCATCCAAAACTCCATTTCTTGCAATTTCTGACCTTGAACTCTAAATACCTAATCCACTCATGCATTTTCATTCTAAATCATCCACAAAGCTTCTATAACTCATATAGAAGCTATTCAAACACCTGTTATACCACTGTAACATCATCTTCATCATTCTCCATTTTCAAAAACAGAGCTCTGCAACTTAACTTATCCAGAAGAATCCAGGCACTCTCAATCCAAAGTAGGCATTGAAATAGCTTTCTGGGAGTTTAGTACAGCTATCCAGGTCATCACAACACCTCCAAGAGTGCTCCAACTTCAAACACGATTTTCACTTTTGAGGTAAGTTTTTTAAACTTTGAACTTTCTGTACAAGCATCATTAATGTTTACTTTCTGAATAAAAAATGTAGACATCATTGCCCTAAAACTAACCATGTGCTTACATTTCATTTATCTTGCCTGAGTGATGAGAATTTTGGATTTGAAATTTCTGAAATATCAGGGTTCAGTTTGGTAGCAACAAAAATTCAATTCAATCTTTGAGTGTTAGCTTATGTTAATGGCATCGTTGGATTTGTGGTGAAAAAACAAGCAACTTTCATGTTTACATTTTTAAAAATGATTGAGAAATGGAAGAGTTTGAAAATTCAAAAATGTTGTTGAAGTTACTGGCGTGAGGAAGAAGATGAATTCCATTCTGAAACAAGTCTGTAATATATTTAATAGTTGTTGTTTTAACTACCAGACGTATCACCACCCTAGTGGTTAAAGCGCACGCCTTTGACTATAGTGACCTGGGTTCGATCCCCAACGCTACCCTTTTAATTTTCACATATTTGCTTCTTTGAGATCATGTGCATGCTGTTCCAACACGCGTACCATGCACCCCTCACCATCACCCTCAGATCTCCCTATATCCAAAATGGACGTTCCAGTTGCAAGCATCCACCATGAACCATCAAAGGCTGGCCATACTGGATTGCAAACAGGCGTTGGGCTCTCTATGTTGGGCCTGAGATTTTTGCTACTTTTCACCCCCGATTCTACTTGTGTATACTCAGGCCCATTCTAAACTTTTCTTTTATTATTATTATTATTATTATTATTATGTTTTGTTTCAAACAAAAAAAACTTCTTGGGCTTGGACACTTACTAACACCACCCTGATTACTTTTTACAAATACTGGCCCATTACAATTTTCTTTATTTTATTTAATTAACATTTCTTTTTGGAAAAATACCCATTTTGGCCCCTTAACTATAGGCCATGGTTCACTTTGGTTCCTTATCTTTTTTTTTGCGCCAAATTGGTCCCTTAATTTTCAAAACGATGCAAACAAGTCCCTTCCGTCTACTCTGTTAGCCAAAGTCTGTTAAAAGTCTACGTGGCACATTTGACCAACTGTTGTGACAGAGTTAGTATCGGAAAAACCGACGCTAAAAGCTCTTTCTGGATTTTGACTATTATTGTTCATCTTCTTCCCCAATCTTTTAACAATAAAAACCTAACCATTGAATCAACAACCAATTTTTACAACATTGAATCAATTTATAAAACATTGAAAAAAGAAAATCTTAAAAAATTTCTTATTTATTTTTCTTCGGTTAGGTTGAAGAAAACGCATCACCAAGAAGACGTTTTTTGATTCAAGGTATCGTTGCGTTGATAAGAAAAGATAACAACATGTCAAATCCATTTGTCACTCAGATTTCTCAATTTCATTTCACAATTTAGGGTTTATATAACCATCAAATTTGAGGAATTTCACCAGAACAGAAAAAGGGATTTCATAATGGAATTCACTGAGAATTTGGTTTTGAAATTGATGGAAGATCCAAAGGAAAGGGATAGTAGGTTCAGGGAACACGTCTATAAGGTGAAATACAAATGCGCAATGACCAAGGAGATGTGGAGTTACCCTATGCGGCCATATGGAGTTACCCGAGGAGATCCTTGTGATGATATCCTTCGTCACTACCCCACCTCTTCGAAATTGATTCAATGATGTAAAAATTGATTAAATGATTCAGTATAGGAAATCAATTTAGGATATCAATTTGGGTTTGAATCATTTTCTCACCCTTTGTTGTGAATTTGTTTCAATGTTTTATAAATTGTTTCAATATTGTAAAAATTAGCTGCTGATTCAAAGGTTATGGTTTTATTGTTAAAAAATTGGGGAAGAAGATGAACAATAATAGTCAAAATCCATATATATCTTTTAGCGTCGATTTTTCCGACGCTAACTCTGTCACAAAAGGTTGTCAAATGTGCCACGTAGACTTTTAACAGACTTTGACTAACAGAGTAGACAAAAGGGATTTGTTTGCATCATTTTAATAATTAAGGGACCAATTTGGCACAAAAAAAAATAAGAGACCAAAGTGAACCATGGTCTATAGTTAAGGGACCAAAATGGGTATTTTTCTTTTTTTTTTTATTTTATCAACAAAAATCATAAAGATAAAGAAAAAAAATTAGATTTAGGATTTTGTCCATTAATTTAATTTTTGATAAATAAAATTTAATTCAATCACTTTGTTTTTTATTAGAATTAGGGTTTGTATTATAAATTTTATTTTCTAAATAAAACACCAAAAAACATTTTCTAAATTCTTTAGATTTATTTAGGTCTTACTTTAATTAATTTAATTTTGGTAATAAGAGATTATTTAATCACATCTTATTTTCTTGTAAATAATTAATTTGTATAATAGAATTAGGTATAATTCCTTATCTCACATCTCAAATACTTTCTAAGCAAAGATACAACAAAACATTTTTTAATACTTAGAAACTTGTTAGGGTTTTGAACATTTTCCCCTTTTATCATCTTCGCGCGTTTGTTTTTCACATCATTATTTTCATAGTTATGTAATTGCTTATGGTCTGTAATAGTTAATTAGGGTTTATTACTTCCATCCCCATTCATAAGTTTGTACTCCACATTCCCAAAGCGTTGTAATAGCGTAGAACATTTAAATTCCGCAATTTATCGCTTTCCATATTTCTGTTAGTAAATAGGGTTTGTATGACAAGATTAAAAAAATCATAGTAAAAACCTAATTCAAGATAAAATAATTGAATCAAACACACTTTGAACACTTACACCTCTAGGGTAACCTCATTTGTTGCCTTCAGATAAAAACATTCATGTCCTTTGAACGTGGGATGATTTAGCAAAGAATCTCGATTAAAAGATCGCAGTCCCTCGATGACCCATTAATGTTGCCTTCAATAAACGATCTTAGCACCTTATGACAATTGCTAAAGCATCTTACAAGTTGCCTTCAATGACTGTATGATAACCCACGACTGCCTCTCACATCCAATGATGGTGCTTCCTACTAACTAATGGTAGGACAACACTATCTATAGGAGGAGGAAAAGAACGAAGACTTTTTGAGTAGGTAGACCGCTTGTAATCGCTTTCTCACAAACTAAAACAATTTCCACACCTTAAACTTTCAAAACAAACTATTTTCAAAACACTTTTCAAAAACAAACATTTTGTATACATTCTCAACGATACGAGAATCATTACAAAATTGCCTTACATTGGCATTTCCAAAACATTTTCACAAACAACACTTTCTTTCACAAATATTTTCAAAACAAATATTTTGTATACATTCTCAACGATACGAGAATCATAACAAAATTGCTGCACTTAGGCATTTTCAAAATATTTTCAAACATACACAAACAAAAATCATTTTCAAATTGAGCTAGCAATTAAGAGCCCATAGATAACTACGAATGAAAAGGTTTCTAACACCTTCCCTTTTTATAACCCACCCCCCGAACTCAAGGAAAATTCTCAAAAAGTCTTTCCTTGTGTTTTCCCCTTTTCCTTTATTGGATAAAAGAAAAGTCGGTGGCGACTCTTGCTATCCGCAACATTTGTGATAAAATGAAAAACCAAAAGTCAGTTCTCCCACCGTATTACAGAACTGGCGACTCTGCTGGGGATAAAACTAAAAGTGGGGCTACCTTAAGAGCTAGATCACCTTTATTGATTTACTTGTTTGCCTTGTTTGCTTTACATTTTAGGGTTTTGCTTGGGTTTATTTCTTGTATAGATCCTATACCCGAATCTGGGGCATTTTAGGTATGTAGTAATAGATCATGAAGATTTTACAGCATAAACTGATATGGTTGAAGCGATAGCTACGTTAGTGTGACACATTTGTTGGTACTGGTGTCCCTTGAGTTAAACCAAGGAGAATACGAGGCCTCTATATGGTGTCATAAAGCACTAACTGAATGTAGAACCTTAGTTGAACAACTTAACCATTAGAAAGTAGTGAGATAGCAAGCTTTGATGCGGACTGAAGTTGATTAATACTCGATACTACACTCATTGAGATCGGAATATCGGGATATTTCGGTCGCAGTTCCGATGCTTGTGTTGAAACAATTCCCGAGAAGAAAGATTAATGATATTGAGATTCCTAGAACCCGGTTACTTCTTTTAGGACAGGTTGAGCCAACTAAAACTTCAAGAGAGTACTTACCTATAAAATCCATGCAAGCTTAAACCTAAGACCTTGTGTGCTTTGTTTGTGTATGATTAATTGTTCAAACATGACATCATAACATCATAGCATCATGTTATATCATTTTTACTAACCATTTCAAGACCTAGGAATTTATCTTTGTTCTATTTTGTAGGTTATGGCTTCCGCTTGCAGAAACACTATCAGAATCAATTTTGTGAAGATACCTTCTCAACTTAAAGAGTTAGTCTCAAGGGTTCCTGAAATTTCTCCATTCATCAAAAGGCATGGTCGACTACTCAATTTGGTTACCTTGGGTTTTGAAGAAGATATGATGAGTGTTCTATTCCAGTTCTTTGACCCTGTACATCACTGCTTCACCTTTCCCGATTATCAGTTGGTACCCACAATGGAGGAGTTTTCTCAATTACTGGAAATACATGTTCTCAATCAAATACCTTTCACTGGTTTTGAGAAATATCCACAACCTGAAGAAATTGCAATAGTCTTGCATCTAAAGCGGTGCAACGTTGTAGCTAATTGGGAAACAAGGAGTGGAGTCAAGGGTTTTCTAGCTAAATTTCTGTTAGAGAAGGCTCGACTGTTTTTGGAGGCTATGAATTTTCAAGCTTTCGAAGAAATCTTGGCTTTTTGATCTATGGTTTGGTGCTATTCCCTAATCCAGATCAACTCATAAATGTGAATGCTATCAAAATTTTCCTTTCTCGTAACCCTGTGCCTACTTTGTTTGGAGATATTATGCATTCTCTTCACACTCGTACTATGAGGAGGAGAGGGGCTCTTATGTGTTGCATACAATTTCTATCTAGGTGATTTATTTCGAACCTTCCCCGATCAGTATTGAAGAACGAACAAGGTTGGAGGTGGTCTCAAAGGATGATATCGCTCTCTCATTCAAATATCTATTGGTGTTCCCGGTATCTGGAAGATGTTACTAACATTAACCGCTATGGGGAATTCCCTAATGTTCTGCTCCTTGGCATTAGGGGAGGTATTACTTACAACCCTTCTCTGGATCTAGGATAATTTGGTTATGCTCGAAGAGATGGTCCTCATGACGCGCTTATCCAGGGTATTATGTTCTACTATAAGAACGATTTTCAAGGTTATCGTCAAAGGTTTTTATGAGCTTGGGGAATGATAAGAAAGATTGATAGCAAGACTTTGGGACATAAGAATTCCATTCCTCTGGAGCCTTATCTCAAATGGGTACGAGCTCGCACCCAAAAACTCATGATGCCATATCCAGCCATCGTACTAGTGATCATGGAGCCTGTTGCCGAAGGGGATATTCCTTATACCATTCTCCATCCAGACATTCCCACTAACTTTGAAGAATTGCATAAGTCCTAGATTCAAATCAAGGGAGAACGAGACACCTTTAAACTTAATTCTATGCAAGCAAGAAGAAAGTGTTGGAGCTCACAAAGAGACTTCACGAGGAGCAAAGCCTTAATGCATACATCGACACGAAGAGGAAGTGTTCGTGGGAGACTTGAGTATTAAGTTTTAGAAGTTCACTTTGTTGTCTCTTTGAGACTCTTTTGCTTTTCATTGTAAGCCCATGAGGAAATTGTATCTTTTGAACTTATTAATGCAATCTTTTTTTTTTGTTTCCTTTTTTTGCTAGCAAATTTAAATCTCCTAAGGTCCTTGAAAACATTGCATCCATATATCATGCATCATTTTATAAGCAGGTTTTCTGATACAAGTTTCCTCATCTATTTATTGTTTATTTCAGTATAAGATGTCTCTCGAGAAAATCATCAAAGATCTGCAAACTCAACACGCACAGTTTCAAGAGACTCTCCTGAACATAGCCCAAGGGAAACTAGAGATGATGGTTCTCTTCATCACAAAAAAGAAGACTAAGAAGCGGGCTGTTATCTTTAACATGGGGAGAAGGTTCAAAGGTCCTTCCTGACTGGCTCCAGTAGAGGATGTTTCCTCCAAAGAAGACAAGCAAGAAGAGGATGTTAGAAATACCAGGGATGGTGGTGGAAATAACCAGATTTATGAGGATGAATACTACTCCAACGAGCAGTACCCTTCGGCAGATGACAAATACAAGCAACTGGAAGACCGACTCAAAGCCGTGGAAATTCAAAAAGTGCCTGGACTGGACTTTGGAGATTTGGGTCTAATCCCAGGGATAGTCATCCCCCATAAGTTCAAGGTCCCTGTATCCGCCAAATATGATTGTGTCTCTTGTCCAAAACTCCATTTGGGGTCATACGTCCGAAAGATTCAATCCCATACTACTGACCAGAAACTGTGGTTCCACTTCTTTCAAGAAATTTTGACCGGTACTCAGCTGGAATGGTTCTATCAACTAGAAGGGACTAATATCCGTGCTTGGGAGGACTTGGATGCTTACTTCTATAAACAATACCAATACAATGTTGACCTCGCACCAACTCGTGTGCAATTACAAAGTATGACTATGGATTCAAATGAAGGCTTTAAGGAGTATGCTCAAAAGGGGAGAGATTTGGCTGGAAGGGTGTAACCCCCTTTGACTGACTGAGAATTGGTGGACATGTTCATGTGCACTCTGAAGGGTCCATTATTTAACTTGCTGATTGGGAGATCTTCATCAGGGTTTACTGAGCTAATTTTGACTGGCGAACTGGTTGAAAGTAGTATCAAGAGCGGGAAGATTCAGATGGCTGCATCCTCTAGTACTATGAATAAACCATTCATTATAAATAAAGAAACCAATGTTGTCTATGGCAAGAGGATCCGTAGTAAGAATGATCATCATCAGTCTGTAGGGGCCGTGTTAATCTCTAATCCAACACTTGTTCGACCATAACAACTAGGCAATCAATGTAGGTCAGATGCTCAAGCATTAGCCCAAGCATTACAACATTTTTTGAAAGCACAATTGATAACATTACGAGATCCTCCTCAGAATCCCAACACATCATCTCCAAAGTATAACCCAAATGCAAGGTGTGCATACCATTCCAATAGTCCTGGGCACGACACCAATGATTGTTGGGCCCTAAAAAGAAAAATCCAAGACATGATTGATGCAAAGGAAATTGAATTTGATCCTCCTGAGACCCCTAATGTGATTACTGCGCCCATGCCCAGTCATGGTAAAGGTGTTAATTCTATTGACAATGTTTCCTATGTCTCCACTATAAGTGACCTGACCACTCCCTTGATGATCGTTAAGAAGAATCTGTTATGAGTTGGTTTATTTCTCGATTGTCCTGAAAATTGTTACCATTGTGCTTCCCAAACTAATGGCTGCATGTGGTTGAAGAAGGGTATTCAATGCTTGATTAATAGCCATGAAATCATGTTCGAGAAAACTCCGTCCATGAAGATTTTGCATGAAAGTATATCTCAAGAGCTGAGACTTGAAGATGTTTCTATAATCACAATTTCCAATACTCATGTAAAGATCACCTCTAGAGGTCCTATAAGGATTACTATCGAGCCGAGGGTGGCTCCCCTAATCATCACTGCACCGGGACCATTCCCTTATTCCTATGACAAGGTTGTTCCTTGGAACTATGGGACATAAGTTTATTATCATGGTGTCAAGCAAGAGCCGTGGATTACTGAAGATGAAGATTCTGAGGTTATCAATCTCAATGTTGAAAATATTTTCGGAACTAGTAAAGTTACCCGAACGGGAAGGGTCTTCTCCCCGAAGATCTCTCCTCCAAAAACTAACACAACACCTATTCATATTCCTGCTGCTGGGTCAACTACTGACGCCCAGGGCAAAGAGAAAGTGAATGAGCCTTCCCAAATGGAGGCACCCTAAAAAATGTTACAATTAAAGACTCCTTTAAATAAGAGATGGAAGAAATACTGAAGATCATTCATAAAAGTGACTACAAAATAGTTGAACAACTGGGGCAGACACCCTCCAAGATATCCATGATGTCCTTGTTATTATGCTCCGAAGCCCATGCTCAAGATTTGTTGAGATTTCTGAAGAATGCTCATGTACCACAAGAGACCTCTGCTGATCAATTTGAGAGTTGTGTTGCAAGCCTAATAACTCATAATGGTTTAGGATTTTCTGAAGCTGACTTAACTCCAACGAGGAAGAATCATAACAAGGCCTTGCACATCTCTATTGAGTGTAAGGGCATTACTTCGGCGCGTGTGTTAGTCGATACAGGTTCCCCCCTAAATGTATTACCAAAAGGTGCTCTAGATAGATTAGACTGTGAAGGGTTGGTGCTGAAACCCAGCGATATTGTGGTGAGAGCCTTTGATGGGTCAAAAAGAATGGTGCACGGAGAAGTTGATCTTCCGATCAAGGTGGGATCTCAAGTTTTCAACTCCAATTTTTATGTAATGGATATTTGGCCAGCCTATTCCTATTTTCTAGGACGCCCTTGGATTCATGGGGTAGGCGTTGTTACCTCTACCCTACATCAAAAATTGAAGTATCAGGTGAAAGGGAAGATCGTTATAGTCTGCGGAGAAGAAGAATATATGGTCATTCATTTAAATTCTTTCAAATATGTTGAAATGGATGATGAGTTCATTAAAACTCTCGGTCATACATGTGAATTAATCCCTCCGATGATTATTGTTGCTAAAGCTACTCTTGCTACTCCCAATATTACCAAAGACGCACCAAGAATGGCTTCTCTGAAGGATGCTAGGGCTGTGATAGAAGAAGGCGATTGTACTGTTTGGGGGAAGCTCCCTGATATCCCCTACAAATTTGACAAATTTGGTTTGGGTTTCTCCTCAAAGGATCAGAAGGAGGTACGGCGTGTTCATTCTAGAGGACAACCTTTTCGTATTAGCAAAAATGAAGTCAATGCTTTAGAAGACACTGATATTGATGGTGACTTGGATAACTAGATATTCCCTACCGTTGGTGGTGGACTCAACAATTGGCAGACTAAAGACTTTGTACCAATCTCCTTCATCCAGGAGTAATAGCTATTTCTGTTTTTTATAACTTTAAGAAATTTGGTTATGTAATTTCTCTTTAAACAATGACTTTAAACCTTGTGTCTTTCCCGAGGCACAAAAGTCCATTTGTTAAGGATTGTCAATTCATATGTCATATTTTCATTTAATGAAAACATTGGACGTTTTGCATTCAAAATTTTGTATTCTCTATCTTTCTTTTACTTTATTTGCACTTTCAAATAGATAGGTGTTCTTACACACACCCACACACTACATTGAAGATCCCCCATCCACTCCCGATCTCATTGATAACGATTATGCTATTGCCACTTATAACTTTGAAAATCCAATCTACCAAGCCGAAGACGAAGGTGAGGAAGATTGTGAAATACCTGGAGAACTTGACAGACTCTTAATACAAGAAGAAAAGGAAATCCAACCACATGAAGAGATGGTCGAAGTGGTAGACTTGGGTTCTGAGACAGATATTAAAGAAGTCAAGATTAGCGTCAACCTAGAAGAAAGTGTAAGAGCAGATTAATTCAGATGTTGCACAAATATGTTGAAGTCTTTGCTTGGTCATACGAAGGCATTCTAGGGCTCGATATAGATATTATGGTTCATCGTCTGCCGATGAAAGAGGGTTCTGCCCCAATTAAATAGAAAGTTCGTCGCATGCATCCCGATATGTCTGAGAAGATTAAAGCTGAGGTCATGATATAGTTCAATACAAATTTTTAGCAGTGACGTCGTATCCTCAATGGGTTGCCAATGTTGTCCCAGTGTCAAAGCAGGACGGTATGGTGCACATGTGTGTAGATTACAGGGATTTGAATAGGGCAAGCCCCAAAGATAACTTCCCACTTCCACATATTAATATCTTGGTCGACAACACTGCTCAGTATAAGGTATTCTCCTTCATGGATGGTTTCTTGAGCTATAATCAGATCAAGATGGCGCATGAAGACATGGAGAAAACTACCTTCGTCACACAGTGGGGCACATCCTATTACAAGGTCGTGCCTTTTGGGTTGAAGAACGTAGGGGAAACTTATCAGCGAGCCATGGTAGCTTTATTCCATGACAAGATTCATCATGAGATAGAAGTCTATGTCGATGATATGATATCTAGGTTACAAACTGAGGAAGAATATCTTGACCATCTACACAAGCTATTTGAGAGGCTGAAGAAGTACAAACTAAGGCTGAATCCAAACAAATGCACCTTTGGAGTGAGGCCTAGAAAAATTTTAGGATTTGTCGTCAGTGGTAAAGGTATTGAAGTCGATCCAGAAAAAGTCAAAGATATTCAAGAAATACCAGCTCCCCGTACCGAGAAGGAAGTTAGAGGTTTCTTAGGAAGACTGAACTACATTGCCCGATTCATTTCTCATTTGACTGCTACCTATGAGTCAATCTTCTAGTTGCTAAAGAAAGATCAAGTAGTGAAGTGGAATGACAACTGTCAAATGGATTTTGATAAAATCACGGAGTACTTACAAGAACCTCCGATCCTGATGCCACCAGTTGAAGGGAGACCTCTAATCATATACCTAACAGTACTAGAGAATTCAATGGGATGTGTATTGGGGAAACATAACGAGTCTGGTCGAAATGAGCATGCAATATACTACCTTAGCAAAAAATTTACCGACTGTGAAACAAGACATTCATTGCTCGAGAAAACTTTCCGCGCTTTGGCATGGGCTGCTCACCGACTAAGACAGTATATGTTGACTCATACTACTCTATTGATCTCTAAAATGGATCCAATCAAGTACATATTTAAGAAGCCAACTCTCTCCGAAAGAATAACCCGATGGAAAATGATCTTAACGGAGTACGAAATTTAGTACACCACTCAAAAAGCAATCAAAGGAAGTGTATTGGCAAATCATTTGGTGCCTCATGCTGTAGATGACTATCAGTGTATGCACTTTGAATTCTCAGTTGAGAACATCATGCTAATTACAGATTGTAAAGAACCTAGACCGTATAAAGGACCTGAGCTAGGATCCCGATGGACTATGATTTTTAATGGAGATTCTAATGCGCTTGGCAATGGAATCAGTTTTGTAATTATCTCCCCTCAAGATTGCCATACACCCTTCACTGCCAGACTTTGCTTTGACTGTACCAACAATATGGCTGAGTATGAAGCGTGCATCCTGGGAATTAAAGCCACTATTGACCTGAGAATCAAATTCCTGAGCGTATATGGGGATTCAGCCTTGCTCATCAATCAAGTAAAGGGAGAATAGGATACAAAGAATCTGAATCTTATCCCTTACCGACATATGCTAACCTTGATTTCGTACTTCGAAGAGATTACCTTTGAGCACATCCCAAGGGAAGAAAATCAGCTGGCGGACACCTTGGCTACCATGTCATCCATGTTCAAGCTCAGATGGGACAACAAGGCTCCTAGAATTACCATTAAAAGATTCGACGAGCCGACACACTGCTACGGAATTAATACTGATGGAGTAGAAGAGAAGCCTTGGTTTCATGAAGTAAAAAGGTATCTTGAGGCTCAATAATACCCTGAAGGAGCATATATCAATGACAAGAAATTCCTACGTAGGTTCTCATCTAAGTTCTTCCTGAGCAATGGAATTTTGTACAGGCGCAACCACGATTCAACTCTGCTTCGTTGTGGGGACAAGAAGGAAGCAGAGAAAATTATGGAGGATATGCACGAAGGCATCTTTGGTAATCACTTCAGCGGGCATACTATGGCTAAGTAAATATTGAGAGTAGGTTACTATTGGTCGACCATGGAAACTGATTGTCATCACCACTCGAGAACTTGTCATAAGTGTCAGATCTATGCTGATAAATTTCATGTGCCTCCAGTACCTTTAAATGTCATGACTGCTCCTTGGCCATTCACAATGTAGGGCATTGATATGATCGGAGAAATCAAGCCTACTGCTTCTAACGGACATTGCTTCATTCTCGTTGCCATTGACTACTTTACAAAATAGGTTGAACCAGCCTCGTTCGCCTCTGTTACCAAGAACATGGTCTCCCGGTTCATCAAGCATAACCTTATTTGTCAGTATGGTACCCCCGAGAGAATCATCATAGACAATGGTACCAACATTAACAACACTATGACCATTGAACTCTGCATGCAATTCAAGATCAAGTACCATAACTCTTCTCCATACAGACCAAAGATGAATAACGCAGTGGAAGCTGCGAACAAGAACATAAAGAAGGTTGTGTAAAATATGGTTGTTACCTATAAAGGTTGGCACGATATGTTACCATTTTCTCTTCATGGCTATCGCACTTCAACATGAACATCAACTAGGGAAACCCCATTCTCTCTGGTCTATGGTATGGAAGTTGTCATGCCTGTTGATGTTTAGATTCCCTCTCAAAGGAGTATGAAAGATGCAGACTTAGACAAAGATGAGTGGATTCAGACCAGGCTAGACCAATTGAATATGATTGACGAAAAGAGACTTGTTGATGTCTGCCATGGTCACATGTATCAGAAATGTATGATTAAGGTATTTAACAAGAAAATCAAGCATCGGGTATATCAGGCTGGTGATTTGGTAGTAAAGTGCATCATTCTACCACAAAGTGATCCCATGGGAAAATTGACTCCCACTTATGAAAGGCCATTTGTTGTAAAAAAAGTATTTTTGGGCGGTGCTATGATACTAACCACCATGGACGGTAAAAATTTCCCATACCCTGTGAACGCAGACATAGTCAAAAGATACTACGCATGAAAATGACCTGCTAGGTTGACTAGCCTAGGCAAAGGGAATATCGACGAATAATAAGAATTCAAGCAAAAATTAGAGATATATACAAAAGACTGTACACCCAGCAAGTCGAAAACCTAAAAAGGAGGCTTGGGCAAAAAAGGGTATCTCGGTGGATTGAAAACCCGAAAGGGCGGCCCAGGAAAAAGTTATGGATTAAAAGCGTACGATCATGTCCCGTTGGATCACTTACAACAAGCTTTATTACCAACGTCAAGTTCAAACGGTGCAAATCAATTTAATCAACTTTTTCTGACAGTAATAGATGAGATGTTTGAAGACACAAGGGAAATAGCATTGTTGGAACCCAACGAGATCATTTCCACATAGCTATATATTTTGCTTTCACTTTGTACTCTTTCATATCATGACGACTTCCTCTTACTAGGATTTCCGTCTCTTTGTACAAAATCGTCTGTTTATGGGCAAATTATCAATACAAATACACCTTAAATTTCAAACTTTTTGTTTTTTCTATTTTTCTTGCAAAAACGTCTAATGACTAAAATTGAATGAACATATGCATATGAACATGATTAACTGTTAACAAATATATGCGTAAGAGCAGGAATAAGCATTTACTCAAGATTCTAGGGGGTTGGGATGATGTTCAAGTTGCCATAGAGCCACTTCTATGAGATTATCCCCATAAAGTAATCTTCACAAATTCATCCCCAATAAGGATACATCCCCTGCATTTTCCCAACCTACGGAGTTCCAGTCAGTACAGTTCATGGAAATTCTCTTCCCCGGCCGATTTTGAAAACTTTAAAGCCAATTTCCCCAGGAGAGTTTGTTTCCTTAGTAGAATACTTCTCCATCAACATGGTTTATTTGCCCAACAAGATTACAGTCTCCTCAGCTTGAGTAAATTCTTCAGATTGCTATGAATCATTGGCAAAATTCCTCTCCATAGTGAAGCCACCATTATCCCTAGAGAGTTGCTATGAAACCTGGAACCGGAACAAATACCAGTTAACTTTATTCTCCCCGGACGAGTCGAAAGGTTATCCATCTATTTTATCCCCAGTCAGGGTATATAAGAATTAAATTCCCCAATAGAGCAATGAACAACGAATGTTCCTATAACTCTTCTCCCCAAAGAAGAAGTCAACATTCCTCAGCGGAGTTTCTTCAAACAAAAGACAAGAATCCTCAGCGGAAGCATTATAGAAAAGATTGAAGATACACATATTCTTCATCCCCAACAATAGTCAGGGATTTATTTTCAGACAAAATATAGCACGGTCTTACAAATACACTTCACAATATTTTACATTCATACGTCATAGCATATGCATACAAAATACATGTAGCACAATCTCATTTATTTTGAGAACATCATTATGCAATGCATTTCATACATCATGACATTGCATACAACTAACTCTTTACATTTTTAGGAAGGATTATTTAACAGACGAATATCATCAAAACAAATTGTAGATTAATTCCTAAAATAAGTCGGGGAGACTATCTATGTGATGAATACTTCCCAGTAGACATTTTTTGGCTCAAATTAAATCGACCAAAGATTTATTCTGATACTTCTTCAACTTAAAGACTGACGTAGACATCTTCTGGCTCAGATTAAATCGGCCAAAGATTTAATTTGATACTTCTCCCAATAGACATTTTCTGGATCATATTTAATCGACTAAATATTTATTCTGATACTTCTTCTAGTAGACATTTTACTGGCTTAGGTTAAATCGACCAAAGATTTAATCTGATACTTCTGCCAATAAACATTTTCTGACTCATATTAAATCAACAAAAGATTTATTCTGATACTTCTTCTAGTTAAAGACAGACGCAGACATCTTTTGGCTCAAATTAAATCGACCAAAGATTTAATTTGATACTTCTCCCAATAGACATTTTCTGGATCAGATTAAATTGACCAAAGATTTATTCTGATACTTCTTCCAGTTAAAGGCGGACGCAGACATCTTCTGGCTCAAATTAAATCGACCAAAGATTTATTCTGTTACTTCTTCCAGTAGACATTTTCCTGGCTCATATTAAATCGACCAAATATTTATTCTGATACTTCTTCTAGTAGACATTTTCTTGGCTCAGATTAAATCAACCAAAGATTTAATCTGATACTTCTCCCAGTAGACCTTTTCTGGCTCAGATTAAATCAACCAAAGATTTATTCCGATACTTCTCCCAGTTAAAGTCTAGCATATACTTAGTCTAATTTCTCTATCAACAGTTACTTTAGATGGAATCTATAAGCCCATCTATGACAACTCTTCATTACCTTTCCAAATGGCATCTTTAAGCCCATTCCTGGCATAGTCAACCAACAACATTACTTCATGCACAAGCGAGTGCAAAATTCTAGGCACTTAAGTGTTCAATCATCTTCCACCTTCAAATCACAAATGGGGGACATGCCAATCTAACTCTTAAGGTTTAAGAAGATTCAACAGGGGAAGCTGTTGTACCCCAAAATTTTCCCTCCCTTTTCTTCAATACATTCCTCATAAAAATTCTCAAATGCTCAATGATTCTCAAGATTTGATTAGACAAGCTCACCTCTTAAGCACTGGCCCCCCAACTAGGGTTTTAGTTTTCTTAAGGAAAATTGGACTTCTAATGCCTCAAGTAAGTATCATGGTTCATCATAATTCTACAATAATGCTCATACCAAGTTTCAAGTCTTGCATCATAAATTTGCTCAGTCAATTGCTCACATGACTGAAAATCAGCTGTATTGGGTAAAAAGTCAATTGTGGTCAACATACAGTCAAACTTCAAGATTATTTTTTGTCAAAATCAACATTTTGATTTGATATTCATCATTTAATCAAGGGTTTATCATAATTCCTCAAGGAAAACACTCAAATCATCAAAGGGGAAAAATTGTCAAAATTAGGGTTTTGACTAAGAATGCATGATCATTGACTTTTGACCTAGTACATGACCTAATGACTTGAAGCATGTCTCAAACACAACTTCTTGAACTAATTACATGGTTCAAGACATTTCCAAATGTGCAAGAGATTGATATTTGAAGAATTGAGATCAACTGATGGAAAGTCAACTGTCACACAAAAGTCAAACTTTGACTTTTTGGTCAACTTTGAACTTCAAAGGTCAAGAGTCATCAAAAAAATTCAAATTTGTCAAGCTTGATCAACAAGAATCTCAAAATCAACAAAAAAGTTAAAATTCCCAATACTTATAAAAATTCTAAGTGTTTTGTCCTTAATAAATTCACTACTTCATGACTATTTTTCACTAGGATACAAGATGGTTCAAGGAAAACTTTCAACATGAAAGTTGTAGAGCATGATGAATTCCACAACTTTGTCCTTGAGGAATTATGTCCAAAAAATTCTTGGTTTTAGAGATATAGGCCCATGAAGTCATGACATTTTTATCTAACACTTAGAGAAATTTTCAACAAGTTTGGTCAGATTTTTGTCCCAACTTCTTGGAAATAGGCGCTGGGCTCTCTATGTTGGGCCTGGGATTTTTTCTACTTTTACCCCCCCCCCCCCCCCATTCTACTTGTGTATACTCAGGCCCATTCTAAACTTTTCTTTTATTATTATTATTATTATTATTATTATTATTATTATTATGTTTTGTTTCAAACAAAAAAAACTTCTTGGGCCTGGACGCTTACTAACACCCCCCTGATTACTTTTTATAAACAGTGGCCCATTACATTTTTCTTTATTTTATTTAATTAACATTTTTTTTATTTTATCAACAAATATCATAAAAATAATGAAAAAAAAATTAGATTTAGGTTTTTTTCCATTAATTTAATTTTTGATAAATAAAATTTAATTCAATCACTTTATTTTTTATTAGAATTAGGGTTTGTACTATAAAATATCTTTTCTAAATAAAACACCAAAAAACATTTTCTAAATTCTTTAGATTTCTTTAGGTCTTACTTTAATTAATTTAATTTTTGTAATAAGAGATTATTTAATCACATCTTATTTTCTTGTAAAGATTTAATTTGTATAATAGAATTAGGTCTAATTGTTTATCTCACATCTCAAATACTTTCTAAACAAAGAAACAACAAAACATTTTTTAATACTTAGAAATTTGTTATGGTTTTGAATATTTTCCCTTTTTATCATCTCCGCGCGTTTGATTTTCACATCATTATTTTCATAGTTATGTAATTGCTTATGGTCAATAATAGTTAATTAGGGTTTATTACTTCCATCCTCATTCATAAGTTTGTACTCCCCATTCCCAAAGCGTTGTAATAGCGTAGAACATTTAAATTCCGCAATTTATCACTTTCCATATTTCTGTTAGTAATTAGGGGTTGTATGACAAGATTAAAAACAATCATATCAAAATCCTAATTCAAGATAAAATAATTGAATCAAACACACTTTGCACACTTACACCTCTAGGGTAACCTCATTTATTGCCTTCGGATAAAAACAGTCATGTCCTTCGAACGTGGGATGCTTTAGAAAAGACCCTTAATTAAAAGATCGTAGTCCCTTGATGACCCTTTGATGTTGCCTTTGGTAAACGATTTTAGTCCCTTACGACAATTGCTAAAGCGTCTTTCAGGTTACCTTCTTTGACTGTACGATGACCCACGCCTGTGTCTCACATCCAATGACGGGGCTTCCTACTAACTAACGGTAGGATAGCACTATCTAAAGGAGGAGGAAAAGAACGAAGACTTTTTGAGTAGGTAGATCGCTCGTAATCGCTTGCTCACAAACTAAAAGAATTTCCACACCTTAAACTTTCAGAAAAAACTATTTTCAAAACACTTTTCAAAAACAAACATTTTGTATACATTCTCAACGATACGAGAATCATTACAAAATTGCCTTACATTGGAATTTCCAAAACATTTTCACAAACAACACTTTATTTCACAAATATTTTCAAAATAAATATTTTGTATACATTCTCAGTGATACGAGAACCATTACAAAATTTCCGCACTTAGGCATTTTCAAAATATTTTCAAAAATACACAAACACAAAGCATTTTCAAAGTGAGCTAGCAATTAAGAGCCCGTAGATAACTATGGATGAAAAGGTTGCTAGCACCTTCCCTTTTCATAAACTACCCCCCGAACTCAAGAAAAATTCTCAAAAGGTCTTTCCTGTTCTTTTCACCCTTTCCTTTATTGGATAAAAGAAAAGTAGATGGCGACTCTTGCTATCTGCAACATTTACGATAAAACGCAAAACCAAAAGCCAGTTTTCCCATCGTATTACAAAGTCTATTTCGCCTTAGGGCTCTGAGTTTTCTTTCAGGTTCATGATATCCACTTAAACTGGGCCAACGATATGTTCATACAATATTGATAACTCCTGTCGTGACACCAAACTACAGCAGAACGTTAAAAAAAACTCAAATTCTTAAAATAAAAAAATAGAAATAAATACAAAATCAGAAATGTAACAAATTACTCCCCAGCAACGGCGCCAGAAACTTATTTGTTGAAATCACAAAACTAAAGTGCCACATGCAAGTATACATGTTTTTTATTGCAACAAGTTATAAGTATAAGAGTATTTTACCCACATGGAGTAAATGTTACTTATATTTGACTTTGTAAAAACTCTATTCTTTCAATTTAAGCAACGAGAGAGGAAATAATAACGTTGGTGGTGACAAGTTAAGTGTTACTTAAAACAAGACTACAAATAGTGTGAGATGGAGTGAATGTATAATAAGAGTGGTTGTGCTGAGCATAGATCCGTTAATATCATTTGTGCATTTATGTGTTAAATATGTATAGAGTCATGACATACAAGGTCAAAATGATCTTGTGGTGTATTTCTACAACATCCAGAACATGCATGCAAGGGAAAGGGAACAAATATTTAAGCCTCACTTATAACGCAAACGTACGTATTTTAATAAATATGAATTCCTTAATGATTGTAGTTTCTTATCTCTAAGTAAACTAGGTCAGGTGAATATATCTATCCTACTTTTTCAACCATTCTCACTCATGAAATACACTTGTTGTTAGATCTCTCTCAACACCAAGTTGTTACCTATTTCTAAGTTGATCAATTAAAGAAACAAGTTTTGTAACAAATAAACACATAATTAAAAAATAACTAACCACACAACATATAACATGAACACACTTTAATATTAACTTCACTTAGATTAACCACAAAGGTTTTAGCTCATGGTGAGTTAAGTACAAACAACAAGCAAGGTTCTTACAATAAACTCTCAAGATAAATAAATGACAAACGATATAAACCTAAGAGAGGACATGAAGGACTCCTTGAGATGAATAATCTTCAGGAGACGACTTCAGTCATGCCACTGCGCATCAGTTAGCACCAGAAGGGATGAGTAAAGAAGACTCTCTCACATTTAACTATCCAAGCACTTAGGAATTTTTATGAATATTTTCTTCGAACAACAGAACTCTCTCTCTCTCTCTCTCTCTCTCTCTCTCTCTCTCTCTCTCTCTCTCTCTCTCTCTTGTGTGTCTCTCTCTCTCCAAGTAGCTTTTCTATTTATAGGCCAAGTATTACGATTGGTGTCTTTCATTGGATCATTGGCTTGAGCCGATCCAACCTACATGGAATAGCGCCAAAATACACCAAGAACTACTTAGCAAGCAATGAACTCATATAAAAGGGGACAAAAGGGGGGACAAGGTAACATGTGGAAAGATACCACAGCAGGGACAGGCGGCACAGTCTGATCACAACAAGGTACGAATGTACCTATCTTTGTCTTCTAGCTCCTCCACTACCAACTTTGAATTGTAATAACTTTTTCCTTTTTTTCTATACCACCAAGCTTTCCCTCCATTTATTACTCCTTCCACACTTTCCTCAAAAGCCAGCAGCTTCCCATATTGAATTTCCTTTGCCTAATGACTCTCTTAGAATTTCCAGCTTGCACAACATGTAGGAGTTCAACTATGTCTTGCTTTTGCTCAACCCTCCTAACCATTGGTCACACAAAAACACAAATAAATGATAAAAAGGGAGCACCTATTATGTTCCACACTAAACATTAATTTAACTTCAAAATGCTAGAATTCAAACTAAAAGGAAATTAAAATCACTAAAAACATAAAAGATAAATCCCTGTATTAACTCATAAAATGTGTGTTAATAGGAAACAATATAAACTCTTCATCAGAAGCAGAAGATTGAAGAGGAGAGAGAATATGAAGAAGGTGAAAATACTCAAGAGCTAACAAAAACATAGTGTGGTGTGATACGGTGGGAGAACTAACTTGGTTATTTTACGTTTGATCTCAATTGTTGCAGATAGCAAGAGTTGCCACCGACTTTTCTTTTATCCAATAAGGAAAGGGTGAAAAGAAAATGAAAGACCTTTGAGATATTTTCTTGAGTTAGGGGGGTAGATTATGAAAAGAGAAGGTGTTAGCACTCTTGTCATCCATATTTATCTATGGGTTCTTAGTTGCTTGCTAGATCACTTTTGAAATTTCTTTGTTTGACATGTGTTTGTGTTGGGTTTTGAAACTATTTTTGAAAAGCGACTTCATTTAGGAAAACTTTGTAATGATTCTCGTCTCTATAAGAATGCATACAAAGTGTTGTACTTTTGAAAATATTTCATGTTTTGAAAGTGTTTGGTGTATTTGAAAAGATGTTTGTTTTTTTTGAAGATGGATTGTGAGCAAGCAACTAAGAACGTTCTACCTACTCGAAAGTCTTTTGTTCATTTATTCCTTTCTTTGATATTTCTATCTTACAATTGATTGGTAAGAAGCCTTATCTTTGGATGTAAAGGGACGGGCATGGGTCATCGTATAGTCATGAATAGCAATATTGTGAGATATCTTAGCATTTCTCTTTAAGGGACTAAGATCATTTGTAAGGCAACATTCGAAGCATCATCGAGGGACTATGATCTTGTATTTTTGATTATTTTTGCTAAGATGTCTCACATGCATATTATGACCATTTTATCAAGGCAATAAGTGGAGTTAACCCTAGAGGTGTAAGTGTGCAAAGTGTTTGTATTTCATGCTTGATTTTGTCTTATATTATGATTTTCTAAGCATTGATTTTATCTTTCAATACAAACTTTAATTTACTAGCATTGATATGAAAGCAATAAATTGCGGAAAGTAAATTTGCTACGCTATTACATCATTTGGGTAGGGTGTACAAATTTACAAATGGGGATTTGCAAGAAATTAAATCCTAATTATCTATTACAACCATATTGAAACTTGAATAATGTACAAGAATTGAAAGGAATATAATGTACAAGATATGAATGAAAAGAAAATGAATTTGTTTTGATTTGGTTTTGTTAAAGAAAGATTTTGGCCTATTTAACTAAAAGGAAATTTAATTAAACTAAAGAAAAATTAAGACTAATTTAAAGAAAAGAAAATAAATAGGAAAGTGTTTTTTGGTCTTTTTCATTGTAAGAGGTTAAATGAAAATAAACTAAATAATTTGAATGTATTTTGGTGTTTTTGATTAATGAAAACAATTATAAGAATAGCAATATTAAAATAAAGAAAATGGGATAAAGATGTAACATTAACATCAGGGGGTTCAGAAAATGGAATTGTCCAGGCCCAGCCAATGGAGGCCCAGACGCGCTTCCAGCAAACAAAAAATAGTGAGAAAATTTGGAAAAGAAAAAAAAGACAAAAGGTCTCGCTAGGGCCTGAACCCAGGATCTTCTACGTGGCAAGGCTTTAGCGTGCACTGTTTGTACCACTGGGGTGGTCTGTTTCATCCGTTAGTTATCCAACTTACATTAAATATAAAACGAATTCATGGCTTCATCTTCCTCCTACGCGCGTGCAGGTATATGTATCACCATGTTAAGCTTCTAAAAGCTTTGATTCTCAACCAAATCGAAAAGTGTAAATATCAAACCTGTCTAGAATTTTAAAACGAATCCAAACACATAATTTTCAAGAGCTATGAATCGAATGTTAGCATGACTTTTATTTGGTATCAAAATGAAAAAAAACTAACAGGTCAGAGTTGAAAATTTTAAAACACAACAATGACAATCGAAAGCTAAGAGTATGGTCAGCTTTTTAGATATGATACCTACATCTTTTCTTCACCATTTATATATAAATGATGCTTGAATGAAGAGTTTTAAGTTTGAAAAAAAACTTACCTCTTAGAGTAAAAATCGAAGGACCTCTGTAAGACTCTTGAAGTGAAAATAGAAAGACCTCTATATGACTTCCAGAAATGGTTTGGTGATGGACTAAGCCTGCAGGGGCCTTCCTTGAGCTAGTGGGATCACTACTTTGCTTTGAAAGCCAAAAGGACTTTGGAGTTGGTCAGAAATGGCAAGCAATGTGGCTTTCGATTCAGATTCTGAGTTCAAGTAGTTTTGAGAGGTTATTCAAATGCTATGGGAGGGTTCTAAGGCTGGTTCTCTCTTTTAAAGTCAAAAATGGAAAACAATGTGGCTTTGGATGCTTAGTGAATCCAAAGGACAAAAGGACAAACGAAGGGATTTGAGATTTTGTGTGCAAAGTCAGGATGTGCCAATTTTGAGCTTGTGTGAGTTTTTGAGATTTCTTGGGAGTATTTTTAGAGTGTTCTAAGGTTGATGATCTCCTCCATTTTTTATGTTGCAAATAATGTCTATTTATAGGGAAGAGGTTTTGACATCATGAGATAACATGTCATTGTTTTATTAAAAAATGAAAAAAAAAATCAAGTTGAAAGGATTTTTATGGTTCCAAAGTTCAAGTACAAGCATGGACTAATGTTTGTTGGGTGCAGGAGACTTGGCTCATGCTTTTAATATTGCTTGCAATCAGAGATAAAGGGCACACAACTCAATGCATTGACATTTTGCATAAATCTTGCTTTTCTAAAATGGCAATGGTAACTTTGTGCCATTAAGGGAAAGATTGGCTTGGACAATACTTTAAACACTCGGGTAATAACTTAATTCATTGTGTAGACAATTAATTATGGAGTGAAACACAAGCATTGAGGACTGCAAAGAAAGATCATGTAGCATGGCCTATGGATTTGATTAGTGTTCTTTCAAAATTTTGTCTTCAACTTGTGTGTCGAAGGGTTTTAGAGGTGGATTGAAGCAGGTTGCTTTGAAAAGAGCCATTGCCCAATCGAAGCTTAGGGATCGAACTAAGCTTGCTCGAAGGAAGCCAAATGCCAAATCGAAGCTTATGAACCAAGCTTGCTCGTAGGAAGCCAATGCCCAATCGAAGCTTGTGAACCAAGCTTGCTCGAAGGAAGCCAATTCCCAATCGAAGCTTATGAACCAAGCTTGCTCGAAGGAAACAATTGCCCAATGTAAGCTTATGAACCAAGATTGCTCGAAGGAAACCAATACCCAATCGAAGCTTGTGAACCAAACTTGCTCGAAGGAAGCCAAATGCCCAATCGAAGCTTATGGATCGAAGCAAACTTTCTGTTATTTGATTTGATGCTTGAGAGACCAATGTGGTCCATGGAAACTACATGGGGAATTAAAAGTCCAATTGTACTTGTGAAAATTCAAACTCTAGTTTTGAGTCATCAGTGTTTGGGAAGGTATCTTGAGCTGGTCAAACCTTGTGCAGTCTTGAATCAATAGAGATGTTGTGAGAAAATTCTTGAGAAATGAGTTAGATTGGGGTACAACAGCTTCCCCTGTCCAATCTTCTTAAACCTAAAGAGTTAGATTGGCGGGTCTGCCATTTGTGACTTGAAGGTGAAAGATGATTGAACACTAAAGTGCTCGAAAATTTGCACTTGATTATGTATTGATTTAGGAATGGGCTTATAGATTCCATTTGGAGGGATGGTGGTAGAAACTGGAGGAAATATCAGCGTGAATCTTTGATCGATTCATACTGAAACTAGATGTCTTGCCTGTCTTTAATTGGGAGAATTAATTATGGTCTAGAATAGGTCTTTGATTCACCTGTCTTTAATTGGAAGAACTAAATCTAACCAGAAGAGGTCTTTGCTCGCATGTCTTTAACTGGAAGAACTAAATCTAACCAGAAGAGGTCTTTAATTAGCATGTCTTTAATTGGAAGAAATAAATATAACCAGAAGAGGTCTTCGATTCGCCTGTCTTTAATTGGAAGAAATAAATCTAACCAGAAGAGGTCTTTGATTCGCCTGTCTTTAACTAGAAGAAGTAAATATAACCAGAAGAGGTCTTTGATTTGATTGACTTTTCCTGTGAGGAAGAGGGTTAGTTGCATGCAGAAGTATGCATGGCGTGATGGAGTTCTCAAAAATAAATGAGATTGTGCTATATGCGTTTCGTATGCATATGCTATGATGTATGAATGTGAAATGTTATTGAGATGCATCTTTGTCTAGGAAAATAAATCCATGACTACTTCTGGGGAGTTTTGGGAAGCTGAATCCCGAACTGCTTCTGGAGATGAAAAGTATGTGTATCTTCAACTTTGTTTAGAGCGTTTCTGCTGGGAATTCATGCTCTATTTTTAGGAGAAAATCCATTGGGGAATATTGGCTTGTTTGATAAGACTCTATGGAGAGTGTTGATTTCTGCTTTGGAACAAAAAATTCAAGAATTTTAGTCATCCATTGCTCTGGTGGGGGGTTATCTCTTGAAGGTTAGCTTGTTATCTGGTCGGATTCTAGGTTTCACACCAACTTGCTGGGGATAATGAAGTTAATTGTTATCTGGTCGGGTTCCAGGCTTTATAGTAACTTACTGGGGATTGTAGAAAAATATACTAGGGAAGAGGAGTTTTACTAGTGATTTTGTAGGAATTAAACTGCCACCTGGTCGGATACAGGCTTCATCAATTTTTGACTTGAGGTTAACTGGTATCTGGTCGTGTCCAGGTTTCAATAACTTAGGGGATAGTAGCGACTACGTTGGTGACTTCACTGGGGGTTAGGGGCTGTGGTCCCTTGATTTGTGATAGTCGGAGTGGCAAACTCAAGCTGGGGAATTTTACCATTTGTTGGGGAAATAAACCCTGTTGAAAAGGATATTGGATGAACTGTTGGGGAGGATATTCTTCAAGAAGAATTCCACATGGCTCCCTTTTAAGAACAACTCAGTTAGGGAGAGAACCTTTCGGAGATTGAAACTCTGTCTGGGGAGTTTATGAATCCTAATCTGTGGAGATAATGTCATTGAAACAAACTCTATGGGGATATCTCAAATGCATTTAGGGAGATTCTCATCACTGTTTTGATGCATACATTTCCTATACGTTTAATCATGTTCATAAGTATATGTTCATTCGATTTTAGTCATTGGAGACCTTTGCACTCAAAACAGAAAAAACAAAAAAAGTTTGTACTTCAAAGTATATTTGTATCGATATTTTTCCCATGAATAGGCGTTTTTGTGCAAAGAGACAGAGATCCTAGCAAGAGGAAATCGTCAAAAGAAATGAAAAGTGTACAGAGTGAAAACAAAATAATATCCATGTGGAAGTGATCTCATTGTCCCAACTCTACTATTGTCTCTATGTCTTCGAGCAAACCTTTGTTGTTGAACGAAGTTGACTGGTGTTGTACCCCAAAATTTTCCCTCTCATTTATCAAGAACTTTCTCACAAGATCTCTTTGACTCAAGACTACATTAGGGTTTGACCAGCTCAAGACACCTCCTCATCCATTGATGACCAAAATTAGGGTTTGAGTTTGCACAAGGATTTTTGGACTATCAATGCTTCATATGACTTTCAAGGATCATTAGGTACCCCCCAAGATTACTCACGTCAAGTTTCAAGCTCTGAATCACACTTTTGATCAGTCAATTGAACAATTGACCTAAAAATCAGCTGTATTAGGGAAAAAGTCAACCATGGCCAATTTTCAGTCAAACTTAATAATTTTTGATCCACATCAACATCTTAGACTCATATGTATCATTTGGTCAAGTTTGGACCATAATTCCCCAAGAAATTTGATCAAATCATCAAAAGGGTAAAATTGTCAAAATTAGGGTTTTGACTGAGAAGGGGCAATTTCTGATTTTTGACCTAGCAAATGGTCAATTGGTTTAAAGAATGATCTCAAGAGTTCAATTGCATCATCTTGACCTAATTACATAGTTCAAAACATTGCAAATCCATTAGATTGGCAGATGGATTTTTCAGTCAACTGATAAAAAGTCAACTGTGCACCGAAAAGTCAAACTTTGACTTTTTGATCAAATTCAAGTGCCAAGGATCATAATTCATCAAAACATGTCAAAATGTAAAAAAATTTCATCAAGAAACCAAATATTTAAGATTTGGATTTGAAAAGTTGAAAAATTCTAACTTAGAAAATTTTCTAAGTATAGAAAATTTCTTATTTTTTCTCAACTTTAAGACAAATTATCACCATGATACAAGATGATTCAAAGGAAGTTACCAACATGAAAGTTGTAGATCTCCATGAAATATAGATATTTTCTTCATATAATTTCTCCTAAATATTCTTGGTTCTCCAGATATAATTTTGTGAATACATGCTCATGAACTAAAATAACTTAGTGAAATTTTGCCCTAGTTAGGCAGGTTTTTGACCTAACTTCATGGCAATGTTTCACCTAGTTCCAAGAGGAATTTTCAGAAGCATTTCAAAGATGGGTTGTATAGAACATTACAAGCTTTCCAAAATGTCCAAGAACTCCTTGAGATCATTCTTGAGTAGAGAGAATCGAAGAGATGAAGTTAGGGTTTTATCACTTTAATTATAGGTCATTTTCATGAAGAACAAGTTTCCAAATTTGCAAATTGGCTGTACAATCTTCACTTTTCAAGCCTCAAACTCGTTTGTCACTCCACCATTAATGGATTGCATAAGGTTTCATTCTCTAAAGCCAAGCATTCAATGCATTGTACAAGAAAATAGCCATTTTTGGAAGAAAGGCAACATTGCCATTTTGGAAAAGCATGCTTTTTGCATTTTTCCATTTCTTGAGCCTTAGACTTGTTATTTTTGCACAAGCCAAGCCTCTAAACCTGAACAAAACATGTTTAAAGCTTCAAGCCACCCTACAAGATCATAATCATGCCTTAAGAAGTCACTTCTCACACTTTCTTCAAAAACAAGAAATGTAGCAAGACATGTGATCTTGTACTTCTGAGAAAGCACAAGTCCTCCAACCTTTTGCTCTATATAAAGCCATCATTTTGCAACTAAAAGCACGAATGCCTAAGCCTTGAAACACCGAAGAATTATAAGTTGCATACCAAGCCTCCAAACTTGTCATTTTTGACTTGTGAAGTGAATCTTCCATTTCACTCGTGCGTTTTCAAGCCTTTTGCTTTCCCAAGCTTCCTTACCTTACAAGTAAACCATCCCACACCATGAAACATCACTGTAACTCCATCTTCCCCATTGTTGAAGTTCAAAAATAGAGCAACACAAGTGGACTTTTCCAAACCATTACAGCCACCCTCAAGACAAGCTAAGCATTGCATTAGCTTCCTAGAGGTTCAAGGAAGCTAACCTGATCATCACAACATCCTAAAGCAAGCTCATTTTCAAAACACGATTTCCATTTTCAAGGTGAGTTTTCTGTTTTTCTAAATCTTAATACGGGCATAGTTAGCTTTCCATTTGTGAATATAAAATGTAGACATCATTGCTACGAAGCTGTACATATCCATAGCTTGCATTTATTTGGCTTGAGTTTAGAGAATTTTAAGTTTGAAGTTTCTGAAAAAATTAGGTTAAGAATTAGGGCTAACAAAATTCTCTCTGATCTTGGACTTATAATTTTAGTTATGCACATGGATAGAATCGTGAAGTAAAATGCTATAATGTTCATGTTATCACTTTCCATTTTTGTTGAGAAATGAAAAAGTTACAGGGGGTCCGGCTGGCTAGAAGTTGAAGATGAAGTACAGGGCAAGGAAATGTTTTGTGTTATGTATTTGTGTTTCATTTAAACTAACAGATGTACAGCCACCCTAGTGGTAAGGCAGCGCGCAAAAATGCCATAGGTCGTGGGTTCGAGCCTTGGCGCTGCCTTTTGCAATTTTTCCACCCTTTTTTTTGTCCTCTTGCAGCTTGGGCTTCAGTTTCTCGGGCCTCTTGTTTTTTTGCTAAAATGCTACTTCCAGTTTACTCATGACGCCCCTGGCCCAAATATTTTATTTACTTATTTTATTTTTATTTTTATCTTACCAAATATATTTTCTTAATCATAAAAAATATAAAAAAGATAAATATTATATTTTGTTTTATTTTATTTTATTTTCTCATAATTTTTTTTATTTATTTAAGTTATATACTATTTTTTTAATAAACTTGTAAATTAAAGTAGAATTAGGTTAAATATTTATTTTTCTTCACACCTATTAAATATTTATTTTAACATATAAAAAGACCGAAATACTTCATAAATACCATATATTATTTTCAAGACAAAAATACAAAAATACTTAAAGAAATTTATTTCCTTTTAATAAATTAGAATTAGGGTTTAATCAAAATATTTTCTAAAAAAATAATTTCCTTTCCTAATTAATTTGGAATAATCTTGACTCATTTATTAGGTTTAGGATTAAGACTTTTTCCACATAAAAACCAAACAAAATCTTCTTTGCATTCATACATCTTTGCATATTTAAATTATCTTGTACATTATTTATTTCAATACTTGTATAAATTCAATATGGTTGTAATAGATTAATTAGGTTTATATTATTGCAATCCCCATTCATCAATTGTATACCCCCTCCCACAAAGTGTTGTAATAGCGTAGTAATCTTTAAATTTCGCAATTTACCACTTTTGTATAATATGCTAGCAATTGGGGTTTATATGGCAAGATAAAACCAATCAAATAGAAAACCATAATCCAAGATAAAATCGAGCATGAAAATGACACAATTGCACACAAGACACCCCTAGGGTTATCCCACTTGGTTTCCTTGTACAAAAACAGCCATATTACACATGTGAGGTATCTTAGCAAAAACACACAAATATAAGATCATAGTCCATCGATGACACTATTCAAAGTTGCCTTACAAAATGATATTAGTCCCTAACAAAATGCTAAGATACTTTGCAACATTGCTAATCATGTCTATACGATAACCCACGCCTGTCCCGTTAACATCCAAAGATAGGGTTTCTTACCAAATCAATGGTAAGACAACAATGTCAAAGGAAAAGAAAATGAACAAGAAAGACATTTGAGTAGGTAGATTACTTTTAGTTACTTGCTCCATTTCAAAACAAATATCCTTACAATTTTCAAAACAAACACACATTTCCAAACATCTTACAAAATTGAAAACATTTTCAAAAAATACAAACATCTTTGTATATATTCTTACGAACGAGAATCATTACAAAGATTGCCTAAACAATGGCCTCTTTTACAAAATACTTTCAAAACCACACCAAGCACAATTTCAAACAACAAAAGCAAGTGATCTAGCAAGTAACTAAGAGCCCATGGAAAACCATGGATGAAAAGGGTGCTAACACCTTTCCTTTTCATAATTTACCCCCTGAACTCAAGAAAAAATCTCAAAGGTCTTTCCTGTGCTTTTTTACCTTTCCTTTTGGATAAAATAAAAGTCGGTGGCGACTCTTGCTAAACCATAACATTTGCGATAAAACGCAAAACAATCAAGTCAGTTCTCCCATCGCATCACAACTGGATTAATTTTGGACTATTTGGACTTCGAATTTTGGTAATAAAGCTGGCTGTAGAGATCCCACGGGACATAGTCATACACTTTAATCCTTAACTTTTGCCTGGACCTCCCTTTCGGGTTTTTCAGCCCACCAGGATACCCATTTTTTCCCAAGTCGCCCTTTCAGGTTTTCGACTCGCCGGGTGTAAAATCTTTTGCGTGTATCCCTAACTTTTGCGGGATGCCCATATTTTTCCTAGGCGTGTCAACCTAGCGGGTCATTTTATACATAATATTTTTTAACTATGTCCGCGTTCACGGGATGTGGGAAGTCTTCGCCATCCATAATAGTCAGCATCATGGCACCACCAGAGAAAAATTTCTTTACAACAAATGGTCCTTTGTAAATTGGAGTCCATTTTCCCCTGGGGTCGCCTTGTGGAAGGATGATGTGCTTTATTACCATGTCTCCAGCTTGATACAGTTGTGGCTTAATCTTTTTATTGAACACCTTGATCATATATTTTTGATATATCTGACCATGGCAAATAGCAGCCAACCGCTTCTCGTCAATCAAGTTCAACTGATCCAACAAAGTCTGAATCCATTCATCTTCGTCTAGACTTGCTTCTTTCATTATCCTTAGAGAGGGAATTTCAACTTCTACAGGAAAGACGACTTCCATGCCATAGACCAAGTAGAAAGGAGTTTCCCCAGTTGACGTACGAGCTGAAGTACGATAGCCATGGAGAGCAAACGGTAACATATCATACCAGTATTTGTAGGTTACCACCATCTTTTGCCCAATCTTCTTGATATTTTTATTGGCAGCTTCCACTGCGCCATTCATCTTGGGTCTGTACGGAGAAGAATTGTGATTCTTGATTTTGAACTGATTATAAAGTTCCATAATCATAGCATTGTCGAGGTTGGTTCCATTATCATTGATGATCCTCTCAGGGATACCGTAACGGCATATAAGGTTATGCTTGATAAACTTGGCTACCACGTTCTTGGTGACTGAGGCATATGAAGAAGCTTCGACCCAATTAGTAAAGTAATCAATGGAAACAAGGATGAAACGATGTCCATTTGAGGCAGTATGTTTGATCTCTCCAATCATGTCAATTCCCCACATTGCAAACGGCCAAGGAGCAGTCATGACATTTAGAGGAATATGAGGTATATGGACCTTGTCAGCATAGATTTGACACTTGTGGCAAGTCCTTGAGTGATGATGAAAATCAGTTTCTATTGTGGACCAATAGTAACCAGCCCTTAGGATTTTCTTGGCCATAGTGTGTCCACTATAGTGGGTTCCAAAGAGGCCATCATGCATGTCTTCCATAATTTTCTATGCCTCCTTCTTATCCACACATCGGAGTAGAGTAGAATCATGGTTGCGCTTGTATAGGATTCTGTTACTTAGAAATAAATTAGCTTAAAATCTTCGTAAGAATTTATTATCATTGACGGAAGATCCTTCAGGATATTCTTGTGCATCCAGATATCTCCTCACCTCATGGTACCATGGTTTCTCTTCATCAGTGTCAAGCTCATAGCAGTGCACATGTTCGTCAAATATTTCAATTGTTATCAAAGGAGCTTTGTTATCCCATTTGACTTTGAACATGGAAGATATTATGGCGAAAGCATCGGCTAACTGATTTTTCTCCCTAGGGAAATGCTCAAAGGTGATCTCCTCGAAGCATGGAATCAGAGTTAACACAAGCTCCTTGTATGGAATTATGTTAGGATGCTTGGTGTCCCAGTTCCCTTTCACTTGACTGATCACTAGAGTAGAATCTATGAATACATCTAAATGCTTGATCCTTAAGTCAATAGCAGCCTTCAAACCTAAGATGCACGCCTCGTACTCAGCCATGTTATTCATACAATCGAATAAAAGTCTAGCAGTGAAAGGAGTGTACAAACCTTCAGGAGAATTATCACAACACTAATTCCATTACCCAGGGCGTTGGAAGCTCCGTCAAAAACCATAGTCCATCGGGATCCTTGTTCAGGTCTGTCATACGGTCCAGGTTTTGCACTGTCGGTCACTAACATGATATTCTCATCCGGGAAGTCAAAGTTCATAGATCGATAGTCATCAACAACTTGATGGGCCAAATGATCTGCCAATATACTTCCTTTGATGGTCTTTTGTGTTCTATACTGAATATCGTATTCAATCAGAATCATTTTCCATCTAGCTATCTGTCCAGAGAGAGCGGGCTTCTTGAAGATGTACTTGATAAGGTCCATCTTAGAAATCAATAGAGTTGTGTGAGTCAACATATACTGTCTTAGCCGGTGAGCAGCCCATGCCAGAGCTCAACAAGTTTTCTTGAGCAGTGAATATCTGGTTTCACAGTCGGTAAACTTTTTGCTCAGGTAGTATATTGCATGCTCTTTTCGGCCATATTCGTCATGTTGGCCCAACACACACCCCATAGAATTCTCTAGCACAGTCAAGTACATGATCAAAGGTCTTCCTTCAACTGGAGGCATAAGGATATGAGGCTCTTGAAAATATTCCTTTATTTTGTCGAAGGCATCTCGACAGTCGTCGTTCCATTTGACTACTTGATCTTTCTTCAAAAGCTTGAAGATTGGCTCACAAGTAGCAGTTAAGTGAGAGATGAAACGAGCAATGTAATTAAGATGACCCAAGAATCCTCTAACCTCCTTTTCATAATTGGGAACTGGCATTCCTTGGATGGCTTTTACCTTTGCAGGATCAACTTTGATGCCTTTACCACTGATGACAAAGCCTAGAAGCTTTCGAGACCTTACTCTGAATGTGCACTTATTAGGGTTCAACCTCAACTTGTACTTCTTCAGCCTCTCAAATAGTTTGTGTAGGTGATCAAGATGCTCTTCTTCAGTTTGCGACCTTGAAATCATATCATCCATATAGTCCTATATCTCATGATGGATCATATAACGGAACAAAGCTACCATATTTCTTTGATATGTTACCCCTGCATTATTTAATCTGAATGGCATGACTTTATAAAAAAAGGTTCCCCATTGCATAACAAAAGTGGTCTTCTCCATGTCTTCGGGAGCCATCTTTATTTGGTTGTAGCCAGAAAATCCATCCATGAAGGATAAGACTTTATGTTGAGAGGTGTGATCAACCAAGACGTCAATATGTGGTAGAGGGAAATCATATTTGGGGCTTTCCCTATTCAGATCTCTATAATCTACACAGATGCGAACCTTTCCATCTTTCTTTGACACAGGGACCACGTTCGCAACCCATTGAGGATAATATGTGATAGCCAGAAAACCTGCATCAAATTGCTTCATTACCTCGACTATTATCTTTTCAGACATGCCAGGCCACATGCAACGAACCTTTTGCTTAACAGGAGGACAATCTTCCTTCATTGGAAGATGATGAACAACAATGTCGGTATCCAACCCCGGCATATCTTCATATGACCAAGCAAACACTTCAGCATAGTCATGTAACATCTGAACCAATCTTCTCTTGATACCATCTGTGATACGGTGGGAGAACTGACTTGGGTGTTTTGCGTTTTATCGTAAATGTTGCGGTTAGAAAGAGTCACCACCGACTTTTCTTTTATCCAAAAGGAAAGGTGAAAAATCACAGGAAAGACCTTCGAGATTGTTTCTTGAGTTTGGAAAAGCATGCTTTTTGCATTTTTCCATTTCTTGAGCCTTAGACTTGTTATTTTTGCACAAGCCAAGCCTCTAAACCTGAACAAAACATGTTTAAAGCTTCAAGCCACCCTACAAGATCATAATCATGCCTTAAGAAGTCACTTCTCACACTTTCTTCAAAAACAAGAAATGTAGCAAGACATGTGATCTTGTACTTCTGAGAAAGCACAAGTCCTCCAACCTTTTGCTCTATATAAAGCCATCATTTTGCAACTAAAAGCACGAATGCCTAAGCCTTGAAACACCGAAGAATTATAAGTTGCATACCAAGCCTCCAAACTTGTCATTTTTGACTTGTGAAGTGAATCTTCCATTTCACTCGTGCGTTTTCAAGCCTTTTGCTTTCCCAAGCTTCCTTACCTTACAAGTAAACCATCCCACACCATGAAACATCACTGTAACTCCATCTTCCCCATTGTTGAAGTTCAAAAATAGAGCAACACAAGTGGACTTTTCCAAACCATTACAGCCACCCTCAAGACAAGCTAAGCATTGCATTAGCTTCCTAGAGGTTCAAGGAAGCTAACCTGATCATCACAGCATCCTAAAGTAAGCTCATTTTCAAAACACGATTTCCATTTTCAAGGTGAGTTTTCTGTTTTTCTAAATCTTAATACGGGCATAGTTAGCTTTCCATTTGTGAATATAAAATGTAGACATCATTGCTACGAAGCTGTACATATCCATAGCTTGCATTTATTTGGCTTGAGTTTAGAGAATTTTAAGTTTGAAGTTTCTGAAAAAATTAGGTTAAGAATTAGGGCTAACAAAATTCTCTCTGATCTTGGACTTATAGTTTTAGTTATGCACATGGTTAGAATCGTGAAGTAAAATGCTATAATGTTCATGTTATCACTTTCCATTTTTGTTGAGAAATGAAAAAGTTACAGGGGGTCCGGCTGGCTAGAAGTTGAAGATGAAGTATAGGGCAAGGAAATGTTTTGTGTTATGTATTTGTGTTTCATTTAAACTAACAGATGTACAGCCACCCTAGTGGTAAGGCAGCGCGCAAAAATGCCATAGGTCATGGGTTCGAGCCTTGGCGCTGCCTTTTGCAATTTTTCCACCCTTTTTTTTGTCCTCTTGCAGCTTGGGCTTCAGTTTCTCGGGCCTCTTGTTTTTTTGCTAAAATGCTACTTCCAGTTTACTCATGACACCCCTGGCCCAAATATTTTATTTACTTATTTTATTTTTATTTTTATCTTACCAAATATATTTTCTTAATCATAAAAAATATAAAAAAGATAAATATTATATTTTGTTTTATTTTATTTTATTTTCTCATAAATGTTTTTATTTATTTAAGTTATATACTATTTTTTTAATAAACTTGTAAATTAAAGTAGAATTAGGTTAAATATTTATTTTTCTTCACACCTATTAAATATTTATTTTAACATATAAAAAGACCGAAATACTTCATAAATACCATATATTATTTTCAAGACAAAAATACAAAAATACTTAAAGAAATTTATTTCCTTTTAATAAATTAGAATTAGGATTTAATCAAAATCTTTTCTAAAAAAATAATTTCCTTTCCTAATTAATTTGGAATAATCTTGACTCATTTATTAGGTTTAGGATTAAGACTTTTTCCACATAAAAACCAAACAAAATCTTCTTTGCATTCATACATCTTTGCATATTTAAATTATCTTGTACATTATTTATTTCAATACTTGTATAAATTCAATATGGTTGTAATAGATTAATTAGGTTTATATTATTGCAATCCCCATTCATCAATTGTATACCCCCTCCCAAAAAGTGTTGTAATAGCGTAGTAATCTTTAAATTTCGCAATTTACCACTTTTGTATAATATGCTAGAAATTGGGGTTTGTATGGCAAGATAAAACCAATCAAATAGAAAACCATAATCCAAGATAAAATCGAGCATGAAAATGACACAATTGCACACAAGACACCCCTAGGGTTATCCCACTTGGTTTCCTTGTACAAAAACGACCATATTACACATGTGAGGTATCTTAGCAAAAACACACAAATATAAGATCATAGTCCATCGATGACACTATTCAAAGTTGCCTTACAAAATGATCTTAGTCCCTAACAAAATGCTAAGATACTTTGCAACATTGCTAATCATGTCTATACGATAACCCACGCCTGTCCCGTTAACATCCAAAGATAGGGTTTCTTACCAAATCAATGGTAAGACAACAATGTCAAAGGAAAAGAAAATGAACAAGAAAGACATTTGAGTAGGTAGATTACTTTTAGTTACTTGCTCCATTTCAAAACAAATATCCTTGCTATTTTCAAAACAAACACACATTTCCAAACATCTTACAAAATTGAAAACATTTTCAAAAAATACAAACATCTTTGTATATATTCTTACGAACGAGAATCATTACAAAGATTGCCTAAACAATGGCCTCTTTTACAAAATACTTTCAAAACCACACCAAGCACAATTTCAAACAACAAAAGCAAGTGATCTAGCAAGTAACTAAGAGCCCATGGAAAACCATGGATGAAAAGGGTGCTAACACCTTCCCTTTTCATAATTCACCCCCCGAACTCAAGAAACAATCTCAAAGGTCTTTCCTGTGCTTTTTTACCTTTCCTTTTGGATAAAAGAAAAGTCGGTGGCGACTCTTGCTAAACCATAACATTTGCGATAAAACGCAAAACAATCAAGTCAGTTCTCCCATCGCATCACAACTGGATTAATTTTGGACTATTTGGACTTCGAATTTTGGTAATAAAGCTGGCTGTAGAGATCCCACGGGACATAGTCATACACTTTAATCCTTAACTTTTGCCTGGACCTCCCTTTCGGGTTTTTCAGCCCACCAGGATACCCATTTTTTCCCAAGTCGCCCTTTCAGGTTTTCGACTCGCCGGGTGTAAAATCTTTTGCGTGTATCCCTAACTTTTGCGGGATGCCCATATTTTTCCTAGGCGTGTCAACCTAGCGGGTCATTTTATACATAATAATTTTTAACTATGTCCTCGTTCACAGGATGTGGGAAGTCTTCGCCATCCATAATAGTCAGCATCATGGCACCACCAGAGAAAACTTTCTTTACAACAAATGGTCCTTTGTAAGTTGGAGTCCATTTTCCCCTGGGGTCGCCTTGTGGAAGGATGATGTGCTTTATTACCATGTCTCCAGCTTGATACAGTTGTGGCTTAATCTTTTTATTGAACACCTTGATCATATATTTTTGATATATCTGACCATGGCAAACAGCAGCCAACCGCTTCTCGTCAATCAAGTTCAGCTGATCTAACAAAGTCTGAATCCATTCATCTTCGTCTAGACCTGCTTCTTTCATTATCCTTAGAGAGGTAATTTCAACTTCTACAGGAAAGATGACTTCCATGCCATAGACCAAGTAGAAAGGAGTTTCCCCAGTTGACGTACGAGCCGAAGTACGATAACCATGGAGAGCAAACGGTAACATATCATACCAGTATTTGTAGGTTACCACCATCTTTTGCCCAATCTTCTTGATATTTTTATTGGCAGCTTCCACTGCGCCATTCATCTTGGGTCTGTACGGAGAAGAATTGTGATTCTTGATTTTGAACTGATTATAAAGTTCCATAATCATAGCATTGTCGAGGTTGGTTCCATTATCATTGATGATCCTCTCAGGGATACCGTAACGGCATATAAGGTTATGCTTGATAAACTTGGCTACCACGTTCTTGGTGACTGAGGCATATGAAGAAGCTTCGACCCACTTGGTAAAGTAATCAATGGAAACAAGGATGAAACGATGTCCATTTGAGGCAGTATGTTTGATCTCTCCAATCATGTCAATTCCCCACATTGCAAACGGCCAAGGAGCAGTCATGACATTTAGAGGAATATGAGGTATATGGACCTTGTCAGCATAGATTTGACACTTGTGGCAAGTCCTTGAGTGATGATGAAAATCAGTTTCTATTGTGGACCAATAGTAACCAGCCCTTAGGATTTTCTTGGCCATAGTGTGTCCACTATAGTGGGTTCCAAAGAGGCCATCATGCATGTCTTCCATAATTTTCTATGCCTCCTTCTTATCCACACATCGGAGTAGAGTAGAATCATGGTTGCGCTTGTATAGGATTCTGTTACTTAGAAATAAATTAGCTTAAAATCTTCGTAAGAATTTATTATCATTGATGGAAGATCCTTCAGGATATTCTTGTGCATCTAGATATCTCCTCACCTCATGGTACCATGGTTTCTCTTCATCAGTGTCAAGCTCATAGCAGTGCACATGTTCGTCAAATATTTCAATTGTTATCAAAGGAGCTTTGTTATCCCATTTGACTTTGAACATGGAAGATATTATGGCGAAAGCATCGGCTAACTGATTTTTCTCCCTAGGGAAATGCTCAAAGGTGATCTCCTCGAAGCATGGAATCAGAGTTAACACAAGCTCCTTGTATGGAATTATGTTAGGATGCTTGGTGTCCCAGTCCCCTTTCACTTGACTGATCACTAGAGTAGAATCTATGAATACATCTAAATGCTTGATCCTTAAGTCAATAGCAGCCTTCAAACCTAAGATGCACACCTCGTACTCAGCCATGTTATTCGTACAATCGAATAAAAGTCTAGCAGTGAAAGGAGTGTAGAAAACTTCAGGAGAATTATCACAACACTAATTCCATTACCCAGGGCGTTGGAAGCTCTGTCAAAAACCATAGTCCATCGGGATCCTTGTTCAGGTCTGTCATACGGTCCAGGTTTTGCACTGTCGGTCACTAACATGATATTCTCATCCGGGAAGTCAAAGTTCATAGATCGATAGTCATCAACAACTTGATGGGCCAAATGATCTGCCAATATACTTCCTTTGATGGTCTTTTATGTTCTATACTGAATATCGTATTCAATCAGAATCATTTTCCATCTAGCTATCAGTCCAGGGAGAGCGGGCTTCTTGAAGATGTACTTGATAAGGTCCATCTTAGAAATCAATAGAGTTGTGTGAGTCAACATATACTGTCTTAGCCGGTGAGCAGCCCATGCCAGAGCTCAACAAGTTTTCTCGAGCAGTGAATATCTGGTTTCACAGTCGGTAAACTTTTTGCTCAGGTAGTATATTGCATGCTCTTTTCGGCCATATTCGTCATGTTGGCCCAACACACACCCCATAGAATTCTCTAGCACAATCAACTACATGATCAAAGGTCTTCCTTCAACTGGAGGCATAAGGATATGAGGCTCTTGAAAATATTCCTTTATTTTGTCGAAGGCATCTCGACAGTCGTCATTCCATTTGACTACTTGATCTTTCTTCAAAAGCTTGAAGATTGGCTCACAAGTAGCAGTTAAGTGAGAGATGGAACGAGCAATGTAATTAAGACGACCCAAGAATCCTCTAACCTCCTTTTCATAATTGGGAACTGGCATTCCTTGGATGGCTTTTACCTTTGCAGGATCAACTTTGATGCCTTTACCACTGATGACAAAGCCTAGAAGCTTTCGAGACCTTACTCTGAATGTGAACTTATTAGGGTTCAACCTCAACTTGTACTTCTTCAGCCTCTCAAATAGTTTGTGTAGGTGATCAAGATGCTCTTCTTCAGTTTGCGACCTTGAAATCATATCATCCATATAGTCCTATATCTCATGATGGATCATATAACGGAACAAAGCTACCATATTTCTTTGATATGTTACCCCTGCATTATTTAATCTGAATGGCATGACTTTATAAAAAAAGGTTCCCCATTGCATAACAAAAGTGGTCTTCTCCATGTCTTCGGGAGCCATCTTTATTTGGTTGTAGCCAGAAAATCCATCCATGAAGGATAAGACTTTATGTTGAGAGGTGTGATCAACCAAGACGTCAATATGTGGTAGAGGGAAATCATATTTGGGGCTTTCCCTATTCAGATCTCTATAATCTACACAGATGTGAACCTTTCCATCTTTCTTTGACACAGGGACCACGTTCGCAACCCATTGAGGATAATATGTGATAGCCAGAAAACCTGCATCAAATTGCTTCATTACCTCGACTTTTATCTTTTCAGACATGTCAGGCCACATGCAACGAACCTTTTGCTTAACAGGAGGACAATCTTCCTTCATTGGAAGATGATGAACCACAATGTCGGTATCCAACCCCGGCATATCTTCATATGACCAAGCAAACACTTCAGCATAGTCATGTAACATCTGAACCAATCTTCTCTTGATACCATCTGTGATACGGTGGGAGAACTGACTTGGGTGTTTTGCGTTTTATCGTAAATGTTGCGGTTAGCAAGAGTCACCACCGACTTTTCTTTTATCCAAAAGGAAAGGTGAAAAATCACAGGAAAGACCTTCGAGATTGTTTCTTGAGTTTGGGGGGTAGATTATGAAAAGGGAAGGTATCACCACCCTTTTCATCCATGGTTTTCCATGGGCTCTTAGTTACTTGCTTAGATTACTTGCTTAGATTACTTGCTTTTGTTTGAAATTGTGCTTTGTGTGGTTTTGGAAAGTATTTTGAAAAGGCACCATCATTTAGGAAAACTTTGTAATGACTCTCGTTCGTAAGAATGTATACAAAATGTTGATCTTTTGAAAAATGTTTTAAGTTTGAAAGATGTTTTGAAAGTGTTGGTGTTTGTTTTGAAAATAGAAAGGATTTTGGTTTGAAATTGAGCAAGCAACTAGGAACAATCTACCTACTCAAAAGTCTTTCATGTTTATTTCCTCTTTCCTTTGACATTGTTATCTTATCATTTATTTGGTAAGTAACCCTATCTTTGGATGTAAAAGGGACGGGCAAGGGTCATCGTATAACCATGATTAGCAATGTTGCAAGGTATCTTAGCATTTTCCTTTAGGGAATAAGATCATTTGAAAGGCAACATGGATAACGTCATCGAGGGACTATGATCTTGCATTTTGTTTGTTTTTGCTAAGATACTTCACATACATATCATTGCCATTTTTGTAAGGAAACCAAGTGGATTTACCCTAAGGGGTGCTTGTGTGCAAGTTCATTGTATTTCATGCTTGGTTTTGTCTTTGATTAGGGTTTTCTAATTGATTGGTTTTAGTCTTTCCATACAAAGCCCTAATTACTAGCATTTGTATGAAAAGCGATAAATTGCGGAATTTAAAATTACTATGCTATTACAGTACTTGTGGGAGGGGGTGTACAAATTACAAATGGGGACTGCAAGGGATTTAAAGTCCTAATTATATATTACAACCATATTGAAATAATGTACAAGAAATGAAAAAAATGGACTTGTTTTGTTTAAGAAAATATTTTTAGTCTTTTGGTTTTAAAAGAAATAAAATAAAGTATGTGAATATAAAAAATGTTTTTTTTTTGTGTTTTTTGATTAATGGAAATAAAAATGATGATAAAGAATAATAAGAGAAAAGGAGTCAGAATCAAAATCAGCGCATTGCTGAAGTAAGAAGCTCTGGCTCTGGTGCGCTGCAAGTCAGAAGGAAAATGTTAGCAGAAAAGGGGAGGGTCAGAAGTTGTGGGTCCGGGTACACTAAAGTTATAGGGTTGTTGGGGAAAAATGAAATCCTAGGAGTTCTGATACAACTGTCAACCTAGAAGTTCTAATATTACTGGAAGGTCAGAAGTTCCGGTTATTGAGAGAATCTAGAAGTTCTGATGTAGCTGGACATCTAGAAATTCTGATAATGGGTAAGTGAAGTGTCAATGCTGTTGGATGGGAATGTTTAGAAGTTTTGATCCAGGATCAATGTTTTGATAAGCAATTAAAGGGATTGATCTAGAAGTTCTGGTCCAGTTAATGGGGTAAAGGTGTCAGGAAATAAATGTAAAAACGAGGTGTTTTTGGGGTTAGAACTCAGGACCCTTCACACTAATATCCTATGCACACACTCTCTACCACTAGGGTGGCTATACATCCGGTATTAGAAGCAAAAACATAAACATATAACACAAACCAAGTTCTGATAATGAGCTTCATCTCCACGCTAGTTAGAGCATCTGGAACTTAGCCATTTCTCAACAAAAACAGAAAATACACACATAACAGCTATGGAAAGTTTCATCATGGTTTCAGAAGTATAAAATATTAGAACTGTAAATCATAAGTAAACATGGATTTTTCTAATCCTAACTTTGAGTCCTAGTTTCCTCAAGAAGTTCTGAGCTGGGATTCTCTCTACTTAGGCAAAAATACATGAAATCTGAGTATGTACAGAATCAGAGCCATGATATCTACATTGTATATTTGAAAATGCAAGCCTAGAAATGCCTAAGCAATGAGATACAAGTCAGAAGAAACTTACCTTGCTTCTAGAGATTGTTCTGAATTAGAATCTGGTTCGGGCTGCTGTGATATTCTGGTCAGCTTTCTCACGTGCTTAGAAGGCTGGAACAATATTTAACTTGAGCTAAGGAAATGGCTGGAAAATTCTAGAACAACCAAGAATCAAATTTCTGATTTGTGAAATGGAAGTTGGTGGAGATGGAATTACAGTTGTAAACAGAAGTTGGTTTCTAATTTGGCCAAGAGATGTGCAAGAAATTTAGAGTTTGGGCGTGAAAAGAAACAGAAGCTTAGCAGGTTTTTGTGTTTATGCTTTTAGTTTCCAATTCTTTGAAATTTCAGCAAGGTTTCAAGGCTAATTTTTTTGTTCTCTTTTCATAGTTGTTAATACAATTCAATTTATAGGCAAGGATTTAGTAGCTTGAAGAAGTCAAAAGTACAACCATCATACACTAGGCGCTGACTTGTTCTTGAAGTAAGTTCAAACAAGTAAGGTTCAACGCACAAAGTAAGGTGGTTAGCAGCTTTTAGCCGTGCCTAAGCTGGATTTGTAAGCCTGAATTAAGGAAAAGCACCCTCAGAGGCAAAAGCAAAGCATGGGCCCAGCATAAACTTTTACAAAAGTTTGCTTTTTAAGGACAACAATGGTACTTCTATCTCACACGTGGGGAAATCCTTTGGATAAGAACTCAAAGGTGGTTGTGGGCATTAAATGATTATGAGATTTATCAAACCAAAAATCCTGCTCTATGAGATTGTGCATCATAGCTTAGATCTGGGCCAGAAGTTCAGCATCAGCGCAACTTAGAACAAAACATCCAACTTTTGATCCTTTAATCTTTTCGCTCCAGCATGTTCTGAAGGAGTTCTCAGACTTTTTTGAAAGTTTGTAACACGCTTTGTAGAGTTTCTTGGAATTACTTTTACAAACTCTGGATGAACGTTTGTGAAAACTGGCCCAGAAGTTCTAACCAAAATCTGTCTTGAAAGTGTCCAAAATTTGCTGAGTGCTTCAGTTTCAGGGATGTGTCTTTGAGGATTTATAACTTGAAATCCCAGCATTTCCAGGAGAAGTTCTGTTCTGCAATATTTTAGGTCTTATTGAGATCTAAAACTCTTGTGTTATAAGTTCTTCCAGAATCAACTTGCATCATGGTGATAATCTGATCAGAAGTTCTGAGCTTGTCATATTTCTTAAACACTTAGAGAAATTCTAAGTATTTTAAAATTTGGACTTTTGAATTTCTTGATGAAATAAACTTCATATTTCAACATGTATTGATTGAATATGATTCTTGAAACTTGATTTTAATCAAAAGTCAAAGTTTGACTTTTCAGTGTGCAAATGACCATTTTTCCCTTGTGCCAATTCCAAGCCTAAATTGATGTGTCAGTACTGCAAACTTGACGTCATAGAAGACCCTGTGAGAGAATCCTTGAGAAATGAGAGGGAAAATTTTGGGGTAAAACACCATCTTTTAGTTTGGCGCCGATCTTGACCTCTCTCTTATCTGTGTCAGTACCTAAGCTGATAACTTGGACTGGCTCTTCATAAGGTTGAATAACTTTCTCTTCTTGCATTAGAAGTCTGGCTAATTCTCTCGGTATTTCACAATCTTCCTCACCTTTGTCTTCAGCTTGGTTAACTGGACGTTCGAAGTCATAGTTGGCAATAGTGGAGTCATTGGCAATGAGATCCGGAGTGAATGAAGATCTGCAAGTGTGTGTGTGTCCACATAAGATACATGGCTATTGAAAAAATGTGATAAAGAAAAAGAAAGACAATGAACAAAAAAATTTGAATGAAAAAGGTCCAATGGTTTATATTAAATGATCATATGATAAATGAACATGAACAAAACCCTTAACAAATGGACCATAGTGCCCCGGGAAAGGCACATGGCTTAAAAGTCATTGTTTTGGAAATTAAGATTACAAACATAAGTTCTTGAATTGACAAAAAAAATATTAAACAATAATTACTCCTCAATGAAGAAGATGGGAGTGAAATCCTTTTCATGCCAGTTGTTGAGCTTTCCTTCGACAGTAGGATAGATCCAATCTTCAAAAGTATTTTCATCATTAGAGTCTTCCACAATGTTCACTTCATGATTCCCGATGCGGAGAGGTGGATTTCCCACGCGAGCACGCCTGACTTCTTTATGAGCTTTGATGGTGAAACCCAATCCAAATTTGTCTGCTTTAAATGGAATGTTGGGAAGTTGGCCCCAGATAGTACAGTTTCCATCTTCGACCACGGCACAGGCATCCTTAAGTGAAACCATTCTTCGTACAACTTCATCAGCTTTTGATATGTTGGAGGATATTTTAGTGGTGGAAACCATAGGAGGAACAATTTCGAAGGCATGGTACGAAGTCTCTATGAATTCGCCATCCATTTCCACATACTTGAAGGAATTAAGATGGCTCACCATAAATTCTTCTTCGCCGCTAATAGTAACGATCTTCCCTTTAACTGGATACTTTAAATTTTGATGAAGGGTGGATGTTACTGCCCCAGTCCCATGGATCCAAGGGTGTCAAAGCAAACAAGGGTGGATGTTCCTCGTCCACAAAATATCAAATTATAGGCCCTCGATAGGTATATAGGAATAAAATCAATGAACATGGTGTGATAACAAGAACTAAGGTCGGCCTTGCGGCTCAAGGTTATGATCAAGATGAGGGCATTGATTGCAAGGAGACTTATGCTCTGGTTTCCCCACTTGAAGCTATACGCCTTTTATTAACTTATGCATGTTCAAAGAGTATGTCGCTCAACCTCCCAATTTTGAAAATGATGAGTTTCCTAATCATGTATTCAAGCTAAAATGTGCATTGTATGGTCTTAAAAAATCCCTTAGGGCATGGTATGATTGACTTAGTAAGTTTTTGCTAGAACAAGGATACTCTAGAGGAAAATTCGATACTACAATCTTTATTAAATGTCAAGGAAAACATATTTTACTAGTTCAAAGTTATGTTGATGATATCAATTTTGGATCGACTAACATGCATCTTGTCAAGTATTTCTCTAAGCTTATGCATGTAGAGTTTTAGATGAGTCTAATAGGAGAGTTAAACTACTATCTTAGAGTAAAATTAAGCAACTTGATGAAGGCATATTTTTATGTCAAAACAAGTATTTTCTTGAATTGCTCAAAAGATTTGGTATGGACGGTGCTAAAGAGATTAACACACCTATGGCTACTAATGGCAATCTAGATAGAGATGAAAAGGGTACAGATAATGAAGAAAAAAGGTATAGAGGTATGATTGGATAACTTCTTTATCTTACCTCATCTAGGTCGGATATTATGTTTAGTGTTTGCATGTATGCATGATATCATTCTGTTCCTAAGTAATCACATTTAAAAGTCGTTAAACACATTCTTAGATACCTCATTGTTACTTCTAAGTTTCGACTTTAGTATTTCAAAGGAAACGATTGTAGCTTGATTGGTTACTCTGATTATGATTTTTCCAGGTGTAAATTGGATAGGAAAAGTACTAGTGGAACTTGTCACTTGTTTTCAAAATCATTGGTAAGTTGGCATAGTAAAAAGAAAGTTTTCATTACTTTGTCAACCGCCGAGGAAAAATACGTGGTAGCCTTAGTTGTTGTGCACAAATATTGTGCCTCAAACAACTACTTGATTTTGATATTAAACTTTCATGTATTCCTATCATGTGTGACAACACTAGTTCCATCAATCTAAGTAAAAACCATGTACTACATTTCACGCACTAAACATATTGAGATACGTCACCATTTATTTTGTGACCATGTTGAAAAAGTGGATGTTGCGTTTGAGCATGTTGATAGTAACAATCAACTTGCTGGTATTTTCACTAAACCAATCGCAACCAAACCTTTTGTCAATATACGTGGGGAATTGAGGATAATCTATATCTCAAATATTGCTTAAGTCAATCTTATTGCTTGGAATTTATACTTTTATTCTAACTTCGTGTTTGAGTATTTTACGTCATGTGAGTGTAACTTCAATCTCAATCAAGAGTAAGGTAATATTGTTTCAATTTCTCCTTGAAAGTAAGATTTTCCTTTATGTATGTTACTAAAATTTCTTCCAAATGCTTGATATTCTCTCTTAAATGATGAAAACAATGAATATTCATTTACAAAAATTCTTTAATAATAACCATCGTGTGTTCTTGATCTATATGCTTATGATGACTTCATGTATTAATTCTTTTACATTTATATAAGTTTGTTCTTATTACACAAGCATGTGCTTTTGTTTATTTCACATGTGCTTTTTTTTGTTTGTACTTGTGCTTGAATTATTTGTATGCATGTTACTTGTGTAGCCATAGAAATATTGAGACTAAGCCATTGGATTGACTTAACTCGTACATATCAAATAAAAATCTCCACCGCACTTTATTATTTCCAGAGGAACGGGAAAAGAACGAATAACCCAAAAAGAGGGGGAGAGAATATAATTTAGGGGGTTGGTTATGCAAAGGGAGGGTATTAGCACCCTAAACATCTATGGTACTCCGCATGAACCTCTTTGAAAATTTGTGTATTTTGGCTATAAGTGTTGTATACAAAAATAGATTGTTGGGATGAGAAAAGAAGTATTTTTTAAAAATTTTGCATCCGCCGAGGTTGTGAACCTTTAGTGCCTACGTACCACCTTCCGTGAAATAAGGGATCAAGGTGTTCGTAGTTCACCTTTAAAAATTTTAAAACACAAGTGTGTTGGTTAATTTTAAGAGACAAGACATCATTGTCGTATCCGAGTGGAAAATATACTTACTACCCATGATTATGAGAAAGGAGAATTTGTGTCATCTCAAAGTGGAGGATATAGCTTAGATTTTAAAATCAACAAAGCCTCGCTTAACACCCAAGTGGAAAATATCTCACTTAACTATATATCATAGAAGTATAGTAGCTCGCATCACTACAACAATTGAGAAGAGTCTAATCTTTTGAGAAAAGGTTTTAAAGTAAAAAGCCAAAGTGGCAAAATGGTTATGAGATTGATTGACTTTTAGTCTTCTCACAAAAATGTCAAAGTATTATTATGTTGTTTAAAATTTGATTAAGAAAATATTTTTGAAAATGCATGGACCTAAGTCCAAGTTCATTGTGAAAGCGGTTCAAGTTTTAGAAAACAAGAAGAGTTTTGAAAAGGAGGGAGAAGATTTTTGAAATTAAAGAAGATGGGAGGAGATGAAGGGACTATCCTAAAGCATATGGTAAAAGCTAGGGAAAAGAACCGTCTAACCAACAAGAATCTAACACTTGACACAATGAGTCATTGTAGAATTCCTATCCTTTGGATTTGAATCCAAACAAGAAAAGACAATAAACCTCTTGAGAAAACCAAACTTCAAATGCAATAAGTCTTTTAAAAAATTGGGCAGAGTAACAGCTGTATACATATGAGTTCCCGATCACAAACAAAACATATAATCAAAATAACCTGCACACAAAGAAAACAAACAACCCAATGTCTTAGGTAAAACCCCAAGAACTCTAGACAAAGTAACAGTCGAAGTCACAAAGGTCTCAAAGGCAGGTGTAATACGGTGGGAGAACTGACTTGGGTGTGTTGCATTTTATCGCATATGTTGGGGATAGCAAGAGTCGCCACCGGCTTTTCTTTTATCCAATAAAGGAAAAGGTGAAAATAACAGGAAAGACCTTTTGAGAATTTTTCTTGAGTTCGGGGGGTAGGTTATGAAAAGGGAAGGTTTTAGCACCCTTTTCATCTGTAGTTATCTACGGGCTCTTAATTGCTAGCTCACTTTGAAATGCTTTATGTTTGTGTATGTTTGAAAAATGTTTTGAAAGTGGTGATTTTGTAATGATTCTCATATCATTGAGAATGTAGACAAAATGTTTGTTTTGGAAATATTTTTAAAACTCCTCAGTACGACAAACTTTCTAATGATTCTCGTATCGTTGAGAACCATACAAAGTGTTTATTTTGAAAATATTTGTTCGAAAAGAGAGTGGTTGGAAATATGTTTGTTTTTGAAAGTGTGAGGTGTGAAAATGGTTTTAGTTTGTGAGCAAGAAATTACGAGAAATCTACCTACTCAAAAAGTCTATGTTCTTTTCCTCCTCCTTTAGATAGTGCTATTTTACCATTGGTTGGTAAGGAGCCATATCATTGGATGTGAGGGACGGGTGTGGGTCATCGTATAATCATAGAAGGCAACCAGTAAGATACTTTAGAAATTTGTTGTAAGGGACTAAGATCGTTCACCGAAGGCAACATCGAAAGATCATCGAGGGACTACGATCTTTAAATCGAGGGTCTTTGCTAAAACATCCCACGTTCGAGGGACATGACTATTTTTATCCGAGGCAACAAGTGAGGTTAACCCTAAAGGTGCATATGTCCAAAGTGTGTTTGATTTAATTATTTTATCTTGAATTAGGGTTTTCTAACGTTTGATTTTAACCTTGTCATACAAACCCTAATTACTAACAATAATAAGGAAAGCGATAAATTGCGGAATTTAAATGTCCTATAATAAACCGAAAATGTATCGAATATTTGGATCAATTTACATGAATTTTATCTGAATTTAAATTAATTAAATCACTCTTTATTCGTATTATGCTGGTATTTTCTATGTTTTCAGGAATTTGATATTTGCAAGGCAAGTGCGAAGAAAGTCAAGAAAAGTCGAGCTAATCGTATTTAAAATCCGCACAAAGAAAGAGAAATTATGCAATTGAGGGGTGTGTGGAAAAATGTGGTGCATCACAAAGTAAAAAGCCTTGGAAGTCTAAATAAGAAACAAGCGTTGGCCCAATCCACCCAAGGCCCAAGGGGTGTAACGACCGTTACACATTCCTTAGCCCAGGTGTAACGACCGTTACACCCTGCCACGCTAGTCCTTCCTCAAAAGCAGGGGGTGTAACGACCGTTACACCTTGCCACGCCAGCCCTCCCTCAAAAGAAGGAGTGTAACGACCGTTACACTGAGTCAAATCCAGAGGAGAAAATATCTCAACTCTCTGCGCATCTCCAAGCCTATAAATAGGACCTCAAATTCCCATTCTTAAACACGCTTTCTTTTCTCTATTTTAACTGTTACTCTGCCGAATATTTTCCACATTATTTTCTTTCCGCTATCAGACAAATATTCTGCCGTAATATTTTTAGGTTTAATTTAAGTACTTTATTTATTTATGCTGGGATTGTCTGCAATGTTTAGTTTATTTAAATTGCTAGATGGTAATTATTTTTGTTGTGTTGTTACTGAATCGTATAATATGCTAGGCAAAGTTTATTTATCGGTATGTAAGGTCATATAGCCAACGACGTTTTAGCAATGCCAATTGATCAGTTCCTTTTAAAAAAAGAATAATTTCCTGGTTTCAATTACTAGTTTTAAATATTAACTGTTTTGTTACGAGAGTAAAATACAAATATAAGTTAGGATCAATAAAACAAGAGTTTGAGATAATAACTGGACAATGGTAATTGTGCATCAACTTAAAATACAGCGAGAGCGCTTTTAAGTTGATTAGGTTTTGTTTGTTTCCAAAAACTATTTTTAAACTGTAATTGAAACAGCGAGAGCACTCACTTAGGTTTGATCGTAGGACCTGAATCAATAAACACGAGAGTGCAAGAAGAGGGTTTTCGAACGAATACTTTCTACTGAAAACTGTCTTGTTAATCCGAGTTAGGTCAATGAGTTGCTAAATCCCCGAAGTCCGACCATTACATACCGACATTCTCCCTTGAATATAAACTTGATTATAATCAATTAGGTTCCATAACCCCCTATTAATTACATTATTAGCCTTAAATTTATGTAGTAACCTAAGATAAGGGTAGTTCGACATTTAGTCCCTTGGGATTCGATAATCTTTAAAGCTACACACGATAGGACTGTATACTTGCGGTCTAGATTCTTTAAGACTCACAAAGTCGCGATCATCCTACACTATCACAGCGCTTTGGGAATGGGGGGGTACAAGTTTGTGAGCGAGGGGAGGAAAGCAATAAACCCTAATTATCTATTACAAACCATTGAATAGTTAATAATGCAAAATAATAAAATGCACAAGAACGTAAAGAGAAAAGAAATTGTTCTTGTGGTTTTTGATGGAAAAAGGTTTTATAATTAACCTATTCAAACTAACTAATTTTAATTACAAGAGAAATTAATTAATTATTTTTAAAATAACCTAAAATCTAAGGTAATTAAAATAAAACCTAAGTCTAATTTAATTGTCTAGAAAATAATTTTTGTTAAATGTTAATTTGGAAAGAAAAATGTTTTATAATGTAAAAAAGAGTAATAAAATCTATTTTAGTTAACAAAAATGAAATAAAGTGTTTAAATTAAAATATTTTTAATTTAATTATTTAAGAAAATATATTTTTATATTTTTTGGTTAAATAAAAATAAATAAATAAATAAAAATATAGTAAATATAAATAATATGAAAAAATATTAAGCTTGGTGTTAAAAAGTAAAATGGGGGTTAAAAAGAAAATGAAGCGTTGGGCCAATGGATTTTTTTTGTTTGAATAAAAAATAAAAAATAAAAAAAGAAAGAAAATGGGCCTGGATATTTTTAGTAAAAGGGGTGTATGAAATAAATTCATCCAAAGCCCAGAAACAAAAGTCCAATGCCTATTGATCATGTGTGAATGATTTTTTGGAGTGCACCATGGGCGTGCATTTGGATGCGTGGGATTCAGTCATGTGATGATCATGTGGTGATGGTGAGAGGAACACCATGCGCATACCTAGCCTGCTTACATTGAATATGAAATAACAAATTATGTGAAAAATAAAAGGGTACCACTAGGGATCGAACCCAGGTCCCTATAGGCAAATGACTTAGTGCGCGCTTCTCTGCCACTGGGTGTCTGTTTCATTCGTTCATAATAAAACTTGTACTAAATTTAAAATAAACTCAATTCTGAAAATTTGAACATGGCTTCATATTCTTCCTTTATGTGCGCAGGGATGAACGTCACCATGACTAAATTTGTAACTCCTTTATTTCTCAACCATTTTCAAAAATGTAAACATGAAACTTGCTCTAAATTTCACCACGAATTCAGCCATGTAAATAACTTAAGCTAACACTCAAAGATGAACACGAATATCTGTTAGTACCAAAATAAACCCTAATTTTTCTGAAAGTTCAACTTCAAAATTCTCCATGTACAATTAGCATAAATGAAAACTAAAGACATGATTAGCTTCAGAGCAATGATGTCTACATTTTTATTCACGAAGTAACCATTAATGATTCTTGTATAAGGAGTTCAAAGTTGAGGAAACTTACCTCAAACTGGAAATCATGTTTAAAGTTGGAGCACTCCTGGAGATGTTTTGATGATCTGGATAGCTTCACTGAACTCCTACGAAGCTATTGTAATGCTTACTTTATGCTGAAAGTGCCTGAATATTTCAAGAGAAGTCAAGTTGCAGGTGGCTGTTTTTGGAAATGGAGAATGGTGCAAATGGTGTTATAGTGATGGAATAGGGTCTTGGATAGGTTCTAAATGAGGTATGCAAGATTTGTGATAGACTTAGAGTGAAAACGCACGAGTGAATTGTGAGTTTGAAGTTCAAGGTCAGAATATGAAACAATGGAGGTTTTGAATGCCAATTCTGATTTCTGAGAGTTTGAGGGGGTTAGAGGTCTCTTGAACTCGTGTGTTAGCTTGCAAATAATTTCTCTATTTATAGAGAAAAGGTTTGGAAGGCTCAAGTAACCAGATTCAAAAGATCACATGTTATGGTTATGTGACTTGGTTTTAAAGCAAACTTAAAACACATTGTTCCAATGCATAGTACAAGGGCTTTTAGGGTGGTTAGGAGTTGTAGATATGTTTCTTCTGGCTTTAAGATTTTGTATGCTCAGAAGAAACAAGTGCAAGGCTCAAGGAGAGTGGACTTTGTGATTAAAGCCACTTTTCCAAAATGGAAGTCTTGGCTTTCTTCCCTAAATGGAAAATCAACTTGGACAAAGCTTGAATCACATGGACAATGGATCAATCAGTTGTGTAAACATTAAATTATTTAGTGATTTTCAAGTTAGAATCCTACAAAGCAATATTATGAAGAATATGTTTGAGATTGGATCATGTGTTCTTCATGAAAATGCCTTGTAATTCAAGAATGAATGCTCAACTTTATCTCTTCGAATCTCTTAGATCAAGCATGATATCTTCAAGTTATTGGACATTTGTAAAGCTTGAAACATTGTCTACAACCTCCATGTTGACCACTTTGGCTAAATCAACTTGGAACTTGGTGAAAATTTGCCAAGAAGTTGAGACAAAAATCTGACCAAACTTGTTTAAAAGTTCACTAAGTGTTTTGTTAAAAATGTCATGACTTCATGGGCCTGCATCTCTTAATCCAAGCATTTTTTGGACATCAACCCTCAAGGACAAAGTTATATAATTCATCATGATCTATAACTTTCATGTTGAAAGTTTTCCTTGAATCATCTTGAGTCATAGTGAAAAATGGTCATGAAGTAGTAAATTTATCAAGGTAAAAAACACTTAGAATTTTTGTAAGTATTAAAAATTTTGAATTTTTGTTGACTTTCTTGATTCTTGATGATAAAGTTTGATATTTTTGAATTTCTTGATGATTCTTGATCTTTGGAATTCAATGTTGACCAAAAAGTCAAAGTTTGACTTTTTGCGTGTCAGTTCACTTTTCGTCAGTTGATCCAAATTTCCACTATCAATCACTTGATATTGAGAAATTATTTGAGCCATGAAATTAGGTCAATATATTGTGTTTGATTTCTTAAGATCATGCTTCAAGTCATTGGGTCATGTACTTGGTAAAAAGTCAATGATCAGTCATTCTTAGTCAAAACCCTAATTTTGACAATTTTTCCCCTTTATTGATTTGAATGCTTTTCTTGAGGAATCATGATCATCCCTTGATCAAATTATGAGTATGACTTTAAAATGTTGATTATTGGCCAAAAATCATAAAGTTTGACTGTATATTGATCATAATTGACTTTTTACCCAATACAGTTGATTTTCAGTCATCTGAGCAATTGACTGAGCAATTTTGAGATGCAAGACTTGAAACTGGCCATGAGTATTCTTGGAGGTCTATGATGAACCATGAAAGTAATTTGAGGCATTAGAAGTACAATCTTCCTTGTGAAAACCAAAACCCTAATTTGTGGTCTCAGTGCTTAGGAGGTGAGCTTGTCTGGTCAACTCTTTGAGAATCCTTGAGCATTTGAGATCTTTTGTGAGAAATGTATTGAAGAAAAGGGAGGGAAAATTTTTGGGTACAACATATTTCCCTATTCAATCTTCTTAAACTTGAAGATTTATATTGGTATGTTCATCATTCGCAACTTGAAGGTGGAAGATGATTGAACAATTAAATACCCAAAAATTTGCACTCTCCTATGCATGAAGTAAAACTGTTTGTTGATTATTTGGAATGGGCTTAGAGATGTCATTTGGAGAGATGATGGAGAGTTGTTGGAGATGGGCTTATAGATGCCATCCAAAGTAACCGTTGATAGAAATATCATAATGAGTCTACAGTTGATTGTATATGAGGAGTGCTTTCCAGAATGAACCTTTGGGAAAGGTGTTTGAGTAGCTGCATATCATATAGATAGTCGCCCCGTCCTGTTTCGGGAATTGATCTATAATCTGATTTGTTGGTAAACCCTTCCTGTTTTGGGAGCTCATACCATTGGCGATAAAGATAGTCACCCCGTCCTGTTTCGGGAATTGATCTATATCTGACCAAAAAGAAAGAAAGATAGTTTCCCCATCCTATTTCGGGAGTTAATTTTCAATTTGTTCATGTAGATATTTGCCCCGTCCTATTTCAGGAATTGATCCACAATCAGTTTTGATTTATATATAGTTTTCCTGTCTTGTTTCAGGAATTAATCTATGGTTGGTCATCCAGATAGTTGCCCTGTCTTGTTTCAGGAATTAATCTGGAACCTGCTTTTTGTTGGTTGTTGAGATAGTTGCCTCGTCTTGTTTCGAGAATTAATCTATGACCTGGTCTCATAGATAGTTGCCCTGTCTTGTTTCAGGAGTTAATCTACAATTTTTTCTTCATATATAGTTGCCTTATCTTGTTTCATGAATTAATTTGTGGCTGGTCATCCAGATTGTTGCGTTGTCTTGTTTTGGGAATTAATCTCTGACCTGGTCTCATAGATAGTTGCCCTGTATTATTTCAGGAGTTAATCTACAATTTGTTCTTCACAAATAGTTGCCATGTCTTGTTTCAGGAATTAATCTGTGGCTGGTCATCCAGATAGTTGCCCCGTCTTGTTTCGGGAATTAATCTCTGACCTGGTCCCATAGATAGTTTCCCTGTCTTGTTTCAGGAGTTAATATACAATTTGTTATTTACAGATAGTTGCCCTGTCTTGTTTCAGGAATTAATTTATGGCTGGTCATCCAGATAATTTCCCCATCTTGTTTTGGGAATTAATTGAGAACCTGCACTTTGTTGGCTATTGAGATAGTTGTTCTGTCTTATTTCAGGAATTAATCTCTGACCCAGTCTCATAGATAATTGCCATGTCTTGTTTCAGGAGTTAGTCTTGGACTTGTTTGAAAATTGTCGGTGATATTCGTCTTTTGATTGATCTTTCCTGAAAAGGTAAAGAGTTAGTTGTATGCTATGTCATGATGTATGAAATGCATTGCATAACAATGTTCTCAAAATAAATCAGACTCTGCTACATGTTTTTTATGCATATTGTTGTACCTAAAAATTTTCCCTCCATTTTCTTCAAGACATTCTCTTAGGGTTTTCAACCACACGGGGTTATTCTTCTCAAATTTGGCAAGGGCTTTGAATTAAAGTTTGGTTTCAACATCTTAATTTGTTTTCTCTTTCAAAGTGTGTCTCAAGTTAAGGATATTAGGTTTAAGCCTCACCTTTTGGTATTTTCAAGAAAATTAGAATCTATTATTTGATTTGTGGTGAAACTTGATGCGGGGATTAGTCATAATTATTGGGAGTCTTTTAGTCTCAATAGAATATTATCCTTTGCCTTGAAATTCAAACTTGAAAGTCAAGTTTAGTTTGAATTTGGATTTTATTTGGTTTGAAGCACATTTCATTTGATCATCACTTGATATTATCCATTTTCACTACAAAATTTATTACCACATCTTTCGTTTAAATTTTCATTCAAAGTTTTTTTTTTGGAACTTAGGAGAAATTTTTTTTTGTTTGCAATATGGCCCTCAAGACTTTTGAATCTTGTTTATGTGGAAATAAGAGAGGTTTTGACTTGGTGCAATAAGCAAGTTCATGTTTGCTTAAGAATTCAAGTTCAAATGACATTTGCAAATATTAAGATTTTATCTCAAGATTAAATATTCAAACCACATTTTCCATACAAGTTTCAACATTTATCCTCATTCAAGACTAAAAATTCTACAAAGTTTACAAGTTTACAAGGTTTTTGCAAGGGACTCTTACATCCAAATATGAACTTTCTCTAAAGTTTTGTTATAAACATAATTCAATTCCTAATCATTCTAAATCCTAAGATATCCTATGGGATTCTATTTGCTAGAGATTCAAATTCTTCACTTCTTCAAATTTCCTCCAAGACCTTCTATGGCTAGCCACGGTTTCCTTCCACCCTTGTCAATTATCCATCATCAATCATCAATTTGCCTTTCCATTTCCATCATCAATCCTCACATGAAACAAGAAAATAGAAATAGTTAGTACAATCATCAACACTTGAACAACAAACAAGAATTTTCAAGGAATTTTCAAAGAACTATTCCAATTTTATCATTAGGGTTTTGTTTAAGGAATCAGATTAAAGGGTTATTTCTCCATCATGTTCATGTGCCAAAAATCCTCATACAAAATTGGATTTAATAATAGGCCTAGGTCTATTGCAAATCACAAATAAATTGGTTCACAATAGAAAAATTAAAAGAGGTTCAAAACAAAATTCTAATCACAGTTCCAGCCCAATAGCAAAGTACAAAAATCACAAGACCAACCCAGTTACAGCAAGTCAGAATATTATGAATTCAAGACCAAGAAAAGCCTCATTATTTTATAAACAGAATCAGATTCAAGTATCAATCACATGCCAAGTTTCATCTCTACTATAAATCACAAATAAATTGGTTCACAATGAGACAAAATCAAAGAGAAAAACTCAGAAAAAGGTTCATCATAGTTAGAACTGTCAACCAAAAAGCATCAGAGAAACCCAAAATTCACAAAGCCAGTAAGCAACAAGTACAAACTCATGTACTGCACAAGTATAGAAAATCAAAGCCAACAAGCAACAAGTACAGCAAATCAAAAAAAGTACAAGCTTAGTACAGAAAATCCGAGCCAGCAGGCAACATGGCCAACAAGTAATAAGCATAGCATAGCAAAGCCAGCCAGCAACATGACAGAAAATGACAACTCCCATATGAATGGCTCAAGTCCTGTCATCTCAAATCAACTTCAACAGTAAACCCTGAAGTTTACAGCATATAAAGAACAACAAAGTTCACAAAAAAGGATACATAAATAGTGGCGAAGAACCACAAACCCTAGATTGAAAAAACCCCTTCAAAAATTGTTTTCAGCAAGAAGAAATAGAGAGTTCACAAGATATACAGAAACAAAGGCCAAATTGGCAAACCCTAATATGTGTTTCATCACTTTCCTAAACAAACCCTTCAAAAATTGTGTGTAACTAGAAGAAATAGGCACAAATCGCAAGCTCGCAAGAAGATACGACTACAGAAAGCCAGAAAACTTTACCAAAGAAAAAGTCAAGACAGATAACTCACAGATTCGAGGTCATGGACTCATCCATCTCCTTACTTGCCTTCCTTCTTCTCTCTTTTCATTTGCTCTATTTCCTCTTCATATGTCAATCTTTATTTGTTTTAGGAACTAGGGTTTTCAGAAACCCCTTTCAAGATCTACTCAAAAACGCGTACCATCTGCAAAATCAAGTCAGAGATTAGCAAAGGGGAGAACAAGACAAAGCTAACGGTGTAAAAAAATCATGGATTTGAGCTAAGCCGCCGCGAGCGCCACCGCCTACCGCCACTAGGGAGATTTCCGGCTAGCACAAGAAGACATAGAGAAGCGAGAGAATTCAGGAAAGAAGAGAGAGACATTTTCTTTTGTTTTAATAAAAATGCAGTTTTAATTTAGTTTTTTGTTACATTTATTTTTGTCTTTACCACAATTAATCTTGTCACCGCCCTTGTGGACACAGGTTGTTAATTCCATGCAGTTGCTCCATCATTTCTACCATACACCTCCACTCAACATCATCTGATTGTCATCCAACAGGCCAAGACGTGTGTTCCATCGTGTTCTCTCAAGGATTGCTCACGCTGGATTGGATGCAGAAGGCTGTTGGGCCCAGCTTCATTCCCAACACCCCCCTCATTTTACTAATAATACAGGCCCATTTATACCTTTTTTTTAATTTTTTCCTGATTTCAAAAAATATGTTTGGCCTTGTTTGATATTTCTAACACCCTTTTTACTTTTAACACCCAGGCCAAATTATTTGTTTTTATCTTTTTCCTTATTTTCATTTATTTATTTGATTTACCTTAACCAAAATATACCAAAAATATTATTTTCTTAAATAATTAAATTAAAAAACATTTTCATGTAAATATTTTTGTTAATTAAATTAAATTCTTATTATCTCTTTTACAAGTTAATATTAACCTTCAAATTATTTTATAAACAAATTAAAATTAGACTTGGGCCTTATTTTAATTAATTTAGATTTTAGGTTTTGATTAAATGATTAATTAATTTTTTGTAATTAAAATTAATTAGTTTAATTAGGTTAAAATATTAAACCTTTCCATCAAAACCCTAAGAAACAATTCCTTTTTGCTTCTTCATCTTTACATTTTGTATTATCATTATAATTCATATTCAATGGTTTGTAATAGTAATTAGGGCTTTACTGCTTTCATCCTCTCATTCACAAGTTTGTACTCCTCATTCTCAAAGCGATGTAATAGCGTAGGATATTTAAATTCTGCAATTTTTCGCTTTCCTTATTATTGCTAGTAATTAGGGTTTGCATGACAAGATTTAAAGTAAAACATTAGACAACCCTAACTCAAAGATAAATACTTGAAATCAAACACTTTGCACACGTGTACCTCTAGAGTAACCCACACTTGTTGCCTCAGATAAAAACAATCACGTCCCTCGAACGTGAGATGTTTTAGCAAAGACTCTCGATTAAAAGATTGTAGTCCGTCGATGACCCTTCGATGTTAGCTTCGATAAACGATCTCAGTCCCTTACGACAATTGCTTAAACATTATACAGGTTACCTTCTATGATTGTATGATGAACCGTGCCCGTCCCTCACATCCAATGATATGGCTCCCTACAAAACAATGGTAGAAAAGCACTATCTAAAGGAGGAGGAAAAGAACAAATACTTTTTGAGTAGGTAGATTTTTCGTAATTGCTTGCTCACAAAAAAAATCATTTACACCTGACATTTTCAAAACACTTTTTAAACATTTTGTATACATTCTCAACGATATGAGAATCATTACCAAATTGCCTTACATCAGCATTTTCAAACATCTTTCCAAACACTCCCTTTCAAACAAATATTTTTAAAACCAACACTTTGTATACATTCTCAATGATGCGAGAGTCATTGCCAAGTTTTCCAAAGTAAGGAATTTTCAAAATATTTTCAAATTGCACAAACACAAAGCATTTCAAAGTGATCAAGCAATTAAGAGCCCGTAGATAACTACGGATGAAAAAGGTGCTAACACCTTCCCTTTTCATAACCTACCCCCCCCCCCCCTCCCCCCGAACTCAAGAAAATTCTCAAAAGGTCTTTCCTGTTCTTTTCACCCTTTCCTTTATTGGATAAAAGAAAAGCCAGTGGCGACTCTTACTATCCACAACATTTGCGATAAAATGCAAAATAACCAAGTCAGTTCTCCTACCGTATCACAGAACTGGCGACTCTGCTGGGGAACGTAAACTAAAAGTGGGGTTACCTTAAGAGCTAGATCACCTTTATTTGCTTTACCTATTTTCCTTGTTTTCTTTACATCTGTGGGTTATGCTTGGGTTTATTTCTTGTAAAGATCCTATACTCGGATATGGGGCATATTAGGTAAGTAGAAATATATCATAGGGACTATGCAACATATATCGACATGGTTGAAGTGATGGCAACATTAGTGTGACACATTTGTTGGGATCGGTGTCCCTTGAGTCCAGTCAAGGAGAATATGGGGCCTTTGTGTGGTGTCATGAAGCATTAACTGACTGTAGAACCTTAGTTGAACAACTTGGCCTTAGAAAGTAGTGAGGTAGCCGACTTTGGTGCAGACTGAAGTTGGTTGATACTCTACACTTCACTCATTGAGATCAGACTTTTGGGATATTTTGGTCGCTAATAAAGAAGCTTGTGCTGAAACAATGCGCGATGAAGAAAGATTAATGATATTGAGATTCCTTAGAACTCAGTTACTTCTTTTAGGACAGGTTGAACCAACTAACACTTCAAGAGGGTACTTACCTACAAACTCCATGCAAGCCTTTGAACCTAAGGCTAATTGTGTGACTTGGTTGAATTTATAATCTGAAAATTTGAACTCCTTACAGGGTTTGTCTGTATTCATTATCTAATGACGTGAATTCCTTGCAAGATTTGTTTGCAGTCATTCTTCAATAAGCCTGGACTTCTTGCCAAACTTAATTACCTTACACTTTTGCATGGTGCATATCATACACATCATAACATCGTACCATATCATGCTCATTGACCAGTTCAAGGATCACAAGGGCCATTTATGCAGGTTGTCATGAACCAGGCGCCTAGCAAGGGGAAGGAGGATTTATTTTCCTCTAACCAAATGTTGTCGAAGTATCATGAATCAACGTCTATCAAGGGGCAAGGGGATTTATTTTACTCTAACCAAATGTTGTTAAAGACAAAAGCACGTTATCTGGAATCCAAGGCTATGACCCACTGGATATGGTGAGCTTGATTCTCGTAGAAGGACAATCAACAATACGAAGTTCTTCAACCAAAACTGCTGTCAGATTCGACTTCTAACATCTTCTTTTGTTTACCCCACGAGATCCTTGAAAACATTGCATCTACATATCATGCATCATGTCATAACAGGTTTTTCCCATACAGGTTTTCTCATATGCTTACTATTTATTTCAGTAAAGATGGCTCTCGAGAAGACCGTCAGAAATCTCCAAGTCCAAGATGCTCAGTTCAAAGAAATGTTTTTGAACCTATCCAAGGGACAAGAAGAATTAAAGGCACTCCTCATCGAGAGCATGGCCAAGAAGAATCCTGAAGACAATAAGGATAACCAGTTGGAGAAATTGAAAGCTGAGATTATAACAATGAGAATCTAGATGATGGGGCAGATGACTCTTATCCAAAACTTAGCTCGGGGACAAGAGGAGTTTAGAACTCTCATCAGTGAACTTCATCAAGACAAATACAACCGTATGGGACAAACGAATAGAATTGGGGATCAAGTCATTAATCAACATCCGATGAGACAAAAAGTTGGCTTGGTTAAAAGTAGGCCTTTCTGGATTACTACTACATCGCAAGCTCAACAACATCCTCGCCAACAACAACAGGGGAATGAGTGTAATCAAGATACACTCAAAAGATAATTTACCGAAATCATCATGTCATTGGCTCAAGCATTGCAACACATGTTGAAGGCCAAACTGGTAACATTGAGGGATCCTCCTCAAAAGCCCAATACTTCTTCTTCCTGTTACAATCCTAATGTAAGGTACGCATACCACTCCAACAGTCTTGGGCATGACACTGATAATTGTTGGGTGTTGAAAAATAAGATTCAGGATCTGATTGATGAAGTAACAATCGAGTTCATACAAGATGGTCAGATCGAGTTCTTCTGTTATCCCCCAAATGCTGAGGTTGCAAGGCACACCATCTAAAGTAACAAGTTCAGGTGGAGAAGCTTTTTGTTCATTCGAATTTTTGTTTGTAATTTCTCTAGTTGATTCAAACATTTATCTTTATGTCAGACTTTTGGTCGTTCACATTAATGCATTGCATATGTTTGTCTTGAATTAGTCCATTCATTTTCACTATACTTAAACTATGTTTTTACATCCTTTTGTGATATTCAACTCTCGATTAAAAGTTATAAGCCTTTAGAGGAAGGTTGACAAAAAATACCATAATCTCTACAATATGATTTTGAACCTTGCTGACGATGTACAGGCGTTGTTTCAAATCCTAAATAGTGGAGTTATAAGGAAGATAATCCATAGTCAACCCCTTTGAGCTTAAGAAGTAGTAGTTTTTCTTTTTCGTATAAATTAAAACATTTAATCATAACTTGGGGCAGGGTAGTTTCTCAGTTAATTCAAATGTGTATTCGGTCGCAAGCTTTCACTTCATACACAAAAAATAGCATCAAAGATGTCCTTCTTAAAAGAAGGTGATGGTTCCCCATGAAACAGACAATCATTATCTCTCTAGAGAAAAGCCCGCTAAGTCGAAACCTTTGAAGGAAACTTAAGAAAAACCGGGGCATCCCGCTGACTATAATCACAAAAGAAACAGTTCAGGCAAAAGGTAGGGATAATAAATAAAAAAAGGGGGTCTCTACAAATCCTCGACAATAGAAAAATGTTACAAAAATGACTGCGTTCTCAAATGAACTTAACTTATCCGAACCATCACCAAAATATACTTCCAGATTCTATTGGGAGATAAACGCACAATTACCTGAGTATATGGTTGGAGAACATCATGGAGAACGAGTTGGGTACAAATAAAGTTTGAACCTTTATTATTTGTTTCTTAAACCGTGAACCAGGCCACGTTACAACCTTTAAAAATGTCCTAGTTGAAGCATAGGTTAGTTCGAAAGCATATTATTACAAAAGGTATCCTGATTCCTGTAAGGCTTACTATAAATCCTGAGTTGAATTCATATTCTTATGAAATTCTGTTGTTTATTTAAAAAATGAATTTTTAAAAACTTCAAGACAGACATAAGCTTTTCATTTTGAATACCACTGTTTGCATATAATTAATTGTTTGACAACAGAGAAATTCACACGACGAACATCCAATAAACGAAAATCCTCTCAATGAACAGAATCACTTCAAATGGAAAGACACTTCCAATGACAAAACTTCCATAATCAAGTGGAATGACATGTTATTGTCCAACGCATTTGTGGTAGTCAAGTCGAGATTCAAAGAATCTCTAAAAGTGCTTAATAGCTAGAAGTAGATCTCCATCTGAACCACTTGGGGGATGTTACATTGATCAGGGGTTCCAGCAAAAAACCACTTTGAAATTTGAATCTTAGGTATCATCAAATTGCTTACCTGTGCTAGTAGTATCAGATGGCGTCAGTATCATGTCTTCGGATCCTTCCATGATAGTTCTTAGAAAAATACTGACGAAGGTCAAAGACTATCAGAAACTTGATCAAAAACTTTCTGGTATCATCAAATTGCTTACATGTGCTAGTAGTATCAGATGGTGTCAGTATCATGTCTTCGGATGCTTCCATGACAGTTCTTAGAAAAATACTGACGAAGGTCAAAGACTATCAGAAACTTGATCAAAAACTTTCTGGTATCATCAAATTTCTTACTTGTGCTAGTAGTATCAAATGATGTCAGTATCATGTCTTCGGATCCTTCCATGACAGTTTTTAGAAAAATACTGAGGAAGGTCAAAGACTATTAGAAACTTGATCAAAAATCTCCTGTATCATCAAATTTCTTATCAGTGCCAGTAGTATCAGATGGTGTCAGTATCATTTCTTTGAATCCTTCCATGACAATTCTTATAAAAAACTGAGAAAGGTCAAGACTATCAGAAATTTGATCAAAAACTTCAAACATCAGGTGCACCTGACTAACTCCAGGGGAAAACGAGCTTCCACATATGAAAGGTCACGCGCAATCAAGCAAACTTTTTTTGACAATTACTACAACACTTACTACCATAGACAGTGATAACTCTCCACACCCTATGAACGCAGACATAGTCGGAGGATACTATGCATGAAAGAGACCCGTTAGGTTGACATGCCTAGGAAAAAGTAAGGGCATCCCAGCAAACCAAAAGGGTTTGGGAAAAAATTAGGGATATATATACATAAAGATGGTACACCCGCAAGTCGAAAACCTGAAAAGGAGGCTTGGGAATAAAGGGTATCCTGGTGGACTAAAAATATGAAAAGACGGTTCAGGAAAAAGTTAGGGATTAAAGTGTACGACTATGTCCTATTATCTCATCACTTTTCTATCAATAAAAGACTTATCACTCTGATCAGCGTTTACAAAGGACTCTAGGAGATAGGACAATGTTTAAGTTATCCCCACAGAGCAATCTCCATGGGATTATCCCCACAGAGTTATCTTCACCAGCTCATCTTCAATAAAGATACATTCCCCGACAAGTCTAAAATGCTTACAAACAAGAAGTGGGGCATCTTCCAGCTGATAACATAGTCATACTCACCAGCAGACCCCCTAGTCAATAAATGAGCATGACCTTCTTCCCGGTAATATCGCCCACCTACGGAGTTTCAATCAGTACAGTTTATGGAAATCTTCTTCCCCAGCTGAGTTTGAAAACTATAAAACTCCTGCAGATTTCTTCTCTTTAGCAAACTCAAATTCCCCAGGAGAGTTTGTTTCCTCAGTAGAGCATGTCTCTAGTAACAGGGTTTATTTCCCCAACAGATTACAAGTCTCCTCAACTGGATCTATTCTTCAGTTTAATACAGATCTCTGACAAAATTCTTCTCCCCAGTAAAGTTTCCACTATCCCCGGAGACTTACTACAAAACTTGGAATCGAACCTGATGTCAGTTAAGAATTATCTTCCCTAGACGAATCAAAAGGTTATCCATCTCTTTTATCCCCAGTCAGGGTATATAATAATTATCTTCCCTAGACGAATCACAAGGTTATCCATATATTTTATTCGCAGTCAGGGTATCAAGAAATAAATTCCCCAATAGAGCAACAGACGACCAAGGTTCCTAAACTCTATCCCCCAAAGCAGAAATCAATACATCCCCTGCAGAGTTTCCTCAAACAAGTAAGCAGGAATCCCCGGCAGAAGCATTATATACAAGATTGAAGATACACATACTCTTCATCCCTAGCAATAGTCAGGGAATTATTTTCGCAGACAAAGATACCACATGGGTTTACAAATACACTTAAACAAGCATGTTACACTCATCATGGCATATGCATACGAAATGCATATAGCACAATCTCATTTATTTCGAGAAGATCATTGCACAATGAATTTCATACATCATAACATTGCATACAAGTTAACTCTTTACCTTTTCAGGAAAGATCCATCAACAGACGAATATCATCAACAATTTTCAAACATGTCCAAGATTAATTCCCGAAATAAGACGGGACAACTATTTACGAGACCAGGTCAGATATTAATTCCTGAAATAAGACATGGCAACTATCTCAACGGCCAACAAAGAGCAAGTTCTAGATTAACGCTATGTTAAGCAATCATAAGTGGACTTATATAGAAGTCGAACCTATTTTAAGGCCGGTCAATAGCAATATATGTGCCATATGTTTGGAGAGATGATATGTAGATCATCTCTTACAACATGTAACACAATGAGAAAGGGATAAGATGAAGAGGGAGGGGATACATTTGAATCAAAAATTTAATCAAACTATCTTTAAAATCATCCTTCCATTTTAGTGGAATTAAACTCAATATTCAAGATCCAATGATGTTAATCAAGTTCATGATCAACAAACACATAGCTAGAATATATTAAAAAATAAATTGTATTTAATGAATAAGATAAAAAGAAAAAAATGATTTTTAAATTGTTTTTTAAAATGAAAATAAAAGGAAAAATATCAAACCATATTCAAAGTATCAAAGAAATATTTAAATAGGCCATAGAGAAATCAGAAATGATCTTTAATATTTTTATAAAATTTTTGGTGATTTTTTAAAATAGAAAAGTATTTTTAAACTAATTAAAATCACTCAAATAAGTTAAAAAAATAAAAAATAGTAGAAGTCAAAGTAAAATTCTAGAAAAATTTCAGAAAGTCAGAAATAAGGAAAATTATTTTATAAAAAAATTTAGAATTTAAAAATATCAAAAAGTAATTTTAAATAATTAAAAACAAGTTAAAACAAAGGAAAAATTATAAAAAAATATCAAATCTGAAAATAAAATCATGAAAAAATTAAAATCAGAAAGAGAATATTTGAAAACATTTTTGTGAATTTTTTCATAATTTTTGAGTCAAAAATGAATTTTCTATGATTCTTTAAAGTTTAAATCAATTAAAATTTAAAAATCAGAAAATAAAAATAAAACAAAAAGATATAGACCATTAGATGAATGTCAAAATGCGTTAGTAATCAGATCCAATGGATCTGGCACGCTGTGCATATCATGGTCCTTATTGAATAAACCACTGGATCCATTACTAAATCAAATTTTTGAAAAAAAGAAGTGGCACATTATCATTGGTAGAGAGATGACACGTTGGTCATCTTCAACCTCCAGCCACGCGAATTGCAGGTCTCTCATACTGTAAAATCATGAGCTCATACATATGACATTTACTTCGTCCCATGAAGACGAAGACCACTGTACTTTCACGAAAAATTTATTTAAGCTGTAGCTCAGTCGATTTGTAAAAAACCAGAAGGAAAAATTTGAATAGGGATTTGGAAATTCACGGCCAAAACTAAGTTCTAGTTGAAAACAAATGTTGCGGCTAGTATCAGAATGGTGAGAGCTTCATTGTAGTAACAAATTTTGAAAGAATTGATGAAGGAATCTACCTATTGAAGTTCAAATTCAGAGTTATGAAACTTGACTTGGCTAGCACGATTTAGGATGCTTTAGGGCTTGGTTCTTGTTCTGTTAGCTTCAGTGAAGTTCAAGGATGAAGAATAAGCAAAGAAAATAGATTGAGGAAGGCTGTAAAACCAAATTCGAAGTTGAAAAAAGTGGGTTAAGGAGAGAGTTTGGCAGGGTGATTCTGGATATTCAAGCTTGAGAAAATGAATTCAATATGTCCCTCTATTTATAGGGAAGCGAATGGTGCAAAGAATTCAGAGGAAAATTGAAGTTTGGAGGGAAATTGGATAAAGATCGAAAATGAAAAAAGTGTGACCCCATGTGCATCAAAACTCAATCAATTCCTGCATTTTGATCCTTAATTCAACTTTGGGAACTTTATTAAACATGTTTAAATCAAAAACGCGTGCTAAATTGGTGATTAGAAGCCATGTTATGAATTTCAAATTCCGACTTTGGAGAAAACTTCAGTTTCAAGGTACCATCTTTGAATCCATGGTGTTCACAGCTCAAGGGTTATTAGGGCATGATTCTTGAAGCAATTAAAATATAAGGTCACAAACTTTACAATGTGCAAAGAGTGAGATCAATTGGATGCTTGAGCTAAAAGTTGTGATGAGTCGAAGTTGAGAAAAAGATGTTGACTTTTTATACTTAGAAAATTTTTAAGTTTTTCTTCAAAAGTAGCCTATAATGGTTTGAGTTCAAACAAAAAATTCCTTCAAAATTGAGCTTTGATCATTGATGCTATCTTGAATCACTCAAAAATACCAAGTATTGAAAAAGTTATGGCATTGGGAAATTGGTGAAAATTCATGAGGTGACCTATAATCTTTTGAGTTCTTAAGGCATCTTCCATTCATTTTCAAGCTTTGCACATAAAATAAGAGTTTAAGTTCACATCCTTAAGATCATTACAGAAAAAGACTGGGCTCAAGGAGATAAAAATTGACCAAGTTATGATCTTTTGAAGTCACGTAAGGGAATTTGATGGCCTATCTAGAGGACATGTAATCTTTCTTTATCATTAGGCATCTTCCACACCAAAGTTTCTTGAAACTATTGAGGTGATTAGCTGAAAACCCTTTAAGTAGAAGCATACATTTGGAATCACCCAAAAATCTCAAAATATGAACAAGATATAACCCTTAGAAGTTCAAAACCCTAGATCCTCAAGCACCAAAATGACTTGGAAAACTTTTTCAATTGTGACAATATTTCTTGCACAATAACTTTTGCCATGTGAATAGAAGTTGTTGAGGATGATAGTAAGAAACCATAACACCAAAAAAACACTTCCAAATGTTAATAATTGAGAGAGTTATGCACTTGTGATCAAGAAATCAATAACTTGTACAACTAGGTCAAACTTCTTCAATCAAATCTTCCATCTTTTGACTTTATTTGACAAATTTAGGCATGATGAATCATAGTAGACCTTGTCATGATATTACTTTAAAGCATCTTCAATGATGAAGCTTGAGTCTCAATGAAGCTTTGTTGGAGAAGACATGGAAATAAACTCATGAACCTATAAATCAACCTGATGAAATGTGGTGTGACCTCACCTGTCGTATCATCAACTAGAGAAAACATTCATTGCATTTGTTAGTTTAAAAGTCACTCAATATAAAACAGATATGGTTACAATATACCAATCAAGGTGCTTGGTGATTCCTCATGAGAAAACCTAAAGACAGGGAGAAGAACCAAACCCAATTGTGATCTTGATATGGTTGAATTGATATGAGACGATAGAGGAATATTAGGGGGGAAATTGGGGTACAACAGCTGTTGTACCACAAAATTTCCCTCCCTTTTCTCAAGACATTTCTCACAAAAAATTTCAACGGCTCAAGCTTGCACAAGTGTTGACTAGGTCAAATCACCTCCTAAGCACTAAGACTCTAAATTAGGGTTTTGTTTTTCACAAGGACAATTGGATTTATAATTCTTTAAATTAATTTCATGGTTCACTTGGACCTCTAATAATACGCATGCCAAGTTTCAAGTCTTGGATCACAATTTTGCTCGGTCAATTGATTAGATGACTGAAAATCAGTTGTATTAGGTAAAAAGTGAATTATGGTCAACCTACAGTCAAACTTCAAGATTTTTGACTGATATCAACATTTTAAAGTCATATTCATCAATTGATCAATTTTGGATCATAATTCCTCAAGAAAAATGTTCAAATCATCAAAGGGAAAATGGTTAAAATTAGGGTTTTGATTGAGAATGATTGATTTTTGAATTTTGGCCTAATACGTGACCTAATGACTTGAAGCTTAATCTTAAGGATTCAAATAAAATATCTTGACCTAATTTTATTGTTCAAATCACTTCTCAAGATTAAATGATTGATAGTTGAAATTTGGTCAATTGCTGAAAAAGTCATCTGACACACCAAAAGTCAAACTTTGACTTTTTGGTCAAAATTGAATTTCAAAGGTCAAGATTCGTCAATAAATTCAAAAATATGAAGCTTGACCATCAAGAATCAAGAAATTCAAAAAGTCCATGATAAAGTCAAACTTTTCAAGACTTAGAAAAATTTCCAAGTGTTTAAACCATGATAATTTCATTACTTCATGACAATTTTTCACCAAGATACAAAATGATTCAAATAAAACTTTCAACATGATAGTTGTAGATCTTGGTGAAATCTAAAACTTTTCTTTGCTGATCAAGTCCTAGAAGTGCATGTATTTTGAATTATAAACTCATGAAGTCATGCCCTTTTTCTAAACACTTAGTAAAATTTTCACCTAGTTTAGGCAAATTTTTGTCCCAACTTCCTGGCCATTTTTCACTTAGTTCCAATTTGATTTAGCCAAAATGGAAAAAATGAAAGTTGTAGGAAATGTTTCAAGATTTCCAAAATGTCCAAGAACTTGAATATATCATTTTTGAGCTAAGAGAATCGAAGGCAAGAAGTTGGGCATCCATTCTTAAATTACAAGTCATTTTGATGATGAACCCTTGGCCAAATCTCATAGCTAGGCTGCATAATCTTACTTTGCAGGCTTCTAACTTGCAATTCACTCCTTAATTTAATGTTTACACAGCTGATTGATCAATTGTCCAAGTGATTCAAGCTTTGTCCAAGTTGACTTGCCATTTTGGAAAGAAAGGTCACACTTCCATTTTGGAAAAGTTCACTTTAATCACAAAGTTAATTTCTTGAGCCTCTAACTTGTTTGTTCTGATCATACTCAACATAAACAATCAGAAGAAACATGTTTAAAGCGTCTATCCACCCAAGATGGCATGGTACTTCACCTTGAAACCATGTTCTTCAAGCTTGCTTCAAAACCAAGTTAAAAATCCATAACATGTGATTTTTATTTTCTGATCATTTCAAACCTCCAAACCTCTTGCCTATAAATAGACATCATATTTGCAAGCTAAGACATGAGTTGACAAGCCCTCAAGCACCCTCAAACTCCATCAAACTCATAATTACACCAAAACACCATTTTTTATGTCATTTCTGACCTTGCATCTCAAACTCTCATTTCACTCGTGCGTTCTTCCTCAAAATAAATCCTAAAGCATCCATACATCATCTAGAAGTGATCTAGGATCCTTTTGCACGACGGTAACACCTCCTTCATCATCCTCTATAACCAAAAACAGGGTGTTGCATATTGACTTCTCCAGAACAACTCAAGCACTCCCAGCTCAGGCTAAGCATTGAATTAGCTTCCTAGGAGTCCACTGAAGTTGTCCAGATCATTATAACACCTTGAAGAGTTCACAAACTTAGAATATGATTTCCATTTTCAAGGTAAGTTTTCTGAACTTTCAACTCTTCATACAAGCCTCATTTGACTTTGATTTTCAAAGATAAAATGTAGACATCATTTCCCTGAAGCTAACCATGCTTTTAGATTTCATTTATATTGCCTGAGCATGGAGAATTTTGAGTTTGAACTTTCTGAAAAAGTTAGGTTAAGTTTGGCACCAACAGAAAATTATGTTCATCTTGGATCCATAACTTTAGTTATTTACATGGTTGAAATCGTGGTTAAAATTCAAGCAACTTTCATGTTCACATTTTCCATTTTGGTTGAGAAATGAGGAAGTTACAGATTTCAAAAATGGTGAAGAACATCCTAGCACGAGGAAGAAGAAGATGACATGTTCAGGACAAAGTTTATAATATATTTATTGTTTTGTATTCTAAATACCGTATGTATAGTCACCCCAGTGGTAGAGAGCACGCGCGTAAGGCTTGGAACTATAGAGACCTGGGTTCAAGCCCCAGTGGTACCCTTTTGTGTTTTTTCATATTATTTTTGTCTGATTTTTGTTGTTTTGCAGCGCCTGGACCTCCTTTATTTTGGGCCTTCATTTGTTTTGCTGAACACCCCCCCCCCCCCTAACTGCTTACTAACCACAAGCACATTTATCCTTTTTTTTTATTTTCTGATTTCAAACAATATATTTTGAACCTAACCAAAAATGATTATCTTACATCCCCATTTTACTTTTTTAACACATGGCCCAATCTTTTTATATTTTTTATTTTTATTTATTTATTTTCTCTATTTTATTTTATTAAAAGACAAAAATATATTTTCTTAAATAATTATACTAAAAATTTTCTAATTTCATTTTTTTTTACTTTATTCATTTCTAGAAATAAAACACTAAAACTAGTTTCCTAACTAATTAATCTTTTTCTCAAAATTTAAAAGTAATTAGACATTAGGTTTTATGTAATTATCTTTTCTCAATTAAATTAGACTTAGGGTTTAATCAAATTAGATTTTTAGGTTTTGTTAAATATTTAATTAAATTCTCTTATAATTAATTAGTTTAAATTAGGAAACATCTCTTATAAAAAACCATAAAAAATATGTTCTTTTCTCTTTCTTTATCTTTACATTTTTTGTATATTCTACTACTTCGCATTATAATTTATGTAACTGTCAAAGCCTTACAATAGTAATTAGGGTTTACTTTATTCACCGTCCCCATTTGTAAATTTGTATCTCCCATTCCCAAAAATATTGTAATAGCGTAGGATATTTAATTTCCACCATTTACTGCTTTCCATATTATTACTAGTAATTAGGGTGTGTATGGAAAGACTTAAAACCAAACAATAACCACCCCTAATTCAAGACAAATGCATGAAAACAAAAACACTTTTCACACATACACCTCTAGGGTTAACCCACACTTGTTGCCTTAGATGAAAACAGTCATGTCCCTCGAATGTGGGATACTTTAGCAAAGACCCTCGATTACAATATCGTAGTCCCTCGATGACCCTTCGATGTTGTCTTCGATAAATGATCTTAGTCCCTACGATAATTTTAAATAATTCTACAATGTTGCCTTCTATGATTGTACGATGACCCACATCCGTCCCTTCACATCCAATGATATGGTTTCTTACTAACTAAAGGTAAGATAACACTATCTAAAGGAGGAGGAAAAGAACAAAGACTTTATTTTGAGTAGGTAGAACACTCATAGTTTCTTGCTCACAAACATTTCAAAACAAACATCTTTCAAAACACACCAACACTTTCATGAAATATTTTCAAAAGTCAACACTTTGTATACATTATTATAGAGACGAGAATCATTACAAAGTTTGCGTAAATGAAGGCACTTTTCAAAAATACTTTCAAACAATCACAGGCACATTTACAAAGCATTTCAAAGTGAGCTAGCAATTAAGAGCCCGTAGATAACTACAGATGAAAAGGGTTCTAACACCTTCCCTTTTCACGGATTCAACTCAAGGGGGAACGAGACACCTTTGAATCTCGATTTTATGAAAGCAAGAAGAAAGTGTTGGAGCTCACAAGGCAACTTCATGAAGAGCGAAGCATGAATGCCTACATTGCACCAGAGAGGATGAGTTCATGGGAGACTTGAGTCCTTTTGTTTTAGGAGTTTATTTTGTTGTCTCTTTAAGACCTTTTTCTTTTTTCCATTATGAGCCTAAGAGGAATTTGTAATTCTAAAACTTATTAATACAATTGATGTTTTGTTTCCTCTTTGGTTAAGCAAATTTAGATCTCTTAAAGGTCCTTGAAAGCATTGCATTCGCATAGCATGCATCATATCACAAGTAGGTTCTCTGGCACAAGTTTCTTTATCTTTCTATTCTTTATTTCAGTATAAGATGGATCTCGAGCAAACCGTCAAGTACTTGTAGACTCAACACTCTCAATTCCAAGAGACTCTGCTCAACTTAGCAATGGGGCAGCAAGAAATGATGACACTCCTCGTCACGAAGAAAAAGACCAAGAAGAAAGTTGTGATCAACATGGGGAAAAGGTTCAAAGGCCCTACCTGACAAGTTCAAATTGAAGAGGACTCCTCCGAGAAGGATGATAACCAAGAAGATGCTAGAAGCACCCGTGTTGGGGGTGGGAATAACCAAATTTCCGAGGATGAAGATTACTCTAAAGAGAAATACCCGCCCGCTGGTAACAAATATAAGCAGCTAGAAGACAAATTAAAAGCTGTAGAGATCCAAGCAGTGCCTAGTTGTTACTTTGGAGACTTGGGTTTGGTTCCTGGGGTGGTCATTCCCCATAAATTTAAGATCCATGTCTTTGCCAAGTATGATGGTGTCTCATGTCCGAAGCTTCATCTCAGATCATACGTCCGCAAGACCCAACCGCATACCTCTGATAGGAAACTATGGGTGCACTTTTTCCAATAGAGTCTATATAGAACACAATTGGAGTGGTTTTACCAATTGGAAGGGATAAACATCCATACCTTGGAGGATTTGGATGTTTCCTTTTACCGCCAATATTAATATAACGCCGATCTTGCTCCAACTCGGGTGCAATTGCAAGGCATGACCATGGGTTCAAATGAAGGCTTCAAGAAATACGCTCAAAATGGATAAACTTGGCTGGAAGGGTGCAGCCACCTTTAACTGATAGATAACTGGTAGACATGTTTATGGGAACACTGAATGGTCCTTTCTTCAACTTACTGATTGGAAGTTCATCATCCGGATTTACTGAATTGATCTTGACGGGTGAAAGGGTCGAAAGCGGGATTAAAAGCGGGAAGATACCCATGGCCTCCACCTCTAATACTGTGAAAAAACATTTTACTTGCAAAAAGGAAACTAATGTTGTGTATGGGAAAAGGAGTCAAGCTAAGAAGGACTGTCATCAGTCAGTGAGTGCAGTATTAATTTCTAATCCAACTTCTACTCAACGACCATAACAACAAGCTAATCAGCAAATACCGAATGCTCCGCTAAGACAATACACCAAGATTGGTACTTCCTTACCACAAGCGCTACAATATTTACTGAAAGTCAGGTTCATTTCATTAAGGGATCCTCCACAAAATCCTAATACTTCCTCACCAAAATACCATCACAATGCAAAATGCACATACCATTCAAACAATCCCAGACATGACACCAACAACTGTTGGGCATTGAAGAATAAAATCCAAGACCTGACTGACAACAAGACAATTTAATTCGACCCTCTACCAACTCCCAATGTGATCACCGCACCCATGCCTAGTCATGGCAAAGGTGTCAATGCCATTGAAGATGCCTTTTTTGTTTGGTCTATTAATGATTTGACCACTCCTTTGCAGACTGTTAAAAAGAATTAGTTGAAAGCCGAAATATTCCCAGGATATTTTGAAGATTGCTAACATTGTGCTACACAAATTAATGGTTACACATGGATGAAGAAAGGTGTCCAACACCTGATGGATAACCATGAAATTTTATTTGAGAAAACTACATCTGTGAAAAGTTTGACCCAAAGTGTATCTCGAGAGTTTGAAGATGTGTCCATCATTACCATTTCAAATACTCCTGTTAGGATCACCTTAAAAGGTCCTATTAGGATTTCCGCTGAACCAAGAATAGTGCCACTAATTATTACCACACCGGGGCCAGTCCTCTACTCTTCTGATAAAGCTGTGCCCTGGAACTATGGGGCAGAAGTGTATTACCATGGTATCAACCAAGAACCATAGATCACCAAGAATGAGAATGCTGAAGTTACAAACATTGTTGGATCAAGTAAAGTTACTAGGACGGGAAGGATCTTCTCTCTAGAGATCTCACCTCCGACAACCACTACTACACCCATTCGTATTACTGCCATTAAACCTGTTGCTGATACTCGAGGAAAGGTAAAAATGATTGAGCCTGCTCGGGCGGAGGCACCCACAAAAGATATTTCAGTTGAGGACCCATCTACCCAAGATATGGAGAAGACTTTAAAAATTATCCAAAAAAGTGGCTACAAGATAGTGGAACAGTCGGGCCAGACACCCTCGAAGATTTCCATGTTGTGTTTGTTGCTATGCTTTGAGGCACATTCCCAAGCCCTGTTAAAATTCTTGAAAATTTCACATGTCCCACAAGAAACTATGGCTGACCAATTTGACAACTGTGTAGCAAGCCTGACTGCTAACAATGGTTTGGGATTTTCGTAAGCATATTAAACCCCGGCAGGGAAGAATCACAACAAACTCTGCATGTTTCCATCGAGTGTAATGGAACCACTTTAGCACATGTGTCAGTGGATATTGGGTCCTCCCTGAATGTCTTACTAAAATGTGGTCTGGATAGGTTAGACTGTTAAAGTTTAGTGCCGAAACCTAGTGACATCGTGGTGAGAGCTTTTGAAGGATCAAAGATAATGTTCCATGGAGAGGTTGATCTCCCTATCAAGGTTAGGTGTGAAGTCTTCAACTCAACATTCTATATGATGGATATCCGCCCGACTTATTCTTGCCTGCTCGGACGCCCGTGGATTCATGGGGCAGGTTCGATTACCTTCACATTACATCAAAAGCTGAAGTACCCGGTTAAAGGGAAAATTGTCACCGTCTGTGGGGAGGAAGAGTTTATGATCAGTCATTTGAATTCACTCAAATATGTTGAAATGGATGGAAAATTCATTGAGACTCCTTGTCAAGCTTTTGAAGTGGTCCCTCCAATGATTGTTGTTTCCAAAACCACTCCCGTCACTCCCAAAGCTGCTAAAGATACACCAACGATGGCCTCTCTCAAAGATGCTTGTGCCGTAGTTAAAGATGGAGGTTGCACCATTTAGGGGAAACTTCCTAATATCCCATACAAGTCAGACAAGTTTGTGTTGGGCTTCACTTCCAAGGATCAAAAATAGGTTCGATGTGCTCGTGTTGGGAAACCGCCTCTCCGTATTAACAATAATGAAGTTAATGCTCTTAGAGACTCTGACGGTGACGGCGACTAGGATGACTAGATCTACCCAACTGTTGATGAAGGAATCAACAAATGGCAGACCAAGGAATTCATCTCAATTTCCTTCAGCCAGGAGTAATTGCCATTTCCTGTTTTTATTACTTTGAGAAATTTGTCCGTAATTTCCATGCGCCTTTCCCGGGGCTCAATGGTCCATTTGTTAAAGGTTTGTCATTTCCATATGCCATTTTCTCATTTTAATGAAAACATTGGACGATTTTGCATTCAAATTTTGAGCTCCTTGCCTTTCTTTTACTTTACTGCATTTTTAAATAGCCGTGTGACCTTACATGCACACACACACACATTTGCAGATCCACATCCACTCTGGATCTCATTGACAATGATTCTGCTATTTCCATCTATGAGTTTGAAAATCCAATCTATCAAGTCGAAGACGAAGGTGAAGAAGATTTTGAAATACCTAGGGAATTCGAGAAACTCTTGATACAAGAGGAAAAGGCCATTCAACCACACAGAGAAATAGTTGAACTGATAAACTTGGGTACTGAGGAAGATAAGAAGGAACTCAAGATTGGCATTAACCTGGAAGACAGTGTCAAGGGAAGATTGGTTCAATTGTTGCATGACTATGTTAAGGTGTTTGCTTAGTCATACAAAGATATGTCGAGGCTTGATACTGATATTGTAGTTCATCGTCTACCAATGAAATAAGGTTGTAATCCGATCATGAAAAAGGTTTGTCGCATGCGGCTAGAGGTAATGAAACAATTCAATGCAGGTTTGTTGGCAGTGATGTCATATCCCCAATGGGTTGCAAATGTGGCCCCAGTTCTGAAGAAAGACGATAAAGTCTATGTGTGCATAGACTATAGGGATTTAAATAGAGCAATCCCCAAAGATGATTTCCCACTACCACATATTCATGTCTTGGTTGATAACACTACTTAACATAAAGTATTCTCCTTCATGGATGGCTTCTCCGAATACAACCAAATCAAAATGACACCTGAAGACATGGAGAAAACCAATTTTGTCACACAGTGGGACACCTTCCGTTATAAGGTCATGCCTTTTGGTTTGAAAAATGAAAGCGCAACTTATCAACGAGATATGGTAGCTCTATTTCATGACATGATTCATCATAAGATTGGATTCTATGTTGATTACATGATTTCAAGATCGCAAACTGAGGAAGAACACTTAGATCATTTAGACAAACTGTTTGAAAGGTTGAAGAAATACAAGTTAAAGTTGAATCCTAACAAATACACCTTCGGAGTGAGGTCTAGAAAACTCCTAGGCTTCATCATTAGTGGAAAAGGTATTGAGGTCGATCCTGCAAAAGTCAAATCCATATAAGAAATGCCAGCTCCCTGTACCGAGAAGGCTATTTTCTTTTCTCTTTCTTTATCTTTACATTTTTTGTATATTCTACTACTTCGTATTATAATTTATGTAACTGTCAAAGCCTTGTAATAGTAATTAGGGTTTACTTTATTCGTCGTCCCCATTTTTAAATTTGTATCCCCCCATTCTCAAAATATTGTAATAGCGTAGGATATTTAATTTTCACCATTTACCGCTTTCCATATTATTACTAGTTATTAGGGTTTGTATGGCAAGACTTAAAACCAAACAATAGCCAACCCTAATTAAAGATAAATGCATGAAAACAAAACACTTTGCACACATACACCTCTAGGGTTAACCCACACTTGTTGCCTTAGATGAAAATAGTCATGTCCCTCTAGCGTGGGATACTTTAGCAAAGACCGTTGATTACATGATCTTAATCCCTCGATGACCGTTCGATGTTGCCTTCGATAAAGCATCTTAGTCCCTACGATAATTGCTAAAGCATCCTACAATGGTGTCTTCTATGATTGTATGATGACCCACGCCCTTCCCTTCACATCCAATGATATGGTTTCTTACTAACTAATGGTAAGATAAAACTATCTAAAGGAGGAGGGAAAGAACAAAGACTTTCTTTTGAGTAGGTAGAAAACTCGTAGTTGCTTGCTCACAAACATTTCAAAATAAACATCTTTCAAAACACACCAACACTTGCATGAAATAGTTTCAAAAGTCAACACTTTGTATACATTCTTATAGAGACGAGAATCATTACAAAGTTCGCCTAAACGAAGACACTTTTCAAAAATACTTTCAAACAATCACAAACACATTTATAAAGCATTTCAAAGTGAGCTAGCAATTAAGATACTGTAGATAACTACAGATGAAAAGGGCGCTAACACCTTCCCTTTTCATAACCTTCCCCCAGAGCTTAAGAAAACTCTTAAAAGGTCTTTCCTGTTCTTTTCACCCTTTCCTTTATTGGATAAAATAAAATTTGGTGGCGACTCTTGCTCTCCGCAACAATTGCGATAAAACGTAAAACACCCAAGTCAGTTCTCCCACTGTATTACAACTGGTGAACAGAAGACTCGACTCTATTGGGGTAAAGCCCAAGGAGGAGACAAAGTAACATCAACTAAAATATTGAGGAGAGAAAATAAAGGATAATAGTGATCGATAGATAACTTCAAACTATTCACTCACTGAGAAGATGGTAAAAAAAAGGTAATGTCGACCTGCAGGGGAAAGAAGTGGTAGGATAATACCAACAAACACCAATATTAGGGTATGTCACAAATGACCAACATTAGTACTTATAACTGGAAACATACAAAATCTTCATAGCAAAGTGAGTCTCAATGAAGAACTATCTCCCATAATGACGAGACTACCAACCATTAGAGTAAATAATCTCAATAACAAACTATCTCCCATAATGACGAGACTACCATCCTTTGGAGTAATAAATCTCAACAAAGAACTATCTCCCATAATGACGAGACTACCATCCATTGGAGTAACAAATTTCAATAACGAACTATCTCCTATAATGATGAGACTACCATCCATTGGAGTAACAAAATCTCAACAATGAACTATCTCCCATAATGACGAGACTACCATCCATCGGAGTAACAAATATAAACAATGAACTATCTCCCATAATGATGAGACTACCATCCATCAGAGTAACAAATCTCAACAACGAACTATCTCCCATAATGACGAGACTACCATTCATCGGAGTAACAAATCTCAACAAAAAACTATCTCCCATAATAATGAGACAACCATCCATTGGAGTAACAAATCTCAACAACAAACTATCTCCCATAATGACGAGACTACCATCCATTGGACTAACAAAATCTCAACAACAAACTATCTCCCATAATGACGAGACTACCATCCATCGGAGTAACAAATCTCAACAACGAACTAACTCCCATAATGACGAGACTACCATCCATTGGAGTAATAAATCTTAACAATGAACTATCTCTCATAATGACGAGACTACCATTCATCAGAGTAACAAACCTCAACAACAAACTATCTCCCATAAGGACGAGACTACCATCCATTGGAGTAACAAATGTGAATCTTCTCAGGTAACTGACAGACTTACTGGGGAAGTATAGGTTGCTCAAATAAAGAGACCTTCCACTTACTGTTATAAGAAACCTTGTTCGAAAAAGAAATATGACTTCTCTGGGAAAATGCCAATATATTCCTGCTGAGGACATAAAGTCTTCTCGTTCTAAAATAAATACACATTCTCAAATTCGGGCTTAAAGCCTGCAGAAATCATAATAATAATGTTGTCGAGGACCCCAGATCCAAACCAGAAACCAACCTGAGTGAAATAGTCAAACGAGATAGCACCTGATGAGAAATAACTCAAAAGGGAAACACGGATCTAATCGGGCAATGAACTGGATAGGAAGGCTTGAAGAAAAATTCTTCCACGGGGAAAAATTAGTGGGGAAATTGAAAGGATATACACTTTCTGCTTAAGGTTGACACTCTATTGGAGAGAGGGTAACATAACTCTTCAAAATAGGGTAATATGCCAACAAAATATTAATGAATGCAGATGAGCAATGAATTTTGAATTCAGCTATGCTTGATGTATGTATGAATGTATGAATGTTATTATGTATATGCTGACAAAACAGACATACAATGTTGGGAATAACTAGACAAAACAAGCTTGAGTAACTTCAATACTCGACTAAATCACGCCCAGGATGAAAATTTTCATAAGAAAGTAAGCACCAACTAAGAAACAAATTCCTATTCCACGACTTAACTTCACTAGGAAGAAACTTGGTCCAAAAATAATCCAGTAAAAATAGTAAATCAACATAGATACAGGGATATAACATCCTCCTCTAAGCTTCACTGGGGAATATCACAGAGATTTCAATGGGAAAAACAAAGCTCCAACATATATACTTCCACTAGGGATTACAATACTGATTTCAATCGGGAAGATAGAAATCACATTGTCAAGATATAACCTAGGGATCTCGTGCTGACTCATTGGGGAGGACAATACCACATTGTCGAGAGGAGCCAAAAATACATTCTTCAATACCAAGAGCGATGAGTACACAAACTTCCCTGGGGAGAAATTATGAAACCACATGGGATAACAACTTTCAGAGAGAGACATTATCTTAGCTTTACTTGGAGATTCAAGAAGTCAAACAATACACCAAGAAATCAAAATTATGGGGATTTTAAATAAAACCCAACGCTTGGCGGGAAAAAACCCAAAAAGTTGACAACTGTTTCAACACTTCTTAGAAAAGATACTTCCCTTGTCTAGTTTCCTGGGAAACAAACAACAACAATAATGTCATCACTTCAAACGATGATGTCTTGAAAATGGTTTTACCACAGCATATAAAGGGAGAAAGAACTTCCGACAAATGAGCGAAGACCTCACTAGGGAATCTGGGATGGAGGTTTCAAACCATGTAAACCTGAAATCAAAATAATCAACCTGGAGAGAAAAACTTAACCAAGACTGGATTGGGGCAAATAGGATCACAAACCCAACATCGCACCCTACACCAATTAGTATCATCTCAAACTATTTGAGAAACGACAAGAATATCATACACATATTAGCAAGAGTGACCTGGGAGAACTTTCTTGGGGAGTACCCACTTCCAAAAAAAATCATAGTTCGTCCATCCTTGGAATCACTATTTTTTTGTTTTTCTTGAGTCACCAAATCTAAAGTAAAAAGTAATTTTTAAATTCTTTTCAAAAAAAAATTAATTATTAAATGTCTTTGTTTTGAAAATTACCAACAATATTATATGGAGTCTTTGTAAGTAGAATAATATAAGAATTGTAAAAAATTTGATAAAAGCTCAAAAATTATTAACAGATTGGTAGTCTGCAAATGGCGAGACCCCATAAATGATTACACAGTTTGGAAAATGGTAATATATTGGAAAAGATACATTAAAATACAATGACCACTATTCTCCCTAACAACTTTGAATTTCAGAGCAGCGACTTCTGTTGAAGTATGGTGAGAGTCCAAGAAAATTGTTGCTTCAATGATCAAGTCTTGTCTGACGTTGTTACTTGCCAAGAAATCCCTAACTTTTTCCTATTCTGCCCTTGCGGGTTTTCAACCTAGCGGGAGAACTTATTTTGTTTATGTCTCTTATTTTTTCCTAGACCTCCTTTTCGATTTTTCAGCCTACCGAGACACTATTTTTTGCCTAAGTCGCCCTTTCAGGTTTTCGACTTAGCAAGTTGGTCTTTTATTTCTTTAGGCAAAGTATTTCTTGACTGCATCAGATTTCATAGGATGTGGGAACTCCTCGTCATCCATAGTTTCAAGAATTAATGCACCTCCAGAAAAGGCTTTCTTGACAACATATGGGCCTTCAAAATTGGGAGTCAACTTGCCCTTAGAATCAGTGTTGAAAGACATGATCTTCCTGAGCACGAGGCCACCTTCTCTGAATTCACGAGGCTTGGCCTTCTTATCAAAAGCTTTCTTCATTCTCTTCTGGTATAATTTTCCATGGCACAAGACCATCACTTTCTTTTCTTCAATCAAATTCAATTGGTCAAACCTGTTTTGGATCCATTCAGCCTCTGACAACTTGGTTTCCATTATCACACATAAAGAGGGAATCTCATCCTCAACGGGGAGCACTGCTTCCATACCATACACAAGAGAGAACAGGGTTGCCCCTGTCGAAGTGCGGACGGATGTACGATACCCATGCAAAGCAAAAGGGAGAATCTCATGCCAATCTTTATAGGTAACAACCATTTTCTGGATGATCTTCTTAATGTTTTTATTAGCATCTTCAACAACCCCATTCATCTTTAGCATGTAGGAAGATGAATTGTGATGGACAATCTTGAATTCTTCACAAAGTTCTATCATCATCTTGTTATTCAGATTCAAGCCGTTGTCTGTGATAATCCTTCTTGGCACACCATACCGACATATAAGATTGTTCTTGATAAATTGTATTACCACCTGCTTAGTAACATTTCATATGAAGCTTCTTACACCCATTTGGTGAAGTAGTCAATTGCTACAAGATAAAATGATATCCATTAGAGGCCTTGGGTTTAATCATTCCAATCATTTCAATACCCCACATAGATAAATGCCATGGGGAAGAAATAACATTGAGAAGTGTCAGAGGCACATGAATTTTGTCAGCATAAATCTGGCACTTATGTTACTTCTTTGCAAATTTATAACAGTCAGATTCCATTGTCAGCCAATAGTAACCTGCCCTAAGCATCTTCTTTACCATCGAATGTCCATTGACATGAGTGCCAAAGGAACCTTCATGTATTTCATGCATCAACATGTCTGCTTTGTGTCTATCCACGCATCTGAGCAAGACAATGTCATAATTTCTTTTGTATAGCACATCCCTATTGAGGAAAAAGCTGTCTGTCAACCTTCTCAGTGTCTTTCTATCCTTGTTTGACGCACCAGCTGGGTATTCCTTAGTCTGTAGAAAATGCTTGATATCATCATACAAAGGTTTTTTGTCTAACGTTTCCTCTGTTGAAAACACATGAGCCGACCTATACAGACGTCGAACTATGATATGAGGCACATCGTTCCAAGTATTTACTTGATACATAGATGCCAAAGTGGCCAAAGCATCCGCCATCTGATTTTCATCTCTAGAAATATGATGGAACTCAACTTTATTAAAGAATGGTAATAATCTTCTAGCATAGTCTTTGTAGGGAATCAAGCCAGGGTGGCGAGTATCCCGTTCTCCTTTAATCTGATTTATCACTAAAGCTGAATCACCATACACATCTAGAATTTTGATTCTGAGGTCAATAGCCTCCTCGAGGCCCATGATACAAGCTTCATACTCTGCCATGTTATTGGTGAAATCAAATGCCAACCTTGTAGTAAATGGGATATGCGATCCATGAGGAGTGATAACCACAACACCGATTCCTTTCCATAAGCATTCATAACTCCATCAAACACCATGTCCCAAGGAGATTCAGGATCAAGACCTACCCCGGGAAAAGGTTCATCACAACCTTTTATTTTCAAAAACATCACATCCTCATCAGGGAAATCATATTTAACAGACTGATAATCATCCACCGGTTGGTGAGCAAGATAATCCGCCAACACACTACTTTTGTTAGCCTTTTGAGTACGGTATTCAATATCATATTCAGACAACAACATTTGCCAACGGGCAATTCTCCCGATAACAGCAGGCTTTTCAAAAATATAGTTAATTGGATCCATTTTAGAAATCAACCAAGTAGTATGATTCAACATATATTGCTGCAATGGTTTTACCGCCCAGACCAAAGCACAACATGTTTTTTCCAGCATAAAATACTGCAACTCACAGTCAGTAAAATTCTTGCTGAGATAATAAATGGCATATTCTTTTCTCCCTGTTTCATCTTGTTATCCCAAAATCCAGCCCATAGTATTATCTAACACTATCTGATACATAATCAACGGTCTTCCTTCAATAGAAGGGAGCAAGATATGAGGTTCAAGCAGATACTCTTTAATACTTTCAAATTCCCTTTGGCAATTATCTGTCCATAAACAACCTTGATCTTTCTTTAACAACTTAAATATCGGCTGACGCGTTGCAATCATATGGGAGATAAATCTGGAAATGTAATTCAAAAACCCAAGTAAGCCTCTAACTTGATTTTCAGTTCTTGGTGCTGACATTTCTTGAATCTCCTTAACTTTGTCAGGATCGACTTCAAATCCTTTTTTGGCTGATAATGAAAACTAACAATTTCCCTGATCAAACACCAAAGGTGAATTTATTTGGATTTAAGCGGAGACGACACTTCCTCAAACACTGAAATAATTTCAACAAATCCTCTATATGCCCTTCTTCACTCTAGGATTTAGCAATCGTATCATCAACATATACATCAATTTCCTTGTGCATCAGATCATCGAATAGGGTTGTCATAGCCCCCTGGTACGTTGCACAAGCGTTCTTTAACCTGAAGGGCATCACTCTATAACAGAATTTTCCCCAGGGTGTGATAAATGCTGTTTTTTCCATGTCCTCAGGAGCCATTCTGATTTGATTATACCCAGAAAATCCATCCATGAATGAGAATACTTTGAATTTTTCTGTACTGTCAACCAACATATCAATATGTGGCAATGGAAAGTCATCTTTTGGACTAGCTTTGTCTACATCTCTATAATCCACACACATGCCAATTTTTCTGTCTTTCTTTGGTACTGGGACAATATTGGCAATCCACTGAGGGTACACTGATGTCACAAGAAAACCGACATTAACTTTCTTTAAAACTTCTTCTTTAATTTTCACCGCCATATCAGGATGAGTTCTTCACAATTTCTGCTTGATTGGCGGGCATTTTGGCTTTAGCCCCAAATTATTATCCATAATATTAGTATCCAATCTCGGCATGTCTTGGTATGACCAAGAAAAGATGTCCACATACTCTTTCAACAATTCAGCAACATGCTCTTCACGTCGGGATGAAGCAATGCTCCAATCTTGACAGCTTTCGGATCTTCCTCTAAACCCAAATTAATCATCTCTAACGACTCTTTAAATGGTTGAATGGTAATTTCCTTACGCTCAAGAAACCGTTAAACCTCTTCTAGGATTTCATCATATTCTTCTTCTTCGGCAACACACGCAGGATATTCAATGTTGGGAGAGGGTGCAGGGTCATTGTACTCAACGAGTTTTTTAATTAATCTGCACATATGATTTATGATTGCTTTTAGAAACTGACACATATAACAAGTGGTTATGCAGATTTATTTACATTTATTATTTATTTTAAAAGGATTTTTCTGATTACCATTTTTCAAGAAAAAGCAGAAAATAAAGACACAATTTGGGAATCAAAGACAACTTTTATTATTGATTTTAGAGATCAAAGCAACATATACACCCATACAATATCAATACTTTCACCTTGGGAAGAGTGAAATATTTTTTAAAAGACTAACAAAAACAAATTACTTCGAGATATGAATGTAAGAGGGAACATCAATAGTGACCCAGTTTTGGAATCTGACTCCATGTGTCACGTAGTTCGGCATCCCATGCTCCGTTTCACCTTCCAGGATAGCATTGATCCTCAAAACAGTTTGATGAAGGTAACCTCCATTATGAAAAATGTCTTTATATTTTTCCAAAGCTCACTTCAGCTTCATAATCTCACCTTTATTACTCTTCACGGAGAATCCCAGACCAACTCTACTCTTATTCACCGGTGGAACAAAAATTTTCCCCCACACCTCGCTACGGTCATTACGCACTACCTGTTGAGCATCCTTAAACGAATTTTTATACCCCAAAATTTTCCCTCTCTTTTCTCAAAGACATTTCTCACAAAGATCTTCAAAAGCTCAAACTCGCACAAGGGTTGACTAGGTCAAGCCATCTCCTCAACACTAATACCTCAAATTAGGGTGTGAGTTTCCACAAAGACAAATGGACTTCTAATACTTCAAATGGATTTCATGGATCATTATGGACCCTGAATATTTCTCATGTCAAGTTTCAAGTCTTGTATGACAAAATTGCTCAGTCAATTGACAAGATGACCTAAAATCAACTGTATTGGGTAAAAAGTCAATTGTGGTCAACCTATAGTCAAATTTCAAGATCTTGGACCAATATCAACATTTTGAAGTCATATGTATCAATTGATCAAGTTTGGATCATAATTCCCTAGGAAAATTGTTCAAATCACCAAAAGGGAAAAATGGTCAAAATTAGGGTTTTAACTGTATTTGACTGATCAAGGATTGTTTGACCTAATACATGATCTAATGGCTTAAAGTACAATCTCAAGGATTCAAATACAACATGTTGGCATAATTTTATGGCTCAAAATTTTTCTCAAGATCATTGGATTGATAGATAAAATTTGGTCACCTAATGAAAAAGTCAATTGTACACTAAAAAGTCAAACTTTGACTTTTTGATCAAATTTGAGTTTCAAAGATCACACTTCATCGAGACATTCAAAAATATGAAACTTGATCATTAAGAAATCAATAAAATCAAAAGTTCTTTAGAAAATGGTCGACATGAAAGATGTATACAATGTTTCAAGCTTTCCAAAATGTCAACAGCATAAATTTATCATACTTGAGCTAGGAGATTCAAGGGCCTGAAGTTGGGCATCCATTCTTGAATTGCAAATCATTTTGTTGAAGAACATATAACAAATGCTTATGCCATGCTACATAATCTTACTTTGCAGGCCTTTTGACTTGCAAATCTATCTATAATAAGATGTTTACACAATTAATTGAACCATTATCCAAGTGATTCAAGTATTGTCCATTGCATCATTCCATTTATGGCACAAAGGCACCTTTGCCATTCACATAAACATGCTTTATAAAAGGAAGATCTCCTTGAGCCTCTCAACTATTTTTTCTGCACACACAATTTCAAAGCAAGAAGAAACATGCCTAAAAACTCCTATCCACTTCATATCCCTTTTGTACCATCAATTGGGACATCAAATTTCACATAACTCGGTTGTTTCATCTCAACCAAACCAGAATTTTGACAGCTTGTAAAACAAACTCTCTCATCCTATCAAACATCCTCTATAAATAGAGAGGCCATTTGCGAGCTAAAGGTCCAGAAGTTCTTTTGTGTAGACAAATTCTCGAAATCCCTTCACTCACAAAAAAAAACAGAATTGTTCATAAAACCTCCATCTTTGAGCTTTGAAGTCCAAATCTTTGAATCGCATACGTTGCAAGTTTTCCTCAAACAAAACCATTCAAATACCTCACATACATCATATAGAAGTTGTTCAAACACAAGAACAACTTATGTAACATCATTATCACCACCGTCCAAAATCAAAAATATTATCTTGCAAGTTGATTTGGTTGGAGAGACCCAAACCCTTTCAACATAAAGTAAGGATTGAAACAACTTCAGGGAGGTCTAAGGAAGCACAATCAATCATCACATTGCAACTGGAAACATCCATACACATTTTGAGTTTTCACTTTAAGAGGTAAGTTTTCTCAAACCGTGATATCCTTGTTTATACATTATTTTGCTTTCATTTTCAAAAGAACAAAACAGGACAAATCAGAATAGAAGAGTTGCAAACACTAAAAATCACATAAAAATGCTTCTGAAAGTATAACATGGCCGACCGTGTCACCTGACACGGGCCGTGTCAGGAAGAAAACAGGATGAAATGGCAAGGTAGGGTTCTGACACGGGTGGCGCGTTGTAAGGGAAAATGAGAATTTTATAGCTACATGTTCAATCATCTTCCACCTTCAAGTCACGAATGGCGGACCCGCCAATCTAAATCTTCAGGTTTAATAGTATCCACCCACCCCTTCTTCAGAATACTTAGACATCACAAAATCATTGTTGGAGAACATTTCTTCATCTGAGGAAAAGGATTCATCTACAGAAGCATACTCATCATCCGACACAGTCTCGGCCAAGCAATCTTCAATCACGTTAATCCCATTGTAATCATATTTATTTCCCGAGACATTGATATTACCATTGTCCAATAACAATTGAATATCCTTTCTCACTATGGAACAACCACGAGAATCTCTACAGCAGATCCGGCAAGACCCATAATGGTGTTCTTCTTGACCATCCATGTGACAGAAGGTAGCATGCAACTGCACCAAATCATCATTCATATACTTCATGTCAAAAATCTGGAATTCTCCAGGACATCCAAAGACCATATTCACATATTCTTCGTACTCTTCCCTAGGCCTAATTATATGAATAAGGCTTTCGTCCATCATTTCCTAAAGATCAACTTTTATCTTATCACATCCCTGGATATCGATACTGCAAATACTACAACCAGCATGGTCGTGCGTATAGTAATTGAACCCACAGAGGTCAGCATGCATCGTTACCAAATCTCCTCTAACCAGGTTAATATCAAAAATCTGGAAGTCCCATGGAAAACCAGCAACCATCTTTACAACATTTTCTCCTCCATGTTTTGGAAAAGGAATATCGTTCACGTTATGGCCAACATCTTTAAAGGATAAGATGCCAGATATCACCATCTTTTGTACTTCATATTTCAAAGGATGACAGTTCTCAATACTGTGCCCTGGTGCTCCCTGATAAAAAGCACATGTCTGGTCTGCCTAATAATACCAGGGTAAAGATGATGGTATAGCAGGGGCGGCCTGGTCTGAATCAACTTCTTTTGAATCAAATTTGGAAGTAACTCTGCATAGCTCATTAGAATAGAGTCAAAATCCTCTCTCTTCTGGCTTTTCCCTTGATTCCCCTGAGGAGATGGTCTCTGATAGGAAACAGTGGTTGGAGTTACATTGACAACTAGAGCCATAGAAGCAACTTGTTGCTGGTACCATTGATGTCTTCTAGGTGTCCTAATCTTCCTCTCCCCAATAACAACATTTGTTTCGCTTTCTTTCTTTTGAGAGAACCCATATGACAACTTCTTTGTCCCTTCATCATTTGTCAAGTGCCCTTCTCTGACAGCCTCTTCTAAGTGAACACCCATGCTTACCATCTCGGTGAAGTCACTCGGTGTATTGGCGACCATCCTTTCATAATAAAATGATCCAAGGGTTTTTAGGAAGACCTTGGTCATTTCCTATTCTCCCATAGGTAGCACCACCTGGGCAGCTATCTCGCGCCAATGCTGCACATATTCTTTGAACGACACCTTGTCTCTCTGAGCCATTGCCCTTAACTAGTCACGATCAGGTGCCATAAACATATTATACTTATATTGTTTGATAAAGTCTTCTCCCAGATCATTGAAGGTACGGATACTACTGTTGTCCAGACTCGTATACCACTTCGGAGCAACACCAGTTAAATTTTCTTTGAAGAAATGAATGAGTAAATGCTGATCATCAATATGGGTAGACATTTTTCATATATACATCACTAGGTGGTCACGAGGGCAAGAGTTACCCTTGTACCTATCAAATTCTGGCACTTTAAACTTTACTGGCACTTTTACATTGGGAAATAGGCATAGTTCACTGACATTTTGTGCAAATAATTCTTTTCCTCGAAAGGCCTTCATTTCCTTCTGCATCTTATTGAACTGGTCTTGAAAGTCATCCAACCAGTCATAGAAACCCATACTCTCACTTGGTGGAGGAACAAGATGATAAACTTCATCATTAACAAACAACATAGCATTCACCGTAGGAGGTGCAATATAATGAATCTCATTTCTAGCCATGGGAATAACATGCATCATGGGAGGTGCAGGAGTAGCAGAAGCTTGAACAACTAGAGCGACTTGAGCATCAAGATTGTAACCTTCTGGCATGAAATTTCCAGGCATCCCCCATGGACAACCCTGAGGCATATGGTTTTGTGTAGCAGTAACTGGAGTAATGGAAACGGGAACTGATGGACTTTCAGAAGCAGTCGTAATTTGTTGTGGCTGAGCAAAAGGAGGAGCAAGTGGTGGCTGATTCTGAGCAGCCACCAATGATTCCATCAAAGCAGTGACTTCTTCGTGTATCTCACGATTCTATTGTTCAAGATTCTCCATCTTCTTCCTGGAATTAGCCCGAGTATTATACCGGTGAGACAGCTTGCTGAACAAAGTAGAGAAACTCAGTAAGACACTTGGGTACGAACAAAAATGTAAGAAATGTGTACAAGATGATGCATGATATGCAATGCACATGATTTATTTGATTATTATTAATATTTCAAGGAACTCAAAGATTTATAGACAATTTGCAAATACTAAAGTACTAACACATTTTGAAATACTGAAAATTTCATTATAATAACTTCAAAATGGATTACAACTTTTTAGTACAAGTTTCAACAATCCCAAGTACAAAAGAATATATAATCTAAAACCCTAAGAAGGCAAAGCTGATGAAGATCTCTCGACACACTAACGTTTTCCCAAGAGTCTTGCAATCTGAGCCTTCAACTGCTTGTTCTCTTTTGCATATTTGTCAGTAACCCCTTTCCAATCACAAGAGTCAGGAAGTGAGTGACTCAGTCTTGATCGAGCTCTAGAGGAAAATAAATCCTCTTTCCTCTCCATCATCTCAAGAGCACGACTCTTAAGAATCTAAATCAGGTGATCCTTCTCTTTCAAGTCTTCTCGGTAGGACATCTCTAAAGTCTGACACTTGTTCTTCCATGCCTCCTTCTCCTGCTGCATCCTGACTAGGGCAAGTTGAAGCTCTTCCACATCATCTAAAATGGGAAGGATGGTCTTCACAAACATATCATGCATGGGTTCTTGATGGGAATATGACATCTTCAATAGAATTGCCCTTGCATGTACCCACCGGAGATAAGGCTCCAAAGAGACGGCTTCTCTAGGTCCCAAGACCTTTCTACTCTTCCTGTGAATATGGAGCCAAGACTTTGAAATTTCGTCCTTAGCTTTCTTATGATCTTCTACCTCTTTGAGAAATAAACCACTCAGATAAATACTATTTGGCTTATCTCTCATCAGATATCCAAGTTATTGTTGTGCAAGAACAGGATTGTAGTTAATTCCTCCCTTTTTACCGAGAAGAGGTACATTGGGGAAACTACCATAACTATCGAAAATCTCCACATCATAGTAATCCCGGTGATACCAAACAATGTCTGAATGAGTGAGGGCCATGATCTTTGAAACCCAACGAGGTTACTTCTTAACATCCCAGAAAGCATCGGACCTAGGTAAGTGAGAAATAAACCACTGATATAACAAAGGCGTGCAGCAAATGATCATCCCTCCATGATAAGAATCCCGAAGATGAATGGAGTAATAGGAATCTCCTAATAATGTAGGAACTGGATTCCCTATCAAAAAGATCCTAATGGCATTGATATCCATAAAGTTGTCGATGTTCAGAAATAAGAAAAACCCATAGGCAAGTAGAGCAAAGACAGCCTCAAAAGCAATTGGACTCTTCATCCTAAAAAAGTAGTGATCTTTCTCCAATAAAAACTGAGCGGGTAAGCCTATGATTCCTCCTTTGGTAGTCATGTATGCCTCAATATTAGACTTCCCCAAATGAACCATAGCAGCAATCTCATGAGATTTTGGCTCCCTCTCCAAACAGGTGAAAGGAACATGATCGGTAATAGGTAAACCCAGTAGGTAAGAATACTCCTCTAATGTAGGCATCAACTGGTAATCAGGGAAAGTAAAACATCGATACATAGGATCATAGAACTGGACCAAAGTCGAGAGAATACCCTCCTTCATCCTGAGCTTCATAAGAGACACGATGGATCTATATTTCTTTCGAAAATTTATGGAACTCTTGATCTTGGGAATTAGACTCATCAATTCATCTATCTTAAGATCCTTAAAATTGTACTTCTGAGTCTTTCTTTTTCCATAATCCATGGTCAAAAGTACCTGAGATATTCACAAAAAATCAACTTTAAGTCCCTTGAAACAAGTTTTTTTTAAAGGATGCTCATGGGTGCATGAATGCATGATGCAACAATCATACACAAGATCACAAACATAGGAGGTTCATAGGTTTGATGTCATGAGCATGAGGTCAAAGGTACTACCCACAAGGTATGGTCTAATTGTTTATCACCTGCCGAACGTGGTTATAAAAGGTTCCCAGAGTCTACATCCTTCCTTTGGATATTACCAACATCGCGATTGACTTGGTAATTAGTAATATTCTCAGGAAAAACTCGTCTGAGTGTAGTATCGCGTGACAACCATTTACGGATTAATTCGTCATAGTTTCCGCACTACACCTAAAAGTCCAAGATGGGTTAAAGGTTCTACGGTCCTCAATTTCAGAAGGCTTCCAGGTCGAAAGCCGCATATCTTCTTGATTACTTGGTAAATGAAACTACAGTCAAAGGGGCCTCCACTAAGTGAGGGATCTCATATCTCCTTTTTTTTTGGGATAACTCCCACAAAGTTAACATGACTATACTGTTAGAACATAGTTTGATTCTACAACCCTAGTAAGAGTTTTGATGATAACAAACACTCAAAGAACAATTATGCTCCCTAAATAAGTATTTTGTTTTGCTGAGAATTTCTGATGTAAGGAGCATAGAAGATGAGTTAGATCGTGTTAAAACTCTGATTCAAATCATCTTATATAGAAAGCAAAATCTGCATAACACGCATATATAAAAGTTCTAAAGCTACAACTTCTGAGTGCACTAAACATTGTAAACAAGAACTCGGTTATTCTGTTTCGTACAGTTCTGGAAAGAAGTAAAGGAGTCCCAACGATAATATTTATATTCTGATGTATTCTTTAGTAAACATGTTCTGAAGTGTTACATTTCATTCATGGCTATTCAAAAGTAACGGCTGAAAGAGGACAAGAATCTCTATGTTTGGAAAGTTTTTTAATTATTATTTATCAATAACTTGACCTTATTATCAAAAGCTTTCTTCATTCTCTTCTGGTATAATTTGCCATGGCACAAGACCATCACTCTCTTTTCTTCAATCAAATTCAATTGGTTAAACCTGTTTTGGATCCATTCAGCCTCTGACAAGTTGTTTTCCATTATCATACATAAAGAGGGAATCTCATCCTCAATGGGGAGCACTGCTTCCATACCATACACAAGAGAGAACGGGGTTGCCCCTGTCGAAGTGCGGACGGATGTACGATACCCATGCAAAGCAAAAGGGAGCATCTCATGCCAATCTTTATAGGTAACAACCATTTTCTGGATGATCTTCTTAATGTTTTTATTAGCAGCTTCAACAACCCCATTCATCTTTGGCCTGTAGGAAGATGAATTGTGATGGACAATCTTGAATTCTTCACAAAGTTCTATCATCATCTTGTTATTCATATTCAAGCCGTTTTCCGTGATAATCCTTCTTGGCACACCATACCGACATATAAGATTGTTCTTGATAAATTGTATTACCACCTGCTTAGTAACATTGTATATGAAGCTTCTTCCACCCATTTGGTGAAGTAGTCAATTGCTACAAGATAAAATGATATCCATTAGACGCCTTGGGTTCAATCATTCCAATCATTTCAATACCCCACATAGAGAAAGGCCACGTGGAAGAAATAACATTGAGAAGTGTCAGAGGCACATGAAATTTGTCAGCATAAATTTGGAACTTATGTTACTTCTTTGCAAATTTATAACAGTCAGATTCCATTGTCAGCCAATAGTAACCTGCCCTAAGCATCTTCTTTACCATCGAATGTCCATTGGCATGAGTGCCAAAGGAACCTTCAAGTATTTCATGCATCAACATATCTGCTTCGTGTCTATCCACGCATCTGAGCAAGACAATGTCATAATTTCTTTTGTATAGCACATCCCTATTGAGGAAAAAGCTATATGTCAACCTTCTCAGTGTCTTTCTATCCTTGTTTGGCGCACCAGCTGGGTATTCCTGAGTCTGGAGAAAATGCTTGATATCATAATACCAAGGTTTTTTGTCTGACGTTTCCTCTGTTGAAAACACATGAGCCGGCCTATACAGACGTCGAACTATGATATGAGGCACATCATTCCAAGTATTTACTTGATACATAGATGCCAAAGTGGCCAAAGCATCTGCCATCTGATTTTCATCTCTAGAAATATGATGGAACTCAACTTTATTAAAGAATGGTAATAATCTTCTAGCATAGTCTTTGTAGGGAATCAAGTCAGGGTGGAGAGTATCCCATTCTCCTTTAATCTGATTTATCACCAAAGCTGAATCACCATACACATCTAGAATTTTGATTTTGAGGTCAATAGCCTCCTCGAGACCCATGATACAAGCTTCATACTCTGCCATGTTATTGGTGCAAACAAATACCAACCTTGTTGTAAATGGGATATGCGGTCCATGAGGAGTGATAACCACAACACCGATTCCTTTCCATAAGCATTCACAACTCCATCAAACACCATGTCCCAAGGAGATTCAGGATCAGGACTTTCCCCCGGGAAAAGGTTCATCACAATCTTTTATTTTTCAAAAACATCACATCCTCATCAGGGAAATCATATTTAACAGACTGATAATCATCCACCAGTTGGTGAGCAAGATAATCCGCCAACATACTACTTTTTATAGCCTTTTGAGTACGGTATTCAATATCATATTCAGACAACAACATCTGCCAACGAGCAATTCTCCCGGTAAGAGCAGGCTTTTCAAAAATATAGTTAATTGGATCAATTTTAGAAATCAACCAAGTAGTTTGATTCAACATATGTTGCCGCAATGGTTTTATCGCCCAGACCAAAGCACAACATGTTTTTTCCAGCATTGAATACCGCAACTCACAGTCAGTAAAATTCTTGCTGAGATAATAAATGGCATATTCTTTTCTCCCTGTTTCATCTTGTTATCCCAAAATACAGCCCATAGTATTATCTGACACTATCAGATACATAAATAACGGTCTTCCTTCAATAGAAGGGAGCAAGATATGAGGTTCAAGCAGATACTCTTTAATACTTTCAAATTCCCTTTGGAAATTATCAGTCCATACACAACCTTGATCTTTCTTTAACAACTTAAATATCGGTTCACGCGTTGCAATCGTTTGGGAGATAAATCTGGAAATGTACAAATTTTCATTTTTATCCGTTATTTTTGCCCGAACCCTTTTGGTTCGCCGGGAAGCCCTTATTTTTGCCTAGGCCAGTCGACCTAACGGGTCTTTGATTATGCGTAGTATTTTTTCACTATGTCTGCATTGACGGGGTGAGGAAGGTCGTCACCATCCATGGTGGTTAGAATCTAGCTCCTCCCGAGAAAATGTTCTTAACCACAAATGGCCCTTCGTACGTAGGGGTCCATTTGCCCCTGGGATCACCTTGAGGTAGTATGATGCGTTTGATCACCAGATCCCCAACTTGATACTCTTGTCGTCTGACTTTCTTGTTAAATGCCTTGATCATTCGCTTTTGATACGTCTGACCATGACAAATAGCAGTAAGTCTCTTTTCATCTATTAAGTTCAACTGATCAAGCCGGGTCTGGATCCAGTCGTCCTCGCTCAAACCTGCATCCTTCATAATCCAAAGAGAGGGTATCTGAACTTCGATGGGTAAGACTGCCTCCATGCCATATACCAAGGAATAAGGTGTTGCCCTTGTTGACGTCTGTGCTGAGGTACGGTACCCGTGAAGAGCGAATGGTAACATCTCGTGCCAGTCTTTGTATGTCACCATCATTTTCTGCACAATCTTCTTGATGTTCTTATTAGCCGCTTCAACAGCCCCATTCATCTTCGGCCGGTAAGGAGAAGAGTTGTGATGTTGTATCTTAAACTGTTTGTAGAGCTCAGTGATCATCGTATTGTTGAGATTTTTACCATTATCCGTAATGATCCTCTCTGGTACACCATATCGACATATCAGATTATGCCGGATGAACCGCGCCATGACGTTCTTGGTTATTGTAGCAAAGGAAGCTTCCTCAACCCACTTCGTAAAGTAATCAATAGCTACCAGAATGAAACGATGCCCGTTGGATGCAGTAGGTTTGATCTCACCAATCATATCGATGCCTCACATTGCAAAAGGCCAAGGTGCCATCAAGATGTTCATAGGAACTGGAGGACGTGCACCTTATCAGCATAGACTTGGCACTTATGACAGGTCCGAGAATGCTGATAACAGTAGGCTTCCATAGTAGACCAATAATATCCTTCCCGTAGGATTTTCTTCGCCATAGTATGTCCACTGGAATGAGTTCCGAAAGTACCTTCATGTAATTCTGCCATAATCCTTTCTACCTCGCTCTTATCCATACATCGTAGTAAGGTTGAATCATGGTTACGCTTGTAAAGGATACCATTACTGATAAAGAACTTCGCTGTGAACCTCCTCAGAAACTTCTTGTCATTAACAGATGCACCCTCGGGGTATTCTTGAGCCTCAAGATACCTCTTTACCTCATGAAACCAGGGTTTATCTGCTACTTCTTCAGTCTCGATGTCACAGCAATATGCGGGTTCGTCAAACCTCTCAATGGTAATCTGGGGAGCTTCATTGTCCCATATGACCTTGAACATAGAAGACATGGTAGCTAGCGTGTTCGCTAATTGATTCTCCTCTCTTGGTAAATGTTCAAAGGTTATCTCCTCGAAGTGCGGAAGCAACGTCAATACATACTCTTTGTAAGGAATAAGATTTTGGTGTTTCGTATCCCACTCGCCTTTGATCTGACTGATCACGAGAGAAGAATCTCTGATTACCCTCAAGAACTTAATCTTCAGGTCAATAGCTGCTCGAAGGCCCATGATGCATGCTTCATACTCTGCCATGTTGTTGGTGCAGTTAAAACATAATCGGGCGGTGAACAGAGTATGACAGCCTTCAGGAGATATGATCACGGTGCCAATGGCATTACCCAACGCGTTTGAGGCTCCATCAAAGTACATAGACCATCGGGATCCCTCCTCGGGTCCTTCATCCGGTCCAGGTTCTTCACAGTCGGCCACCAACATGATGTTCTCATCTGGAAACTCGAAATTCATAGACTGGTAATCATTCACTGCCTGATGCGCCAAATGATCTGCCAACACACTCCCCTTGATTGCTTTTTGGGTGGTGTATTGGATGTCATACTCAGTTAAGATCATTTTCCATCTTGCTATTCTTCCGGACAAGGCAGGCTTTTCGAAGATATACTTGATTTGATCCATCTTTGATATCAATAGAGTAGTGTGAGTCAACATATACTGTCTCAGCCGGCGAGCAGTCCATGCCAAAGTGCAGCAAGTTTTCTCAAGCATTGAGTATCGAGTCTCACAGTCGGTAAACTTTTTGCTAAGGTAATAAATAGCATGCTCTTTTCGGCCAGACTCATCATGCTGCCCCAGCACGCACCCCATTGAATTGTCGAGTACTGTCAAGTATAAGATCAAAGGTCTTCCCTCAACTGGAGGCATCAGAATAGGAGGATCTTGGAGATATTCCTTGATTCTTTCGAAAGCGGCCTGACACTCATCATTCCACTTTACTACTTGATCTTTCTTCAGTAACTTAAAGATTGGTTCACAAGTAGCAGTCAAATGTGAAATGAATCGGGCAATATAATTAGACCTCCTAGAAAGCCTCTAACTTCTTTTTCTGTTCGGGGAGCTAGCATTTCCTGTAAAGCCTTCACCTTTGCGGGATCCACTTGAATACCTTTATCACTAACGACGAAACCCAGCAGCTTACCAGACCTTACCCCGAAGGTGCACTTGTTCGGGTTTAACCTCAACTTGTATAACTTTAACCTATCAAATAGCTTCTGGAGATGGTCAAGATGTTCTTCCTCAGTCTGGGACCTTGCAATCATGTCATCAACGTATACCTCAATCTCATGATGAATCATATCATGGAACAAAGCAACCATGGCACACTGATAAGTTGCCCCAGCATTCTTCAACCCGAAAGGCATGACTTTCTAGCAAAAGGTACCCCATTGAGTAACGAAGGTTGTCTTCTCCATGTCTTCGGGAGCCATCTTAATCTGATTATAACCGGAGAAACCATCCATAAAGGAGAAGATCTTATGATGCACGGTGTTGTCGACCAGAACATCGATATGAGGCAGAGGGAAATCATCTCTGGGGATTGCCCTATTCAGATCCCTATAGTCCACACACATCTGAACCTTACCATCTTTCTTTGGCACCGGAACCACGTTTGTAACCCACTGCGGGTAAGAAGTAACAGCTAGAAAGCCGGAATCAAATTGTTTCATGACCTCAGCTTTGATTTTCTCAGACATCTCTGGGCGCATTCGGCGGACCTTCTGTTTTACTGGAGAACAGTCTTCCTTAGTTGGCAAGCGGTGAACCACAATATCGGTATCCAACCCAGGCATATCTTCATAAGACCAAGTGAAGATCTCAACATAGTCACGCAGCATTTGTATCAACTGTTGCTTAACACTAGACTCCAGATTTGCACCGATCTTGACCTCTTTCTTGTCTTCCTTTGTACCCAGATTCACTGATTCAACCGGCACTTCATGGGGCTGTATGGCCCTCTCTTCCTATAGTAACAGTCTAGCAAGTTCCCCAGGCACTTCGCAATCATCCTCACCTTCGTCCTCGGCTTGGTTAATCGGACTTTAGAAGTCATAATTGGCAGTAGCAGAGTCGTTATCAGTGGGATCCAGAGTGGATGTGGACCTGTATTATGATATGTGAATGTGTGTAAGACAAATAGTTGTTTTATAAAGTGTAAGATAGAAAGGAAAAACAAGGAGCGCAAAATTTGTAATGCAAGAAAAATGTCCAATGCTTTATTGATGATATATGGAAATGACACATAATAAGCCCTCACAAACAAAGCCACGGTGTCTCGGGTAAGGCACCGGGCCGTAAAAGTTTCAAATTGTCTGTTACAAGTCTTAAAACAAAAGTCTATTACTGTGTAATAAAAGAAACGGGCACAAAGTCCTTCGCCGTCTAATTGTTCAAGCCACTGTCGGTAGTCGGGTAAATCCAGCTGTCGAAATCTGACTCTTCATCATCATCTTTAATTGCATTCACTCCCGGATTACTAATGCGCAGAGGAGGTCTTCTGATTCGTGCACGTCGAATAGCCCTTTGAGCTTCTGCAGTAAAACCCAAACCAAACTTGTCAGTCTTGTGTGAAAAGTCAGGGAGTTGGCCCCAATTTGCACACCCGCCTTTTTCAATAATAGCCCTGACATCCTTGAGGGAGGCCATCTTCATCGGAGATTCTTCAACAACAGTTTCAATTGACGCCAGAGTCTGGGGGACTTCTTCAAAGTTCTGACACGGGGTTTCAATGAACTCTCCATCCTTCTCCACATACCGGAAAGAGTTAAGATGACTCACCATGTACTCCTCTTCTCCTTGTACTGTAACAATCTTCCCCTTCACTGGATATTTCAACATTTGATGGAGCGTAGAAGTTACTGCCCCAGCCTTATGAATCCATGGGCGACCTAGAAAGCAAGAATAAGATTGTCGAATGTCCATCACATATAAAGTAGACGCAAAAGTCTGGGAACCAACCTTAAAAGGGACATCCACCTCTCCATGTACCATCCTTTTGGACCCGTCAAAGGCACTAACCATAATATTACTTGGCTTCAGAACCAACCCTTCACAGTCCAGCCGATCTAATGCTTTCTTGGGTAAAACATTTAATGAGGACCCAGTATCCACCAGCACATGGGCCAAAGTAGTGCCCCTGCACTCGATCGAGATAAGCAGAGCATCATTGTGATTCCTTCCTTTGGCAGTCAGATCTGCATCGGAGAAACCCAACCCATTGTCAGCGGTCAAACTAGCCACGCAGTCTTTAAATTGATCAGCAGATGTTTCCTGCGGCATATGTGCAGTTTTAAGGAAAGAAATTAAAGCCTTTGCATGGGCTTCTGAGCACAACAATAAAGACAACATAGAGATCTTAGATGGGGTCTTCCCCAGCTGTTCGACTATATTGTAGTCGCTTTTCTTGATAATCTTCAGAATTTCCTCTATCTCCTGCCTAAAGGTTTCAACAATGACTTTCTTAGGCGCCTCCGTCCGGGCAGGCTCACCTGTAACTTCTTTGCCCCGAGTGTCAGATGACTCGGCGACAGGGGTGATAACTGGAGTAAGAATTGGAACAGCAGCTGACGTACTGGCAGATGGAATGGCAACAGGCTTTTGAACAGTTGGAGGAGAAATCTCAGGAGAGAAGAGTCTTCCGCTTCGGGTGACCTTTCTAGACCCGACAATATTGCTGACATCAGTATCAGCCTCTTCAACCTTCAAGTCTTGTTTGATCCCATGATAGTACACATCGGCCCCATAGTGCCACGGGACAACCTTGTCGGAAGTGTAAGGGATAGGTCCATGAATAGTAATGATCAATGGAGAAACTCTTGGAACGGATGTAATCCTAATAGGCTTTCTCGAGGAAGCCTTGGAAGGATTGGCGGGAATGGTTATTATGGAAATATCTTCAACAGGAATCAACAGAATCAAAGTTTTCTCGAACAAGATCTCTTTGTTATCCATCAGGCGCTGAACACTTGATTTCAGTAAATAGCAACCAGCAGGAGGGATTGAACATAGGTGGTAACCTTCGCCACATCCCAAAAATAAACCGGCCAATAATAGATTCTTCTTAACTGTCATCAACGGGGTAGAAATGTCTTCCACAGAGGTCACAAATGAATCATCGTCCACAACATTTACTCCATGCTTGGGCATAGGAGCAGTCATGACATTAGGATTTTCTGGTGCGTCAAACTCAATTTCTTTAGCTTCAATGAAATCTTGCACCTTATTCCTCAAGGCCCAGCAGTTGTTGGTATCATGCCCTGGGCTATCAGAGTGATAAGCACAGCGGGCGTTCGGATTATACAGTGGAGACGTAGTACTGGGATTCTTCGGAGCCTCCCTCAGAGTTACCAGGTTGGTTTTCAACAATTGCGGCAGAATTTAAGATAGAGTCATATTGAGCCGAGTATACTGTCTTTTCGGTCTATCTACTCTTTGTTGATTATGGCGTTGTGGGGCAACATTGGGTCTTGAAATTACCACCGCATTCACTGCTTGGAGGCGTTCAGATCGGTTTTGGCTCCTCGAGTTGTAAACTGCACTAGCTTCCTTCTTGAAAGGCTTCTTTTCTGTACTTGATGAAGCATCTTTCTGTATCTTACCACTTTTGATACCAGCTTCCACTCTCTCCCCAGTCAAAATCAATTCAGTGAACCCAGACGATGAACTACCAATCAAATGATTGAAGTATGGACCAGACAAAGTCCCAAGAAACATATCCACCAACTCCCTATCAGACAGAGGGGGTTGTACTCTTACAGCTAGATCTCTCCACTTCTGAGTATAGTCCTTAAAGCCTTTGCCTGTAGCCATGGACATACCCTGAAGTTGAGTACGTGTGGGAGAAAGGTCGACATTATACTGGTATTGCTTGTAAAAAGAAGCAGCAAGGTCCTCCCAGTTGCGGACATTAGCTCCCTCCAGTTGATAGAACCATTCAAGCTAAGTCCCTGACAGACTATCTTGAAAGAAATGAACCCACAGGTTTCTATCAGCGGTATAGGGTTGAATTTTTCTAACATACGAGCGGAGGTGGAGCTTTGGGCAGGATGCTCCATCGTACTTAGCAAAGACAGGAGCCTTAAACTTATGCGGGATCACCACCCCAGATGCCAATCCCAGATCTCTGAAGTCCAACCCGGGTATCTTCTGGATCTCCATTGCACTCAATCTTCAAGTTTTTTGTACCTATCCTCAGCAGGAGGATACTTTTCTTCATCAAAATCAGTGTCATTTTCAGAAACCACTGGGCTAGGACCCTTTCTTTCCTCTTGATTCTCTCCTCCTCCAAATGAATGAGACAGATCAGCTTCTTATCGCAAATTGTTCCCGAATCTGTGACCCATATTCAGCAGAACCACCCTCTTCTTCTTCTTCTTCTTGTCTTTCAAGATGAGAGTATTCAAATCTTGTTGTCCTTTGGCCAAATTCAAGAACATCTCCTGAAATTGAGCATTCTGAGCTTGAAGAGCCTTGATAGCTTGATCATTATGTGTTTCAGAAGACATTTTATGCTGAAATAAACGGCGAAGAAGATGAGAAACCTGTAATGGTACCTGTAATGAGGTGCATGATGATGAAATGCGTATGAAATGATTTCAAAGACTTTGGGAGATTCAAATTTGTAAAACAAAATAAAACACACTTTATTAGATTAAAACTTGTAACAATGTTTAATAATGCCTTCAAGGCGTTACAAAAGAAATACTGAAAAGCAAATCTAAACTAGAAACAATAAAAAACATCATAAATCCCATGGTCGTTTTCCCTTCGTGCTGACATAATCGTTGATTGTCCTCTCATTCTCAAGCTGCCTTGTAAGCCTCAAGATTTTCCTTTCCTGTTCATGATACTTCTCCCTGTAGGTATCCCTTTCTTCCTTCAGTTGAATCCAGGATCTCTTTAATGCCCCAAGATCAGTAGGCATGTAGGGATGGGAGACTGTATAAGGAACCCCTTCTTCATCAGTATGCTCTACAATCACCGACAAAACAACTTCATATGGCATCCCCAGCTTTTGAGCACGGGCTCGAACCCACTGGAGATAAGGTTGCATCGGGAGATAAGTATTCATTCCTAGCTCGTGTGGGTCATACCTGTTCACCATGCCCCAAGCTCGTATAAACCTGCGGCGATGCCCATCAACATCCCCCTTGTAGTCAAAGACAATATCTATAAGCAGCATCTCATGAGGACCGTCTCTCCGAGCTCGTCCAAACTATCGTAAAGCCAAACAAGGATTGTAGGTCATTCCCCCTTGAATTCCAAGCAACGGAACATTAGGGTATTCCCCACATTGATCAATGACATCTACTCTTTCCATATCTTTAGAACTCCAAAGGATGTCCGTATGAGCAAGGGACATAATTCTGTAAGCCCAACCTACACCTTCCTCATTCTTCAATACAGACTTAGGGAGGTGCGAAATAAACTACCTCGCCAGCAGCGGCGTACAACACATGAGAGTTCCCCTTCTTCGCCCAGTACGGGTATAAAGAGCATGGAGAATTTCACTTAGAAGAGTAGGCACTGGGTTATGAAACATGAAGATCTTAACTGCATTCACGTCTACGAAAGAATCTGGATTTGGGAAAAGAACCAAACCGTAGACGAGGAGAGCCAGGATGTCTTCAAATGCTTGAAAATCTAAGTTATCCCAGAACTGTTGAGCTTGATCCATCAAAAAATTAGCCAAGAAACCTTTAACCCCACTCCAAGTCTCCCAATTAGATACTACATCAGCCCTCTTTAGATGTAAGGCTGAAGCAATATCCTCAGGTTTAGGAACCTCCTCCAAACCTGTGAAGGGCGTCTGCTCGAGGATAGATATGCCTAGTAAATCAGAAAACTCCTCCAAAGTAGGGACTAACTGATAATCCGGGAAGGTGAAACAGTGATGCAATGGATCAAAAAACTGGAATAGGACGCTCATCATTTGCTCATACAATTTTGAAGTGACCAGGCTAAGGAGATGACCATGTCTTCTAACAAATGAAGAAGTATCAGGAACTTTTGAAACTAACTCTCTGAGCTGAACAGGTATCTGCACGAAGTTGACTCGAATGGTATTTCTGCGTACTAAAGCCATAATCTGCAAAACAGAACAAAGATTAATCCCCTCGGTCTTTAAAATGGTTAGTCTAATGAAATATGCATGCTATGTCATGATGCATGATGTCATGATAAAACACACAACATGTATAGCAGGTATCAAACATGGTAAAGGAAAACAAGTCACACAAGAGCCCTTAAGTTTAGGCTTTCATGGAGTCTAGGTACTACCCTCTTGCAGTTTAGTTGGTTTAACCTGTCCTAATAATAGTAATCGGGTTCTAGAGGTTCTCAATATCACTGACCATCCTCCATCGGTCATAGTTTTAGCTCACGCAATCTTTTCTTGCGGCCGGAACCATCTCGAGAGTATGGTCTCAATGAGTGTAGAATCGAGTATCAACCAGTTCCCAGCTCTACACTGAGACCGTTTATCTCACTACTTCCTATGGCCAAGTTGGTCAATTATAGGTTCTACGGTCAGTTGATGCTTAACGACCCATATAGCAGCCCCGTATTCTCCTTGTTCCTCCACAAGGGATACCGGTACCAACTAATGTGCCACATCAACGTAGCTACTGCTTCAACCGTATCGGTCTACTCCGTACAGTTCCCTCACAGTTTATTGCTACTTACCTAAAAGGTGTTCCCCAGATCCGAGTTAAGATCTATAGTAACTCTGATACAAAGCCCACAAAAATAAAGCAATCAAATCAAACAATAGAAAACAATATGATGAACTAATCCTAAGGTACACCCCACTTATTAAGTCCTCAGCAGAGTCGCCAGTTCTGTGATACGGTGGCCAGAACCGAGACTATTTTTGGAATTGCTGGTTTGCATTTTACGTTTGTGTTTGCAAAATGTCACGGTAAGCAAGAGTCGCCACGGACTTTTATTTTATCCAACAAGGAAAGGAAAAAAGCATAGAAAAATTCCTTTTTCGAGATATTTCTGAGTACGAGGGTAGATTATAGAAAGGGAAGATATTAGCACCCTGTCTATCTGTGGTTTTCTACGGGCTCTTAGGTACTTGCTCATCATTTTCAAAATTGCTTCTTTGTGTTTGTGTGATTTGAAAATTTTTTGTTTTGACTTCGATTTAACTCTTGCTTCTGTCTTCAAGAATGTTACGAAGTGTTTTTGAAAACTTTGTTTGAAAAGGAGTGTAAGTGTGAAAATGTTTGTTTGGATTGAGCAAGTCCTTAAGATCTAATCTACCTGCTCGAAAAAAGAATCGTTCTATGTTTGTTTCCTTTAGACAGTGCTATCCCACTATTAGTGAGTAGGTATCACCATCGTTGGAGTTGTAAGGGTCAATTCGAAAAGGACGTACGGTCACTAAAGTAATATTAGGACGTCTTAGTAATAACCCTAATGTCTCAGATCAATTATTCGAGGAAACAATATACGAGGCAACCTTTCCGAGGCAACTTTGATCTTTGAGACAAAAGGGCGACCACTAAAATATCTTATACTCAATGACCGTTTACCGAAGGCTACCGAAGTGGAGTGTACCCTAGGAGTGCGCATGTGCGAGTGATTCAATTTCAAACTATTATCTTTGCACATTTTAGGGTTATCTAACCGTTTTAAAGTTTACATACATTCTTGTCATGCATCCCTATATCATACATCTAACAATTAATAGTTTGCGGAATTTAAAGTGCGAAATTTAAACTACACTATTACAAGGCTTCGGGTATTTACATAGCCAAAAACAAACCCTTAAAAATAAAGCGATAAATGAAAATAAAAGGCCTAGTTAAACTATTACAACTTGTGAGCAATTACATTAATAGGATAAAAATAAATGATAAAGCGCGCGCGAGGAAGTTTAGATCGGGAGAGAATTAGGGTTTTGACCCTTTATATCCTAATTAAAGAGAAAAAAATGGTTTTTGTTGTTTTTAATTATTTTTAAGAAAAAGAATTAGGTTTTAAAATTAAATACCAAAATAATTAACTAATTAAATTAATTAAAGAAAATAATTGCATGGCCTATTTTTGTGTTTTTTAGTTATTTTAAGAAAAAAAGAAATATAATTAAGTTAGAAATAAATCCCTAATTATTCTAATTAATTTTAATTTATTTACAAAAAGAAATTAAAGTTACCTACAATTAAAATCTAATTTAATTAATTAATTTTATTGATAAAAAATAAACCTAAGTCTAATTGGGTGAAAAATATTATTTTTTATGATTTTTTGATAAAAGAAAATAATTAATTTGTTAGTAAAATAAATAAATTAAATAAATAAAACAAAATATAAAAAGGAAAAGAAACTTGGGCCTGAGAAAAGCAGTTTGGGGGGTGTGAAAATCAGATTTCTGGGCCCAAAGTGAATGATCCACGTTGACTTGCAAGATCACATGCTCTGCGTTGACTAGGCTTCATGATGCTCCTTCATTGATGGCCTTTGGATCTGGCTATCTGGCCACTTGGCAGGTTGGATAATGAGTTCATATGGTGGACCTTGGCCTTGTGCACGCGCTGGATTACCTGAAAGAAAATAATATGACGAAATTGGGGGACCTGGGATTCGAACCCAGGCCCTGATGCCTTTTCCACACACTCCACTACCAACTGCGCCACTTGTTCTATTTGTTCATATAATACAAAACATTAATTAAATATTAAAAAGGCCAAACATGTTAATTCAGCGCGCGCTTTTTTAAACAGGTGAATAGTTGTTCGCCACGTCTTTGTCTTCTCCAAGGATCTGTTGTTTTAGACAACAGACCTTTACCAACGGACAACCATCGTAGCTAAAAACCTATGCCTATCAAGAATCATGTACAAGCACAATAAATCAATGGTGATGGTACCAATCCATTCGTCTCAGTCTCACGAACTTCATGGTACCCTAATCGTGGCCCAATTTCACTTGTAAACAAAGATCCCAAATCGAAGCTACAAACCCTAACAATGGTGAAATCTCATACAGTCCAAAAAAATGCAATTAAATGTGCTAGATAGCTTACAAATGTGATAGTGAGCAAGAATATACCATTATTTCATTATATGGATGCCAGATTTATGCAAATCGATTTCAAAAATACATCAATGTCGTGGCTGACTTACAGTGAGTTTCAGGGCCTGAAATTGCTTGTTCTTGATTGGTATAGGTTGCTTATGATCCCAGGAAACGATTGGAATAATAAGGACGGCCTGGAATAGCCTGGAACTATGAATTCAAATCACCACTTTTCTTTGTTTTTTCAAGTTTGTTTTAATCTTATGCGCCTCTCTCTAGCCTTGCTTTAGGTCTGCAAATGATCCTTCTGTACTGAGGAATGAATTAGGGTTGCCAATATGATCACAATCTTCCTCCATCATTACTTTTGATTTGGATTTGATACACTTGAAAATCTTGCTAAAAATAGAGCAAACTCAATCTTTTTGTGCACACCAAGCCTTTACACGAATTCAATCTCATGCTAGCTGGATATTAAGACCTGAAACATGTACAAAATCTTGAGATTTCAATATTTTGGATTTTCTATGATTTGTTTTGATTAAAATTGATTTAATTCAAATAAAAATAAAAATAAATAATAAAAACAAGATAATGACAAGTGGCAAGGGCTAGGTCTCGTGGACCATGTTGCCAACTCAAAACAAGTGCAAAAGATTGGGCCTATTTAGCAAAAATTGCAATTTGAGGCATAGTTGACTTTTGATAATTTTGCAAAAAGGGTCAACTTCACCAATGCATAACTTCCTCAATTTTGACTCTTTGAATGTGTTCTTGGACTTTTTAGAAATCTTGGGATGTCCTCTAAGAAACCCTTTTGATCTAATCTCAAAATGGGTATCCCATGTTCATGTATGAAGCTTTGATAAAAAAAGTGTTTTTGTTGACTTTTCAAAATGACCTATAATGTCAAAATTCATAACTTCTTGTGAGTGCATATTTTGAACTTGGTAGCTGAAGATGAATTGTATGGAATTGCATCCTCTTCAAAATGAGCTTTGGATGGGTCATTTCTCATAAGGTATGAGAAAGTTATGCTTGGTCAAAGTTGAGTTGACTTTTCCTACAAAACCCTAATTTAGCAACTTTTGGTTCTTGATGAATTATGAGAAACCCTTGATGAATCATGATCAACCCTTGATCAAATGATGAAATATACTTAAAAATGAGGATGCTGACCAAAAATATTGAAGTTTGACTGTATGTGGGCCATAGTTGACTTTTTCCCTAACATAGTCGATTTTCAGGCCTTTGAGCAATTGACTGAGCAAACTTTCTCTGTAGGGCTTGAAACTTGACATGGATGATCTTGAGAACATATTGGGACAATGGTGAGAATTTTGGATCCCTTGGACTCAAGTATCTTGATGCAATATGAAACCCTAATTTGAGGTAGACTGCCTTAGGAGAGGGCTTGTCTGGAACCCTTGGACTTCCTTGAGCAACTTGAGGATCTTTCTTGAAATGTTTTGAGAAATATGGGAGGGAAAATTTTGGGGTACAACACTTTCAAATTCCCTTTGGCAATTATCTGTCCATACACAACCTTGATCTTTCTTTAACAACTTAAATATCGGCTCACGCGTTGCAATCATATGGGAGATAAATTTGGAAATGTAATTCAAAAACCCAAGTAAGCCTCTAACTTGCTTTTCAGTTCTTGGTGCTGACATTTCTTGAATCGCCTTAACTTTGTCAGGATCGACTTCAATTCCTTTTTTGGCTGATAATGAAACCTAAAAATTTCCCTGATGAACACCAAAGGTGCATTTATTTGGATTCAAGCGGAAACAACACTTCCTTAAACGCTGAAATAATTTCAACAAATCCTCTATATGCCCTTCTTCACTCTAGGATTTAGCAATCGCATCATCAACATATACATCAATTTCCTTGTGCATCAGATTATCGAATAGGGTTGTCATAGCCCTCTGGTACGTTGCACCAGCGTTCTTTAACCCTAAGGGCATCACTCTATAACAGAATGTTCCCCAGGGTGTGATAAATATTGTTTTTTCCATGTCCTCAGGAGCCATTCTGATTTGATTATACCCAAAAATCCCATCCATGAATGAGAATACTTTGAATTTTTCTGTACTGTCAACCAACATATCAATATGTGGCAATGGAAAGTCATCTTTTGGACTAGCTTTGTTTAAATCTCTATAATCCACACACATGCCAACTTTTCTGTCTTTCTTTGGTACTGGGACAATATTGGAAATCCACTGAGGGTACACTGATGTCACAAGAAAACCGGCATTAATTTGCTTTAAAGCTTCTTCTTTAATTTTCACCGCCATATCAGGATGAGTTCTTCACAATTTCTGCTTGATTGGCGGGCATTTTGGCTCTAGCCCCAAATGATGTTCCATAATATTAGTATCTAATCTTGGCATGTCTTGGTATGACCAAGAAAAGATGTCCACATACTCTTTCAACAATTCAGCAACATGCTCTTCACGTCGGGATGAAGCAATGCTCCAATCTTGACATCTTTCGGATCTTCCTCTAAACCCAAATGTATCGTCTCTAACGACTCTTTATATGGTTGAATGGTACTTTCCTCATGCTCAAGAAACCGTGAAACCTCTTCTAGGATTTCATCATATTCTTCTTCTTCGGCCACACACGCAGGATATTCAAAGTTGGGAGAGGGTGCAGGGTCATTGTACACAACGAGTTTTTTAATTAATCTGCACATATGATTTATGATTGCTTTTAGAAACTGACACATATAACAAGTGGTTATGTAAATTTATTTACATTTATTATTTAATTTAAAAGTATTTTTCTGATTACCATTTTTCAAGAAAAAGCAGAAAATAAAGACACAATTTGGGAATCAAAGACAACTTTTATTATTGATTTTAGAGATCAAAGCAACATATACACCCATACAATATCAATACTTTCACATTGTGAAGAGTGAAATATTTTTGAAATGACTAACAAAAACAAATTACTTCGAGATATGAATGCAAGAGGGAACATCAATAGTGACCCAGTTTTGGAATCTGACTCCATGCGTCACGTAGTTCGGCATCTCTTGCTCCGTTTCACCTTCCAGGATAGCATTGATCCTCGGAACAGTTGGATGAAGGTAACCTCCATTGTGAAAAATGTCTTGATATTTTTCCAAAGCTCACTTAAGCTTCATAATCTCACCTTTATTACTCTTCACGGAGAATCCCAGACCAACTCTACTCTTATTCACCGGTGGAACAACAATTTTCCCCCACACCTTGCTACGGCCATTACGCACTACCTGCTGAGCATCCTTAAACAAATTTTTGTACCCCAAAATTTCCCCTCTCTTTTCTCAAATACATTTCTCACAAAGATCTTCAAAATCTCAAACTCGCACAAGGGTTGACTAGGTCAAGCCATCTCCTCAACACTAATACCTCAAATTAGGGTGTGAGTTTACACAAAGACAAATGGACTTCTAATACTTCAAATGGATTTCATGGATCATTATGGACCCTCAATATTTCTCATGTCAAGTTTCATGTCTTGTATGACAAAATTGCTCAGTCAATTGACAAGATGACCTAAAATCAATTGTATTGGGTAAAAAGTCAATTGTGGTCAACCTATAGTCAAATTTCAAGATCTTGGACCAATATAAACATTTTGAAGTCATATGTATCAATTGATCAAGTTTGGATCACAATTCCCTAGGAAAATTGTTCAAATCACCAAAAAGGTAAAATGGTCAAAATTAGGGTTTTGACTGTATTTGACTGATCAAGGATTGTTTGACCTAATACATGATATAATGGCTTAAAGTACAATATCAAGGATTCAAATACAACATGTTGACATAATTTTATGGCTCAAAACATTTCTCAAGATCATTGGATTGATAGATAAAATTTGCTCACCTAATGAAAAAGTCAATTGTACACTAAAAAGTCAAACTTTGACTTTTTGATCAAATTTGAGTTTCAAAGATCACACTTCATCAAGACATTCAAAAATATGAAACTAGATCGTTAATAAATCAATAAACTCAAAAGGTATTTAGAAAATGGTCGACATGAAAGATGTATACAATGCTTCAAGCTTTCCAAAATGTCCAACAACATAAATTTATCATACTTGAGCTAGGAGATTCAAGGGCCTGAAGTTGGGCATCCATTCTTGAATTGCAAATCATTTTATTGAAGAACATATAACAAATGCTTATGCCATTCTGCATAATCTTACTTTGCAGGCCTTTTGACTTGCAAATCTATCCATAATCAGATGTTTACACAATTAATTGAACCATTATCCAAGTGATTCAAGTATTGTCCATTGCATCATTCCATTTATGGCACAAAGGCACCATTGTCATTCACATAAACATGCTTTATAAAAGGAAGCTCTCCTTGAGCCTCTCAACTATTTTTTCTGCACACACAATGTCAAAGCAAGAAGAAACATGCCTAAAAACTCCTATCCACTTCATATCCCTTTTTGTACCATCCATTGGGACATCAAATTTCACATAACTTGGTTGTTTCATCTCAACCAAACCAGAATTTTGACAGCTTGTAAAACAAACTCTCTCATCCTATCAAACATCCTCTATAAATAGAGAGGCCATTTGTGAGCTAAAGGTCCAGAATTTCTTTTGTGTATACAAATTCTCGAAATCCCTTCACACACAAAAAACCAGAATTGTTCATAAAACCTCCATCTTTGAGCTTTGAAGTCCAAATCTTTGAATCTCATACCTTGCAAGTTTTCCTCAAACAAAACCATTCAAATACCTCGCATACATCATATAGAAGTTGTTCAAACACAAGAACAACTTATGTAACATCATTATCACCACCGTCCAAAATCAAAAACATTGACTTGCAATTTGACTTGGTTGGAGAGACACAAACCCTTTCAGCATAAAGTAAGGATTGAAACAACTTCAGGGAGGTCTAAGGAAGCTCAATCAATCATCACATTGCAACTGGAAACATCCATACACATTTTGAGTTTTCACTTTAAGAGGTAAGTTTTCTCAAACCGTGATATCCTTGTTTATACATCATTTTGCTTTCATTTTCAAAAGAATAAAACAAGACAAATCAGAATAGAAGAGTTGCAAACACTAAAAATCACATGAAAATGCTTCTGAAAGTATGACATGGCCGACCGTGTCACCTGACACGGGACGTGTCTGGAAGAAAACAAGATGAAATGGCAAGGCATGGTTCTGACACGGGTGGCGCATTGTAAGGGAAAATGAGAATTTTATAGCTACGTGTTCAATCATCTTCCACCTTCAAGTCACGAATGGCGGACCCGCCAATCTAAATCTTCAGGTTTAATAGTCTCCACCCACCCCTTCTTTAGAATACTTAGACATCACAAAATCATTGTTGGAGAACATATCTTCATCTGAGGAAAAGGATTCATCTGCAGAAGCATACTCATCGTCCGACACAGTCTCGACCGAGCAATCTTCAATCACGTTAATCCAATTGTAATCATCTTTATTTCCCGAGACATTGATATTACCATTGTCCAATAACAATTGAATATCCTTTCTCACTATGGAACAACCACGAGAATCTCTACAGCAGATCCGGCAAGACTCATAATGGTGTTCTTCTTGACCATCCATGTGACAGAAGTTTGCATGCAACTGCACCAAATCATCATTCATATACTTCATGTCAAAAATATGGAATTCTCCAGGACATCCAAAGACCATATTCACATATTCTTCGTACTCTTCTGTAGGCCTAATTATATGAATAAGGCTTTCGTCCATCATTTCCTGAAGATCAACATTTATCTTATCACATCCCTGGATATCGATACTGCAAATACTACAACCAGCATGGTCGTGCGTATAGTAATTGAACCCACAGAGGTCAGCATGCATCGTTACCAAATCTCCTCTAACCAGGTTGATATCAAAAATTCGGAAGTCCCGTGGAAAACCAGCAACCATGTTTAGAACATTTTCTCCTCCATGTTTTGGCAAAGGATTATCGTTCACATTACGGCCAACATCTTTAAAGGATAAGACGCCAGATCTCACCATCTTTTGTACTTCATATTACAAAGGATAACAGTTCTCAATATTGTGCCCTGGTGCTCCCTGATAAAAAGCACATGTCTGGTCTACCTTATAATACCAGGGTAAAGGTGATGGTATAGCAGGGGGCGGCGTGGTCTGAACCAACTTCTTTTGAATCAAATCCGGAAGTAACTCTGCATAGCTCATTAGAATAAAGTCAAAGTCCTCTCTCTTCTGGCTTATCCCTTGATTCCCCTGAGGAGATGGTCTCTGATAGGAAACAGTGGTTGGAGTTACATTGACAACTAGAGTCACATAAGCAACTTGTTGCTGGTACCATTGATGTCTTCTAGGTGGCCTAATCTTCCTCTCCCTAATAACATCATTTGTTTCGCTTTCTTTCTTTCGAGAGAATCCATATGACAACTTCTTTGTCCCTTCATCATTTGTCAAGTGCCCTTCTCTGACAGCCTCTTCTAAACGAACACCCATGCTTACCATCTCGGTAAAGTCACTCGGTGCACTGGCGACCATCCTTTCATAATAAAATGATCCAAGGGTTTTTAGGAAGACCTTGGTCATTTCCTATTCTCCCATAGGTAGCACCACCTGGGCAGCTATCTCGCGCCAATGCTGCACATATTCTTTGAACGACTCCTTGTCTCTCTGAGCCATTGCCCTTAACTAGTCACGATCAGGTGCCATAAACATATTATACTTATATTGTTTGAAAAATCTTCTCCCATATCATTGAAGGTACGGATACTACTGTTATCCAGACTCGTATACCACTTCGGAGCAACACTAGTTAAATTGTCTTTGAAGAAATGAATGAGTAAACGTTGATCATCAATATGGGTAGACATTTTTCTGATATACATCACTAGGTGGTCACGAGGGAAAGAGTTACCCTTGTACCTATCAAATTCTGGCACTTTAAACTTTACTAGCACTTTTACATTGGGAAATAGGCAGAGTTCATTGACATTTGGTGCAAAGAATTCTTTTCCTCGAAAGGCCTTCATTTCCTTCTGCATCTTATTGAACTGGTCTTGAAATTCATCCAACCAGTCATAGAAACCCATACTCTCACTTGGTGGAGGAACAGGATGATAAACTTCATCATTAACAAACAGCATAGCGTTCACCGTAGGAGGTGCAATATAATGAATCTCATTTCTAGCCATAGGAATAACATGCATCATGGGAGGTGCGGGAGTAGCAGAAGCTTGAACAACTAGAGCGACTTGAGCATCAAGATTGTAACCTTCTGGCATGAAATTTTCAGGCATCCCCCATGGAAAACCCTGAGGCATATGGTTTTGTGTAGTAGTAACTGGAGTAATGGAAATGGGAACTGATGGACTTTCAGAAGCAACCGTTATTTGTTGTGGCTGAACAAAAGGAGGAGCAAGTGGTGGCTGATTCTGAGCAGCCACCAATGATTCCATCAAAGCAGTGACTTCTTCGTGTATCTCACGATTCTCTTGTTCAAGATTCTCCATCTTCTTCCTGGAATTAGCCCGAGTATTATACCGGTGAGACAACTTATTGAACAAAGTAGAGAAACTCAGTAAGACACTTGGATACGGACAAAAATGCAAGAAATATGTACAAGATGATGCATCATATGCAATGCACATGATTTATTTGATTATTATTAATATTTCAAGGAACTCAAAAAATTATAGACAATTTGCAAATACTAAAGTACTAACACATTTTGAAATACTGAAAATTTTATTATAATAACTTCAAAATGGATTACAACTTTTTAGTACAAGTTTCAACAATCCCAAGAACAAAAGAAGATATAATATAAAATCCTAAGAAGGAAAAGCTGATGAAGATCTCTTGACACACTGACGCTTTCCAAAGAGTCTTGCAATCTGAGCCTTCAACTGCTTGTTCTCTTTTGCATATTTATCGGTAACCCCTTTCTAATCACCAGAGTCAGGAAGTGAGTGACTCAGTCCTGATCGAGCTCTAGAGGAAAATAAATCCTCTTGCCTCTCCATCATCTCAAGAGAACGACTCTCAAGAATCTCAATCAGGTGATCCTTCTCTTTCAAGTCTTCTCGGTAGGACATCTCTAAAGTCTGAAACTTGTTCTTCCAGGCCTCCTTCTCCTGCTACATCCTGACTAGGGCAAGCTAAAGCTCTTCCACATCATCTAAAATGGGAAGGATGGTCTTCACAAACATATCATGCATGGGTTCTTGACGGGAATATGACATCTTCAATTGAATTACCCTTGCATGTACCCACCGAAGATAAGGCTCCAAAGAGACGGCTCCTCTAGGTCCCAAGTCCTTTCTACTGTTCCTGTGAATATGGCGCCAAGACTTTGAAATTTCATCCTTAGCTTTCTTATGATCCTCTCCCTCTTTGAGAAATAAACCACTCAGATAAATGCTATTTGGCTTATCTCTCATCAGATATCCAAGTTGTTGTTGTGTAAGAACAGGATTGTAGTTAATTCCTCCCTTTGTACCGAGAAGAGGTACATTGGGGAAACTACCATAACTATCGAAAATCTCCACATCATAGTAAGCCTGGTGATACCAAGAAATGTCTGAATGATTGAGGGCCATGATCTTTGGAGCCCAACGAGGTTCCTTCTTAACATCCCATAAAGCATCGAACCGAGGTAAGTGAGAAATAAACCACTGATATAACAAAGGCGTGCAGCAAATGATCATCCCTCCATGATAAGAATACCGAAGATGAATGGAGTAATAGGCATCTCCTAATAATGTAGGAACTGGATTACCTATAAAAAAGATCCTAATGGAATTGATATCCACAAAGTTGTCGATGTTCAGAAATAAGAAAAACCGATAGGAAAGTAGAGCAAAGACAGCCTCAAAAGCAATTGGACTCTTCATCCTAGAAAAGTAGTGAGCTTTCTCCAATAAAAAATGAGCAGGTAAGCCTATGATTCCTCCTTTGGTAGTCATGTATGCCTCAATATTAGGCTTCCCCAAATGAACCATAGCAGCAATCTCATGAGATGTTGGCTGCCTCTCCAAATAGGTGAAAGGAACACGATCGGTAATAGGTAAACCCAGTAGGTAAGAATACTCCTCTAATGTAGGCATCAACTGGTAATCAGGGAAAGTAAAACATCGATACATAGGATCATAGAACTGGACCAAAGTCGAGAGAATACCCTCCTTCATCTTGAGCTTCATAAGAGACACGATGGATCTATATTTCTTTCGAAAATTTATGGAACTCTTGATCTTGGGAATTAGACTCATCAATTAATCTATCTTAGGATCCTTAAAATTGTACTTCTGAGTCTTCTTTTTCCATAATCTATGGTCAAAAGTACCTGAGATATTCGCAAAAAATCAACTTTAAGTCCCTTGAAACAAGTTTTTTTTAAAGGATGTTAATGGGTGCTTGAATGCATGATGCAACAATCACACACAAGATCACAAACATAGGGGGTTCATAGGTTCGATGTCACGAGCATGAGGTCAAAGGTACTACCCACAAGGTATGTTCTAATAGTTTATCACCTGCCGAACAAGGTTATAAAAGGTTCCCAGAGTCTACATCCTTCCTTAGGATATTACCAACATCCTGATTGACTTGGTAATTAGTAATATTCTCAGGAAAAACTCGTCTGAGTGTAGTATCGCGTGACAACCATTTCCGGATTAATTCGTCACAGTTTCCGCACTACCCCTAAAAGGCTAAGATGGGTTAAAGGTTCTACGGTCCTCAATTTCAGCAAGCTTCCAGGTCTAAAGCCGCATATCTTCTTGATTACTTGGTAAATGACACTACAGCCAAAGGGGCCTCCACTGAGTGAGGGATCTCATATCTCCTTTTTTTGGGGATAACTCCCACAAAGTTAACATGACTATACTGTTAGAACATAGTTTGATTCTACAACCCTAGTAAGAGTTTTGATGATAACAAACACTCAAAGAACAATTATGCTCCCTAAATAAGTATTTTGTTTTGCAGAGAATTTATGATGTAAGGAGCATAGAAGATGAGTTAGATCGTGTTTAAACTCTGATTCAAAACATCTTATATAGAAAGAAAAATCTGCATAACACACCTATATAAATAAGTTCTAAAGCTACAACTTCTGAGTGCACTAAACATTGTAAACAAGAACTCCGTTATTCTGTTTCGTACAGTTTTGGAAAGAAGTAAAGGAGTTCCAACGATAATATTCATCTTCTGATGTATTCTTTAGCAAACATGTTCTGAAGTGTTACATTTCATTCATGGCTATTCAAAAGTAACGGCTGAAAGAGGACAAGAATCTCTATGTTTGGAAAGTTTTTTAATTACTATTTATCAACAGCTTGACCTTCTTATCAAAAGCTTTCTTCATTCTCTTATGGTATAATTTGCCATGGCACAAGACCATCACTCTCTTTTCTTCAATCAAATTCAATTGGTCAAACCTTTTTTGCATCCATTCAGCCTCTGATAACTTGGTTTCCATTATCACACATAAAGAGGGAATCCCATCCTCAACAGGGAGCACTGCTTCCATACCATACACAAGAGAGAACGGGGTTGCCCCTGTCGAAGTGCGGACGGATGTACGATACCCATGCAAAGCAAAATGGAGCATCTCATGCCAATCTTTATAGGTAACAACCATTTTCTGGATGATCTTCTTAATGTTTTTAATAGCGGCTTCAACAACCCATTCATCTTTGGCCTGTAGGAAGATGAATTGTGATGGACAATCTTGAATTATTCACAAAGTTCTATCATCATCTTGTTATTCAGATTCAAGCCGTTGTCCATGATAATCCTTCTTGGCACACCATACCGACATATAAGATTGTTCTTGATAAATTGTATTACCACCTGCTTAGTAACATTGCATATGAAGCTTCTTCCACCCATTTGGTGAAGTAGTCAATTGCTACAAGATAAAATGATATCCATTAGACGCCTTGGGTTCAATCATTCCAATCATTTCAATACCCCACATAGAGAAAGGCCACGGGGAAGAAATAACATTGAGAAGTGTCAGAGGCACATGAATTTTGTCAGCATAAATCTGGCACTTATGTTACTTCTTTGTAAATTTATAACAGTCAGATTCCATTGTCATCCAATAGTAACCTACCCTAAGCATCTTCTTTACCATCGAATGTCCATTGGCATAAGTTCCAAAGGAACCTTCATGTATTTCATTCATCAACATGTCTGCTTCGTGTCTATCCACGCATCTGAGCAAGACAATGTCATAATTTCTTTTGTATAGCATATCCCTATTGAGGAAAAGCTGTCTGTCAACCTTCTCAGTGTCTTTCTATCCTTGTTTGACGCACCAGCTGGGTATTCCTGAGTCTGGAGAAAATGCTTGATATCATAATACCAAGGTTTTTTGTCTGACATTTCCTCTGCTAAAAACACATGAGCCGGCCTATACAGACGTCGAACTATGATATGAGGCACATCGTTCCAAGTATTTACTTGATACATAGATGCCAAAGTGGCCAAAGCATCTGCCATCTGATTTTCATCTCTAGAAATATGATGGAGCTCAGCTTTATTAAAGAATGGTAATAATCTTCTAGCATAGTCTTTGTAGGGAATCAAGCTAGGGTGGCGAGTATCCCATTCTCCTTTAATCTGATTTATCACCAAAGATGAATCACCATACACATCTAGATTTTTGATTCTGAGGTCAATAGCCTCCTCGAGACCCATAATACAACCTTCATACTCTTCCATGTTATTGGTGCAATCAAATGCCAACCTTGTAGTAAATGGGATATGCGATCCATGAGGAGTGATAACCACAGCACCGATTCCTTTCCATAAGCATTCACAACTCCATCAAACACCATGTCCCAAGGGGATTCAGGATCAGGACCTTCCCCGGGAAAAGGTTCATCATAATCTTTTATTTTCAAAAACATCACATCCTCATCAGGGAAATCATATTTAACAGACTGATAATCATCCACCGGTTGGTGAGCAAGATAATCCGCCAACACACTACTTTTTATAGCCTTTTGAGTACGGTATTCAATATCATATTCAGACAACAACATCTGCCAACGAGCAATTCTCCCGGTAAGAGCAGGCTTTTCAAAATATAGTTAATTGGATCCATTTTAGAAATCAACCAAGTAGTATGATTCAACATATATTTCTGCAATGGTTTTACCGCCCAGACCAAAGCACAACATGTTTTTTCCAGCATAGAATACCGCAACTCACAGTCAGTAAAATTCTTGTTGAGATAATAAATGGCATATTCTTTTCTCCCTGTTTCATCTAGTTATCCCAAAATACAGCCCATAGTATTATCTAACACTATCAGATACATAATCAACGGTCTTCCTTCAATAGAAGGGAGCAAGATATGAGGTTCAAGCAGATACTCTTTAATACTTTCAAATTCCCTTTGGAAATTATCTGTCCATACATAACCTTGATCTTTCTTTAACAACTTAAATATCGGCTCACGCGTTGCAATCATATGGGAGATAAATCTGGAAATGTAATTCAAAAACCCTAGTAAGCCTCTAACTTGCTTTTCAGTTCTTGGTGATGACATTTCTTGAATCGCCTTAAATTTGTCAGGATTGACTTCAATTCCTTTTTTGGCTGATAATGAAACCTAACAACTCCTCTGATCGAACACCAAAGGTGAATTTATTTAGATTCAAGCGGAGACGACACTTCCTCAAACGCTGAAATAATTTCAACAAATCCTCTATATGCCCTTCTTCACTCTTGGATTTAGCAATCGTATCATCAACATATACATTAATTTCCTTGTGCATCAGATCATCGAATAGGGTTGTCATATCCCTCTGGTACGTTACACCAGCGTTCTTTAACCCAAAGGGCATCACTCTATAACAGAATGTTCCCCAGGGTGTGATAAATGTTGTTTTTTCCATGTCCTCAGGAGCCATTCTGATTTGATTATACCCAGAAAATCCATCCATGAATGAGAATACTTTGAATTTTTCTGTACTGTCAACCAACATATCAATATGTGGCAATGGAAAGTCATCTTTTGGACTAGCTTTGTTTAAATCTCTATAATCCACACACATGTCAACTTTTCTGTATTTCTTTGGTACTGGGACAATATTGGCAATCCACTGAGGGTACAATGATGTCACAAGAAAACCAGCATTAATTTTCTTTAAAACTTCTTCTTTAATTTTCACCGCCATATCAGTATGAGTTCTTCACAATTTCTGCTTGATTGGCGGGCATTTTGGCTCTAGCCCTAAATGATGTTCCATAATATTAGTATCCAATCTCGGCATGTCTTGGTATGACCAATAAAATATGTCCACATACTCTTTCAACAATTCAGCAACATGCTCTTCACGTCGGGATCAAGCAATGCTCCAATCTTGACATCTTTCGGATCTTCCTTTAAACCCAAATTAATCGTCTCTAACGACTCTTTATATGGTTGAATGGTACTTTCCTCACGCTCAAGAAACCGTGAAACCTCTTCTATGATTTCATCATATTCTTCTTCTTCGGCCACACACACATGATATTCAAAGTTGGGAGAGGGTGCAGGGTCATTGTACTCAACGGGTTTTTTAATTAATCTACACATATGATTTATGATTGCTTTTAGAAACTGAAACATATAACAAGTGGTTATGTAGATTTATTTACATTTATTATTTATTTTAAAAGGATTTTTCGGATTACCATTTTTCAAGAAAAAGCAGAAAATAAAGACACAATTTGGGAATCAAAGACAACTTTTATTATTGATTTTAGAGATCAAAGCAACATATACACCCATACAATATCAATACTTTCACCTTGGGAAGAGTGAAATATTTTTGAAAATACTAACAAAAACAAATTACTTCGAGATATGAATGCAAGAGGGAACATCAATAGTGACCCAGTTTTGGAATCTGACTTTATGCGTCATGTAGTTCGGCATCTCTTGCTCCGTTTCACCTTCCAGGATAGCATTGATCCTCAGAACAGTTGGATGAAGGTAACCTCCATTGTGAAAAATGTCTTGATATTTTTTCAAAGCTCACTTCAGCTTCATAATCTCACCTTTATTACTCTTCACGGAGAATCCCAGACCAACTCTACTCTTATTCACCGGTGGAACAACAATTTGCCCTCACACCTTGCTACAGCCATTACGCACTACCTGCTGAGCATCCTTAAACGAATTTTTGTACCCCAAAATTTGCCCTCTCTTTTCTCAAAGACATTTCTCACAAAGATCTTCAAAAGCTCAAACTCGCACAAGGGTTGACTAGGTCAAGCCATCTCCTCAACACTAATACCTCAAATAAGGGTGTGAGTTTCCACAAAGACAAATGGACTTCTAATACTTCAAATGTATTTCATGGATAATTATGTACCCTCAATATTTCTCATGTCAAATTTCAAGTCTTGTATGACAAAATTCCTCAGTCAATTGACAAGATGACCTAAAATCAACTATATTGGGTAAAAAGTCAATTATGGTCAACCTATAGTCAAATTTCAAGATCTTGGACCAATATCAACATTTTGAAGTCATATGTATCAATTGATCAAGTTTGGATCACAATTCCTTAAGAAAATTGTTCAAATCACCAAAAGGGCAAAATGGTCAAAATTAGGGTTTTGACTGTATTTGACTGATCAAGGATTGATTGACCTAATACATGATCTAATGGCTTAAAGTACAATCTCAAGGATTCAAATACAACATGTTGACATAATTTTATGGCTCAAAACATTTCTCAAGATCATTGGATTGATAGATAAAATTTGCTCACCTAATGAAAAAGTCAATTGTACACTAAAAAGTCAAACTTTGACTTTTTGATCAAATTTGAGTTTCAAAGATCACACTTCATCAAGACATTCAAAAATATGAAACTTTTTCATTAAGAAATCAATAAACTCAAAAGGTCTTTAGAAAATGGTCGACATGAAAGATGTATACAATGTTTCAAGCTTTCCAAAATGTCCAACAACATAAATTTATCATACTTGAGCTAGGAGATTCAAGGGCCTGAAGTTGGGCATCCATTCTTGAATTGCAAATCATTTTGTTGAAGAACATATAACAAATGCTTATGCCATGCTGCATAATCTTACTTTTCAGGCCTTTTGACTTGCAAATCTATCCATAATCAGATGTTTACATAATTAATTGAACCATTATCCAAGTGATTCAAGTATTGTCCATTGCATCATTCCATTTATGGCACAAATGAACCATTGCCATTCACATAAACATGCTTTATAAAAGGAAGCTCTCCTTGAGCCTCTCAACTATTTTTTCTTCACACACAATGTCAAAGCAAGAAGAAACATGCCTAAAAACTCCTATCCACTTCATATCCCTTTTGTACCATCCATTGGCACATCAAATTTCACATAACTTGGTTGTTTCATCTCAACCAAACCAGAATTTTGACAGCTTGTAAAACAAACTCTCTCATCCTATCAAACATCCTCTATAAATAGAGAGGCCATTTGCAAGCTAAAGGTCCAGAAGTTCTTTTGTGTAGACAAAGTCTCGAAATCCCTTCACTCACAAAAAACCAGAATTGTTCTTAAAACCTCCATCTTTGAGCTTTGAAGTCCAAATCTTTGAATCTCATACCTTGCAAGTTTTCCTCAAACAAAACCATTCAAATACCTCGCATACATCATATAGAAGTTATTCAAACACAAGAACAACTTATGTAACATCATTATCACCACCGTCCAAAATCAAAAACATTGTCTTGCAAGTTGACTTGGTTGGAGATACCCAAACCCTTTCAGCATAAAGTAAGGATTGAAACAACTTCAGGGAGGTCTAAGGAAGCTCAATCAATCATCACATTGCAACTGGAAACATCCATACACATTTTGAGTTTTCACTTTAAGAGGTAAGTTTTCTCAAACCGTGATATCCTTGTTTATACATCATTTTGCTTTCATTTTCAAAAGAATAAAATAGGACAAATCAGAATAGAAGAGTTGCAAACACTAAAAATCACATAAAAATGCTTCTGAAAGTATGACATGGCCGACCGTGTCACCTGACACGGGCCGTGTCAGGAAGAAAACAAGATGAAATGGCAAGGCAGGGTTCTGACACGGGTGGCGCGTTGTAAGGGAAAATGTGAATTTTATAGCTACGTGTTCAATCATCTTCCACCTTCAAGTCACGAATGGCGGACCCGCCAATCTAAATCTTCAGGTTTAATAGTCTCCACCCACCCATTCTTCAGAATACTTAGGCATCACAAAATCATTGTTGGAGAACATATCTTCATCTGAGGAATAGGATTCATCTACAGAAGCATACTCATCATCCGACACAGTCTTGGCCGAGCAATCTTTAATCACGTTAATCCCATTGTAATCATCTTTATTTCCCGAGACATTGATATTACTATTGTCCAATAACAATTGAATATCCTTTCTCACTATGGAACAACCACGAGAATCTCTACAGCAGATCCGGCAAGACCCATAATGGTGTTCTTCTTGACCATCCATGTGATAGAAGGTAACATGCAACTGCACCAAATCATCATTCATATACTTCATGTCAAAAATCTGGAATTCTCCAGGACATCCAAAGACCATATTCACATATTCTTCTTACTCTTCCATAGGCCTAATTATAGAATAAGGCTTTCGTCCATCATTTCCTGAAGATCAAATTTTATCTTATCACATCCCTGGATATCGATACTGTAAATACTACAACCAGCATGGTCGTGCGTATAGTAATTGAACCCACAGAGGTCAGCATGCATCGTTACCAAATCTCCTCTAACCAGGTTGATATCAAAAATCTGGAAGTCCCATGGAAAACCAGCAACCATGTTTACAACATTTTCTCCTCCATGTTTTGGAAAAGGATTATCGTTCACGTTACGGCCAACATCTTTAAAGGATAAGATGCCAGATCTCACCATCTTTTGTACTTCATATTTCAAAGGATAACAATTCTCAATATTGTGCCCAGGTGCTCCCTGATAAAAAGCACATGTCTGGTCTGCCTTATAATACCAGGGTAAAGGTGATGGTATAGCAGGGGGCGGCCTAGTATGAACCAACTTCTTTTGAATCAAAGTCGAAAGTAACTCTGCATAGCTTATTAAAATAGAGTCAAAATCCTCTCTCTTCTGGATTTTCCCTTGATTCCCCTGAGGAGATGGTCTCTGATAGGAAACAGTGGTTGGAGTTACATTGACAACTAGAGTCACAGAAGCAACTTGTTGCTGGTACCATTGATGTCTTCTAGGTGGCCTAATCTTCCTCTCCCCAATAACAGCATTTGTTTCGCTTTCTTTCTTTCGAGATAACCCATATGACAACTTCTTTGTCCCTTCATCATTTGTCAAGTACCCTTCTCTGACAGCCTCTTCTAAATGAACACCCATGCTTACCATCTCGGTGAAGTCACTCGGTGCACTGGAGACCATCCTTTCATAATAAAATGATCCAAGGGTTTTTAGGAAGACCTTGGTCATTTCCTATTCTCCCATAGGTAGCACCACCTGGGCAGCTATCTCGCACCAATGCTGCACATATTCTTTGAACGACTCCTTGTCTCTCTGAGCCATTGCCCTTAACTAGTCACGATCAGGTGCCATAAACATATTATACTTATATTGTTTGATAAAGTCTTCTCCCAGATCATTGAAGGTACAGATACTACTGTTGTCCAGACTCGTATACCACTTCGGACAACACCAGTTAAATTGTCTTTAAAGAATTGAATGAGTAAACGCTGATCATCAATATGGGTAGACATTTTTCTGATATACATCACTAGGTTGTCACGAGGGCAAGAGTTACCCTTGTACCTATCAAATGCTGGCACTTTAAACTTTACTGGCACTTTTACAATGGGAAATAGGCATAGTTCACTGAAATTTTGTGCAAAGAATTCTTTTCCTCGAAAGGCCTTCATTTCCTTCTGCATCTTATTGAACTGGTCTTGAAAGTCATCCAACCAGTCATAGAAACCCATACTCTCACTTGGTGGAGGAACAGGATGATAAACTTCATCATTAACAAACAGCATAGCGTTCACCGTAGGAGGTGCAATATAATGAATCTCATTTCTAGCCATAGGAATAACATGCATCATGGGAGGTGCAGGAGTAGCAGAAGCTTGAACAACTAGAGCGACTTGAGCATCAAGATTGTAACCTTCTGGCATGAAATTTTCAGGAATCCCCCATGGACAACCCTGAGGCATATGGTTTTGTGTAGCAGTAACTGGAGTAATGGAAACGGGAACTGATGGACTTTCAGAAGCAACCGTTATTTGTTGTGGTTGAGCAAAAGGAGGAGCAAGTGGTGGCTGATTCTGAGCAGCCACCAACGATTCCATCAAAGCAGTGACTTCTTCGTGTATCTCACGATTCTCTTGTTCAAGATTCTCCATCTTCTTCCTGGAATTAGCGCGAGTATTATACCGGTGAGACAACTTGCTGAACAAAGTAGAGAAACTCAGTAAGACAGTTGGGTACGAATAAAAATGCAAGAAATATGTACAAGATTGTGATCGGTGGATTTAGAACTGACTGTTTAACGCTGGTTCGCGAAATGTCGCGGAAGCAAGAGTCGCCACCGTCTTTTATTTTCTCCAACATGGACAGGACAAAAGCACAGCAAAATTCCTTATGAGATAATTTCTCGGTTCGGGAGGTATATTTATAGAAAGGGAAGGTGTTAGCACCCTTTCTATCCATGGTTATCCATGGACTCTTAGATACTTGCTCTTATGTTTTCAAAAGTTTTCTTTTCAATTGTGAGTGGGTTTGAAAAAGTTTAAAGATTTCTAAGTAACTCTTGTATCTGTCCTCAAGAGTGTATGAAAAATTTGTTGGAAAACTTTTGAAAGTGTTAGTGTGAAAAGTTATTTTTGATTGTTTTTTAGAGAGCAAGTATCTATGAGTCATCTACCTACCCTAAGGAATTAGGCTGTGTAGAAGTCCTTAAGGTAGTGCCATCCCACCATTGAGAGGTAGGTAGCACCACCATTGGAGGTGTTCGGGTCAATTCGTTTGTAGGGACAGTGTGGTCACCAGAGCAACAGTAGGACACCTTAGAAGCTACCCTTATGCCATTGATCCTTTTTAATTTCGAGGCAACCGTTTCGAGGCAACTGGATCATGTCATGGACATAAGGACTTACTAAAACGTCCTATACTCGACGACCACGTTTCGAGGGCAAGGCAACAGTGAGGCGTACCCTAAGAGTGGTGTGTGAATTTGTGTGTTATTTTCATGTTATGTTTTATCTTGTACATGTATCATGGTGATCTACGCTTGTTTTTAATTTAGGCCATACATTCTTTCATGCAATTATAACTTAAAAGTGCAGAAATTTAAATGCAGAAAGTAAAATCCTACGCTATTACAAGGCGCGGGTCTATACATCGCCAAATTACAAAGACCCGTTTTAATAAAAATGCGGAAAGTAAATAAATTCCTAATTACTATTACAAGGCTTGAGCAATTACATAATATTTGGAAGGAAATAAATTAACGTGCGAAAAGAATAAAAATAGAACGTTCGAGGGCGTTGAACCCTTTTGAAATTAAATTAAATTAAAAGAACTAATTGATTATTAAATTAAAAAAAAGAAATGTTTTTTAGGTTTTTGGTATTTAATGGAAATAAAGAAAATTAATTAGAAGTTAAATGAAACCCTAGTTCTAAATATTTTTAATTATTAAAGAAAAGGTTAAAGTTTAAAACCTAATTTACACTAATTAATTATTTTACATATTTATTTACAAAAGTATTTAATAATTAATAATAATAATGATGAGAAAATTATTTATTAAAAAAAGGATGAGAATATTAAAAAAAACCTAATTTCTACATATTTTAATTTATTAAGAAAAATGTTAAAATTGAAACCTAAATTAACTAAGTTAATGGTTAGATTTTATTTACAAAAAAAAAAAATAGGTTAGTGATGAAATTAATAATAATAAAATATATTTGTATTTTTTGTTTTTTTGTTTTTATTATAGAAAATTATTTGATGGTGAAAAAACAATTAAAACAAATAAAAAAGAATTAGAAAAGTAAATAAAATAAAATTAAAAAGGATGCAAACCAAGGGGGGTTTCAGGCCCAAGGGGAGGTTTTTTTGAAGTATTCTGACCCATTAGACAAAAAGCCTTGTTTGACTTTCTGGCATCACGTGCGTGTTCATTGACTCCTGAGTACCGTGGTCTGCATTCTTTGGCCATTGGATTGGGTTTCATGGTCATTTATGTTCTGGCTGTTGGCCATTTGTATTCTGGCCTCAACGTTCCTTAATCTTCTCAGGATGTCTGTCTCGCCATGTATTGGTGTCATGCATAAGTTGTTCTTTTGGCCATTTGGCTTTTGGCTTTTGGCTTTTGGCCATTTGGCTTTTGGCTTTTGGCCTCAACGTTCCTTAATGAACCTGCATGGGATCCTTAATGAACACATTAAATAAAATCATAAAATGCAAATAAAGTCAATATATGAAGAAATTTAATGTTTAGGCACAATATGGCATGTATGAATGATTATACCCTTTTGATCATGGAGATCAAATCAATCTTACCCTTACTGGAAAAGTAGTGACATGAATGCTTTTATGCCCTTTTGATCATGGAGATCAAGCCAGCCTTACCCTTACTGAAGAAGTAGTGAGGTGTTGGTTTGTAACTGTGATGGCTTGTTTGTAGTGAGAGAGGGATTTGTAATAAGGATTTCAAGGTTTTAGGGTTCTTGAAAGAATTTGATATTCTAACAGTGTTGTGGCAAGGTTTTTTCTCTCTTTTTTTTCTCTTCTCTGGTTTGTGTGAAAAGAAGGTGATTATATAATGGAAATTAGGGTAAAGAAAATGGGCTTTGAATGTGCAATTGGGCCTCCAATGTTCACTTGAGTTCGTCACTTTCCAGGCAAAATCGCAGGGACTTAAGTGCAATTTTTGAAGTTGAAATGTGAAAACAAAATGTAGCCGACATCGATAACTAACTCCTGTCCGTAAATCGGCTCAATTGGATAAATGGTGAATTAGTTATGAATTTTTGAAGTTTCAGCTCAAACAAACTTATTTTGGGCTCCAGTGTCGACTCTGACACGTTCTTCAATAAAAAACTGGTATTGATCGGAGCATAATCCAGTCTCGACTTTTGAAGCAAAGTTGTAGATCTACGAGTCAGGGACCTTGTGTAAAAATATGAGCTCAATCTGATAAAAATTGACCGAGTTATGAATTTTCGAAGTTTCGGCCCAGATGAAATAATATTCAGCATTCAGGATTTTCAGCGTGTCACGCACTCTGAGCAAAAAACTAAGGCCTTTTGAATACCGTTTGAACTTAATACCTTCTGTGAAAATGTAGTCAACTCAATTTGTGAAATTTTGGCGCCAGAACCAGCTCGATACGATGAAAATCGACCAAATTATGATTTTCTGAACATGACGCAAATAAACTTCTGTCACAAATTTTCTGTACGAAAATACTTGATAAATCCACTTTTTTGAAGACCTTCTGATCGAAATTGGCTTCCATCCGTGAGAGATGAAAACGTAGATAATGTCAAGACGGAATTTTGGCCACCGGAACGGGTTCAAAACGAGCCACGATCTTCAAGTTATGAATTTTTTAGCGCGTAAAAACTGCACTTTCAGCACACTTTTTCACCATATTTCTTCGAGAAAACTCACACATTCGGATACCTTCTTTAAAGAATTGACTCTTGAGCCGAACCTGAATTTAAGAATAAGTTATCAGAGATATCTTGGCGAAAGAATACCTGAATATGACGCGCCGGGTTGGACTTGTGAATTTTTCTTGAAATATTTTGAGAAATATGGGAGGGCAAATTTTGGGGTACAACAGTTGCCCCTGTTCAATCTTCTTAAACCTGAGGATGTAGATTGGCTGGCGTGCCTTTCGTAATCCGAAGGTGGAAGATGATTGAACACTAGAGTGCCCAGAAATTTGCACTCGCATAGTAGAGTGTCAGCAGTATGATGCAGGGAATGGGCTTATCGATGCCATTTGGAGACTGATGGATGGGAGGATGGGCTTATAGATGCCACCTAGAGACTGTTGTTGCATGGATGGGCTTATAGATGCCATCTAAGTGTCGATCGCGTAAGAGATTCCTTAGCGAGAACTTACGTACCTGAGAAAGAACAATAATTACCTGGCCTGTTATAGGAGTTGATCTTCAAACTCTTTATGTAGATGTACCCTGGCTGGATACAGGAATCGAATCTTTAAACTCTTCAGACGTGCCATGGCAAGATACAGGAATCGAGTCCGGAGAATAGTCGTCAACAGATACACCCTGGCAGGATACAGGAATCGGATCTTCGAACTCTTCAGACGTGCCCTGGCAAGATACAGGAATCGAGTCTGGAATATAGTCGTTAACAGATACACCCTGGCAAGATACAGGAATCGGATCTTCGAACTCTTTAGACGTGCCCTAGCAAGATACAGGAATCGAGTCTGGTAATGTTAGTCGTCAACAGATACACCCTGGCAAGATACAGGAATCGGATCTTCGAACTCTTCAGACGTGCCCTGGCAGGATACAGGAATCGAGTCTGGTAATGTTAGTCGTCAACAGATACACCCTGGCAAGATACAGGAATCGGATCTTCGAACTCTTCAGACGTGCCCTGGTGTTGTACCCCAGAATTTGCCCTCCCATATTCTTCAAGAAAATGCCAAGTCAAGCTTCAAAGTTCCCCAAGGGTTGCACAATATAAGGGCCTCCTAAGCAGTCAAAATTAGGGTTTGTGTTCTGATCAAGAAAATGAAGTTTTCAAAGGCCCAATCAAGTCTCATATGCCTACAAATATGGTCAAGCATCCTCATATCAAGTTTCAAGACATTCAGCACAAAATTGCACAGTCAAAAACCCTAATTGCACTACAGTCAACTGTAGGGGCAAAATGGTCATTTGACAGTCAAAAGTTCAAATTTTTGGTCAACATATCATTTTTAAGCCACAAACATCATTTGATCAATGCTTGATCATGATTCTCAAAATTTGGCTCAAAAATCATCAAGATGCAAAAGTTTCCTTATTTGGACAGTTGAAAAAGTCAACTGTAAATTGACCAGGGCATAACTTTCACATGGTTTATCAGAAAAATTCCATCCAAAGCTCATTTTGAAGAGAAAGACATTTCCTACAACTCATCTTCATACTTCAAGTCCAAGAAATGCTCTCACAAAAAGTTATTAATTTCAACATTATAGGTCATTTTCAAAAGTCAACAAAAAGGGACTTTAAGTCAAAGGCCATAACTTGCGATTGGTAAATAAAAATGACATGGGACCAAAGGCATTGGTTAGAGGATTCAAAGACCTTTCCAAAATGTCCAAGAACATGAGAAAAGCTTAAAAATTGAGCAAGTTATGCCTTGTGGAAGTTGGGAAATTTTTGGATATTTTGAAAAGTCAACATTGATTCAAATGACCTAAAATTGCTAATGGGCCTATTTTTCTTCCATAATTCATCATCCATGGCATGTGCACGACCACTAGGCCCAAAAGGAAGTTTTTCTCCATTTTTATTTATTTATTTGGATTTTTTATCATTTATAATTCATTTAATTAAATAAAATGCATGAAAAATACAAAACTAATGAAATAAAATCTTTTTGTGCAGAAATTATTCTCATTGGACATTCAAGATTCGTGCATGATTATTTGTGGAAAGTTTTGGCATGATTTGGTATCAAATTGCATGGAAAGATATGAAAATATTTTGCCATAAAAATCAAATATCCCTTTATCAAATCTTTGATTCTTTGGACAAAGAACTTGACCTAATTCACTCAGTATATGAGCCTGATCACAAACCTAATAATGCTAACCATTGAAGCTGCGCAGAAACCCTTGGACAAACTTGAAAAAAATTAGCAAAAAATCTCAATTCTGAAAATACACTTGCAAGGCGATTCAAGCCTCCAAACCTATCCCATTAGCTTCTTTGAGGATTACAGAACGTATTCCAATCAAAATCGATCATCTCAGCGCCAAGAATTGGTATTCAGAAATCCAGTTTTCTCTTATATTTTTTCAAAATCGTATTTCCAGATTTAGGCGTTTTCATGGCATTTTGATTATGCATTTATACTGAGTAATGTATTCTGAAGCTAACTATATGGATTGATTGTGTTTTTATGAGCTATACAAGAAATCGCCATGGTTGTATTTTAGGGTTTGCAGGACCTCAAATTGGGGGTTTTTAATTAAAGAAAAATTGGCCTTCAAGAGTTACACCATTGAATCAAGCTTGTCTGGACGATTATGAATCTACCTTCGCACTCAATTTATGAGCATCCAATGGCCATTCGCTATTTTCTCTAAGGGTGCCTATGGGGACGATTTAAAAACCGTGGCCTTTGTCCTTTGTATTTCAGAAAAAATATATAACGAGGAAGATGACCTCGTGGCATAAGCTGGTTGGCCGGTTCGAATTTCGCGCGTAAAGCGCCCCACTGACCATTATTTATTTTATGTTATTTGTTTGTTGTTTAAATTACAGAAAGCGCGTCTAGAACAACTGGCAAGGCATGTGTGTGTTAACGTCCAAGACCTGGGTTCGAGCCCCAGGTCTTCAATATTCCCATATTGTTTTTCAATAAGAATTCACGTGCAGGTTCAATATCAAAGCACATCATGCACCTTCAGAATCCAACGTCCACGCGTCCAATGGAATCAAATCAAAGGCGCAGATTGGAGGAATACCATAGGCTTGAGTCAACGCATATGCACGTGTCCAGCAAAAGTCCAAACAGGCCAAAATTAATGGGCCAGATTACTAAACTTTAACCTCCATGTTGGGGACTACAACCCCCCCTAGGTTTGCTATTTTGAATATTTTCTTTTGCATTATTTTATTTTTATTTTAATTATTAGTTTAAATTAATTATTTTCACAACATATAAAAAAAAAAACATAAAAGTCAGAAAAAGAGAAAAATATAATAAATATTTTATTTTAATATTTTTGTAATAAATTTGCATGTAATTAAATTTAGTTTTAAATTAGGTTAATTTTAATTCTTTTAATAAAAAAAAATCTAAAAAAAACATAGAATTAGGGTTTTAATTAATTTCATCTTTTTTTCCTTTTTCTCCCATAATAATTAAATAATTTTATTTATTTTTATAATTAAATTTGCATATAAAAATTAGGGTTAATTTTAGGTTAAAAAAAACTTCAATATTTTCTTAATAAATTAAAAATAATTAGGATTAGGGTTTGCATCTTATTTTAATTTTAATTAATTCTCTTTTTTCACATTAAATCCTAAAATACTAAAAATACCAAAAAAAACAAGTTCTTTCTTTCTTTTTAATTAATTAATTCCTCATTAATTTAATTTTGCGAAAAGGGTCCAACGCCCTCGTTTTTAGTTCGCATATTTATTTTTATTCTTATAATTGTGATGTATCTCTCCCAAAGCCGTGTAAATAATCGCTCGTACTTTTTAATTCTTTTATTTTCTTTTACTTTATTTTATTTTCTGTCAAATCGGGTTCGAGAAACTTTTGGCGATGTGGACCCGCACCTTTGTAATAGCTTTAGATCTTTACTTTCCCACAAATATTTTAACTGTTAAATGAATGGCATGAAAGAATGTATGGACAAAAATAAAAACAAGCGTAGAACACCAATAGCATGACAAGATAAATGCAAATGAAAACGACACACAAATCGCACACACCACCCCTAGGGTACGCCTCACTGTTGCCTTGCCTCGAAAGGTGATCGTCGAGTAGAGGATGTCTTAGTAAGTCCTCATGATCCGGGAACCTGGCATGAGGGTAGCTTCTAAGGTGTCTTCCTATTGCTCCGGTGATCACCATGTCCCGAACCTCGAATTGACCCGAACACCTCCAACGGTGGTGCTACCTACCTCTCAATGGTGGGATGGCACTACTTTAAAGGACATTTACACAGACGAATTCCTTAGGGTAGGTAGACGACTCTAGATACTTGCTCTAAATTTCAAAACAAAACAAAATACTTTTCACACCAACACATTTTCAAAAAGCTTTCGAAAGCAATTTTTCAAACACTCTTGAGGACTGATACAAGAGTCGAACTGGAATTTTCAAAGAAACTTTTTAAACCCACAGTTGAAAAGCAAACAAACCATTTTTGAAAACAAATGAGCAAGTATCTAAGAGCCCATGGATAACCATGGATAGAAAGGGTGCTAACACCTTCCCTTTCTATAATCTACCTCCCGAACCGAGAGCGATCTCTTTAAGGAATTTTTCTGTGCTTTTGTCCTTTCCATTTGGAGAAAATAAAAGACGGTGGCGACTCTTGCTTCCGCGACATTTCGCGAACCAGCGTTAAACAGTCAGTTCCAGATCCACCGATCACAGAACTGGCGACTCTGCTGGGGACTTAAACTTAAAGTGAGGTGTACCTTAGGGTAGTTCATAACTGTGTTTTCAATTGTATTGACTTTCTTTCTTTGCTATTGTGGGTTGCATGGGAGTTACATAGATCCTAACCCGGATCTGGGGGTACCCTGTTTAGGTAGCATAAGCTGTGAGGGACCTGTCCGGCGTATACCGACATGGGTGAAGCAGTGGCTACGTTGGTGTGGCGCCTTGGTCTGTACCGATATCCCTCGTGTTGAAACGGGGAGAATATGGGTCTTCCAAGGAGTCATTAAGCACCAACAGACCTTAGAACCTTAAATGACACAACTTGGCCATTAGAACAGTAGCAGTATGCTACGCCCATTGAGGCTAAACTCTCGTGATGGTTCTGGCCGCAAGAAAAGATTGCGATGCTGGAGTTATGACCGATTGAGGGTAGTCAATGATATTGGGATCCTCTAAGAACCTGGTTACTTTGATAGGACAGGTATGAACCAACAAACTGAAAGAGGGTAATACCCAGACCCCATGCTGGCCTAAACCCTAAGGGTTTCTCTTGTGTGACTTGTGTGCCTTCGTACTTGACTATTTGCATGCTTGTTATCTGACACATGAACTACTTGCAGGTTTTGTTTATAGTCCTTAATTGGGACTCATAACAGGGTATACTAGGTTTCTTACAGGTTTTGGTTTGTAGTCCTTAACTGGGACTCATGACAGGTTTTACTTGAGTTTCTTGCAGGTTTCTGTTTATAGTCCTTAATAAGGGCTCCTAACAGGGTTTGTTCATATTACCCCATGCATCATGACATCATAACATTGCATACATCCTAACCCGTTTCAAGGATCTCAAGGGCTTGTGATGCAGGTCCTGATAAATCAAACATCTAGCAAGGGGCAAAGAGGATTTATTTTCCTCTAGCCAAAGTTGTCAGGGGCTATGACCCACTTGATATGGTGAGCTTTGACACTTGAAGAATGATCCCCTAGCTAAGGTTATCTGGGGCTATGACCCACTTGATATGGTGAGCTTTGACACTTGAAGAATGATCCCCTAGCTAAGGTTATCTGGGGCTATGACCCACTTGATATGGTGAGCCTTTGACCCTTGGAAGAAGGACTCTCAACAACATGAAGTACCTTCAATCAAGTTACCAGTTTCCAACTCTAAAAATTTGTTTACCCTTCGAGGTCCTTGAAATCATTGCATGCACATCATACATATCATTGCATAACAGGTACCCTTTCTCTGCAGGTTACTTACCTTCTTCGCTGTTTATTTCAGCAGTCTCGTCATGAATCCTGAATCCTCAACCGAGCACACTATCAAGGCACTCCAGGCTCAGAACGCCCAGTTCCAAGGGCTGATCATGAATTTGACCCAGGGGCAACAAGATCTGAAGACTCTGCTCTTGAAGAAGGAAAAGAAGAAGAAGAGGACTGTTTTGTTCAACCCTAGACGCAGATCTGGGAACATCCTGCAGGATGAAGCTGAGAGGACAACTCCATCTGTGGGGAAAGGCAGTCATCAAGAGGAAAGGGTTTCCAGTCCAGTGGTCTCCGACAATGAGACAGATTTCAACAACGAACAGTACCCTCCGGCTGAGGATAGGTACAAACAGTTGGAAGACCGGTTAAGTGTTATGGAGATACAAAAAGTGCCTGGCCTGGACTTCGAGGATCTAGGTCTGTCTTCTGGGGTAGTGATCCCGCACAAATTCAAGGCACCTGCCTTTGCAAAGTACGACGGGGCATCCTGTCCAAAGCTGCATCTCAGGTCATACATGAGGAGGATCCAGCCCTACACGGCCGACAGGAACTTATGGATCCACTTTTTCCAGGAGAGTCTTTCAGGGACTCAGCTTGACTGGTTCTATCAACTGAATGGAGTCAACATCCGTACCTGGGAAGACTTAGCCACTGCATTCTACAAGCAGTACCAGTACAATGCCGACCTCGCTCCCACGCGCACTCAGCTTCAGGGGATGTCTATGGGTACGGGTGAAGGTTTCAAAGAATATGCCCAAAAATGGAGGGACCTTGCTGGAAGGGTACAACCACCTCTGACTGACCGCGAGCTCGTCGACATGTTCTTGGGGACCCTGTCTGGTCCATTCTTCAACCACCTGATTGGGAATTCTGCTGTTGGATTTACAGATTTAGTCTTGACCGGGGAAAGAATAGAAGTTGGCATCAAGTCAGGGAAAATACAGAATGGTGACTCCTCGAACACTGAGAAGAAACCATCCAAGAGAGAATCTAGTGTTGCCAACGCAGTAACTATTGCAAAGCCGGCCGGTGCTCCTCAGCATCACCATCAACAAAGGGAAGAAAGACCTAAGAGGCAATTTACTCCCCTCGGCATGACCTTGTCACAGATATTGCCACAGCTGCTGGAAACAAAGTTGGTAACTCTCATGGATCCCCCGAAGAATCCTAACAGGACACCTTCAAGGTACAATCCTAATGCTCGCTGCGCCTATCATTCTGACAGCCCGGGGCATGCTACAGATGACTGTTGGACTTTGAGAAATAGGGTTCAAGATCTGATTGACGCAAGGGAAGTCCAGCTCGACTCTCCAGAGGCTCCCAACGTGATCACTGCTTCCATGACACGGCTAGGATAGAAAGCACTTTCTTTGTTCATTTGAATTCAAGTTGTAATCTTTCTTTTGATTGTTCAAACGTTTACTCATGCTAAACATTGTTATTTCTTTAATGCATCGCATATGTCTGTTTTGAAACAATATATTCGTATTTACTAAAGGCAAATTATTTTCATATTTTTTCTGATGTCAACTCTTGATCTAAAATTCTAAGCCTCTTGAGGGAGGATGACGAAAACGATACCACGATCCTTACAGTATGCTTTTGAACAGACCCCGCTGATGAGGTACAGGCATTGTTTCAATCCCTAAACACTGGAGTTATAAGGAAGATAATCCCTCGTCAACCCCTCTGAGCCAAAGAAGTAGGAGTTTTTCTTTTCGAAAATTAAAACCCTTTATCATAACCTGGGGCAGGGTAGTTCTCTCAGTTGATCCAAGTGCATAAAAAATGGCACCAAAGAGGTCCTTACCAAAAAAAAGAAGACAGTGATGATTCCGAATAATCATAAGGATAGGCAGTCATTATATCTCAAAAATAAAAACCCAATAAGTCAAAACCTATGAAGGAGACTTACAAAACTGGGGCATCCCGCTGACTGTAATCACAAAAGAAACAGTTCAGGCAAAATTTAGGGATAGCGAAATCAAAAAGAAAGAGGTCCTACAAACCCTCAACAAAAAAGGAAATGACTGCCTAATCAAAATAAATTGTCAATATCCGAACCATCACTGGAGCATCAAAGCAAAGACTCAAACAAGGTCTGACGCACGATCAGCTGAGTTTAGGTTTGAAGAACATCACGAAGAACGGGTGGGTACAAATAATTTGAGCCTTTATCCTTTGTTTCTTAAACCGTGAACCAGGCCACGTTATAACCCTCAAAAGTCCTAGCTGAAGCATGGGTTAGTTCGAAAGCATACTGTTACGAAAGGTATCCTGACTCCTTAAGGCTTACGGTAAAACAACGAGTTGACATCGCAGTTTAAAAAAAAAAAACTCACTTGCTTTTATTGAAAAATGCATTTTCAAAAATTTCAAGACAGACATAAGCTTTGCATTTTTAGTATAACATTGCTTGCATATGACTATTTGTTTGAACAGCATAGAAGTTCGCACGACAAATGTCTAATGAACAAAAGCACTTCCAATCAAGGGGCACGGCATGATCATTGTCCATCATCTGGGGCAGTCCAGTCAAGATCCAGAGAATCTCTCAAATGCCAAATAGCCTGGGGCAAATCTCCGCCTGAGTCGCTTGGGGCATTCCAACAACGAATCTTGCCTGATCAAACATCTTCTGGGGGCACAACACCACACTATTGACAGTGACACCTCCCTACATCCTGAGAGCATGGACATAGTCGAAAAAATACTACGCAAAATCAAAGACCCGCTAGGTTGACACACCTAGGCAAAAATAAGGGCTTCCCGGCGAACCAAAAGGGTTCGGGAAAAAATAAGGGATGAATATGAAAAAATCTGTACACCCGGCAAGTCGAAAACCTGAAAAGGCGGCTTGGGCAAAAAATGGGTATCCCGGTGGACTGAAAACCCGAAAGGGCAGTCCAGGCAAAAGTTAGGGATCAAAGCGTACGACTATGTCCTGTCATCTTGTCACCTGCCTACCAGGAGAAAGTTTGACCATCAACAACTATCAGCACCTCATAGGTCTTCCTTTCCCGCCTCAGAAACAGGGGCAATAAAGAGTTGTCCAAGCAATCTAATTATTCCGTCCTCCAAGGTACCAAGGTAAGTTCGGCTGAAGAACATAACCAGATATCTTAATTCCCCAGAGAGTGCGTCAGCAAGTCAATACACTCTCCCCAAGCAAAGTTACAGCCAACCTTAAAGAAGTTGGGTATCCTCCAGCAGATCTCAACATTCCCCAGCAGCATATATATCCTTAACAAGAATCCCCGGCAGTCTTGGTCTAAAGATTGTTCCCCGGCTGCATACCAACATTCAAAGGAATCACTTCCCCCGCAGTTCAAAACTTCCCCAAGAGAGTCTAATCCAGTGTCCCCAGGAAAGTTGGAATTTATCTCCCCAAGCAGTAAGCTTATCCCCAGTAGATCCTGGAAGCTTATCCCCTCGCAGAGCACGAACACGTCGTCCGGCCTTATTTAAAGAGTTATTTCCGTACTAGGATATAACTGGGTTATCCTCAGCCAAAAGCCACGGAAAGAGCGTCCTCGACGAAGTCTTCTTACCCCCAGCGAAGTCTATTAGCACTTCCAGCACAACAAGGATATCCCCAGCGAAGTCTATCAACACTTCCGACAATAAGGGTATCCCCAGCAAGTTATTATCAACAATTCAGCAAAAGCATCCCTCTCCCCACAGAGTCTCACTCCCCAGCATGGTCGCTAGAGTATTTTTCTCCCCGCAGAATCTTCCATTTGCCAAGTTTATTCCTCAACGAAGTTATCTTCTCCGACCGGTATTCTTGCAATCATCATCCCCAACGGAAACGAAGAATCTCACTCTTCAACATCAGCCCAGGATTTGACTTCCCGGCATCCGTCAAGGATCTATTTTCCTAGACGCAGATACATTCATAAACATCACATTGTTATACATCATGATACATGCATATACGCATCATATCATACAATCTCATGTGTTGAAAAATATTATTGCTTGATCCATATCATGCATTGCATATGACTGACCTTTACCTTTCAGGAAGGATACAGTTAAAAGATCAGCTATGTAGACGAATACAGTCAAAAGAGACCAACCCAGTCAAAGAATACAAATCCAGTTAAATCAATGCCTAAAGATTTCTCTGATACAACTCGTCGTTATAGACACTCGTCGTTATAGACACTCGTCGTCATAGACACTCGTCGTTATAGACACTCGTCGTCATAGACACTCGTCGTTATAGACACTCGTCGTCATAGACACTCGTCATTATAGACACTCGTCGTTATAGACCCTCGTCGTTATAGACACTCGTCGTTATAGACACTCGTCGTCATAGACACTCGTCGTTATAGACACCCGTCGTTATAGACACTCGTCGTTATAGACACCCGTCGTTATAGACACTCGTCGTTATAGACACCCGTCGTTATAGACACCCGTCGTTATAGACACTCGTCGTCATAGACACTCGTCGTTATAGACACTCGTTGTCATAAACACTCGTCGTTATAGACACTCGTCGTCATAGACACTCGTCGTTATAGACACTCGTCGTCATAGACACTCGTCGTTATAGACACTCGTCGTCATAGACACTCGTCGTTATAGACACTCGTCGTCATAGACACTCGTCGTTATAGACACTCGTCGTCATAGACACTCGTCGTTATAGACACTCGTCGTCATAGACACTCGTCGTTATAGACACTCGTCGTCATAGACACTCGTCGTTATAGACACTCGTCGTTATAGACACTCGTCGTTATAGACACTCGTCGTCATAGACACTCGTCGTTATAGACACTCGCCGTTATAGACACTCGCCGTCATAGACACTCGCCGTCATAGACACTCTTCGTTATAGACACTCGTCGTTATAGTCACTCGTCGTTATAGACACTCGTCGTTATAGACACTCGTCGTTGAAGACCACTCGCCCATAAGGGTAACCTGTCAGTAGAGACAACTCACCAACCTTACTATATTCCGGACTCGATTCCTGTATCTTGCCAGGGTGTATCTGTTGAAGACATTTCAAGACCTGGACCGGTTCAGTTAAATCAACTCCGAAGATTTCTTATCCAGTCCAAGGCCTTCTCTAGTCCAGCTAAATCGACTCCCAACAGATTTTCTGATGAAGACTCAGTAGAAGTTATCCCCGGTCTTTCTCAGACGTCCGCTTTTGAGATTATAATTTCCTATGGTTCTCTCCCCGACGGTGCGTGAGATGATAATTCCATTCGAGGATTATAATTGCCTATTGGTTCTCTTCCCGATACTGCGAAGATGGTAATTCTCACCAAGATTTTCTCAACGAGCGTTGTTGAAGTTAAAGTCACCCAAGGTTCTCTCACCATTCCTGCTGAGGTAGTAACCATCTCTGGTTCATTCATCATCTTGTGAAGCTCCAGATCCAGCTCCTGTAACCAATCAGGACACATCTATACCAAGCATCTGAAAACCAGCTCCTGCAACATGTCAGGTCATTATTTTTCTTTGGCAGGTATGCAGGTTCTCGCTAAGGAATCTCTTACGCGATCAACATCCAGATGGCATCTATAAGCCCATCACCCTATTCATCAATCTCCAAATGGCATCTGTAAGCCCATTTCCATCACACTGCTACTATGTGAGCGCAAATTCCTGGGCACTCTAGTGTTCAATCATCTTCTACCCTCGGATTACGAAAGGCACGTCAGCCAATCTGCATCCTCAGGTCTAAGAAGATTGAACAGGGGCAACTGTTGTACCCCAGAATTTGCCCTCCCATATTCTTCAAGAAAATGCCAAGTCAAGCTTCAAAGTTCCCCAAGGGTTGCACAGTATAAGGGCCTCCTAAGCAGTCAAAATTAGGGTTTGTGTTCTGATCAAGAAAATGAAGTTTTCAAAGGTCCAATCAAGTCTCATATGCCTACAAATATGGTCAAGCATCCTCATATCAAGTTTCAAGACATTCAGCACAAAATTGCACAGTCAAAAACCCTAATTGCACTACAGTCAACTGTAGGGGCAAAATGGTCATTTGACAGTCAAAAGTTCAAATTTTTGGTCAACATATCATTTTGAAGCCACAAACATCATTTGATCAATGCTTGATCATGATTCTCAAAATTTGGCTCAAAAATCATCAAGATGCAAAAGTTTCCTTATTTGGACAGCTGAAAAAGTCAACTGTAAATTGACCAGGGCATAACTTTCACATGGATTATCAAAAAAATTCCATCCAAAGCTCATTTTGAAGAGAAAGACATTTCCTACAACTCATCTTCATACTTCAAGTCCAAGAAATGCTCTCACAAAAAGTTATCAATTTCAACATTATAGGTCATTTTCAAAAGTCAACAAAAAGGGACTTTAAGTCAAAGGCCATAACTTGAGATTGGTAACTAAAAATGACACGGGACCAAAGGCATTGGTTAGAGGATTCAAAGACCTTTCCAAAATGTCCAAGAACATGAGAAAAGCTTAAAAATTGAGCAAGTTATGCCTTGTGGAAGTTGGGAAATTTTGGATATTTTGAAAAGTCAACATTGATTCAAATGACCTAAAATTGCTAATGGGCCTATTTTTCTTCCATAATTCATCATCCATGGCATGTGCACGACCACTAGGCCCAAAAGGAAGTTTTTCTCCATTTTTATTTATTTATTTGGATTTTTTATCATTTATAATTCATTTAATTAAATAAAATGCATGAAAAATACAAAACTAATGAAATAAAATCTTTTTGTGCAGAAATTATTCTCATTGGACATTCAAGATTCGTGCATGATTATTTGTGGAAAGTTTTGGCATGATTTGGTATCAAATTGCATGGAAAGATATGAAAATATTTTGCCATAAAAATCAAATATCCCTTTATCAAATCTTTGATTCTTTGGACAAAGAACTTGACCTAATTCACTCAGTATATGAGCCTGATCACAAACCTAATAATGCTAACCATTGAAGCTGCGCAGAAACCCTTGGACAAACTTGAAAAAAATTAGCAAAAAATCTCAATTCTGAAAATACACTTGCAAGGCGATTCAAGCCTCCAAACTTATCCCATTAGCTTCTTTGAGGATTACAGAACGTATTCCAATCAAAATCGATCATCTCAGCGCCAAGAATTGGTATTCAGAAATCCAGTTTTCTCTTATATTTTTTCAAAATCGTATTTCCAGATTTAGGCGTTTTCATGGCATTTTGATTATGCATTTATACTAAGTAATGTATTCTGAAGCTAACTATATGGATTGATTGTGTTTTTATGAGCTATACAAGAAATTGCCATGGTTGTATTTTAGGGTTTGCAGGACCTCAAATTGGGGATTTTTAATTAAAGAAAAATTGGCCTTCAAGAGTTACACCATTGAATCAAGCTTGTCTGGACGATTATGAATCTACCTTCGCGCTCAATTTATGAGCATCCAATGGCCATTCGCTATTTTCTCTAAGGGTGCCTATGGGGACGATTTAAAAACCGTGGCCTTTGTCCTTTGTATTTCAGAAAAAAAATATATAACGAGGAAGATGACCTCGTGGCATAAGCTGGTTGGCCGGTTCGAATTTCGCGCGTAAAGCGCCCCACTGACCATTATTTATTTTATGTTATTTGTTTGTTGTTTAAATTACAGAAAGCGCGTCTAGAACAACTGGCAAGGCATGTGTGTGTTAACGTCCAAGACCTGGGTTCGAGCCCCAGGTCTTCAATATTCCCATATTGTTTTTCAATAAGAATTCACGTGCATGTTCAATATCAAAGCACATCATGCACCTTCAGAATCCAACGTCCACGCGTCCAATGGAATCAAATCAAAGGCGCAGATTGGAGGAATACCATAGGCTTGAGTCAACGCATATGCACGTGTCCAGCAAAAGTCCAAACAGGCCAAAACAAATGTGCCAGATTACTAAACTTTAACCTCCATGTTGGGGACTACAACCCCCCCTAGGTTTGCTATTTTGAATATTTTCTTTTGCATTATTTTATTTTTATTTTTATTATTAGTTTAAATTAATTATTTTCACAACATATAAAAAAAAACATAAAAGTCAGAAAAAGAGAAAAATATAATAAATATTTTATTTTAATATTTTTGTAATAAATTTGCATGTAATTAAATTTAGTTTTAAATTAGGTTAATTTTAATTCTTTTAATAAAAAAAAATCTAAAAAAAACATAGAATTAGGGTTTTAATTAATTTCATCTTTTTTTCCTTTTTCTCCCATAATAATTAAATAATTTTATTTATTTTTATAATTAAATTTGCATATAAAAATTAGGGTTAATTTTAGGTCAAAAAAAACTTCAATATTTTCTTAATAAATTAAAAATAATTAGGATTAGGGTTTGCATCTTATTTTAATTTTAATTAATTCTCTTTTTTCACATTAAATCCTAAAATACTAAAAATACCAAAAAAAACAAGTTCTTTCTTTCTTTTTAATTAATTAATTCCTCATTAATTTAATTTTGCGAAAAGGGTCCAACGCCCTCGTTTTTAGTTCGCATATTTATTTTTATTCTTATAATTGTGATGTATCTCTCCCAAAGCCGTGTAAATAATCGCTCATACTTTTTAATTCTTTTATTTTCTTTTACTTTATTTTATTTTCTGTCAAATCGGGTTCGAGAAACTTTTGGCGATGTGGACCCGCGCCTTTGTAATAGCTTTAGATCTTTACTTTCCCGCAAATATTTTAACTGTTAAATAAATGGCATGAAAGAATGTATGGACAAAAATGAAAACAAGCGTAGAACACCAATAGCATGACAAGATAAATGCAAATGAAAACGACACACAAATCGCACACACCACCCCTAGGGTACGCCTCACTGTTGCCTTGCCTCGAAAGGTGATCGTCGAGTAGAGGATGTCTTAGTAAGTCCTCATGATCCGGGAACCTGGCATGAGGGTAGCTTCTAAGGTGTCTTCCTATTGCTCCGGTGATCACCATGTCCCGAACCTCGAATTGACCCGAACACCTCCAACGGTGGTGCTACCTACCTCTCAATGGTGGGATGGCACTACTTTAAAGGACATTTACACAGACGAATTCCTTAGGGTAGGTAGACGACTCTAGATACTTGCTCTAAATTTCAAAACAAAACAAAATACTTTTCACACCAACACATTTTCAAAAAGCTTTCGAAAGCAATTTTTCAAACACTCTTGAGGACTGATACAAGAGTCGAACTAGAATTTTCAAAGAAACTTTTTAAACCCACAGTTGAAAAGCAAACAAACCATTTTTGAAAACAAATGAGCAAGTATCTAAGAGCCCATGGACAACCATGGATAGAAAGGGTGCTAACACCTTCCCTTTCTATAATCTACCTCCCGAACCGAGAGCGATCTCTTTAAGGAATTTTTCTGTGCTTTTGTCCTTTCCATTTGGAGAAAATAAAAGAAGGTGGCGACTCTTGCTTCTGCGACATTTCGCGAACCAGCGTTAAACAGTCAGTTCCACATCCACCGATCACACCTGGCAAGATACAGGAATCGAGTCTGGTAATGTTAGTCGTTAATAGATACACCCTGGCAAGATACAGGAATCGGATCCTCAAACTCTTCAGACGTGCCCTGGCAAGATACAGGAATCGAGTCTGGTAATGTTAGTCGTCAACAGATACACCCTGGCAAGATACAGGAATCGGATCCTCAAACTCTTCAGAAGTGCCCTGGCAAGATACAGGAATCGAGTCTGGAATTCAGAAAGGTTGGTGAGTTGTCTCTACTGACAGGTTATTTCCATGGACGGGTGGTCTTTAACGACGAGTGTCTATAACGACGAGTGTCTATAACGACGAGTGTCTACAACGACGAGTGTCTATAATGACGAGTGTCTATAACGACGAGTGTCTATGACGACGAGTGTCTATGACGACGAGTGTCTATAACGACGAGTGTCTATAACGACGAGTGTTTATGACGACGAGTGTCAATGACGACAGGTGTCTATAACGACGAGTGTCTATAACGACGAGTGTCTATAACGACGAGTGTCTATAACGACGAGTGTCTATAACGACGAGTGTCTATAACGACGAGTGTCTATAACGACGAGTGTCTATAACGACGGGTGTCTATGACGACGGGTGTCTATGACGACGGGTGTCTATGACGACGGGTGTCTATGACGACAGGTGTCTATAACGACGGGTGTCTATATTGACAGGTGTCTATAACGACGGGTGTCTATAACTTCGGGTGTCTATAACGACGAGTGTCTATGACGACGAGTGTCTATGACGACGAGTGTCTATGACGACGAGTGTCTATAACGACGAGTGTCTATAACGACGAGTGTCTATAACGACGAGTGTCTATAACGACGAGTGTCTATAACGACGAGTGTCTATAACGACGAGTGTCTATAACGACGAGTGTCTATAACGACGAGTGTCTATAACGACGAGTGTCTATAACGACGAGTGTCTATAACGACGAATTGTATCAGAGAAATCTTTAGGCATTGATTTAGCTGGATTTGTATTCTTTGACTGGATTTTTCTTCTTTGACTGAATTTGTCTTCTTTGACTGGATGATCATTTAAATGCATCCTTCCTGAAAAGTAAAGGTCAGTCATATGCAATGCATGATATGAATCAAGCAATTATGTTCTCAACACATGAGATTGTATGATATGATGCGTATATGCATGTACCATGATGTATAACAATGTGATGTTTATGAATGTATCTTCGTCTGGGAAAATAGATCCTTGACGGATGCCGGGAAGTCAAATCCTGGGCTGATGTTGAAGAGTAGAGTTCTTCGCTTCCGCTGGGGATGATGATTGCAAGAATACCAGTAGGAGAAGATGACTCCGTCGGGGAATAAACTTGGCGAATAGATTACTCTGCGGGGAGTGAACTCTGTGGGAAGAGAGGTACTTTGCTGAGGTTTGATGATAACTCCGCTGGGGATACCGTTGATAAGTTATGTTGGGAGATTTGATGAACTCCGCTGGGGATAGGAAGACTTCGCCGAGGATGATCTTTCCGTGGCTTTTAGCTGAGGATAACCCAGTTATAAGCTCTGGTGGAGAAATAACCTTTGAATAAAACCGGGGAGACGCGTTCGCTCTGCAGGGAGTGAAGGTATCTTGGTCACATTCTTCAACTGAACTTACCTTGGCACTTCGGTGGACAGGGCAACCGGATCATTTAGACAACTCATTATTGCCCCAGTTTCTGTTGGAGAAGAAGGTACCTGTGAAGGTGTTTGATGACTGCCGTTTGACAAATCTTCTTCTGGTAGGCAAGTGACGAGATGACGGGGCATCATCGTACGCTTTGATCCCTAACTTTTGCCTGGACCGCCCTTTCGGGTTTTCAGTCCACCGGGATACCCTTTTTTGCCCAAGCCGCCTTTTCAGGTTTTCGACTTGTCGGGTGTACAGATTTTTTCATTTCATCCCTTACTTTTGCCCGAACCCTTTTGGTTCGCCGGGAAGCCCTTATTTTTTCCTAGGTGTGTCAACCTAGCTGGTCTTTGATTATGCGTAGATTTTTTCCGACTATGTCCACGTTCTCAGGATGTAGGGGATTGTCACTATCAGTAGTGTTATGTTTCCATACTACCAGAAGATCTTTGTTTGATCGTCCAATGCCCCAAGTGATCCCGATTGGAGATTTTCCCCAAGCTGGGGTGCCTTTTGAGAGATTCTCCGAATATTGACTTGACTGCCCCAGATGATGGACAATGATCATGCCATGCCCCTTGATTGGAAGTGCTTTTGTTCACTAGATATTCTTCGTGTGAATTTCTCTGCTGTTCGAACAAATAGCCATATGCAAACAATGTTATTTAAAATGCAAAGCTTATGTCTGTCTTGAAAATTTTGAAAATGCATTTTTTGTAAAACAAGCGAATTTTTGTAAGATGTGCTGTCAACCCAGTATTTTACAGCAAGCCTTAAGGAGTCAGGATACTTTTCGTAACAGTATGCCTTCGAACTAACCCATGCTTCAGCTAGGACTTTTTAAGGGTTATAACGTGGCCTGGTTCACGGTTTAAGAAACAAAGGATAAAGGCTCAAATTTCATTTGTACCCACCCGCTCTTCGTGATGTTCTTCGATCCTAAACTCAGCTAATCGTGCATTAGACCTTGGTTGAGTTCTTTGCTTTGGTATACCAGCGATGGTTCGGATATTGACAGTATATTTTGAATAGGAAGTCATTTCCTTTTTTTTGTTGAGGGTTTGTATGACCTCTTTCTTTTTTGATTTTATGATCCCTATTTTTTGCCTGAACTGTTTCTTTTGCGATTACAGTCAGCGGGATGCCCCAGTTTTGTAAGTCTCCTTCATAGGTTTTGACTTATTGGGCTTTTGTTTTTGGGAAATAATGACTGCCTATCTTTTATGATTATTCGGAACCATCACTGTCTTTTGTTTCAGAAGGACTTCTTTTGATTCCATTCGTTGTGCACCTGGATTAACTGAGAGAACTACCCTGCCCCAGGTTATGATTAAGGGTTTTAATTTTCGAAAAGAAAAACTCCTACTTCTTTGGCTCAGAGGGGGTTGACGAGGGATTATCTTCCTTATAACTCCAGTGTTTGGGGATTGAAACAATGCTTGTACCTCATCAGCGGGGTCTGTTCAAAAGCATACTGTAGATTATGGTATCGTTTTCGTCATCCTCCCTCAAGAGGCTTAGAATTTTCAATCAAGAGTTGATCATCACAAAAATATGAAAACAGTTTGCATATAGTGAATACGACATAATTACTTCAAAACAGACATGTGTAATGCATTAATGAAATAACCAAGTTTGACATGAAATAAAATGTTTGAACAATCAAAGAAATTACAATCTGAACATTCAAATGAACAAAAGTTTCCAATCCTAGCCATGTTTGGGCAGGGGAGCAGTAGTCACATTGGGAGCCTCTGGAGAGTCGAGCTGGACTTCCTTTGCGTCAATCAGATCCTGAATCTTGTTTCTCAAAGTCCAACAATCATCTGTAGCATACCCCGGGCTGTCAGAATGATAAGCGCAGCGAACGTTGGGGTTATACCTTGAAGGCGTCCTGTTGGGATTCTTTGGAGGGTCCATGAGAGTTACCAACTTGGTCTCCAGCAACTGTGGAAATATCTGTGACAAGGTCATGCCGAGGGGAGTGAATTGCCTTTTGGGTCTCTCTTCCCTTTGCTGATTGTGACGCTGAGGAGCGCCGGCCGATTTTGCAATAACCACCGCGTTGACATCTTGGCGGTGTTCGGATTTATTCTGCCCTCTTGAGCCATAGACAGCACTAGATTCTCTCTTGGATGGTTTCTTCTCAGTGTTCGAGGAGTCACCATTCTGTATTTTCCCCGACTTGATGCCAGCTTCTATTCTTTCCCCGGTCAAGATCAGATCTGTAAACCCAGCAGCAGAATTCCCAATCAGGTGGTTGAAGAATGGACCAGACAGGGTCCCCAAGAACATGTCGACGAGCTCGCGGTCAGTCAGAGGTGGTTGTACCCTTCCAGCAAGGTCCCTCCATTTTTGAGCATATTCTTTGAAACCTTCACCTGCACCCATAGACATTCCCTGAAGCTGAGTGCGCGTGGGAGCAAGGTCGGCATTATACTGGTACTGCTTGTAGAATGCAGTGGCCAAATCCTCCCAGCTGCGGATGTTGGCTCCATTCAGTTGATAGAACCAGTCAAGTTGAGTCCCTGCCAGACTATCCTGAAAGAAATGAATCCACAAATTCTTGTCAGCCGTGTAGGGCTGGATCCTCCTTATGTATGACCTGAGATGCAGCTTAGGACAGGAAGCCCCGTCATATTTTGCAAAAGCAGGTGCTTTGAATTTATGTGGGATTACTACCCCAGAAGACAGACCTAGATCTTCGAAGTCCAGGCCGGGCACTTTTTGTATCTCCATGGCACTTAGCCGGTCTTCCAACTGTTTATACCTGTCCTCAGCTGGAGGGTACTGCTCATCATTGTAATCGGTCTCGTTGTCGGAGACTACTGGACTAGGAACCTCCCTTTCTTGGGGACTGTCTTTCCCAACAGACGGGGTAGTCTGCTCAACTTCATTTTGTGATCCATTCCCAGATTTGCGTCTAGGGTTGAACAGCATCGTCCTCTTCTTCTTCTTTTTCAAAAGCAGGGTCTTCAGATCTTGTTGCCCCAGGGCCAAACTCATGATCAACTCTTGGAACTGGGCGTTTTGAGCCTGGAGAGCCTTAATGGATTGCTCGGTAGATGATTCAGGATTCATGATGAGACTGCTGAAATAAACAGCAAAGAAGGTAAGCAACCTGCAGAGAAAGGGTACCTTTTATGCAATGATATGTATGTATGCATGCAATGTTTTCAAGGATTTCATGGGGTAAACAAGAAAATTATTAGAGTTGGGATCCGATAGCTTGATTGAAGGAACTGCATGTTGTTGAGAGTCCTTCTTCAAGGGTCAAAGGCTCACCATATCCAGTGGGTCATAGCCCCTGACAACTTTGGCTAGAGGAAAATAAATCCCCTTTGCCCCTTGCTATACAGTTTGATTCATCGTGACCTGCATCACAAGCCCTTGAGATCCTTGAAATGGATTAGTCCTTATGTAGGATGTATGCAATGGTATGATGTTATGCTATGCATGGAGTGATATATGTAAACCCTGTTATGAGTCCAGATTAAGGACTGTAAACAAAACCTGCAAGAAACTCGAGTGTCAGATAACAAGCATGCAAATAGTCAAGTTTGAAAGCACACAAGTCACACAAAGAGACCTTAGAGTTCAGGCCAGCATGGGGTCTAGGTATTACCCTCTTGAAGTTGGTGGGCTCAAAACCTGTCCTATCAGAAGTAACCGGGTTCTAAGGGTCCCAACATCACTGGATTGCTTTCATTGTTCATCGTTTCGATTTAGCCACTGAACTGGCGACCGAAATATTCCAAGAAAGCAACCCTCAATTGAGTGTAGTATCGAGTATCAACCAACCTCGGACTGCACCAAAGTCAGTTAACTCACTACCCTAAAGAGGCCAATATGGTTCAATTAAGGTTCCTAAGGTCAGTTGATGCTTCACGACACCACGCGGAGGCCCCGTACTCTCTTTGACTGAACTCAAGGGTTACCAGTACACACCAAAGTGTCACATCAATGTAGCAGACTGCTTCAACCATGTCGGTATACCCCGCACAGTTCCCTCACAGCCTTGTTGCTACTTTCTAAGAAGGTATCCCCCAGATCCGGGTTAGGATCTATAGAACTCCCAAGACAGGCCCACAAATTAAAGCAAACAATTCAGATAATTGAAAACACAAGTGATCTTAGTCCTAAGGTACACCTCACTTTAAGATTTCCCCCAGCAGAGTCGCCAGTTCTGTGATCGGTGGATTTAGAACTGACTGTTTAACGTTGGTTCGCGAAATGTCGCGGAAGCAAGAGTCGTCACCGTCTTTTATTTTCTCCAACATGGACAGGACAAAAGCACAGCAAAATTCCTTATGAGATAGTTTCTCGGTTCGGGAGGTAGATTTATAGAAAGGGAAGGTGTTAGAACCCTTTCTATCCATGGTTATCCATGGGCTCTTAGATACTTGCTCTTATGTTTTCAAAAGTTTGCTTTTCAATTGTGAGTGGGTTTGAAAAAGTTTAAAGATTTCTAAGTAACTCTTGTATCTGTCCTCAAGAGTGTATGAAAAATTTGTTGGAAAACTTTTGAAAGTGTTAGTGTGAAAAGTTGTTTTTGATTGTTTTTTAGAGAGCAAGTATCTACGAGTCATCTACCTACCCTAAGGAATTAGGCTGTGTAGAAGTCCTTAAGGTAGTGCCATCCCACCATTGAGAGGTAGGTAGCACCACCATTGGAGGTGTTCGGGTCAATTCGTTTGTAGGAACAGTGTGGTCACCAGAGCAACAGTAGGACACCTTAGAAGCTACCCTTATGCCATTGATCCTTTTTAATTCCGAGGCAACTGTTTCGAGGCAACTGGATCATGTCATGGACCTAAGGACTTACTAAAACGTCCTATACTCGACGACCACGTTTCGAGGGCAAGGCAACAGTGAGGCGTACCCTAAGAGTGGTGTGTGAATTTGTGTGTTATTTTCATGTTATGTTTTATCTTGTACATGTATCATGGTGATCTACGCTTGTTTTTAATTTAGGCCATACATTCTTTCATGCAATTATAACTTAAAAGTGCGAAAATTTAAATGCGGAAAGTAAAATCCTACGTTATTACAAGGCGCGGGTCTATACATCGCCAAATTACAAAGACCCGTTTTAATAAAAATGCGGAAAGTAAATAAATTCCTAATTACTATTACAAGGCTTGAGCAATTACATAATATTTGGAAGGAAATAAATTAACGTGCGAAAAGAATAAAAATAGAACGTTCGAGGGCGTTGGACCCTTTTGAAATTAAATTAAATTAAAAGAACTAATTGATTATTAAATTAAAGAAAAGAAATGTTTTTTAGGTTTTTGGTATTTAATGGAAATAAAGAAAATTAATTAGAAGTTAAATGAAACCCTAGTTCTAAATATTTTTAATTATTAAAGAAAAGGTTAAAGTTTAAAACCTAATTTACACTAATTAATTATTTTACATATTTCTTTACAAAAGTATTTAATAATTAATAATAATAATGATGAGAAAATTATTTATTAAAAAATGGATGAAAATATTAAAAAAAACCTAATTTCTACATATTTTAATTTATTAAGAAAAATGTTAAAATTGAAACCTAAATTAACTAAGTTAATGGTTAGATTTTATTTACAAAAAAAAAATAGGTTAGTGATGAAATTAATAATAATTAAATATATTTGTATTTTTGATTTTTTTGTTTTTATTATAGAAAATTATTTTATGGTGAAAAAAAATTAAAATAAATAAAAAAGAATTAGAAAAGAAAAGAAAATAAAATTAAAAAGGATGCAAACCAAGGGGGGTTTCAGGCCCAAGGGGAGGTTTTTTTGAAGTATTCTGGCCCATTAGACAAAAAGCCTTGTTTGACTTTCTGGCATCACGTGCGTGTTCATTGACTCCTGAGTACCGTGGTCTGCATTCTTTGGCCATTGGATTGGGTTTCATGGCCATTTGTGTTCTGGCTGTTGGCCATTTGTGTTCTGGCCTCAACGTTCCTTAATCTTCTCAGGATGTCTGTCTCGCCATGTATTGGTGTCATGCATAAGTTGTTCTTTTGGCCATTTGGCTTTTGGCTTTTGGCTTTTGGCTTTTGGCTTTTGGCCATTTGGCTTTTGGCCTCAACGTTCCTTAATGAACCTGCATGGGATCCTGTCTAAATCTGCAGTGTTGAATCTCATGAACACATTAAATAAAATCATAAAATGCAAATAAAGCCAATATATGAAGAAATTTAATGTTTAGGCACAATATGGCATGTATGAATGATTATACCCTTTTGATCATGGAGATCAAATCAATCTTACCCTTACTGGAAAAGTAGTGACATGAATGTTTTTATGCCCTTTTGATCATGGAGATCAAGCCAGCCTTACCCTTACTGAAGAAGTAGTGAGGTGTTGGTTTGTAACTGTGATGGCTTGTTTGTAGTGAGAGAGGGATTTGTAATAAGGATTTCAAGGTTTTAGGGTTCTTGAAAGAATTTGATATTCTAACAGTGTTGTGGCAAGGTTTTTTCTCTCTTTTTTTTCTCCTCTCTGGTTTGTGTGAAAATAAGGTGATTATATAATGGAAATTAGGGTAAAGAAAATGGGCTTTGAATGTGCAATTGGGCCTCCAATGTTCACTTGAGTTCGTCACTTTCCAGGCTAAATCGCAGGGACTTAAGTGCAATTTTTGAAGTTGAAATGTGAAAACAAAATCTAGCCGACATCGATAACTAACTCCTGTCCGAAAATTGGCTCAATCGGATAAACGGTGAATTAGTTATGAATTTTTGAAGTTTCAGCTCAGACAAACTTATTTTGGGCTCCAGTGTCGACTCTGACACGTTCTTCAATAAAAAACTGGTATTGATCGGAGCATAATCCGGTCTCGACTTTTGAAGCAAAGTTGTAGATCTACGAGTCAGGGACCTTGTGTAAAAATATGAGCCCAATCCGATAAAATTGACCGAGTTATGAATTTTCGAAGTTTCGACTCAGATGAAATAATATTCAGCATTCAGGATTTTCAGCGTGTCACGCACTCTGAGCAAAAAACGAAGGCCTTTTTAATACCTTTTGAACTCAATACCTTCTGTGAAAATGTAGTCAACTCAATTTTTGAAATTTTGGCACCGGAACCAGCTCGATACGATGAAAATCGACCAAGTTATGATTTTCTGAACATGACGCAAATAAACTTCTGTCACAAATTTTCTGTACGAAAATACTTGATAAATCCACTTTTTTGAAGACCTTCTGATCGAAATTGGCTTCCAGCCGTGAGAGATGAAAACGTAGATAATGTCAAGACGGAATTTTGGCCACCGAAACGGGTTCAAAACGAGCCACGATCTTCAAGTTATGAATTTTTTAGCGCGTGAAAACTGCACTTTCAGCACACTTTTTCACCATATTTCTTCGAGAAAACTCACACATTCGGATACCTTCTTTAAAGAATTGACTCTTGAGCCGAACCTGAATTTGAGAATACGTTATCTGAGATATCTTGGCGAAAGAATACCTGAATATGACGCGCCGGGTTGGACTTGTGAATTTTTCTTGAAATATTTTGAGAAATATGGGAGGGCAAATTTTGGGGTACAACAAAGATGATGCATGATATGCAATGCACATTATTTATTTGATTATTATTAATATTTCAAGGAACTCAAAGATTTATAGACAATTTGCAAATACTAAAGTACTAACACATTTTGAAATACTGAAAATTTCATTATAATAACTTCAAAATGGATTACAACTTTTTAGTACAAGTTTCAATAATCCCAAGTACAAAAGAAGATATAATCTAAAATCCTTAGAAGGAAAAACTGATGAAGATCTCTCGAAACACTGACGCTTTCCCAAGAGTCTTGCAATATGAGCCTTCAACTGCTTGTTCTCTTTTGCATATTTGTCGATAACCCCTTTCCAATCACCAGAGTCAGGAAGTGAGTGACTCAGTCCTGATCAAGCTCTAGAGGAAAATAAATCCTCTTTCCTCTCCATCATCTCAAGAGAACGACTCTTAAGAATCTCAATCAAGTGATCATTCTCTTTCAAGTCTTCTCGGTAGGACATCTCTAAAGTCTGACACTTGTTCTTCCAGGCCTCCTTCTCCTGCTGCATCCTGACTAGGGCAAGTTGAAGCTCTTCCACATCATCTAAAATTGGAAGGATGGTATTCATAAACATATCATGCATGGGTTCTTGACGGGAATATGACATCTTCAATTGAATTTCCCTTGCATGTACCCGTTGGAGATAAGGCTCCAAAGAGACGGCTCCTCTAGGTCCCAAGTCCTTTCTACTCTTCCTGTGAATATTGCGCCAAGACTTTGCAATTTCATCCTTAGCTTTCTTATGATCCTCTCCCTCTTTGATAAATAAAACACTCGGATAAATACTATTTGGCTTATCTCTCATCACATATCCATGTTGTTGTTGTGCAAGAACGGGATTGTAGTTAATTCCTCCCTTTGTACCGAGAAGAGGTACATTGGGGAAACTACCATAACTATCGAAAATATCCACATCATAGTAAGCCTGGTGATATCAAACAATGTCTGAATGAGTGAGGGCCATGATCTTTGGAGCCCAACGAGGTTCCTTCTTAACATCCCAGAAAGCATCAGACCGAGGTAAGTGAGAAATAAACCACTGATATAACAAAGGCGTGCAGCAAATGATCATCCCTCCATGATAAGAATCCTGAAGATGAATGGAGTAATAGGCATCTCCTAATAATGTAGGAACTGGATTCCCTATAAAAAAAGATCCTAATGGCATTGATATCCACAAAGTTGTCGATGTTCAGAAATAAGAAAAACCCATAGGCAAGTAGAGCAAAGACAGCCTCAAAAGCAATTGGACTCTTCATCCTAGTAAAGTAGTGAGCTTTCTCCAATAAAAACTGAGCGGGTAAGCCTATGATTCCTCCTTTGGTAGTCATGTAGGCCTCAATATTAGACTTCCACAAATGAACCATAGCAGCAATCTCATGAGATTTTGGCTCCCACTCAAAAAAAGTGAAAGGAACACGATCGGTAATAGGTAAACCCAGTAGGTAAGAATACTCCTCTAATGTAGGCATCAACTGGTAATCATGGAAATTAAAACATCGATACATAGGATCATAGAACTGGACCAAAGTCGAGAGAATACCCTCCTTCATACCGAGCTTCATAAGAGACACGATGGATCTATATTTCTTTCAAAAAATTATGGAACTCTTGATCTTGGGAATTAGACTCATCAATTCATCTATCTTAGGATCCTTGAAATTGTACTTCTGAGTCTTTCTTTTTACATAATCCATGGTCAAAAGTACCTGAGATATTCGTAAAAAATTAACTTTAAGTCCCTTGAAACAAGTTTTTTTTAAAGGATGCTCATGGGTGCATGAATGCATGATGCAACAATCACACACAAGATCACAAACATAGGGGGTTCATAGGTTCGATGTCACGAGCATGAGGTTAAAGGTACTACCCACAAGTTATGGTCTAATAGTTTGTCACTTGCCGAACAAGGTTATAAAAGGTTCCCAGAGTCTACATCCTTCCTTCGGATATTACCAACATCCCGATTGACTTGGTAATTAGTAATATTCTCAGGAAAAACTCGTCTGAGTGTAGTATCGCATGACAACCATTTCCGAATTAATTCGTCATAGTTTCCGCACTACACCTAAAAGGCCAAGATGGGCTAAAGGTTCTACGGTCATCAATTTCAGTAGGCTTCCAGGTCGAAAGTCACATATCTTCTCGATTACTTGGTAAATGACACTACAGTCAAAGGGGCCTCCACTGAGTGAGGGATCTCATGTCTCCTTTTTTTTGGATAACTCCCACAAAGTTAACATGACTATACTGTTAGAACATAGTTTGATTCTACAACCCTAGTAAGAGTTTTGATGATAAAAAACACTCAAAGAACAATTATGCTCCCTAAATAAGTATTTTGTTTTGTAGAGAATTTCTGATGTAAGGAGCATAGAAGATGAGTTAGATCGTGTTTAAACTCTGATTCAAAACATCTTATATAGAAAGCAAAATCTGCATAACACGCCTATATAAATAAGTTCTAAAGCTACAACTTTTGAGTGCACTAAACATTGCAAACAAGAACTCCGTTATTCTGTTTCGTATAGTTCTGGAAAGAAGTAAAGGAGTGCCAACGATAATATTCATCTTCTGATGTATTCTTTAGCAAACATGTTCTGAAGTGTTACATTTCATTAATGGCTATTCAAAAGTAACAGCTGAAAGAGGACAAGAATCTCTATGTTTGGAAAGTTATTTAATTACTATTTATCAACATTCCAAAAGCTCCTCACATGCGCTGCCTATATAAACAAGACTTGAAGGAGAAATCAGTGACGATTTTGTTGTGCACTAAAAACGAGAAATTTCATCACCTTCAATCTATTGAATTTCATTTGTGTAATACATCACTTGTGTGATACTGTTTTGTTAGAAAACACATCTTGTACATGCTTTCAAATATTATATTGTGTAATACCTTGAGAAAATCGGGTTGTGGTTTAAAATTAAGAAGACTTTGACAGTTGTCATCGTATCTGTGTAATCAAGTTTGATTAGTGGATTAAGACCTCGTTGAGAGAGGAAAAATCACCTTGGCGGGTGGACTGGAGTAGTTTTATTTCAAATGAACCAGGATAACTAACGTGTCTTTTGTTTTTAAGTTTTAAAAACCCCAATTCAACCCCCTTCTTGTGTTTTTCCATTCTTCAATTGGCATCAGAGCGCCTGGTTCTGAGTGCAAACACTTAATTGTGTCATAAAAAGATCCAAGCAAGAAAAACACTATGGTGGGACCAAGTTAGAACATCAACAATGATTATCATGATGAGAAAGACAGACCAGCGGCAAACCTCTAATCTTTGATGGTGAAAACTTCAATTACTGGAAGGACAGAATTGAATGTTTTTTCTAGCTCATGACATTGATCTCTGGGATATGGTGACTGATGGGTACATACATCCAGTTGACGAAAGCGGTCAGAGTATTGACAGAAAAAGAATGACAGATCATTAAAAAAGGGAATTAAGAAATCATCACAAGTCTAGAATAATTCTCTTGAGTGTTATCTCGTACGCAGAGTATGAGAAGACCACAAACATAGAATCAGCAAAACACATGTTTGACTCCTTGAGAATGACGCATGAAGGAAACATGCAAGTCAAAGAAACAAAAGCTCTTGCTCTCATTCAGAAGTATGAACCTTTCAAAATGGAAGAAGATGAAACCATTGAAACAATGTTCTCAAGATTTCAAATTCTGGTTGTTGGACTAAAAGTTCTGGATAAAGGGTACACAACTGCAGATCATATAAAGAAAATCATCAGAAGTTTACCCAAGAAACGGAGACCCATGGTCACTACTCTAAAACTGGGCATAGATATAAACAAAATCTCTCTCGAAGAACTTGTCATCTCCCTAAGAAGTCATGAGATAGAATTAGAAGAAGATGAGCCCCAGAAGCAAAGTAAGTCTTTAGCTCTTAAATCTAACAAAAAATATGAACCGAAAGTTTTGCAGGAAAAAGAAGAAAACTCTGGTGGATCCTCATCAGAAGAAGATGAACTGTCTCTTTTCTCCAGAAGAGTCAATCATCTGTGGAAGCACGGGAAGAGGAAGTTCAGAACTTCCAGAAGAACAAGAAATCATTATGAACCAGCTTCTGGATACAGAAAATCAAGTAATAGAGATATTGTTTTCTACGAATGCAATGAACAAGGTCATTACAAGAGCGAAAAGAAGTTATTTAAAGAAAAGAAGAAAAGCCTCATGGCAACATGGGATGACTCAGAATCGTCTGAAGCTGAAACAAAATCAGAAGATGAAAGATCTAACATAGCCCTAATGGCCAACGTATCAGATGACACTGGATCATCTGAATCAGAATCAGACACAGAGGCAGAAGAGGTATTATCTAACTTTTCTAAATCTCAATTAGAATAAATCCTGTCAGAAATTCTTGAAAGATATCAGCAACTTTGAGTCATAAACAAGAACCTGAAAAAGGATCTAGTTTTTGACTGTGAAGAAACTAAGAAACTGAGAACAGAAAACTCTGAGCTTAAAGAAAAAATTTCTAAACTCGAAAATAAATTACAAAAGGCTCAGAAAGAAACTATCTCAGAAGTTTCTAGTAACTCTGATAAGATCATACAAGAATATGATCATAGGTTTCAAAAATTTCTTGCTAAAAACATAGATAGGAGCAAGATGGCTTCAATGATCTATGGAGTTAGCAGAAATGGAAGAAAAGGAATAGGATACAAGGGTAAAGTTTCTCAACCTAAGAAGGTTAAGGATGTGGTCATAAAACACACACCCCTTTATTCTCACTTCACCTATGGGCACACATATGACATAAAGTATACTTGTAATGCTTTTTCTGCCAAACCAGAATTCAAACAGAATTTTGGTAACTCTAACAAAAAATGACCCAAAAAGATATGGGTACCTAAGGACAAAATTTTCTATGTTGCAGATGTCTTTGACAGCGAAATTGAAACACCAATCTTGGTACCTGGACTCTGGATACTCTCGACACATGACGGGAAGAAAGCATATGTTCCAAAGCCTGGAGCTTAAATCTGGAGGCTACATAGGTTTCAGAGGCAATCAGAAAGGAAAGATTATTAGCTCTGGAACTATCGGTAACGGTACACTTCCTTCTATAACTAATGTTATGTTAGTAGATGGATTAATGCATAAACTATTGTCCATAAGTCAATTAAGTGATAACGATTATGATATAATATTCAATCAAAAGTCATGTAAAGCTGTTAGTCAGAAAGATGGATCTATCCTATTTAATGGAAAGAGAAAGAATAACATCTATAAAATAAAACTTTCTGAACTAAAAAGTCAAAACGTAAAATGCCTATTGTCTATTAATGATGAGCAATAGGCCTGGCACAGAAGATTGGGGCATGTTAGTATGAGAAGAATATCTCAGATTAACAAACTCAATCTGGTCAGAGGACTTCCTAACATGAAGTTCAACTCAGTTACTCTGTGTGAACCATTTAAAAGGCAAGTTCGCAAAACCTTATTTCAAAACAAAAAATGTTGTTTCTACCTCTTGACCATTAGAAATTCTACATATATATCTATTTGTACCAATAAAAATTGCATCCATTAGTGGCAAGAAGTATGAATTAGTGATCGGAGATGACTATAGCAGATGGACATGGGTATAAGATGTCAGAAATCTTTGTTCGACTTCTTTTTCCAGCATTTTGAATGAGCTCTATTGCAGTACCAAACCCATCACCAAAGTGTAGAACCTTCAAGAAAATGAGTAGAGAAAGTCCTGAAGTCACTTGGTGCACATGAGGAAGAAGATAACAGAAAATTCCCCTCGAACCAGGAATCACTTCTTGTCATAGGAGGCCAATGGTGGCATAAGAGATTTCTTAACCATTTTCTGATCAGCAGACTCCAGTCGACCTATACAAATCAACCACCATCCCTGGTAACTCAGAACCCAGGTCACAAATGTGCTCATAAATCAGACCATAGGTCACAAAACCAAAACAAGCCACGTCCATAAGATAGGACATCTTGTCCGACATTTGAATGCAACATCTAGAAATGCAGATTCTAGACTGACCATCTAAGTATACCCTTTATCCCCCTTTTTCGCCAAAAATTGACAAAGGAGGCCTTCATAGAACCAGACCCAGGCACAACTTACTCAGACCCGAGCAAAACCCATAATGATGATGAAAGATATGAAACACTCACATGGTGATAGAAGATAGGAGAAACCTCTATAAATAGCTGAGCAGTTTCTTATGAATTAACGATCTTTGAAAATATAATCCTTTGGTCAAAGAGAACTTTAATTGAGGGAAAAACTGCCACCTAAATCAATGTGCATAGTCTAAAACAACTTTGAAAACCTTTAATTAATTTGGAATGTTTCTACTGAAAAGAACCAGTCCTAATACGTGCACATGCATAGTCAAGCACGCTTCCAGACACGTGATTGATCAACCTCTCTTGTTGGTTTCGTAGGAAACATGTCTTGAGTAATGTCCTAATATCCTGTCAGACATTGTCATCTTTTAAGAACTTGACCAACAAATCAAATCCTTTTGACTCCTTGCAGTTCCACACACGGTATCATGACCTTTTGAATAGGAAGGATATCATCATACTAAGTGTAAAGTCTGCTTTCTTAAAACATTATCACTACAACATTGCCATGGCACCTAGCCGTGCACAACTGCAAAGTATGTCTCAAAAGACCAGTGAGTCTTTCAAAGAGTATGCCCAGAGATGGCGCAGTTTGGCCGCGAGGGATCAACCTCCTCTCCTGGACTGGGAACTGGTATATTTGTTTATGAGTACCCTTCGAGGTCCTTATTTGCAACATATGCTTGGCAGTACTTTTGATTCATTTTCAGATATGGTTATCATCAGGGAGCGGGTTGAAATGTGTATTAAAGTAGGGACTATTACAGGTGCATCTGGCATGAATGGTAACAATAACTCAGGTGGTGGAAAGAAACAGTATTCTGGCGGTTTTGTCAAGAAAAAGGAAGGAGAGGTAAGCAATGCCTCTGTTGATAAAGGGAAAGTTATTGTACAGGTTCCATACTACCAAACCCCTGCTACTACTCCATAATAACAATATGCACTGCCACGAAACTACCAACAGAATCAGAGGCCCCAAGGGCAAAGGGGTCAACAAAGGCAGTAAAGGTATCCCGAGAGGATGTTAGATCCAATCTCGATGTCGTACGTCTAATTGCTTCCACAATTGCTAGCTGGTCAGTTGGTATAACTCCGAGTGTTAGCTCCCCCACTATCAGAACTTCCAAGGGGTTATGATGTCAATGCACATTGTGAGTTTCATTCAGGAGCTCCAGGCCATTCAATCTAAAATTGCAGAGCTTTAAAGTACAAGGTGTAAGATCTTTTGGAGGCCAAGGAGTTAAGCTTTGCTCCTATAGGCCCTAATGTTCAGAACAATCCTATGCATCCTCGTCATGGGGCTGCTAGCAATGCAATCGAGTTCGGTGATGGACATGACTTAGTGACTCGGGTTGAAGAGGTTCAGATGTCAATGGCAGTTTTAAGAGAGCATCTTTTGCAGCAAGAAGTTCTACAAGAGCTTCATGACTTTTGTTTGAAGTGCTCATCCAATCCGGATGAATGTGGTCATTTGAAAAACTCCATTCAGAGATTGATGGATGAAGGGGTTGTTAGAGTTGAGGAAGTCGCCCCCGAAGGTGATGTTGCTATTATAGAGATTCCATATTATCCGGCCAATGTTCAGAGGAACATCTCAAGGGTTCCATTGGTCATACAAGTTCTGGCGCTCCCTGCGCCAAATCAGAATTCGGTTGCTCCTCTACCGATCCAAGCGTCAACACTTCTAGATCCAGTTCCTGCCCCGGTAGCTGATAACAAGGCAGTTCCATAGGAATATAATGTTGTTTACATTCGTGGAAAGAAAGTTATTTGTTCTCCGAATGAAAATAAAGTCATAAACAACATCTCCGAGACTAGCAGAATAACCCGAAGTGTGAGAGTCTTTGCTCCTATTGCACCACCTCCCGAGGAAGTTATTGAATAGATTCCTGCGAAAGATAAGGGGAAGCAAGTAGTCAATGATTCTCCCGGGGTGTCTTTTGAACAACAAGTGGAGTAGTTAATCCGGGTGATCAAGAAGAGCAATTTCAAAGTGGCTGACTAGCTGAATCAGACGCCTGCAAAGATATCGATCTTATCCCTTCTTTTGTACTCTGAAGCACATCGAACAACCTTAATGAGAATTCGGCATGGTTCTCATGTGAATCCTGAAATTTCTGTGTCCCAATTCGAAGGGGTTATTACGAATATTTCTGCAGGGAACTGTCTGGGCTTCAGTGATGACGAGCTTCCTCCTGAGGGCCGAGCTCATAATAAATCGTTGTATATTTCCATCAGATGTTTAGACACTGTGATGTCTCGAGTCCTGGTAGACACTGGGTCTTCTTTGAACGTGATGCCTAAACATACTCTGTTCAAGCTGAACATGGACGGGGTTATGATGAAACCCAGCATGCTGACAGTCAAAGCTTTTGATGCGTCAAGGAGATCTGTGGAAGGAGAAGTTGACTTGCCCATAAAAATCGGCCCCCATGTGTTCTACCTATCGTTCTATCTCATAGATATTCGTCCATCTTATACTTGCCTGCCGGGACGCCCGTGGATCCATATGGCAGGGGCCGTTACCTCAACTCTGCACCAACGTTTGAAATTCATCATCCAAGACAAGGTTATCGTAATTGGCAGAGAGGAAGATGTCGTGATCAACAATGTTACTTCCTTTCGTTATGTCAAAGTGGACGGGGAAGTACATGAAACCCCTTTCCAGGCCTTGGAAATCATTTCTGTTGACAGGGTTCCCACCATGCTGGGAACTACAAAGAAGTATGGAGTTCTAATAGTTTCCTTGAGGGATTCTAAAGCCATTATGGATTTTGGGATTCCTAATGAAGACTGGGGCAGAGTGATAGAGGTGCACGAAAAGAAGGACAAGTCTGGACTTGGGTTCAGTCCTCTTCTTCAGATCGTGTTGATACAGGTCCAATTGTGCTCAAAGGAAAACAAGTTCCCCTGCTTTCAGAGGTATTTGTTAGTGCTGGTCCATGTGTTCAAGGATAAACCCACACAATGGATGACGAAGACAATGCAGATATGGCTCGGTACATCTACCAGATTGCACCTGATCAAGAGCTCCGTAATTGGACTGCTACTGATATTCCCGAAGTGGTTTTCTTTGAAATGTAATGTTCTTTTTTTAAATAAAGTCGCATGTTTTTGCCCAAAGCATGTTGACAGCTTGTGAAAAGGGCCCCCCTCATGTTTCTATGTTTGTTTGAAATTGAATGAAATCGCATTTTTGCGCATAATTTTTACTCTTTGTCTTTTCTTATTTTTCATAAAATAACATGGCAATGCTTTTCCTTCTGACTCTTTAACCATTTCCAAATTCGCATCCATATTCTAAAACGAGGCATGATTCATCAATCATGCAGGTCTTCCTCGAATTCCATTAAAAATGATGATGTTACAGTTCCTAGCACCAATATCCTTGGAAATCCGAATGACCGAACCGATGAAGATAGTGGGGAAGATTGTGAAATTCCAGAGGAATTGGCAAGACTGTTGAGCAAGAAGAGAAAATGATCCTGCCTCATCAAGAAGCTATTGAGGTCATCAATCTCAGCACCGACACAGTGAAAAGAGAGGTGAAGATAGGGGCCGCTTTACAAGATGATGTAAATAAGGGGTTGATCGAGCTTCTCAGAGAGTACTTCGACATCTTTGCTTGGTCGTATGAAGATATTCCTGGTTTAGATACGAATATAGTCATGCACCATTTACCACTCAAACCAGAATGTCCTCTGGTAAAGAAAAAGTCGAGGAGAACTCGTCCAGATATGTCTCTCAAGATCAAAGAAGAGGCTGAAAAGCAGTTGAACGCAGGCTTTTTGTTGGTATGTGAATACTCATATTGGATTTCCAATATCGTACTCGTCCCTAAGAAAGATGGGAAGGTGCACATGTGTGTGGACTATCAGGATTTGAATAAAGCAAGCCCAAAGGATGACTTCCCATTACCTCACATCAACGTATTGGTTGATAATACGGCTCAGTCCTCAGTTTTCTCCTTCATGGATGGTTTTTCGGGGTGCAATCAGATAAAGATGTCCCCGGAATACATGACAAAGACGATGTTCACTACTCCATAGGGTACTTACTATTATAAAGTCATGCCTTTTGGTCTCAAAAATGCTGGTGCAACATATCAACATGCTATGGTAACGCTCTTTCATGATATGATTCATAAAGAGATTGAAGTATATGTTAACGATATGATTGCAAAATCGCAAACTGAGGAGGAACATTTGGTCCATCTGTAAAAGTTGTTTGCGCATCTGCAAAAGTTTAGGCTAAGGCTTAATCCGAACAAGTGTACCTTCAGGGTGCGATCTGGAAAACTACTTGGTTTTATTGTAAGTCAGCGAGGAATTGAAGTAGATCCCGACAAAGTGAAACCAACACAGAATATGCCAGCGCCAAAAAATGAAAAAGAAGTAAGAGGGTTCCTTGGGAGATTGAACTACATAGTCAGGTTCATCTCCCATCTCACAGCTACTTGTGAACCCATCTTTAAATTGCTGCGCAAGAATCAAGATGTCCAATGGGATGATAATTTCTAGGAGGCCTTTGAAAAGATCAAACAGTATCTCCAAGAGCCACCAATCCTTATCCCTCCAGTGCCTGGGAGGCCACTCATCATGTACTTGATGGTGCTAGAAGGATACATGGGTTGTGTGCTTGGACAACAGGATGAAACGGGACGTAAAGAGCACGTCATTTACTATATGAGTAAAAAGTTTACCGATTGCGAATCCATGTATTCTTTACTTGAAAAAACTTGTTGTGTGCTTGCTTGGGCAGCTCGACGTCTGAGGCAGTATATGTTGACATACACGGCCTTTCTAATATCAATGATGGACCTGATAAAGTATATCTTTGAAAAACCAGCACTCACAGGTAGACTGACTCGATGGTAGATGCTTTTATCTGAGTATGACATTCAGTATGTTACACAGAAGGCTATCAAGGACAACATTCTTACGGATCATCTCACTCATCATCCGTTGGAAGAATACCAATCAATGAAATTTGACTTCCCCGATGAAGATGTTATGAAGCTTGATGATTATGATGAGGTAGATCCGGAGGAGCGATAGACTCTTACGTTTGATGGTGCCTCAAACGCTGCAGGTCATGGCATTGGGGAAATACTTACTTCTCCATGTAGTACTCATACACCATTTACGGCCCGGTTATGTTTTGATTGTACGAATAACGTGGCAGAATACGAAGCTTGCGTGATGGGTCTAGAGGCAGCTATCAACCTTAAAATCAAAATCCTTGAAGTCTTTGGGGACTCTGCTTTGGTCATACATCAAGTACGAGGTGATTGGGAAATGAAGCACCCCATTTTGATTCTGTACAGAGACTACATCTTACAGCTAATACCCGCTTTTGATGAAATCACCTTCGAACACATTCCCATAGATGAAAACCAGTTGGTTGATGCTTTAGATACTCTGGCATCAATGTTCTCGGTAAGCTTTCTGAATCAGGCGCCTAACATACGCATCCTCCGGTACAAAGAGCCTGCACATGTCTTTCCTGCCCATTGTCTCTCAGCCGAGGATATGTCTGATGAGAAGTCGTGGTATTACGACATCAAACGGTACCTTGAGAAGCAAGAGTATCCCGAAAATGCTATAATTTGCGATAAGCGCACACTTAGAAGGTTAGCATCCAATTTCCTCTTATCAGGAGACGTCCTATATAATAGAAATTATGACTCGGTTCTTCTCAGATGCGTGGATAGACACGAAGCAGAGTCGATCATAAAGGAAATTCATGAGGGTTCTTTCGGGGCTCATTTGAGCGGGTATTCTATGGAAAAGAAAATCCTACGAGCAGGATACTTCTGGATGACAATGGAGAGCGACTGTTGTGTATATTCAAAATTGTGCCACAAATGCCAAGTGTATGCAGACATAATTCATGTTCCTCCAACTCCTTTGAATGTTATGACTTCCCCATGGTTGTTTGCAATGTAGGAAATTGATATGATTGGGATGATTGAACCAAGTGCTTCGAATGGTCATAGATTCATTATAGTGGCTATTGATTATTTCACCAAATGGGTGGAAGCAGCTTCTTACAAGAATGTAACCAAACAGGTCGTTACCAACTTCATCAGGAAAGAAATCATATGTCGTTACGGAGTTCCCCACAGAATCATTACTGACAATGGTTCTAATCTTAACAACAACATGATGAAGGAGTTGTGTGAATAGTTAAAAATTGAACATCATAATTCATCTCCGTGTCGACCAAATATGAATGGTGCAGCCGAAGCTGCTAACAAGAACATAAAGAAGATCATCCAGAAGATGGTAAGAACATATATAGATTGGCATGAAATGTTGCCTTTTTCTCTACATGGCTACAGAACGTTTGTGCGTACTTCAACAGGGGAAACTCCATTTTCTCTTGTCTATGGCACGGATGTAGTGCTTCCTGTCGAAGTAGAAATTCCTTCGTTGAGGGTTCTGATGGAAACCAAGCTTGATGAGGCAGAATGGGTTCAAAAAAGATTCGACCAACTCAACCTGATTGATGAAAATGTCTGGCGGCCATTTGTCATGGCCAGTTGTACCAACAGAGGATGAAAAGAGCATTCGATAAAAAGATCCGTCCTCGGAAGTTTTATCTTGGTGATTTGGTCTTGAGAAAGGTTATCGTGCAAAGCCATTCCGATCCAAGGGGCAAATGGATTCCCAATTACGAGGGACCATATATCATGAAGAGAGCCTTTTCAGGAGGTGCTCTAATCCTGACATACATGGATGGGGAAGACGTTCCACTCCCAGTCAATTCAGACTCAGTCAAAAAATACTACGCATAAAGAGACCCGCTAAGTCGAAAACCCGAAAGGGAGATTTAGGCAAAAATGGGCATCCCGGTGGACATGAAAGTCCAGGAAAAAATTAGGGATAAAATAAAAAAAATAATAGCCTGCTACATGCCAATTACATGCCAATCAATAAAATTTTCTTCCATCAAAAGTTGTCTTTTATTATCATAAAGATGTTTTTCATATGTGAAGTGTGTTTTATTCGTTATTAAACACTGCATTAGAAACATGGGGAGTAAAATTCCCAAGCTAAGATAAAACTTGACTTTACGTTGATATATAACCATGTGGGAATGTCGTATGCATTCCAAGTGTTATTTTTCCTTGCAGGTGGAAATTTATAACGGCCATCATGACTTAGCCAGTGCACGAAGCCGCCTTCGCCTACTACAGACAGTTCCAACCTAATTCCCCGAGTGAATTCAGAAGGTTCAGATTCTTCGTTTGACTTAGCATGCGCAAGGGCATCCCCGATATAGTTAATCAAGACATCCCAAGTGGAGTTAATCAAGTGCATCCCTAGGGGAGATAAACCAGGGCACTCGTGGAGCTAAACCGAGGCATTCGCAAGTGTTCATGCCCATCTTTTATCCCCAGGTGATTCAAGAGGTAATTCCCCGGTATGGCGTAAACTTGGGGCATGTATTTGGAGAGATTCATACGGTGTTCAATGTCCATTCTTAGGCATATCCAGTTCTACCATCCTCTCAGCAGTTCGAGATGTAGGGAGTTGAGCCAGATCATCTCTTCCCCAACAACACAGTTCAGAAATCAGTGGAGTACTTGAAGACTCGCTTCGTCGGTAATTCAATCCTCAGTGGAGTCATCAACAATCTTCGGTATCATGAGCTCCCCAATGTAAGTTCTTACCAATGTCCCCAGCAGTCCTCGGTACTGCAGGCTTCTAACGCTGATATGTATTGGCATCCCCAGTGATGAGCAACAGCTCCCAATGAGCCTTCGCTTATCCCCATGAAGTCTATTTCTTTGCTTTTGCATATAGTTATCACTGCATAACATTGCATCCTCAAAAGCGCGTAGCCGATCCATCAGAATGGATCTTTGCGGGAAAAGAGATTCAAACATGCATACGAAGCATAAGCCAGATCAGGTACCTCACACAAAAGACCTGAATCATTCAAGGACAACAGTACATCCCCACAAGAGGACATCATTTCCAAATCTCTAGTTGGTGACCTTCACTTTCATAATGCCCAGCAAAATCAATACACCTTGTCATTCTAAACCCAGTTTTCGTCTAGTAGTCAGTTCTTTCTTGACAAATAATTCAGTCTCCAAACACTCGTCAGTGTCAGTTCATAAACACTTATCCATGTCAATCTCCCGAACACTCGTCTGTGTTTAACCTTGATACTCGTTTGTATCTTCTTTCAATACTCATACGTGTTAATTCAAACACTCGTCCGTATTTAACCTTTCTTGATACTCGTCTGTATCTTCTTCTGATAGTCGTTCGTATTGATTCAAACACTTGTCCGTGTTTAACCTTTCTTGATACTCGTCCGTATCTTCTTTATATACTCGTCTATATTGATTCAAACACTTGTCTGTGTTTAACCTTTCTTGATACTCGTCTGTATCTTCCTTGATACTCATCCATATCTTCTTTCGATACTCATCTATATCGATTAAAACACTCGTCTGTGTTATACTTTCCTTGTATTGGCATCATGCTATGTTACAAGTCCGGTCTCTTCCTTGTATTGGCATCACACTACGTTACAAGTCTGATCTCTTCCTTGTATTGGCATCACGCCACATTACAAGTCTTTTATGCCTTTGAATTTGCATCATTCTACCTTCCAACAATCATCGTGTCCTGATCGATGTATTCATGTTAGCTATCGTGTCTTGATCGATGTCTCCCTTTTGGTTATCGTGTCCTGATTGATACCTCTTCTATGAATCATTGTATCCTGATCGATGTATTCCTGTTAACGATCGTGTCCTGATCGATGTCTTACTTTTTGTTATCGTGTCATGATCGATACTTCTCACACAATCATCGTGTCCTGATCGATATCTTCCTTTCAATCATCGTGTCCTGATCTGTGTTTTCCTCTCAGTTACCGTGTCATGATCAATGTACTCTGATGTCATCGTGTCCTGATCGACGTATACCTCTGGTTTAGTCCCATCCTTTTAATTCCCCAGTGGATGTTACAAAAACAATACTCATCATTACCTTTCCCTTAGAACAAATTTTTGGGCGTTGGTATTTAATCATCTTCAACCTTGAACTTCTGAAAGGCACGCGCCAATCGTATTTCCAGGTTTAAGACGATTAAATAGGGGCAGCTGTAATACCCCAAATTTGTCCTACCCCTTTTACCTTTTATCGGGCTTATGAATTGCACAATTTTCTCATATACATAACTCCTATTAGGTCATCTAACACATCATTCATTCATTAATCAATAAATTTAGCATGGGATCAATGTTCATGAACCGGATTAGGGTTTTATGTTCAACAGAGCTTGATTCTTCTGGTTATTTTTCAAGGCAGTGAAATTGTAGAATTAGGGTTTCTTTAAGGCATTGAGGCTCTTATCTTCATCCAAGGAATTCAAGATGCTTCTTCAACAAGCTGGGAAAGATACTAGGGTTTTAACTTGTTATACTTCATCAAGAATTCAATTGTAAGCTAAGGTTTTGGTTCCCTCTATCACCTCAAGCTACCTTGATTATCAAAATTTATCAAAAGCAAGTGAACTAGGGTTTGTTACTCATCATATTTAAGCTTGTTGATGTTCAACAACTGAGGTTCATTGAGTTTCATGTTAAGGTATCCTACTGTGCTTCAAGTCCTGCCTTTATCAAGGGATTCAAGGCATTGGCTATCTTGTTATTCATCAAGTCGAGATATAGTGGGTTTGGATTGCGAAATGCAAGCCATGGTGCAAGAGATGAGTTTGCGGAATCATTGTAATAAAGGAATCATTATTCTTTCACATACTTGTTGCTTGTCATGAAAGTTTGCTTAAGATTAGAAAATTGAATTGAATATAGGGCTTCATTGAGAATGGAAAATTAATTTGAGATATTCATTCAAGTTCAAGAAGTGGATCATAATCAAGTCATCATTCTCTCAAATTCTTTGTTACTTGTTAGGCGAGACAATTTGGATTAAGGTTGAAGCGAATGATTCCATAAATTCAAATTTGGTTCAATTCATCAAAGTTGTTGGGAATTCGCAAGGTTGGAAAGGGAATGCATTTGGACTTCTTGAGATTTAAGTAATGAAGTACAAGTGTAAGGCGTTCATTCATCATAATCGTCTTCACCTTATTCATCATGTCCAATACTTATTCATTTCATTATAAAAGATATTCAACTTCATTCAAGTCCATGATCATTACAAATATTCACTCAAGTTGCAAAAGTTAAGAAGCATCCATATACATGTAAATCCATTCGGAGTCCTTACAAAGTTCATTCACATAAAATTCTATGCATTTCAAATTCCGTCACAAGACATTACAAACGCCAAATTAATTTATACTTGCAACCATGACAAATTCATATTACATTCCAAATAAACAACTACACAAAATTCCTAAGGTCCTAAGCTACTAAAGTTGCACAACGCCTTGCCCTAACTGTTATTCTTCGAACTCCAAGGATCATTCTTTATGCCTTATCTCTTCCCTTATTTCATTCTTCACCTTCATGCTCAAGATCTATCACTAAACCATTGCAGCCCTGTTGTACATCAACAAAACCTGCATAAAAAATAGTTAACCGTTCATTTTATTAGTTGCCCTGTTGTCCTGTAGTCCATAATAATTCTCAAATATGCTACTACAAACCAAAATCTTGTGCATGAAGAAAACAGATGGCCTCAGCTCTAAACAAAAATCAGAAACGATATTACTAATCAGCATCACAAAACCATCCAAACACATTCATAAACTTTTGCCAATTTTCATTTGAAACTTGTACATATTCCAGTCCAAAGAATTCAAGTCAGTGTAATGTAATACATGAGTGATCTACCCTATTCACCATTTAGCACCCAATTGTATTCATTAACCTTAGTACTAATTCATAAACCTACATAAACTTGTTCAGTTAAAATCCAGCACACCAAATGAAAACCTATCCCTAACTGCCTTTTTCTAACTCCAGCCAGTTCCAAACAGATTATAACAGAACAAACTCAAACAAAAAAGACCTAACAACTAACAAAATTTTGCTGACAGTTACTAACCAAATTCTAACTCCCTTTTTCTAAAAAACTTTTTCCAAATAACTTCTTAACTGTCAAAAACAAAAAATAGCTAAGTTATCCCCTTCTTCATAACAAAGCCCAGCCCTGTCTGTAACCCCTCTAACTGAAACCCTCTAATATATTTCCAACCAATCTCATAATTGTTTTAACCAACTTCTAAACAGCCCTGTAACTATCTCCTAACAACCTATATCTGTTTAACAAAATTCCCTAACTGTTCTAACTAACTTCTAACAGCTTGCAACCAATTTCTAACCACCCCCATAACAGAACCAGCAAACTTTTAACATAAATTCCCTAACTAATTCTTAAACAGAATTCAAATTAGCTCATTTTCCAAACTCCAATCCAACCCTCCATCTCATAACCGAATTCTGAGATCTAGTGGCTCAAGGCTTCCCTAATAAATCTATATAACTTCACCTTCTTCATTCATCATGATGACCCACTAACATTCTGTATTCTCACTCTGCATAATCTTCATACATCATTCAGACTCTCACCACCATTTTCATTTTCTTTTCATCAGTATCACACACACCAGTTTTCCATATTCTCTCCAATTCTCTCTCTGGATTCATCATCTTAAACTCTCTTTGTACTCTCTCAACAGCCACAGCACTTCATCATCCATCTCTATCTCACCTTCTTCAACATACATCAATCTCAACCCTCGCCTTCACCATTCAGTCTTCACAATCTCAGAACCTCCCTTTATATTCATCTTCTTCCTTCCAGAACTGCCACCACCACCATCACTGCAACTGCAATCCTTTCAATCTCTCCTCATCTTCTCAAATCCCATGACTACAATCTTCAACTCTCACTCTCAATGATCTCACGCAAAATCAATAAACACTCAACCACAGGAACACACGAACAACGATATATCGAGAAATTCACGGAGAATCAAAGAAGAATGTGGAAGAAAAACACTGAAGTAAATGAAAAAAAACAAGAAAGATAGAAGAAGAGGTGAAAGGGATCGAAAAATAGAGAATCAAGTGTAACAAACGTACCTGCACTTCTGAATGTTATCCTTTGGGTTTCATATCATCTCCATCGATCTGAAGGAGCGTCAGACTCGCCCTGGTATGTAAATCGTGATTCACGCCTCATCTTTATATTTTCTTCGTTCTTTCATATATCTGCATAACTTGAAGAAGATAGAGTAGAATCCCCAAGAAATCACACCCAGATGCCTCGCCGCTAGCATCTAATTCCATTTTTAACGACCTAGGGTTCTTAAGCCCTCTGTTAGATACAAAGGGAAGTAACGTAACGTGACTAATGAGAATATGAAGGGAACTTCGGTTGGCCTCAATCTATTTCGTTGTGCACACCCCCACTCAGACCCGTCATCACCGTGTTTTTGGAAGCCATTTGTCTTATGAACAAAAAAAAAGATTGTTAAACCTTAACTACTGGGCCTGACGCCATTTTATTTTGTCATACATTATGAATCAATTCATACCTCCCTTTAGAGCCCAATGTACACCATTTTTGAAGCCTGATTGATGTTACAAAAAATGGCTTATTGGGCTATCTCCTGTGGGCTACGCCTAGATTTCTACAATACACCCCTAGATTCTAGTTAGCACCCCCCTGATACTTCTAATTTCTTTTATTAAGATTTAGGGTTTTACTTATAATTTTTCTATATTTCCCTATGAGAAGATTATAAAATCAAAAATAAAATTGTTAGTTTTTCTTAATCGACTTTAAGAATTAATTTTAGTTTTTAGAATTTTCCTTACACATGAGAGCTAATAAAAAATACTTATTTTTCCTTTAGTTTTTATTCATTTTCATGCCGTTTTGTCGTGCTATTTTTAATGTGTTTGTTCACTGTGCAAGGTACATCTTAGTGCTTTCGATCTTGTAACATATCAAGTTGTTATGTGATCTAAGCATACGCCTTATGCTCACTTCTGATGCAACACGCCTTATTTCTCATCGTCTTGAGGAATTCATATTGTATTATATGTTATCCTGATACATGCGATACTTTATGAGCTTTGTGCAGGAACTTTTGATTACACGTTGCATTTGCAACACGCGTTTTCCTTTATCTTAGTTGGATATTATTTCTGACTTTGTTTGTTTCTTGGTGAAGCTTGCTCGACGCGTACTCCATGCTTCTCCATTGCTTTCGTCCGCTCTTGACGATCTGCTCGCTTTTGGTAGTCGTCACTACTACCCTTGTACTTCTTTGCATTTTATTGCATTTCGTTATTGCTTTCTAGATATCATGAGAAGTAGGAAATAGAGAGTGTGCGCTCGAAGTCGTTGTTTAAAGACCTGTTGCAGGCATTCCTCACTTCATTTGCTATATGTGTTGTGCTAGTGTTTTCTTCTATGTTTGTTAATCGATGAGTCACTCAATTTAGAAATTGAGATCACGACTCCGCTCTCAGTGCATTCTCCCTATAGGATTTTATCGCTTTCCTTTATTTCTTGCTGATCGATGAGTCACTCAATTTAGAAATTGAGATCACGACTTCGCTCTCATTGCATGTTCCCTATAGGATAGTTTTGTTAGACTTTCTTTGGCATGCTAACCTAGATAGGATCTCTCTAGGTGTGCTCTCTTGAGTTTATTGGCTTGCTCGCTTTACCCTTGTACAAACCATGTTCCTTTAGGATGCGCTTTCTCCATTCAAATGCAAGTTAGACCTTAGGTTGTAAACCATTGCATAATAACATTAGGTTTAGAAATAGGCTAGTCTCCCTTTGACTTTTCTTTCCCTTTTTGCATTTGCATTAAAACAAAAAAACTTCTTTTTCTTCCAAACTTTAAAACACTTTAAAAATACTGATCAGAATCATGCCTTTGCTTAGTATGGGAAATGATAAGCGGGTCTCTTCTCGATCTTATTATTCTTCATCTCAAGCCTAGGTGTGGTTCAAGTATCAAAGACTCCTTTCATGGATAAGTGGAAAAGGGGCTAATATCTCTCTCTTGAGGTCAACTAGTCATTATCTGCAACAAAATACAAACCAACTCAAATCATTTTGTGCGCTCAAGCACCTTTTCTCTAAAACCCTTTTCAGGTAAGGACGTGATTAATTTACTTCTGTGCCAATGCATAAGTCTTCAAAGGTCGAGCTGCGGCAGAAGGCGGAATTAACATCGTCCATAAAAAACGCAAACAAACAAAAACATGTGAGCCGAACTACAGTAGCTCTGATTCCTCAAAAAGGATACGTAGGCATTGGGGTAGGGCCCAAGAGAGTACAGTTTTATTTTCCCTACATTCTTTTCTCATTTCTCTTGCATGCATTCTCCCTTTAGCAGTAGTTAACAGTAAGCATAGATTAAACACACCCATAAGATAGACAACAAGAGTGGATACCATAGAGTACTACAGGAGTGTGGGGTTCTAATACCTTCCTCTCGCGTAATAGACTCCCTTACCAAATATCTCGGTCGCAAGACCGTGACTTCTCCCTTCTCAGGTTTTCTCGATGTTTACCTTTCCCTCCGTGTGGGATAAAATACGTTTGATGGCGACTTTATTGTTTGATGATTTTCAGCCGGTTGTTTCACCATCTATCTACACCAATATAGAAGATTCCCTCTAACAGATATCTGAAGCAGGATTCAATAACCATGGCCTTGAATTATCTTCAAAAAACACAAGCAGACTGTTAAGACTGAGTATGCTTCTTCAAATACACAAGGATCCCCTTTAATCCTTGAAAACACCAATGTTATATTATGTGAGGACACCACATAATTGACTCGAAGTAGAGAGAGGAACTTCTCAAGTAGAAATCATGGAACCATAATCCTTTGGATCCAGAAATAATAACTCCCCCTTGCTTCAGACAACTGAGATGCTCATCCTAGGTGATTCAGATGACTCTCCATATTGTAGACAACCATCAACCACATAATTCTGGTTGATATATCTTTAATGATCACCATCCCTTGGATGCCTTTTCTAACAGAACAAGAGTTCCATGCTCTCATAGACTTTATAATAGTACCAAGTTAGAGTAAACAACCTACATCATATCTATGAAAAGTACAACCGGCCATATTGAGAAAAATAAATCCTCAATATAAAGATGTTAAGACATTATGTCTGACACTTCTTCAAGATCTTCAAGCTTTAGACTAAGGACTCCCCCTTAGTAACTGCTAAAAATTCCTTGAGAATTATACAGTACCTGCACAACCTGTGGTTGGTTTATACAATTTATTCCCTTCCAAATAGAATATGTTCCACAGCCATCAACATAATTCAAAAATCTAGCTCCTTTGATCAAAAGGATCATCTAGATGTCAGAGAGAATGTCCTCGACATTTGAGCTTGACCTCCACATATAAATGATTTAGATAAGATACCTTTATCAAGCTTCCACAGGCAGAACAAAGCACAACCACTACACTCTAACTCACTTAGACCTGAAATAAATTGATCCAATGAGTGTCCAATATGTTGATCATTGTTGTACCCCAAAATTTGCCCTATCAATTCTCAAGGCTTTTTCTTACAAGGATTTCGGGGTTCAAGCTTGAACAAGTGCATTGGGATTTTCCAATACCAAAATCAAAAGGAAACTGTCAAAAATGGAGAAAACAGATAAAAATAACATTTTGACAAATTTGGAGGAAAACAGGTCTCCTTCAATTTAGCACCCTTCAACTGACTCTTGGCCTCCTTCGAATCCAACTTGGGCATGTCCTTCATTTTGAACTTAAAGCCTCCTTCGAATGCAAGTTTAGGTACATCCTTCATTTGGATTGGAAACCTCCTTCGAATGCAACTTGGGTACATCCTTCGTTTGGATTGGAAACCTCCTTCGAATGAAACTTGGGTACATCCTTCGTTTGGATTTGAAACCTTCTTCGAATCCACTTGCACCAAGGGCCTCTTGCAGACTTTGCCTCTCAGAAGCTTCGTTTGAGCCAAGAGATATCTTCATACAAGATTCGAATAAGTTCTTGCTTCCCTTGAAGGAACACCCTTCGACTCAAAAGCCAGGACCTTCCCTTATGCTAAAAGGAAATGACTCTCTTTATGTTTGTTTCGATCCACATGCTTCGATTGGGCAACATGCTTCCTTCGAACACGAGCTTTCGATTGAGAAATATGTTTGCTTTGATCCAAGCTTCGACTGGGCATTAGCTTCCTTCGAGTAAGCTTGTTTCGACCACAAGCTTCGACTGAGGCAAAGGCTTCCTTCGAACAAGTGCTCTTCGATCTCACTCTTGCATTCGACTAAAGACCAAATCTCGTTTTCCAGGCTGTGTTGCTTCCAAATCTTTACATAATCAGAGGCTTGTACAAGGGTTTTAAACTTTGTCTTTTAGATACTACTATTCTTGGTTAAAGGCTACATACTCTTTCTTTTCATAGAGAGTACTTTAGTCACAAAATCAGCTTTCAACCTGATTTTGGTCTGAGCACAAGCAAGGCCAGAAGCATAAGTCACATCTTCTGCACCCCAATTTCCAAGAGGCCCCCCCACATGTACTTTCATGTTACCTATTATTTTATTATTTTGTAAGGCTGGCTTTGGACAACATGACCATTTTTTCTCTATAAATAGAGGAATTTTTTACAAAGCTAGGAGAGGATCTTTGGACTAGAGGAACGAATCCCCCAAATTTTCTCAAACACAACAAAACTCTCAAGTTCATCAACACTTGAGAAATCAGAAAAACCCAGAATCCCAAACACTCACCTCTTTCGATTCTGAAGAACACCCCACACATAGAAGTTTGTTCAAACTCAAAGACAACCTTCTGTGACAACTCTTCGAACCAAAAGCAAACCCCCTGTGACTACTCTTCAAATTCTAGAAACGTCCAGGTAGCAGTTCAAGTTCGAATCCCACACCCATTCAAAGCCTCCATCAAGGTAAGTCACTCTTACCCTTGAACCTTTCATTTCATGGCATAACATGTAAATAATATTTTCGTTCAAGCATGTATATACCATTGTTCCCTTCGTTTCCACCCTTTTAACACATTTTTTTTAGAGTTAACCCTTTCGTTTCGCTTTTTGTTTACCTGAACTTGCTTTAACTATTAAACTGTTTACAAGACAAATACTAGCATGGCCTCAGGCCATGTTGCCGTTTAATGCTTTAAATGAAAGAAACAGGAAATAGGAAACGAAGCTTCTGGCTTCTACCCTTTTTCTCCAAGTCAAACGAAAGAGACAACCAGGAGGAAAACCATGTTGACTTCTAGGCTCAGTCGAAAGGAATTCCCTCACTGCTTTCAACCTCCAGTCGAACAAGGCAACAAGGCAGAACTAGAAGGCTTCGCCACACATTGACTTCCAGGCCCAGACGAAGAGCATGCCTTCACTGATTCCAGGCTCTGTCGAAAGGCATTCTCTCACTTCTTTCGACCTCCAGTCGAAGGAGGCAACAAGGCAGAACCAGAAGGCTTCACCATACACTGACTTCCAGGCCAATCGAAGGACAGGACCTCACTGGTGTTAGCCCCAATTGAAAGAGGCCAACAGAATGCAAGTCGAAAGGTGCTATTGCCTGGGTCGAAGAGCTCATTTTCCTTTCTTTTATTTTGTTTTTGCCTTTACATTTTCTTGCCTTTCAATATGGTTGTAATAGTATAGGATTTATTTTTTGCACTTTTTATTACTTTTGTACAAATGCTAGTAATTAGGTGTGTATGGTAAGATAAAACCAATAAATAGGCCACCCTAATCAAAGACTAAATGCATGCAAATCAAACACATTATTCACACATGCACCTCTAGGGTAATCTCACTTGTTTCTGTTGCACCCCAAAATTTGCCCTCCCATATTCTCCAAGATTTGTCAAGTCAAGGTCACAAAATTCCCCAAGGGTTATGCAGTGCAACTGTCTCCTATACAGTCAAAACTAGGGTTTGAGTCCTGATCAAGAAAATGAAGATTTCAAAGGGCCAATCAAGTCTCATATGCTTACAAAGATGGTCAAGTATCCTCATATCAAGTTTCAAGGCATTCAGCTCAAAATTGCACAGTCAAAACCCTAAATTGCACTACAGTCAACTGTAAGGGCAAAATGGTCATTTGACAGTCAAAAGTTCAAATTTTTGGTCAACACATCATCTTGAAGCCACAAACATCATTTGATCAATGCTTGATCATGATTCTCAAAATTTGGCTCAGAAATCATCAAAGATGCAAAAGTTGCTATATTTGGACAGCTGAAAAAGTCAACTGAAATTGACCAGGGCATAACTTTCACATGGATTATCAGAAAAATTCCATCCAAAGCTCATTTTGAAGAGAAAGACATTTCCTACAACTCATCTTCATACTTCAAGTCCAAGAAATGCTCTCACAAAAAGTTATCAATTTCAACATTATAGGTCATTTTCAAAAGTCAACAAAAAGGGACTTTAAGTCAAAGGCCATAACTTGAGATTGGTAAATCAAAATGACATGGGACCAAAGGCATTGGTTAAAGGACTCAAAGACCTTTCCAAAATGTCCAAGAACATGTGCAAAGCTTAAAAATTGAGCAAGTTATGCCTTGTGGAAGTTGGGAAATTTTTGGGAATTTTGAAAAGTCAACAATGGTTCAAATGATCCAAAAATGCTAATGGGCCCATTTTTCTTCCAAGTTTCTTCATGCCAAGCCTATGCACGACCATTAAGCCCAAGGGGAAGTATTTTCTCAATTTTTAATTATTTATTTGAATTTATATTAATATTAATTCATTTAAATTATTTAAATATGTAGAAAATATAAATTTGACCTAAAAAATATTTTTGTGCACATTCTACTCTCAATATTTCGTGCTTGTTTGATTATGGAAAGTTTTCGTGTGATTGGAGCATGATTGACACAAATTGCACATGGAAAAGATATGAAAAGATCTTACAAAATCAATTTGCAAAATCATTGAATGCCTTGGATTGTATCAAGTTTTGTTGACCTAATCATCTCACTACATAACCCTGATCATAAACCTAATGAAAGAGGACTCTAAGCTGCGCTCAGAAGCAATATGCAAACTTGGAAAATTGCTTGAAAAACTCAAAACTGAAATCAACTCTAGAGGTCGATTCAAGCCCTAATCTTGATCTCATTAGCTTCCTTGGGTAACTCTGAACGTGTGCCAATCCCTAACATCAATTCAAACGCAAAGAATCGGTACATTGAACGTGAACTGCACCCAGAAAATTGCCTAATCGTATTTTGGTTTTGAAGCATGATCATTGCATTTTAATTGTATATTCATGTTCCTTACAAAGTTTTAAAACTAACCATTATATTTAATTGGATTTTCATGCTGTATACAAGGTTTTGCCATGTCCATATTTTAGGGTTTTCAGGATTCAAAATTAGGGCTTCTCAAACGAAGCAAAATCATGACTCCAGACCAAGACCAATGCAATCAACAAGCTTGGACGAAGAGATTACCATATTCGCGCTCAATTTATGGAGCCCTAAATCCTATTCGCTATTTTTTGGTATGCCCTCTATAACAACGGGTTAAAACCGTTGCTCTTGGTTTCTATGTTTCAGAAAATAAAAAAGGGACAACGAGGAAGAAGAAGCCGTGTCAAATGCTGGTTGGTTCATTTAAATCAGCGCGCGTTTTTTTGTTTTTAGTGGCCACTAACCAATTTGTCTTTTTGTTATTTATATGTTATTATATGTCAAATGTTCAAGCGATGGTTCAGTGGTCAAGTGCGTTGTTTGGAATGATACATGACCTGGGTTCGAGCCCCAGGTCTTACAAACTTCCATGTTATTTTTCAAAAGCAACTCCTATGCGCTTCAGTAACGTAGGCGTACCATATGCCTTCTTGATCCAAGCAGCCACGCGTCCATCCCATTCAGATCAAAGGCCTAGGATCAAGGAGCATAATAAGCACCAGTCAACGCATCATATATGATCCTGAAAAGGTCAACGAATCTCAGGCTTAATGGGCCAGAATGCTAGGCCTTACCTCCAATTTTGGGGCTACCCCCCCCCCCCTGGTTTGCTTTTCTTTTTATATTTTTATTTTCTCAATTGTTATGTTATTTATTTTTTTTTATTTGTTTTAATTAATTAATTATTTTTACAAAAATATAAAAATATCATAAAATCAGAAAAAGGCAAAAAAAAAATATAATTTTTATTTTATTATATCCATAAATAAATTACATGTAAATATTTAGTTTAATTAGGTTTTTAACTTTAATTCCTTTTAATAAAATCCAAAAATAGAATTAGGTTTAATTTTTATTCTTCTTAATTTCCTTTTTTACAATCATAATATTTATTTTATTTATTTTCATAAATTAAAAATTGTACATAAATAATGTAGGTTTAAATTAGGTTAAAACTTAATATTTTCACAATAAACTTAAAAAACATTAGAATTAGGGTTTGACGCTTCATTTTAATTTTAATTAATTATTCTTTCTATGAAATCTTAAAAAATACAAAAAAATGCTAAAAAACATTTTCTTTTTAAATTTTAATTTTTTCCTCATTAATTTAATTATTTTTTTCAAAAGGGTCCAACGCCCGCCTTCGATAATCCATTTAATTTCGCATATTTTATTTTATGTCGTCTTAAATAATTTTGTATCTCTCCCAAAGCCATGTAACTCAGACAGTTTTATTTCTCGCACTTTTAATTTATTTAATTTCTTTACTTTCCGTCAAATCGGGTCCGGTTTAGTTTTGGCGATGTGGACCCGCGCCTTTGTAATAGCCTTAGATTTATTTTTCGCAAACTTTATAACTGTTAAATAAGCATGCAAGAATGAATGGCCCTAATTAAAATCAAGCGTAGAACACGACAAACATGACAAGACAAATAACTGAAACTGACACACGAATCGCACACACCACCCCTAGGGTACGCCTCACTGTTGCCTTTCGAAAGGTGGTCGTCGAGTAGAGGATGTCTTAGTAAGTCCTCATGATCCGGGAACCTGGCATGAGGGTAGCTTCTAAGGTGTCTTCCCATTACTCTGGTGATCACCATGACCCTAAAACTCGAATTGACCCGAACACCTCCAATGGTGGTGCTACCTACCTCTCAATGGTGGGATGGCACTACTTTAAAGGACATTTACACAGACGAATTCCTTAGGGTAGGTAGATGACTCATGGATACTTGCTCTCTTCAAAAACAAACAAAAATCTTTTCACACCGACACTTTTCAAAAAGCTTTCAAAACAACTTTTTCAAACACTCTGACGTATGAGTCGATCTGAAATTTTTCAAAGAAACTTTTTTTAAAACCCACATTGAAAAGCAAGCAAACATTTTGAAAACACAATGAGCAAGTATCTAAGAGCCCATGGATAAACATGGATAGAAAGGGTGCTAACACCTTCCCTTTCTATAACCTACCTCCCGAACCGAGAGCAATCTCTTTAAGGAATTTTTCTGTGCTTTTGTCCTTTCCATTTGGAGAAAATAAAAGACGGTGGCGACTCTTGCTTCCGCGACATTTCGCGAATCAGCGTTAAACAGTCAGTTCCAGATCCACCGATCACAGAACTGGCGACTCTGCTGGGGAATTAACTTAAAGTGAGGTGTACCTTAGGATTAAGATCACTGTGTTTTCAATTGTCTTCTTTGCTTGCTTTACTATTGTGGGTTGCTTGGGAGTTCTATAGATCCTAACCCGGATCTGGGGGATACTTTCTTAGAAAGTAGCAACAAGGCTGTGAGGGAACTGTGCGGGGTATACCGACATGGTTGAAACAGTCTGCTACGTTGATGTGGCACTTTGGTGTGTACCGGTAACCCTTGAGTTCAGTCAAGGAGAGTACGGGGCCTCCGCGTGGTGTCATGAAGCATCAACAGACCTTAGGAACCTTAATTGAACTATCTTGGCCTCTTTAGGGTAGTGAGATAACTGACTTTGGTGCAGTCCGAGGTTGGTTGATACTCGATACTACACTCAATTGAGGGTTGCTTTCCTGGAATATTTTGGTCGCCAGTTCAGTGGCTAAACCGAAACGATGAACAATGAAAGCAATCCCGTGATATTGGGAACCTTAGAACCCGGTCACTTCTAATAGGACAGGTTGAACCCACCAACTTCAAGAGGGTAATACCTAGACCTCATGCTGGCCTGAACCCTAAGGGCTCTTTTGTGTGACTTGTGTGCCTTCGTACTTGACTATCTGCGTGCTTGTTACCTGACACTTGTTTCTTGCAGGTCTTGTTTATAGTCCTTAACTAGGACTCATGACAGGGTTTACCAAATTTCTTGCAGGTGTTGTTCATAGTCCTTAACGGGGACTCATAACAGGGTTTACTAGACCTCTTGCAGGTTTTGTTTATAGTCCTTAATTGGGACTCATAACAAAGTATACTGAATTTCTTGCAGGGTCTGTTTATAGTCCTTAATTAGGACTCATAACAGGGTTTACCTACATCATCCCATGCATAGCATGACATCATACCATTGCATACATCCTAACCCATTTCAAGGATCTCCTGGGCTTGTGATGCAGGTCATGATGAATCAACTGTCTAGCCAGGGGCAAAGAGGATTTATTTTCCTCTAGCCAAGGTGGTCAGGGGCTATGACCCACTGGATATGGTGAGCCTTTGACCCTTGAAGAAGGATTTTCTACAACATGGAAGTTCCTTCAATCAAGTTACCGGTTCTCAACTCTAACAAGTTTCTCTGTTTACCCTGCGAGGTCCTTGAAATCATTGCATGCATATCATACATTTCATTGCATTGCAGGTATCCCTTTGACAGGTTGCTTACCCTTCTCCGCTGTTTATTTCAGCCGGTCGTCATGAATCCTGAATCATCAGCCGAGCAGACTATCAAGGACCTCCAGGCTCAGAACGCCCAGTTCCAAGAGCTGATAATGAATTTGACCCAGGGGCAACAAGATCTGAAGGCTCTGCTCTTGAAGAAGGACAAGAAGAAGAAGAGGACTGTTCTGTTCAGCCCTAGACGCAGATCTGGGAATACACCGCAAATTGAAACTGAGAGGACAACCCCATCTGTGGGAAAAAGCAGTCATCAAGAGGAAAGGGTGCCCAGTCCAGAGGTCTCTGACAATGAAACAGATTTCGACGACGAATAGTACCCTCCGGCTGAGGACAAGTACAAACAGTTGGAGGATAGGATGAAGGCTATGGAGGTTCAACAGGTACCTGGGCTGGATTTCGGAGATCTGGGTTTGTCAACTGGTGTGGTTATTCCCCGGAAGTTCAAAGCACCATCCTTTACCAAGTATGACGGGGCGTCTTGCCCCAAGCTGCATCTAAGGTCCTATGTTCGGAAAATTCAACCGTACTCTGCGGACAAGAATTTATGGATCCACTTCTTCCAGGAGAGTCTTTCAGGGACTCATCTCGAATGGTTCTATCAGCTGGATGGGACCAAGGTTCGTAACTGGGAGGAGTTGGCTACTGCTTTCTACAAGCAGTATCAGTATAATGCCGACCTTGCTCCTACGCGTACCCAACTCCAAGGTATGTCGTTAGGATCAAGTGAAGGTTTTAAAGAATATGCGCAGAAATGGAGGGATCTTGCTGGAAGGGTACAACCACCTCTGACTGATCGGGAACTTGTCGATATGTTCTTGGGGACCCTATCTGGGCCATTTTTCAACCATCTCATCGGGAATTCTTCTGCTGGGTTCACAGATCTTATCTTGACTGGGGAGAGAATTGAAGCTGGCATCCGGTCTGGGAAAATTCAAGAGGCTGCACCTTCTGATAAAAAGCCTCATCATGGAAAGAAAGAATCCAATGCTGTGCACGGTAAAAAGAGCCGTCATGAGGCAGGGGCAATCCAAATCTCCAATCCCGGACCTGCTCAACAAGGACAGGGGCAGCAGCGCAAGGAGAAACGACAGTATACCAAACTCAACATGTCGCTGGATCAAGCACTGCAACAAATGTTGAAGGCAGGGCTGATCACCTTAAGGGCTCCTCTTCGGAATCCGAACACTTCTGCACCCAACTATCATCCCAACGATAGGTGCGCATATCATTCAGATAGCCCGGGGCATACTACAGACAATTGTTGGCCTCTCAAGAATAAGATTCAAGATATGATCGACGCTGGAGAGATTCAGTTTGAAGTGCCAGAGACTCCGAACATAATCACTGCTCCGTTGCCCAATCATTGAAGCCTTTTGTTTACTTGAATTTTTGAGCTGTACTTTTCTTTGCTTATACAAACAATTAATGTCATAGCAAACTCTTTTATTCTATTAGTGCATTGCATATGTCTGTTTTGGAAATTAATACAATTATTTTCATTATGTTCAAATATCTTTTCATATTTTTTCTGATGTCAACTCCTGATCTAAAGTTCTAAGCCTCTTGAGGGAGGATGACGAAAACGATACCATAATCTACAGTATGCTTTTGAACAGACCCCGCTGATGAGGTACAGGCATTGTTTCAAATCCTAAACACTGGAGTTATAAGGATGATAATCCCTCGTCAACCCCTCTGAGCCAAAGAAGTAGGAGTTTTTCTTTTCGAAATTTAAAACCCTTCATCATAACCTGGGGCAGGGTAGTTCTCTCAGTTGATCCAAGTGCATGACGAATGGCACCGAAGAGATCTTTATGAAACGAACAAAGACAGTGATGGTTCTGAATAATCAATAAAAAAAGGCAGTCATTATCTCAAAAAATAAAAAACCCATTAAGTCAAAACCTATGAAGGAGACTTACAAAATTGGGGCATCCCGCTGACTGTAATTCCAAAAAAGGAAACAGTTCAGGCAAAAAAAAATAGGGATAACAATATCAAGAAAGAAAGAGGTCTTACAAACCCTCAACAAAAAAAGAATGATTGCCTATTCAAAATAAGTTATCAACATCCGAATCATCACCGAAAAATTAGAGCAAAGACTCAAACAAGGTCTAACGTATGATCAACTGAGTTTAGGTTTGGAGAACATCACGAAGAGCGGGTGGGTACAAATAACTTGAGCCTTTATCCTTTGTTTCTTGAACCATGAACCAGGCCACGTTATAACCCTTAAAAGTCCTAGCTGAAGCATGGGTTAGTTCGAAAGCATACTGTTACGAAAAGTATCCTGACTCCTGAAGGCTCGCTGTAAAATCTTGAGTTGACATCACATTGTTTTACGACAAAATGCATTTTCAAAATCTTCAAGACAGACATAGGCTTTGCATTTTTAACATAACTTTGTTTGCATATGACTTTTGTTTGAACAGCATAGAAATCCGCACGACGAATGCCTAATGAACAGAAGTATTTCCAATCAAGGGGCAGGACCTGGCCATGGTCCATTATCTGGGGCAATCCAATCAAGATCCAGAGAATCTCTCAAAAGGCCAAAAAGCCTGGGGCAAATCTCTGCCTGAGTCGCTTGGGGCACTCCAGCAACGAATCTTGCACGATCAGACACCTTCTGGTAATATGGCAACACAAGCAGCCAGGGCCCCCCCCCCTGTATTCTAAGAGCGTGGACATAGTTGAAAAAATACTACGCAAAATCAAAGACCCGCTAGGTTGACATACCTAGGCAAAAATAAGGGCTTCCCGGCGAACCAAAAAGGTTCGGGCAAAATGAAGGGATGAAATGAAAAAAATCTGTACACCCGGCAAGTCGAAAACCTGAAAAGGCGGCTTGGGCAAAAATGGGTATCCTGGTGGACTGAAAACCCGAAAGGGCGGTCCAGGCAAAAGTTAGGGATTAAAGCGTATGACTATGTCCCGTCTTCTTGTCATCTGTCTACCAGAAGAAGGTTTGTCCGCCAACAACTATCAGCACCCCATAGAAACAGGGGCAATAAAGGTTGGTCTAAGCAGTCTGACTGTTCTACCCTCCAAGGTATCAGGGTAAGCTCCGTTGAAGAACATAGCCAACGCAATCCAAAACTTCCCCAGGAGAGTCCAATCTGATTCCCCAGCAAGGTTGGAATCTATCTCCCCAAGCAATAAGCGTACCCCCAGTAGATTCTAGAAGCTTATCCCCTAGCAGGGCACGAACGCGTCGTCCGACTTTACTTAAAGAGTTATTTCCTTAACAGGATATAACTGGGTTATCCTCAGCCAAAAGCCACGGAAAGAGCGTCGTTGACAGAATCTTCTTATCCCCAGCGAAGTCCATTCATACTTCCAATACAGCAAGTCACTCTCAGCAATTCAGCAAAAGCATCTCCCCACAGAGTATTTCTTCCCAGCATGGTCGCTAGAATATCTTTTTCTTCCCGCCAAATTATTCATTCGCCAAGTTTATTCCCCAACGGAGTTATCTTCTCCTACCGGTATACATGCAACTATCATCCCCAACGGAGGCAAAGTCTGTTCTTCAACATCAGCCCAGGAGTGACTTCCCGGCACCCGTCAAGGATTTATTTTCTTAGACAAACATACATTCATAAAACGTCACATACATCATTATAGCATGCATATGCATCATGCTACACGAATCTCATTGATTTTAAAGACATACAGTTCATGCATCATGATTTTGCATCCAATTATGTCTCGCCTTTTCAGGAAAAAGGTCAATACAAAAATGACTACTATCAACTATCGCAATTCATTCTTGATATAGTTTCAGATATGATCCAGAGATGGTGACGTTCTGATACTGCTTCCAGATTTCCTTCTAGATATAGTTTCGGATATGATCCAGAGATGGTGATGTTCTGATGCTGCTTCCAGATATCCTTCTCGATATAGTTTCAGATATGATCCAGAGATGGTGACGTTCTGATGCTGCTTCCAGATATCCTTCTAGATATAGTTTCAGATATGACCCAGATATGGTGACGTTCTGATGCTGCTTCCAGACATCCTTCTAGATATAGTTTCAGATATGACCCAGATATGGTGACGTTCTGATGCTGCTTCCAGACATCCTTCTAGATATAGTTTCAGATGTAAACCAGATATGGTGACGTTCTGATGCTGCTTCCAGACATCCTTCTAGATATAGTTTCAGATGTAAACCAGATATGGTGACATTCTGATGCTGCTTCCAGATTTCCTTCTAGATATAGTTTCGGATATGATCCAGAGATGGTGACGTTCTGATGCTGCTTCCAGATTTCCTTCTAGATATAGTTTCAGATATGATCCAGATATGGTGACGTTCTGATGCTGCTTCCAGATTTCCTTCTAGATATAGTTTCGGATATGATCCAGAGATGGTGATGTTCTGATGCTGCTTCCAGATATCCTTCTAGATATAGTTTCGGATATGATCCAGATATGGTGACGTTCTGATGCTGCTTCCAGATTCCCTTCTAGATATAGTTTCAGATGTAAACCCAGCGATGGTGACGTTCTGATACTGCTTCCAGATTCCCTTCTAGATATAGTTTCAGATGTAAACCCAGCGATGGTGACGTTCTGATACTGCTTCCAGATTTCCTTCCAGATATAGTTTCAGATGTAAACCAGATATGGTGACGTTCTGATACTGCTCCCAGAAGACCTTTTTAGATGTTTCCCTCTCCGACGATGAGTGTGAGGTGATATTCTCCCTATGGTTCCCTCTCCGACGGTGTGTGAGGTAGTAATCCCTTTTTAAGATGTTTCCCTCTCCGACGATGAGTGTGAGGTGATAGTCCCTTATGTTTCCCTCTCCGACGGTGTGTGAGGTGACAATTCCTTTTCCTATGATTCCATCTCCAGTGGCGAGTGAGGTGATTCCCTTTCAGGTTATAATTTTCTATGGTTCCCTTCCTGACATTGCAAAGATAATAATTCCCATCAAGATTTTTCTCAACGAGCGTTGTTGAGATTAAAGTCACCCAAGGTTCTCTTATCATTCATGCTAAGGCAGTAACCATTCCTGGTTCATTCATCAGCGTTTGAAGCTCCAGACTCAGCTCCTGTAACCAGTCAGGGCATATCTATGCCAAGCATCTAAAATCAGCTCCTGCAACGTGTCAGGTACTCATTTTTCCTTTTTGCAGGTATGCAGGTTCTCACTAAGGAATCTTCCCCGCAATCAACATTCAGATGGCATCTATAAGCCCATCACCCTATCCAGCAATCTCCAAATGGCATCCATAAGCCCATTCCCCCATCATCACTGCTACTATGTGAGCGCAAATTTCTGGGCACTCTAGTGTCCAATCATCTCCTACCTTCGGATTACGAAAGGCACGTCAGCCAATCTGCATCCTCAGGTCTAAGAAGATTGAACAGGGGCAACTGTTGCACCCCAAAATTTGCCCTCCCATATTCTCCAAGATTTGTCAAGTCAAGGTTACAAAATTCCCCAAGGGTTATGCAGTGCAACTGTCTCCTATACAGTCAAAACTAGGGTTTGAGTCCTGATCAAGAAAATGAAGATTTCAAAGGGCCAATCAAGTCTCATATGCTTACAAAGATGGTCAAGTATCCTCATATCAAGTTTCAAGGCATTCAGCTCAAAATTGCACAGTCAAAACCCTAAATTGCACTACAGTCAACTGTAGGGGCAAAATGGTCATTTGACAGTCAAAAGTTCAAATTTTTGGTCAACACATCATCTTGAAGCCACAAACATCATTTGATCAATGCTTGATCATGATTCTCAAAATTTGGCTCAGAAATCATCAAAGATGCAAAAGTTGCTATATTTGGACAGCTGAAAAAGTCAACTGAAATTGACAAGGGCATAACTTTCACATGGATTATCAGAAAAATTCCATCCAAAGCTCATTTTGAAGAGAAAGACATTTCCTACAACTCATCTTCATACTTCAAGTCCAAGAAATGCTCTCACAAAAAGTTATCAATTTCAACATTATAGGTCATTTTCAAAAGTCAACAAAAAGGGACTTTAAGTAAAAGGCCATAACTTGAGATTGGTAAATCAAAATGACATGGGACCAAAGGAATTGGTTAAAGGACTCAAAGACCTTTCCAAAATGTCCAAGAACATGTTAAAAGCTTAAAAATTGAGCAAGTTATGCCTTGTGGAAGTTGGGAAATTTTTGGGAATTTTGAAAAGTCAACAATGGTTCAAATGATCCAAAAATGCTAATGGGCCCATTTTTCTTCCAAGTTTCTTCATGCCAAGCCTATGCACGACCATTAAGCCCAAGGGGAAGTATTTTCTCAATTTTTAATTATTTATTTGAATTTATATTAATATTAATTCATTTAAATTATTTAAATATGTAGAAAATATAAATTTGACCTAAAAAATCTTTTTGTGCACATTCTACTCTCAATATTTCGTGCTTGTTTGATTATGGAAAGTTTTGGTGTGATTGGAGCATGATTGACACAAATTGCACATGGAAAAGATATGAAAAGATCTTACAAAATCAATTTGCAAAATCATTGAATGCCTTGGATTGTATCAAGTTTTGTTGACCTAATCATCTCACTACATAACCCTGATCATAAACCTAATGAAAGAGGACTCTAAGCTGCGCTCAGAAGCAATATGCAAACTTGGAAAATTGCTTGAAAAACTCAAAACTGAAATCAACTCTAGAGGTCGATTCAAGCCCTAATCTTGATCTCATTAGCTTCCTTGGGTAACTCTGAACGTGTGCCAATCCCTAACATCAATTCAAACGCAAAGAATCGGTACATTGAACGTGAACTGCACCCAGAAAATTGCCTAATCGTATTTTGGTTTTGAAGCATGATCATTGCATTTTAATTGTATATTCATGTTCCTTACAAAGTTTTAAAACTAACCATTATATTTAATTGGATTTTCATGCTGTATACAAGGTTTTGCCATGTCCATATTTTAGGGTTTTCAGGATTCAAAATTAGGGCTTCTCAAACGAAGCAAAATCATGACTCCAGACCAAGACCAATGCAATCAACAAGCTTGGACGAAGAGATTACCATATTCGCGCTCAATTTATGGAGCCCTAAATCCTATTCGCTATTTTTTGGTATGCCCTCTATAGCAACGGGTTAAAACCGTTGCTCTTGGTTTCTATGTTTCAGAAAATAAAAAAGGGACAACGAGGAAGAAGAAGCCGTGTCAAATGCTGGTTGGTTCATTTAAATCAGCGCGCGTTTTTTTGTTTTTAGTGGCCACTAACCAATTTGTCTTTTTGTTATTTATATGTTATTATATGTCAAATGTTCAAGCGATGGTTCAGTGGTCAAGTGCGTTGTTTGGAATGATACATGACCTGGGTTCGAGCCCCAGGTCTTACAAACTTCCATGTTATTTTTCAAAAGCAACTCCTATGCGCTTCAGTAACGTAGGCGTACCATATGCCTTCTTGATCCAAGCAGCCACGCGTCCATCCCATTCAGATCAAAGGCCTAGGATCAAGGAGCATAATAAGCACCAGTCAACGCATCATATATGATCCTGAAAAGGTCAACGAATCTCAGGCTTAATGGGCCAGAATGCTAGGCCTTACCTCCAATTTTGGGGCTACCCCCCCCCCCCCCCCCCCTGGTTTGCTTTTCTTTTTATATTTTTATTTTCTCAATTGTTATGTTATTTATTTTTTTTTATTTGTTTTAATTAATTAATTATTTTTACAAAAATATAAAAATATCATAAAATCAGAAAAAGGCAAAAAAAAAAATATAATTTTTATTTTATTATATCCATAAATAAATTACATGTAAATATTTAGTTTAATTAGGTTTTTAACTTTAATTCCTTTTAATAAAATCCAAAAATAGAATTAGGTTTAATTTTTATTCTTCTTAATTTCCTTTTTTACAATCATAATATTTATTTTATTTATTTTCATAAATTAAAAATTGTACATAAATAATGTAGGTTTAAATTAGGTTAAAACTTAATATTTTCACAATAAACTTAAAAAACATTAGAATTAGGGTTTGACGCTTCATTTTAATTTTAATTAATTATTCTTTCTATGAAATCTTAAAAAATACAAAAAAATGCTAAAAAACATTTTCTTTTTAAATTTTAATTTTTTCCTCATTAATTTAATTATTTTTTTCAAAAGGGTCCAACGCCCGCCTTCGATAATCCATTTAATTTCGCATATTTTATTTTATGTCGTCTTAAATAATTTTGTATCTCTCCCAAAGCCATGTAACTCGGACAGTTTTATTTCTCGCACTTTTAATTTATTTAATTTCTTTACTTTCCGTCAAATCGGGTCCGGTTTAGTTTTGGCGATGTGGACCCGCGCCTTTGTAATAGCCTTAGATTTATTTTTCGCAAACTTTATAACTGTTAAATAAGCATGCAAGAATGAATGGCCCTAATTAAAATCAAGCGTAGAACACGACAAACATGACAAGACAAATAACTGAAACTGACACACGAATCGCACACACCACCCCTAGGGTACGCCTCACTGTTGCCTTTCGAAAGGTGGTCGTCGAGTAGAGGATGTCTTAGTAAGTCCTCATGATCCGGGAACCTGGCATGAGGGTAGCTTCTAAGGTGTCTTCCCATTACTCTGGTGATCACCATGACCCTAAAACTCGAATTGACCCGAACACCTCCAATGGTGGTGCTACCTACCTCTCAATGGTGGGATGGCACTACTTTAAAGGACATTTACACAGACGAATTCCTTAGGGTAGGTAGACGACTCATGGATACTTGCTCTCTTCAAAAACAAACAAAAATCTTTTCACACCGACACTTTTCAAAAAGCTTTCAAAACAACTTTTTCAAACACTCTGACGTATGAGTCGATCTGAAATTTTTCAAAGAAACTTTTTTTAAAACCCACATTGAAAAGCAAGCAAACATTTTGAAAACACAATGAGCAAGTATCTAAGAGCCCATGGATAACCATGGATAGAAAGGGTGCTAACACCTTCCCTTTCTATAACCTACCTCCCGAACCGAGAGCAATCTCTTTAAGGAATTTTTCTGTGCTTTTGTCCTTTCCATTTGGAGAAAATAAAAGACGGTGGCGACTCTTGCTTCCGCGACATTTCGCGAACCAGCGTTAAACAGTCAGTTCCAGATCCACCGATCACAGTTGCCTATCAGAAAATAGTCATGTCCCTCGAGCATGGGCGTTTTAGCAAAGACCCTTGATAAAAGATCGTAGTCCCTCGATGACCCTCGATGTTGCCTTCGGTAAACGATCTAGTCCCTAAAACGACATTGCTAAAACGTCCCATATGTTGCCTTCTATGACTATACAAACGTCCCAACGCCCGTCCCTTCACATCCACCGATGGGGCTTCTTACCAAATCAATGGTAAGATAGTCACATCTAAAGGAGGAGGAAAAGCACATTTAATACCTTTCGAGTAGGTAGATTCGCTCTTAGTTACTCGCTTGCTCACAACAAAAACATTTTTACCCACACTCTCATCTTTGAACTATTATCGAAACAAACACTTTGTAGGCGTTCTTATAGAAACGAGAATCATTACGAAGTTCCATTTTCAAAATACTTTCAAAAACACATCTCACAAACACACTTTTGAATTATTTTCGAAACAAACACTTTGTAGGCGTTCTTATAGAAATGAGAACCATTACGAAGTTCCATTTTCAAAAATACTTTCAAAAAACCACACACACAAAGCACAATTTCAAACAAAAGCAAGTGATCTAGCAAGTAACTAAGAGCCCATGGAAAACCATGGATGAAAAGGGTGTTAATACCTTCCCTTTTCATAATCTACCCCCCGAACCCAAGAAACATCTCTAATGGTCTTTCCTGTGCTTTTTCACCTTTCCTTTTGGATAAAAGAAAAGTCGGTAGCGACTCTTGCTAAATCGCAACATTTACAAACACAAACGCAAAACCTCAAGTCAGCTCTCCCACCGTATCACAATCATGTCCTGATCAACATACATGTCTAAGATAGAAACTTCTTAGACACAACACATAGATGCCTCCTCCTCCAGATTAGGAGTAGGTTCCAAACACACATGATCAAACTAAACTTGTTTATCCCCAAGCATCTATTATGCCCTACCTTTATCCAAGAAGATTCTACATAATCTGCTGGTATGATGTTCCAACATCTGGTAGGACATCAATTCCCTTCACAAGTAACACAACAAGAGATCCTTTATCGAAGCCTCGAGATTGGCCTATTTAGGGTTGGAAGAAAAAATAAATTCCCTCTACCAGATCTCTTTTAAACAAACTCATACATGAGTTCCTTTATGAGTGGACTTGGGATAATCCTCAAGTATCTTTGGCAACTCTAACAAGTTAGTCGAACCTTTCCTCAAGTATCACCACACCATGAGATACACCTTCAGAGGATAATATATTGTTGCAAACTCAACATACAAAATAACCAAAAATCTTCCATCAGATATATATGCAGCACAACACAAACCATAAGACTCCTCACCAACATTCAGGAAACACACAAACCTTTGCACAACACACCAAGTGCAATAGGTTAACCTAGGTTTGAAATTAAATCAAACCCTTAATACAGCAGCTCTCCTCCAAAGCTATTGGCTTGAAAACAACACAGACAGGTCCAATACACCTTCTGTCATGAACAGTCCATCCTCCACTTCTAGGGACCATTCAAACAACAATATGAACTCTCCAAGTTCAAACATCATTTAAGTAATACCTTCCTTTTCCATGACCAGAAAGTATCATCCTAGGATCTCACCCAAAATAGAACAAGATGCCTGCCCTGAGGCCAATTGAAATTCTGGTATGACCAAACTCAGATGTCCTAAGAGGATGTCGAGACATTTGATCTGACACAAATAACATAGGCAACCTTTCTCCTAACCAAAACCAACAACTTGGATTTGCTTCAAAGCTTCCTCCAAGAACAATACTCAACTCATTACCTACAGGTTTCTGAGTGAGAACATGGTGACCATCCCACGACCCGAGTGGTTCACCTTGACAAAGCCTTAGACTTCTACATCTTGAACTCGTGCCAAACTAGGTTACAAACCCTTCTATTTATAACATATTCCCAACTAGACTTGGGATTTCTAATAATAGTAAATCAGCTATTACAAACCAGCAGTTACTTCTGCTATAAACAAGGTCTTCAATCATTAGTTTCCTAAATAATCTCCATATTTAGAAACTATATAATCTTCGGTTTCTGACTTAATTCTCATGACCTTTAATTCAGTGCCACATAAGGTTGCATAATATTACCTGAATATTCTGCACTTGTTAAATAATAACAGATTTAACAAAATCACTTCAGCTCAGGCACAATGTCATATGCTCCTTCATAGGACGTCTTATTCAACATGTTGTTCCATATGTTGAAACACTTCAACTCAACAAGGTCCAAACATAAGATAGGCTTTCTTGCTCAACTTGTTCCTATTAGAAAACTAATATATCATATCTAACATATTGTTGCTTTATTTGTTTTACAAAAACTAATGTGAATCCTAAAACTAGAGAACTTACAAGTGTGAAAAATGCCAGGTGTACTCGCCATTTATACACTCCCCATTCGAGTTATTTCACTTTGTCTTCTCTCCATGGAAATTCTATCAATGGGGAGCGGACATACTGGGACCACTTCCCACTGTGCCTGGGAAGCTACAATTCCTTATTGTAGTTGTAGATTACTTTACGAAATAGGTAGAAGCAGAGGTCGTGGCACACATCACAACTGATAAAAGAGCAACACTTCTATTGCAAAAATATCATTTGCAAGTTTAGTTTACCCATAGTCATTGTGTCCGAAAATGGGACACAATTTGTAAGCATGGTCATAGTAGAATTATGCAAAGATTTAGGCATCCAAAACATATTAACGTCAATGGAACATCCTCAGGCTAACTGACAAGCCGAAGCACCCAAACAAGATCATACTAGCTGAAATGAAGAAGAAGTTGGACGATGCAAAAGGCCTATGGTCTGAATACTTGCCAGAGATCCTTTGGTCGTACCATACAACACCTCACTCCACCACCTGAGAAACACTTTTCCGGATGGTATACGGGGTGGGCGCCATGATACCAGTAGATATCAATACCCCTATATGGAGTAGGGAACACTTTGATGAAGAATCTAAAAACGATGATTTGATTAGCCATGCCGACTTGGTAGACAAGGTCCGAGAAATGGCCCAGATAAGAGAATTTGCAGTTAAGAATAGATTGGATAAGAGGTTTAACCTGAAGGTTAGATAGAAAGGTTTCCAATCGGGTGATCTAGTTCTCAAAAGGATTACTAATCCTAAGAATAAAGGAAAGTTATCTCCAAACAGGGGGGTGTATTGGGTCCTTCAGAAGCTAAACAATATAGCCTATAAGTTAGAAACTAGGGACGGCGTAGAAATACCTAGGATGTGGAATGCATCCAATCTTAGGATTTACTTTAGTTAAAACCATGTAATAAAGCGGTTAATAAATGTACGAGATACACTCTTTTCCCTAACAAGGGAAAGGGTTTTTAATGAGGCACCCAAAGTGAAAGCTAATGTTTGTAGCACTATTGTAAAAAAGGTAAGGCACCTAGGTCAACCTCGCCTTCAGGAAAAGAGGCTTTGATCTAGAAAAAAGTCCAAGCGCACTTAAAGCCTCTGGCAACTCGATCAACCTCGCCTTTAGGCAAAGGGGCTCTGATCCGGAAAAATGTCCAAGTGCACTTAAAGCCTCTCACAACTCGGTCAATCTCGCCTTCAGGAAAAGGGGCTCTAATCTGGAAAAAAGTCCAAGCGCACTTAAAGCCTTTAGCAATTCTGTCAACCTCGCCTTTAGACAAAGGGTCTCTGATCCTCCAAAAAGTCCAAGTGCACTTAAAGCCTCTTGCAACTCGGTCAACCTCTCCTTTAGGAAAAGGGGCTCTGATCCGGCAAAAAGCCCAAGCGCACTTAAAGCCTCTGGTAACTCGGTCAGCCTTGCCTTTAGGAAATGGGGCTCTGATCCAGCAAAAAGTCTAAGCACACTTAAATCCTCTGGAAACTCGATCATCCCCTCCTTTAGGCTAATCGGCTCTGGTCCAGCAAAAATTCCAAGCGCACTTAAAGTCTCTTGCATAATCTGGTTAAGCCTTCGGGCCTTTGTCCGTCATTAAGTCGGTTAAGCCTCCGACCTCTGTCCGCTATTAAGCCGGTTACGCCTCAAGGCCTCTATCTGCACTTAACGACAATCTCCACATAAGTGTCGAGTAATATAGACACTCCCCGTATAAGGGTCGAGTATCCCAAAATAATGGAACTTTAAACCTAACCGATAGAGCCTAATAAGGCGATTCTAAAGACGCAACAAGTTCACTTGGGGCTCATTAGTCCAAAAGATGAACAAGTAAATAACCTCTAACACTATGCGGGTTTGGGGCTCTTAAAATAAGATTCCCAAAATTTTATTTTATAAAAGCAGTTGAGAGAGTAAAAACTGGATATAACTTATTTAATGAGTACTCCTAATAGTATAGAAAAGTTTAAAGCAATGGAAAATTTGTTGGGGATCTTAAATTTAAGATGATGTCCGACACTACATGATCTCACACATACAACCCGATGGACTTTGTATCCGAGGATGAAAACAACGCAACCGAAAATGAAAGCAGAAAGCTAAGGATGAAAACAAGAAGAAAGCAATGGTTACATAAATCCACAAAAGCGAAACAAAAAGTACAAGAGCCCGGAGGCAATAGTTAAAGAAAGTAACAAAAAGGGAGGACAAACCACTCCCTTAATAAAAAATTACATAATTTCTTCCTTATCGGATGACTAACAGAAACATAAAAAGCATCATGACATCGAGTATTCCTTCTCGTCACCATCATTGTTGATGTTCTCCTCGGTAGAAGGTTTTTACAATTCGGATAAGGAGAGGGAGTCCTCTTCGCATCTTTGAGATCTATAAGGCGACCATCTTGCACCACCTTAAAGTAGTCCATCTCTGATATTTCCAAGTCGGGATAGAGACATAGTATATGATCCTTGGCCCACTCAAAATCCCCATCACCAGCAGAAAGAATGTCCACTTGAGACTTCGTGAGAGCCTCTCTCGGTTCATTAGTGGTAACCTTCAGGTAATCGTTAGTGACCTTATACACCTTCAACCTCTCATTAGGTTGGGTAAGAGATGCCTTTCTCTTAGACTCTAGGGTGTTCATACGCTCCTTATCCTTAACTAAGTTCTTCTCTATACCAAACAGCTTCTCAGATTGAGCCTTATGAACCTCCTTCAGCTGGGTTATTTCCTCCTTCAGCTTCATCTTCGTTTTCTCACAATCATCACTTGACTCAAAAATACCATGAGTCAGAACGGCACACCTTATAATGTAAGATCTAAGATTTTGGGTCATCTTATGTTGGCCTATAGTATTGACCTTGTTTACGTCTTCAGTAGCGCTAAGGTGATCATGGAGAAAGCGGAGCTCGTCAAAGTTGTTAGCCCAGAAATTTAACTCCCCAGAAGCTTGACTATTCTCGGGTTCTCCCATCAGAGAAGTTATCTCCAAATCGGATCGAAAAGCCTCATCACTCATGAGGGTCTTTAGCTTCTTTGGAGTTCCCTGTTGAACCTCCTCTTGGATGGTTGGGGCCGAGACTTGGGGTTCGACCATGCTTGAGTTAGCCTTGGAGCCTATTCCCTTACGCTTCTTCAAAGCCCGGGTTTCTAACCCAGAGAAGTCTGATTTAATCGTGGAGGACCCATCGGCTCCTTTCCGGGAAGCTCTGGCCTCATGCATCCATTTTTTATGTTCGTCTATGGAGAGATCTGTCATCTTATCTACAATGAAAGAAAAAGACAATATAAGTATTATACATAAACTTACGCGATTGTTAAAACAAAAACGAAGGCTTTACCAAGGAAGTAATATGTTCGTTAGTTAGGGACGACAAATATTTAACATTTTCATTCAGAACAAGTCAAGCATGGTCAAATCCTGGACTTTCAAATCACTCAACTTTTCGAAAGTGAAACTGAATATTGGGGAAGGATGGCGGGTCCAGTAGAAAGGAAAACGGGGATTCCCACACAAGACATACAAAACCTGGGGGCATCTCGGCCCATATTTTACCTTCAGGAACCTTTCCTTAATACCCTTATAGTTGGAGGTATACACTTGGAGAAAACTCCTGTGGGGAAGACCGTTGATCTGGATCCCAGAAAGCTTCTCGGCCCCTTTTACCTCATAAAAGAAAAAGAACAAACCCACTGTGGGGACGATGTTCAGTTCCTCACAGACTATTTCAAAGGCCTTTATGAAGCCCCAACTGTTGGGACGAAGTTGCGAGAGCGCGACATTCACGGCCTTCAGCTCATCAGCCTCAAATTTATAAAAGGGTATACGGATTCTGAAATCCTCCAAAACCACAGCATAATAATAAAAGCAATCTTCATCGGTGATCTTCCAGCAAAGTATACAGACATGTTCCCCTAAGACACAAGACTCTAGGATAAGGTCGCCTTTTTCCTCAATGGAGGAGACATTTATCAGGGACCAAAGTTTGGCAATCTTCGTGTTGTCGAGCACGTTGTTTCTGTAGCCCATGGCTTCAAGATAAAAAGGGGCAGACACTTCCATCAGAAATTCTACAGAACCTGAGGAGGAAGAATCATAATCAGAATCACTCAAAGAGGTAAAGGTATAACCATAAACTTCCCTTGTGATCCGATTAAACTCCTTCTGACCTAAAGTGCCCTTCACCTCTCGCATGCATTGGTCCCATAATTCCCGCCTCTCTTCAGCATTTACGGGTTTTATAACATTCCCCTCATTATCACACTCTCTTAAGGTAACCATTATCTAAAAGACAAAAGATAAAATGAAAAGGTAATGGAGAAATACCTGGAAAAATCGAAGAACGCTTGAGGGAAAATGTACGCTTTCTTCTAAAAAAATGTAATGCCTTTCTAAAGTACCATAGTTAAAAAAGGAAAGAAGAAAATAGGGTTTTAATAAAACCCAATAAATAGTGCACTAGGGGAGGGAAACGTCACCCAATGAACTGAAGTTTAGGTGAAAGTCATCAGTACTCTAGGAAAGAGAAAATAAATGACTCTTCATTATGTGTCTTTCATGACCGGACACTACATCCTTACAGAAAAACAATTTGAATTTGGGGGGCTTATGTACATCCCAGAAATATCAGTCTCGACAAGGTAGTGAAATCAGCTGAAGAGGTAGGGAAGCCAGTGGTCGACTCAGTGGTAAAAGGTACCCGAGAGGGGATACAACTCAACTATGAATACCAGACGACCTTCGTACCTCCGGGTAGCAGCTCGTATGTACCGTCAACTTGTCTAATACTAGTAGTAGAGATCCATCTACCCGTAACTGATCATCTACTCGGCTCATTTATGGTTGTAACCTACGCCTGTGCATTTACTCCAACTTCATACAACCATGAACGCCTTCATTCATGGCGACAACAGAAGTTATGCTGTTATAAACCTCAAGAGTCACACATTAACTAAGGCTATTGATAGCACAAAAGGAATAGTATAAAAAGGGCTCCTTATAAACCCCAAGAGTCACGCATTAACTGAGGCTCTTCATGACGCAAAAGGAATACTATATAAAGGGCTCCCGACAGAGGGATAAGAAAGACATTATTCTTGGGACAATATGCACCATTGACATAGCTACCAAACCCCCAATCATTCTTAAACCTACTTTTGTGGCTTTCCTTACTTCCAGGACGAAAGTTGACCGAATATTTGTTCTACACAAGGACATATACTTTTATAGAAATATTATGTATAAACAATGTAATATTCTAGATAAATAATTAATTTATTAATATTTTGTAGTTTGTAACGAGTTATTAAAAAAATCTATTTTACCCCTCGATTTTATTGATAAACTGAGAGGTATGATGCACTTGTTTTGAAAATAGGAAAAGTGTAGATGATGAGGTTCAAACTCACGTGCAGATGACTTTTCTTCTCAGCGTTTTAAAAACTGAGGTGTAAAGTGGAAACTTTTCATGACGCCCTTTGTTACCTCACTTGTGTAGCTAGGTTATATGCATTTCGAGTCCGAGGTGAAATGTGTTTTTTGTAGTAGTGATTGAAGCTTTAAAGGATGATGCATCAATACCTACACATATAACAAAGGTAGAGAAGACGGAAATGATGGATAAGTCCAGGAGTGCCATTATCTTGTATCTCAGAGATAATGTTCTAAGGAAAGTCACCAGGGAGAAGAGTCTGACATCTATGTAGGTAAAAATTGAATCTATATGACTAATTCTTAGACTCATAGGTTGTGTCCGAAACAACAACTATATTTATTCATAATTGTGGAGAACAAATCCATAGTAGAGCAGTTGATGGAATTTCATAAGACTATTGAGATATTGAGAATATTAAGGTGAAGATTGATGATGATGATGATGATGATGACAAGATTTTACTCTAGTTGAGCTCATTACCATATCCTCTAAGATTTTTAAGGATGACCTTCTTTATGGTAAGGAAGGTATTATTACTTTAAATGAAGTCCATACTACTATGAGATCCAAAGAATTTTCAAAGGTGAAAGATTTTAAAATTTATGATAGTGTGAAGGCTTGAGTGTCTCAATAGGAGGAAATGAGCGTATAGGGATGTCCAAACCAAAGAGGTTTGACAAGTTAAAGTTAAAATTTTATAATTGTCAGAAAACCTGTCACTATAAGAGAGATTGTCCTGAGATAAAGGACAATGATGATTCTGTTCAAGTTGTAGTCGCCTTACATGAGGATGGTTATGAGAGTGTTAGTGCACTAGTGGTATCGAGTTTGTAGACTGAAGATAGTTAGGTCATAGATTCATTTTTCTCTTATCACATGTATCCAAGAATATAATACTTTAATACTTTGAAGATTGAGCAATGTAGAGTAGTTCGACTTAGTTATAATAAGGCTTGCAAGATTCATGGTATTAGTACAGGAATACTTAAAGTGTTCAATGATTGCAAGTTTATTTTTAACAATGTGAGGTATGTTCCAGAACTCAAGCGGAATTTGTTTTCCATAACCATGTGTGATGATCTAGGCTATTGTACTAGAGTTGAATGTGGGATGATTAAGATTTTGTAGGATGAAGTGATCACAGTTAAAAGGTATAAAATATGTGATATATATTTTAGAAGGTTCAAATGTTATTGATCAAAATATGATGATTTCCTGAAAGATATTTCAGGATAGTTTAATAAATTTTGCGGAAGATAGGGGATAAAGATGCATGAGACTGATGAGTTGACATTGAGTTTATAGGGTAAGATTGGTGTCAAAGAAGCTTACTTGGTTGGTAGAGAGTTCTTTCAGAGGAAGAAGAGTAAAAACCAAGGGATGATGCTTTTAGAAACTATGGTGGGGAAAATTCAGTTTGAGGTGGAATTTCCTACTATAGATACTAGTAGTGGTGAGGGAATAATTACACTTGTCTCTAATTATCATTTGACTCGTGATAAGGTAAGGTGGGAGATTCTAACATCTCAAAGAGACGAGTACGCTATCCTTGGGTGTTATGCTTTGTATGTGATTGAAAGGTTGCAAAATATATAACATGAACCTCTGGGGATGTATTCGAAGGCATGTGGGTCAACAAGTGGATGCAAGTGGCGAGATTAAGGTTTAAAGGTGACTTAAACTTGATCAAGGTTGTAAAATTGTGTTCAAACACGGTAGAGATCAGCAAGGTGGTTGATGGTTAAATTGCATCACCAAGTTTTCAAGTCAAGGTGAAGATTGTTTAAGTATGCCTTAAAATCTTAAATGATGAAGAGAAAGAAAATATATTTTGAGATTTCCAAAACTCAGAAAACCAAAAAACGGAAAAGGTAGTATAATTTTCAATATTTTCTTATTTATAACAGGCAAGCAACATACAAGAGATCATACGAGGAATAATTTATCATCTATTATTTATTGTAATATATTAAATTAGAGTCACAAATTCTTGCGCCGACATCTCATCATCCATGTCATCTAAATTTTGTCACGTCAAATATATTCTTTGGTGGCACCACTAGAAATACATCTTCACTTTTCAAAAAAACTTTTTCTCTATTAGAAATAATCGGTTCAACACCAAGCAACTCCAAAAACATATTAATTTAACAAATAATTACTAATAGGTTTAATATATTAATTTTATAAATCGTATAGCATAACTTCTATATTTTTTTGCAATATTTTCATCTATTTAATCATTATTAATATATTTTTAAAAGTTAAAACTGATTTTGTCTGTTTACTCAATATAGTCAAATTATTTAAATTGATATAATACACGTTTTGTTTAAAAAATACAATTAACTACTTATAAAAGTTTAAATGTTAGATGAACATATAAAATAAGATAAAAAAAGAAGTATTAAACTTAAAAGACTTACACTAAATAATTAAAATATGTATTGAGTATTAAATAATTTTAAAAAAAATTACATACAAAATTAATAAAAGAATTATTCTAAAATTAAGATTTTTCATTTTTACAAAATTTAGTTGAAGACAAATTCACTAAATATTAAAAGATAAAAAAATTGTTTGTTTTAATAACATAATTCACAACATATTAGACATGTCTATTTGCAGTTAGGAATAAAATGCAAAATTAAAAATGTATTTTTTTAAAAACTGAGAGGTCCATCTTACATTTTAATGTTGTTTGTGATGATTGATGGCTATCATCTGAGTCGTTCGAATGGAGAATTTCTCTCGTCCATAAAATAATGAAGACTTGATATTTCTAAAAATTTTGAAGAAAAAAAGAAAAAAAATAATTATTTAAATTATTTTCTATTTATTTCACATTTTAAAATTTATATAACTGCGTCTTGTTTATCATTTTTATAATTCAAATATATTTTTTTCGTTAGACAAAATACTCATTTTGGTCCCTTAACTATAGGACATAGTTCACTTTGACCCCTTATCTTTTTTTCGTGCCAAATTCGTCCCTTAAGTTTCAAAACACAACAACGTTTGTCCTTTCGTTAGCTGAGCTCAAACGTCTGGGAACTTTTCGTACGTGGCAGGTGCGTTGGTCAATAGATGCATCTTCTTTATATGATACAGGAGATGTTTTCCTCTTATCCATCTTATTTATGTGCTTCATCTACTCTTCATCTTATTCATTATACGTTTTCATCTCCCTCTTCATATTGTTCAAGTCGTTTCGTTAATTATCCATGAATGCGAAGCATTCTTCTTCGCAAGCGAACATGAAGAAATTTGAAAGTATTGATTCATGTGTTTACAGTGGCTCGTGAATTGCACCATTATGTATTTGTGGAGGTAAAGTTGTCATGCGTAGGGAAACCACTGGAAATAATTTTGGAAAGAAATTTTGTGGTTGTCACAATTACAAGGTAAGCCCTAATTTCTAATTTTTGTTTGGGTATGTTAAAAAAAAGGAAAACCCAGATTGATCCAATTTTGAAATTTGCAGGGGTCCTTGCAAAGATGATGCGGTTTCTTTGATTGGTTTTATGAGGAATCTGCAGAAGACATAAACCAAGTATTGATTAATAGGTTGGAAAGCATAGAAAGGGAATTAGATGGAACCAATAATCAGTACAAAAAATTTATGGCTAGAAATGAAGAATTAGGGGATGATGTCTCAGAACTTCAAATTCAACTGAACTATATGTTGAATTGGAAAAAAAATCATTGAAGATGATGTGTTTTGTAATGTTATGTGTATGTTTGATTAAGCTTTATTAGGAGTATGTATTATGTGCAATGTGCAACCTTATGACTTCTTTTGGATTATGACTTTTTTAGGAGTATGTATCATTTTGTAAGACATTTTATCAGTTTAATATGACTTGATAATATGAACTGAGCAACATAATTTTGGTCAATACCAGAAAACGAGCAATCCAGATTAATATGAACTGATAATATGAACTTGAACATATCAGATTAAATGAACATTATCACAAAATGATATTACATAGGTATGTTCCAAAATGCATATACATGTTACATAGACATGTTCCAAAATATCATAAACATGTTACATAAAGTTGACAGAACGACATGTTACATAGACATGTTCAAAAACACCATAAACATGTTCAAAAAAGCTGACATAAAGACATGTTACATAGACATGTTCCAAAATACCATAAACTACATAAAGCCTAAAATTATAACTAGATGGTCCTCTTTGATGTTCTTCTCTTGGTTGGAGTAGATCGCCTGGTGGTAGGACCAGTTGCATTATTGGTTGCTAAGAGTCTTATTGTTGGTCCTGGGGGTATAGAGGACATTCTCACACCTCGGTTTTGTAGATTTCCAGTTCCTTTAGCTTTCTCCTTTGTGCCTTCCCCTGGTACTGCTTTTCCTTGTGAAGACTGAGTTGCATTCATTTATCCTTGTGTAACAGATGCTTGTGTTGCTGCAACTTGACTTGCAGTAGTTTTAGATGCAGAAACTTGTCTTGTCCCAATCCGACTTGCATTGGTCCCAACCTGACTTACATTTTCGTTCCTTGCAGTGCCTTGTGTTGCATTGCCTTGCAGTGCCTTGTGTTGCATTGCCTTGAGTCGCATTGCATTTAGTTGCATTGCCTTGAGTTGCATTGCCCTGACTTGCATTTCCTCGAGCTACAATGGTTTGAGATGCAATGCCTTGTGTTGCATTTCCTTGAGTTGCATTGTCTTTCCTTGCATTTCTTTGATTTGAATTTTTCCGAGTTGCATTTCCTTGAGCTGCAGTGGTTTGAGATGCAGTGCCTTGTGTTTCATTGACCTTGCAGGTTTTCTTATTATGTCCAATTTTCTTACACCTAGAGAACTTTACAATAAAACCAGTTCTTCTCAATTTTCTATCAGTGCCATCGATCTCCCCTTGCTCAAGGTTTCTCCTTTTCTTTGGTCTACCATGCATCTTTCTAAATTTAGGTGGGCTGCACATCTGGATATGGAGTTTTGGCCCACAGATTGGATCCATTCACAGGATAAAGCACATACCTATATATTGTCTTGTACCTAGATACCCTATAATAATCTGGAATGTAATCCTCAACTTTAAAATTTCTACTCTTCATGGCTGACATGGCATGGACACATGGAAGTCCTGTGAGTTCCCACCTTCTGTAGGAGCATAAGTAATCCTTCAAGTTCATAGTGAATGTTTCAGTTGTGTTTTCCACAGGTCTTACTTCAAACATATGATCATCTGACATTTTGCAATTAACATTAACAATAACAATTAACATTCTGCATTTAACATCAACAATCAGATAAATGTAAAGATTCAGTGAAGTATATAGTGTGTCTTCTGTTGGTCTAAAATGAAAGTGTATGAGCGACATTCATGTCCAACTCCTAGATCATCAATCAATAGTTTCAAAAACCATGTTCATTTATCTCTATTTTCACCTTTAATAACTGCAAGTGCTATAGGAAGCATATGATCATTAGGATCCCTTCCTATAGCTTCTAGAATTTCACATCCACAAAGCCCCTTCAAAAAGAAACCATCCAATCCTATCGCGTGGCTACATAATTTGAAACTTTCCTTGCACCCCTCGTAGCATATGTAAAGCCTTTTAAAAAATGGTCTCTGATCATCAGCACCTTCTGGAGCAGGTTCAACATTCATCTTAATTGTTGACCCTGGATTGGCACTTAGCAGTTCATGACAATAGTCATATCCTAGTGTAATCACCCAAAAAGGAACCATCAACCCTATTCCTTGCAACCACTCTTTCTCTTATTGCTTTAGTCTTGTTTATACCTACATTCCACTTCCTCGATGCCTTTTCTTTAATGTCCTAGACCTTCAACCTAGGGATGTTTTTCAATGCATTCTGAATCCTCTTGCTCAACCACTTTGTGCTTAACATACTTATATTATACTCCCTATTGCAGTTATGACTGTCAATTACTTTCCTTATTTGCCAGGTTTCCTCATTTAATAACTTGGAAAAATAAACCTCCCACTCAAAACCTTCCTTATATCTCACCTTCACTCTTTTCTTATCATTTTTTATGGTCTTTCCATTTTGAACAGCATATGGGGCAATTACTTCCTTAATGTCATCCTTTAAAGTGAAATACATTCCTAATTCCCATTTGTAATTGGCCATATCTTTTATCTCTTTCAAAATTAGGTATTTCTTCCTTTTAAACCCACTATTGTCATCACTGTCACAACCACTTTGAAGATCATCACTGTCATTGTCACCCCCCTTATATTCCTCTGTATCTTTGCTGCACTTTACTTTTCCTTTTCCTTTTGATATTTCATTACTGTCATACACAATCAGGTCTGCAATTTCATTTTCATCAATGTCCTCATAACCATCATATTCATCGTTAAAGGCTACTTCTAGGGCACTATCATATTGGTAACTCTCATCCTCACTGTCATCAGAATTGGATTAATCATGCACCTGACCATCAGTATTTGGCTCCACTTCAACATTTGTTTCTTCCACCCTACATTTACATCATTCAATCCAGAATTACTTTGTTCCACAACAAAATTTAAATCATTCAATCCATCATTAACTTCATCTATACCAACAATAGACTCCTTTAACTTTCCTTCAATGTCATCATGCAGCTTGCTAAGAAACTCCTCCATCTCATCTACAATGTTCTCAGGCTCCTCAACAGGACCATCACAATACTCAGGTGTAGACAAGTTGTGTTGAATGTAAACATGAACAATATGGTGCACCCTGTATATGTCCCCAATTTCTAGAGCACCTTTGTCATCAACTAGTTCATTCATCCCAGATTGTGGGTCTTTGTAATACATTTTCTCTACATTGTCCGTATAACCTAAGTCTTTCAATACACTAACTAACTCGAAGTAACTCCACCTATCAACATCTACTAACAATTCAGATACCAGACCTCCTTCATAGACACTAAGCTCTGGATCAACGAACTCACCACTGTGGTGAATTACGAGTTTCAGAAATTCATCCATTAAACCTAAATCCCATAAATCCCATAACAAATATTCAATTACGAAGACAAAATAAGAATAACATACCTAAATCCCCAAATCCCTAAATACCAGTTACCAACGAATATGAGAATAGTTACCTGGAAAGAAATCACATTTTCAAGCTTCGCAAGCCTTTTCAAACTCGCTTCTGCAGATTCTCGTTCTTCCTCTTTCCTTTGGCTTTCGTTTTGGACAAAATGAACATGCATATGCTATCTTGAGGTTTTGGAGATTGTCTGTCCTTATTCTCTGCCACGTTGCCTCCAACAAGCCACTTCAGCATGACAAATGCCACATGGAGTCTTTTTTGTATTTAACTAACGTTTCACTAACGGAAGGACTAACGTGGTTACATTTTGAAACTTAAGGGACCAATTTGGCACAAAAAAAATATAAGGGAACAAAGTGAACCATAACCTATAGTTAAGGGACCAAAATGAATATTTTGCCTTTTCATTAAAAATTATCCAGTCTCTTTTTTATCCTCTCCATCTTATCCGCTCAATTATAATATTTTTTATACTTTTTTTCGATAAATACTTCTATATAAAAGCACAAGGGATTCTAACCCAATACAAAAGGAAAGGCAACTGAACAAGGTGCTAAAAACAACAAAAGAACTAGAAACTACAAACCAATATACACCACTGGATTTTCGAACCAAACGTCACAGACAAAATCACCACCACCTTTGGACAAGATAAATAACCAATCCCACCCGATTTTCTTAGAGAAAAGTAAAGAAGCGACGTCATTCCAAACCCCGGTGTCAAAAATCATATTATTTATACCAATCCACACACACCAACAAAAACCCCAAGTCAAATAATAACATATTTCCAAAGTTCCGCCACTTTAATACAAAATAAAAGGTGATCCAAGGTTTCTTACTCGAACTCACAAAGCTGATAAGATGTGTCACTACCAACAAGCCTCACTCCCCTATGACCCATTTCAAGTCTAGTAGGTAAAGCATTAAAAAAGAATCTCCACCCAAACAATTTAACCTTGCAAGAAATAGGAGATTTTCATAACCTATCAAGCTCAAGATATTTTCTCTCCTCCAATAAAACCAAATTAGAATAGCTCAACGAAGAAACTCACTTATGACCATTCTTTACTGAAAACCCCTATGCATTCATCCACCACACCAATATATCGTCCAACTCAAATTTTAGCTTAACACCTAACAACAAGAAAGTTAGCTCCGACCACTCCACCACACATTCCCCCACCAATTGTTTTTTCTCAACACCTAAATCCCAATACCAATTGTCTTCTTCCCAATAACTCATAAATTCCACAGAAGGAGTAGAAGAACAAACATAGAATAAAAGACGATAAAGTACCTTTAAAGGCGTAGGACATAACCAAGGAGTGTCCCAAAAGCTAATGTCTTCACCATTTCCCAACCGACAAGAGATGCTACCAACAAATCAAGGATCATCATGAATAAGGAGACCACACACCGCTCACACATCCCTCCACCATAGAGAAAAATACGCCTCCTCCCACACATCCACTACATCCACTACATCTTCAAACATGTTACCTTTTTGTGCTGACAGTCTCATCCTCGAACAACTCAATATCGCCACAACCCACAAACGAAGAAACCAACTCCTCATCTTTCAGTGAGGTTTCCAGCGAAACAAAGCTAACTGCTACAATATGATTCAAGTCAATTTTCTACACATACCCCACATCTTCCTCAAATAACTCCACAACATCACAACCTTCAAATGACGATTCTAATTCATTAATATTCGATGAGGATGAGGTTTCCAATAAGACAAAAATAACTGCAACATTATATTTATGAGTAACCAAGCCCACACCACCACACTCCTCCACGATCCAGATGGGAAAATCAATATCCACCAAGAAGTCCCGACCACTATGACTAGTTCTAACAATAATACGTCACATGTTTGTGCTATGTTTACCGCCGGTAACTTCATCAACACAAACAAAGTTACCATAGCCAAAGGTTCAAAAAATGATGATGACCCAAAAATTAAAATCTACATAATCCAATCTTATTTTAAAAACACATCAATTCCCCGGCATTGTGGCACACAATCTTCTAATGTGTATATGTCTTAAAATTTTTACAATTCACGAGTCTTCGTGATTGATGGTACTACTCACCACTCACCGACTAATTTCATTATAGATAAATTTATTCATGATTTTTTCTAGTATATAGTATACTTTTCAATGTTTTTCTTATTTATAACAGGCAAGCACTAGACAAGAGATCGTACGAGGAACAATTTTTCTTATTATTGGAAATCTTAGCCGCATATTCGCTTTAACTTTTAACTATTGGACATATAATGGCTTCCAATGTGTTTTGTCTCTATAACAATAATATCTTGCAATTTATAGCCTCAAAATAGAATTATCACATGTTATAGTTAATTTTGTGTTAATTGTTATAGTTAATTGTGTTAATTGTTATAGTTAATTGTGTTTATTGTTAGTTAATTAATTTTATTATAAATCAATTAAGATTTGTTAACCGGACATGATTATTATATAAAGTGTATCATTTATTCATTGTAATACACATCTAATCATGGAATTATTTTTATTTTATTTCTTTCTTGTTGAGTTCAACCATACTTCTCAAGCAATGTTGTTTATAAGGACATACAATACATATTATCAAACAATGACTCAAAATTTATTACAATTAAATCACATTTAGAATCTATATTTCACTTACAATTTGTTAATAATCACTACATAAAATATATTATGTATTCATTGTAATGTACATTTCATCATTGAAACAATACTAATGAATTGAATCATCCTTTATTTTATTTGTCTTTTTGTTGAGCTCAACAATACTTCTCAACAAAAGTTGTCTAGGAGAGAATGACAAACTATTGTACATCAAATTTGTTAGAATTAAATCATAATTAAATATAATTTCATAAGAGTTTAATGGATACACACCTTAGTGTAAAGAAATTTTACAGAGACATTTAATTAAAATTTTTTAATCTATCAAATCATTAAAATTATTTTAAATTATCAGTATGATGTAACAAAATATATATATCATTTATTGAATGACGGTGTAAAATTTACACGGTCAGTGTATCACATATTTTCTCATTTCATAAAATATTTGTCTCTATTAAATTATAATTAAATAAAATTTCTATCTATTTTATGCAATTGATCTACATAATTGATCTACACAGACTCTTCAAGACTTGAGACCATTTTATTCTGAAGATCATCCTTATTATACAATTATAATAAAATGCTAATCATACATACAATCATATAACATTAAAGATCATTTGGTCATCAAGTACTATAAATTAAAAAAAAGAGTATTCAACTTTTAACAATTTACAAATCTATCATACATGATTAAATTGATTTTATAATGATGACTAGTTATACATATATTTAAAACAAAACTTAAAAAAAAAAGAAAAGAAATAGAAAAAGAAGAAGAAGAATTGTTAGCTGCAAATTGTAACCACCAACAACACCCCACTATGATGAACATCATGATGATAATAATCTTAATATTCATTGCAGCATCATATTCCACTCTGTAATCATAACAAAGTTTTCTGTACCAGTTTAGTCTCATCAGCAATCTTACAAAATATTCCTAATCAGAAGAACAAATCCACGAATCAACACCTTCTCCTCCTCTATTACTATTATTATTACTATTATCATTATTATTATTCTCCGTTGTCTTTTCATGGTTTAACGTAATTGATCCAGAACCTGAAAAGTTAACCTTACAATTACTTCCTACACCGCCACCCAAACCATCACCTGTAGAAGAAGAACCAACAACAACTTTATCACCACCAAGATGTGCATTCACTTGTCCTTGATTCACACCAAGATCTTCAAGAGATTGTACTGATAAACTTTGTTGTTGTGACTTTGCACCAAAACCTCCTAGGCTAAAAGGATGAAACTGTTGGGAAGAAGATGCGGAAAGGTTGTTGAATGTATGAATAGGTTGTTGATTTTGCATGCTAAGCATGAAGTTATGTTGTTGTTGTTGTTGATGATGAGGGTTATTATAAGGTAAACCCAAATCAGATATTGGTAGTTGTTGATGATAATTATTGTTAACAGTTGCATCAACCATGTTGTTGTTATGTGATGAGGATGAAGATGAAGATAAAATCAATGGATTTTGATGATTATGATGATTATGATAAAGCTTCTGTGGTGAAGGACGAAGAGGGTAAAAAGAAGATGTTGTTGTTGTATCAAAGTGAGATGATCTTAAAGAAGATGATGAAGTGAGAAGATCAAGACGACGAGAATAAGATGAACCTGAAAAAGGCGGTGCAGGGATACCTGTGAATTCTTGAACCATGGCTCTGAAATTCGATGTGTCGGTTGTTAGAACTGTTGTAGGCGCTCTTCTTGAAGCTCTTGTTCTCTTCTTTGAATTTCTTGTTGCATTATTTGTTGTTGCTGGTGACGGTGTTGGTGTTGGTGTTGTTCTTGCATTATTGTTGCTGTTGTTGTTATCATGAAGACCAACACCTGGAGGAGTTGTTAACAAACATTGGTTCAAGTGTTGTTGTTGTAATGAAAATGGTAATGATGGTGGTGATGAAAGTCCTTGAGATGATGGAGGAAATGAAGTTGTGTCTATGTTTGGTTGTGATTGAGAGAGATTGTGAAGGTAGTTTGGTGAAAGATCAAAGAAAGAAACTGAGTTTGAGTTTGAGTTTGATCCAAGATGAAACAATTGTGGATTGTGTGAGATGGAATTAAATTGAAGATTAGGTTGTGGATTGAAGAAATTTGAAGGAAGAAGTGTTGGATGATGAGTTCTTGAATCATATTCTTCATCACCACTTGAAGAAATGCTCCCACTATTACCAGAATCCATAGCTTGTAAATTAAGCAAAAGTAGATGAAGACAAAAGCTGAACAAAAAAAAAAGTGGTAATAAAAAGGAATTGAAAATAGTGAAAATAGGAAAAAAGGTTATGGAAGTGATGAGAAGAAGCTGTGAAAATTTTCTAATTTTGAGAAGAAGCTTTTGTAAAGAGAACAATATCTTTAGAAGCTAAGATCTTTTCCTAGGCTGTCTTTTAGATGGAGAAAAAGGAATTTTTTTTATGAAAAGAAGAGAAAAGAAGAAGAGATGGGGGAATAGATCTTGTTTATGATATAATAGAACTGGCTAGGGAAGAGGTGGTGAAGATGGGAAAGAAAGGAAAAAAAGATGAAAAGCCTTGAGAGGTAAATTACAAAAAGGCCATGTGGGGTGTGTTTGAAAATTAGGGTTTCAGTAAAAGTGAGAAGAAAAGAGAGAGAAAAAAATAAGCCAAAGAAAGGACAAGAAATGTTATTATATATCTACAACTAATATCATAAAAGTTTTTAGTGTTTTTCTATTTATTTATAAATTGAGTATATCTTTATATAACTGCAAAATTTAATATTTCAAAATAAAAACAAAGCTCTTCTCTAAAAGATTTTTAATAAAGGTTTCATATAATTGTTATTTATAAATTTATTATTTTATATTATATAATTTATTTATTTAATCAAATATTATTTATTTTCTTGGTTGTTAATTGTCTATGAATTTTATATTTAATTTTGTTAAGTTATGTCCCGGTGATATATGTGTTCGAAGTGCGATATTTTATTTTTATTTATCTTAAAAAATTAATTTTATTTAATAAACTATTTGATAAAAAATGAGTTAAGTTTAATGGTAAGTTATATTATTTTAAATAATTTAAAAAAATATATTAAATGTATTTTTTAGTTTTTCTTAATAAAAAATTATTTTAATTTAAAAAGTTAGAGTTTATTTTAAATTATTTTTTAAATATTTATAATACATTCATTTCTTAATTAACAATTTTAAATTTTAAATTAATTTTGCATACAATATTCAACCAAATTTTATCATATTAATAAAATAATTTAAAGTTTAAATAGATTATGTGCGGAACTCACCCACTAAATATATTAAATAATTGTAAATTCAAATCAATACTTCACCCTTTTAAATTTTTTAATAACTTTTTTACCATACAGTTTTATTGAACATAATATCTAATATATGATATCATTTAACTAAATTTAAATTGAATTTTGCTGAAGAATATCAATATCTAATATATGATATCATTTAACTCTCGAATATATATTTAAGCTATGTGTTTGTTTGTTGTTAGAAAAAAATAGAGAGGTTAAGTTTAGAAAATCCTTTGGACAGTGCAAGGTGGGGTAGGCATTGGAGTAGAGAGAAAAGGATTGCCGGTGGCTGGCAACGGGTCAAACTCAAAGTGAATGGTGAGAGAGATTTTTGAATGTGAAAGGGGTGAAAAGGATGTAGGATAAGAACTATTCAAACTTTTACTAAGACAAAAAAGTTATTTGAAGATTAATTATTTTATTATTGTTTACATAATATAATTTAGTGTGAGAGACTAAAAAAAGAAAGTAGGGCCAAGGGTTGTAGGGCAGGATGAATATATTGCAAGTTATTATACACATAAGGTGTTATTTGGGTAAGGTCATAATTTCCAAAGCATTAGATCAGCAATCTGGTTTCAAGTTCTACTACATCGTTTTTTTTTTATTATTTCAATTTTCAAAAAGTTGTGGATTTCTTAATGTATGCTTAGTTATTATATATTTTAGATTTGTTGGTAATTAAAGTATATATAATTTATCTTTTCTATTTCTTTTCTTTCTTTCTTTTTTCTTCTTCTTGAATGACAATATATATATACACTCTATTATTGGTGAGAGAGATTAGACATTTATCATTTATCGATTCAAGATTTTTTTTCTTCAGGTGTCTTAGTATTGCACAAGGAGAATTCATTCTCATCTCCTTATTCATTTTAGTCTGAGAATCAAGATTACATATTTTATTAATGATTTTTGTTTTTTCTCTCTTTCACCATCATCTTCTGAATTATCCTTTCTTCGTGTTCATCTTCTATATTGTTTCTTCTCTTTGTTTCTATGGCTCAATAAAATGCCTCATACTATTCGTGGTCTAGATTCATAAAAGTTACTCTTTGATCAAAAAATAAATTAAGGTTCAAAGATGGAACCTTAATTCGACTTGAATCTTCCAATCATACATCCATCAGTTGGGACCAGTGTAATGCCATGGTTATGATATGGATTACGAACTCGGTTGACACTGATGGATACGACCAAAAAATATAGGATGAGCTCCAAGATTGTTACCTTCAAGGTGACATCTTTTGCAGCTCTGATCTTTAAGAAGAGATATATGCTCATAAACAAGGTGATCAGAATACTACTCGGATCGTTACAACCCTAAAAAAGCTCTAACAATAAAAGTTTTTCGTCATTTTCCTATATGTAGTTGCAACCCGACATGCATTTGTCATCTCATTCTCAGCATAAAAAATTAAAGAGAAAGAAACTATTTTATCCGATTTTTGAAGAGCCTCAATCAACAATATGCCCATGTTGGAGCCTAGATTATGCTCATAAACCCATTACCTCCTATAAACAATGTTTTTTCGTTACTTATTCAACAAGAAAGACATCAGATCACATCGGTGGAGGAAGAGAAAATAGTTTCTCATATAAGCAAATCCTACATGTTTGGTCACCCTTTTCATATTGATCCAAGAAACTACCCTCTCAACAAAAACAAAGGTATCAAGATTTGTACTTATTGCAACAAACCACCATACACGATTGAGGTGTGTTTCAAGAAGCACAACCTCCCTTCATACCTGAAAAAGCCTAACATTGCTAACCTCTCAACTAATGATAATCTCCAAGAAGATAAATTTACACATCAATTTGAAGTTTATACTAACCATATAGGGTTTACTCTATACCAACAAAAGACTTATTAGCTTTGGTACAAGCAAGCCTCACTTCTCCAGCTACAAACATTCACTGCCTCAATTCTTACTTCAATTCACCATCAGTAAATCCTAATTATTTAAATAACTTTATAATGTTGTATGAATTTTGGATACAAGGGGATCAAATCATGCGTGCCACTCCATAAGTTTATTCACCCACAATACCGAAATTAAACCTATCAATATTTGGCTTCCTAATGGAGTCATCTTAACCACTAATTTTTCTAACACAATTCATTTAATGATCAGTTTTACCTTAACAATGTCTTATAGATTCCTAACTTTTACACAAACATAATTTATGTCCCTAAACTCACTTGTTACATAGATTGCAATGTAACATTTACTTCATCTGATTGTATAATAAAGGGGAATCATAATCCGATGAAGATTGGTGCATCTAAATTCACTATTATAAAAAATACATTTACCTTGGTTGCAAAAAGATATTTTACTTCGGTTTCATGTGTCATACCCCAAATTTGCCCCGTCAAATTATATGATCATTTTTACTGACATTTCAATATTATTACTACGTTTCTAAAATTATTCACTACGCCAAAAGTAAGTTTTAACAGCGCACCTTAGACAACGCTTTTGTACAAAAGCGCTGCTATAAGTGAAAAAAAAAACACGGAAAACGTATAAAATAATTAGTAAAAGCGCTGCTAAATATATGACCTTAGACAACGCTTTTAAAAAGCGCTGCTAAAGGATTGCTTTAGAAAGCGCTTTATCATAAGCGTTGGCAAAGGGCCACTTTAGACAGCGCTTTAAGAAAGCGCTGTCTAAAGTCATAAAAAATTAAAAATAATAATAGAAAAGAGCTGCTAAAGGTCACTATTAGCCAGCGCTTTTCAAAAGCGCTGTCTAAGGTCCACTTTAGCCAGCGCTTTTAGAAAGCGCTGTCTAAACCCTTATAAGTCAGAATTAAAAAGCAGAACATTTGTATTCACAGTATCACTATCATACGCAAACAGAAACCCTTTCCCTCGCGAAACCCATTTCCGTCTCCGTCTCAAATCGTCCTCCACCGTTCGCCGTCGTACCATCCTCCACCGTCTCGCTCTGTTTTCCTCCACCCACACCGGCCGGTTCTCAAGGTATGTTCTTTATTTAAAATGTGTTTAACTCCATTGAAAATGTGTTCTTTAGCATTTTTAGCATTTAGCATTTTTAGCATTTTTTGGATATATAACAGCATTTGGTAGGGCTTGATATACAACAACATTTAGCATTTTTAGCATTTGGCAAGGCTTGATATATAACAGCAACATTTTTAGCACTTAGCATTTTTAGCATTTTTTGGATTCTTAGTTCTATGTTTTGGAATATAAAACATGATATATGATGGTGAAACATGATATAAAACATGATATCTTGGTTCTACTTTTATGTTTATGTTTATTACAGGTTATTAGAATATATTACATTTTTAGCACTTAGCATTTTTACTATTTTTTGGATTCTTGGTTCTATGTTTTGGAATATAAAACATGATATATGATGGTGAAACATGATAGTGAAACATGATATAAAACATGATATCTTGGTTCTATTTTTATGGTGAAACATGATAGTGAAACATGATATTGGGTTTATGTTTATGTTTATTACAGGTTATTAGATGGCTACTAACGACGATCACCCACGTGATGATTCTCTGCATGATGGAGATAAGGTCGTTAGTAAAACTGAAATGGAATATAGAAGAGGAATAACAATAATGAAGAGAATAATACGGGATAGAGACCAAGGCATAAAGTATGAAGTGCATTGGAGCCAAGAAGGCCAACTCATTGAGCCTAACGGTTCAACGTTGACAAGTTATCTCGGTTCCGTGGTAAGAAGAGAAATTCCAATCACATGTGAAGATTGGAGAGCAAGAGTGTTGGACGACGCTAAAGATAAAATATGGAGTGAGATACAGGTACCATATGTGATGTTAATTGTTTTTAATGACGATTATGTCTATAAATTACTTATACTAACGCACTTTGTTTATGATTTTCATAGAGGTCGTTCTTCATTGAGGATACAAGGAGATATTATATTCTTAAATTGGCTGGGAAACTACATAGAGGCTTTAGAGCTTTCTTGTCAAACAAGTTTCTAAGGGATGCAGATAAAAACTTTGTTGATGCAGAGCTTCCAAGGAAATATGATGATTTGATTACAGCTGAAGAATGGGAAACTTTTAAATCGAAAAGAAGTACCCAAAAATTTGAGATCTTAAGTGTCGTAAATCAACAACGAGCTTCAAGTCCAGCATATCCATACATAAAAGGCCGTATGGGATATGCACGACTACAACAATCTATTGTAAGTATCTATAAATTGCAAAGTATCTTTAATATATACACGCTTATATTTAATCATGTTTTTTGGCTTAATGTGTAGCTAACAAAAGAGAATAGTTCTGAAACATCTCTTTCGGAACACATTTTGTGGAAGGAAGCACGTGTGTGTAAGGATGGAGCTGTTGAAGAAAAAGTTCAACAAATTTTCGAGAGATGTGTAAGTATAACATTATTTATTTAATTACATCATACTTTTATTTATTTAATTACATCATTCTTTAACTACAATATTTATATGAATTTCAGGAGAGTCTTTCCCAGTCTATACCTCCGGACAAAGATACTGATTGCAGGAGAATACTCTCACGAGCATTAGATATTCGAGAGTATTCAGGTCGAGTGAGGGGTAAGGGATTTGGGATCACTCCCACATTCTTGAAAAAAAACAAATACAAAATCTCCAAGCAATAAAGAACTGCAGGAGAAGTTAGAAAAGTTACAACAAGAAGTCTATGAGCTGAGAAAGGAAAAGGAAATCGATCAAGCTACAGACTTTAAAGATACTAGTGACAAAGCTAGTATCAACGGTAACTTTGGACAAAATATTCCCGAGGTAACTATATACCATCTTTATAAATTATAAAACCATGTTTATTAACTATATAACCATGTTTATTAATTATATAACCATATTTATTAAATTATAGGGCATTTCCGGGTGTCAACTCTATTTGTCTACACCGACTTATCAGATGGTTGGAAAGGGAAAAGTGTATAATATCTCAGGAGAAATGCTTCACCATAGACCCCTCCCAGAGGGATTTTTAAAAGTATCGGTCGACGTCGTTTTAGAGGGGGGGTGCGTTGTTACCACTACCTGACGATGTGGCAGATGCAACATTGGTGGCAGATGCAATAAGATCGTTTGTTGCATGGCCATCAAGCCTCGTTTGCGTAGATAATGAGGTATGCTTAAAATCGTTTACTATTCAAATTTTTATGGCAATTATACTTACATTTTGTTTACATGGTAATGTTAGACTCCCACTAAATCCATTCCAAAAAATAAGGGGATTAGGCGGGATACCGAGTCAATTGCATCATTTGAGGTAACACAATTATATGACATTATGCTATGAGAAATGCTAATTTGTGATTTTATACTTTCCCTAACTAATTATATGATAAGTAGATTCATGCTAAAGAGACTTCACAACTCAGTAGGGGTAAGACGCCTGAAATTAGCAACATTTCGACACAAAAAAAGAATATTGCTAAGAAGACAGTGGCACATAAAAAAACTACTTCTCAGTTCAGGTCGTGCCTTCAGACATATTTAGGAATTACATATATTCCAGATGGTCGTACCCGGCTTATATCTATGAGTGCAGATATCTTTGGTTTTGAATATTTTGAAGCAATTGGTAGAGAGGACATGGAGCAAGTTTTTAGGCGTTTGGAATTAGGCCTCGGTGTTATCGGTATATACATCAGGTATACTCCGATCAACTTTGTTTAATTAAATGAACAATTTAATCCCTCATTTCAATGAATATAGTATAATGTTAATCATGTTTTAATTTAAGGTTTATGTATGACAACATTGTGCGCCCGCGTGGATTGGAAGCAAGATTTGGCTTCTTAGCTCCCAACACTGTCAATTTCGGGTTGATTGTAACGAGACTAGATGATGTCATATCATATGTACTAGGTTTATTCGTGGCCAGTAAAGATACCGAGAAGTTGTTCTTTTTGCCATATAATACTGGCAACGAGTTAGAATTTCATCCTAGCTTAATCTATTATAGTTTTCCGTTTTTGTCCATTGTTTAATCTTTGTTTAATCTTACAGTGGACACTGGCTATTGGTTGCGATTAATCCTATGAGAGAAACTGTGTATTATCTGGACTCGTTATACAATGATTGGTCAACATATCCATATTTGAAACAAATGATTGACACGTAAGTGTTTCTCTCCCAAAGAGATATTCAAGTTTATGTTTATGTTTATGGTCAACATATCTAGATTTGTGTTTATGTTTATGATTCTATAGTGTTCTACTTGCTTTTCGCTCCCAACGAGATATTCAAGTACCAAAAAGTAGAGCGAACAACGTTACATGGATCAGAGTGGAAGTATATTTTCACAAAGAGATATTCAGTTTTGCTTACTTTAGTGATGATACTTGATAAAACAATTTAAGGGGTATATCCTGATATATATTCGTATTTTCTTTCCATGTGTAGTGTCCTCGCGAGTGTAACAGTATAGATTGTGACTATTTTATGTTGAGGTTTATGAAAGAAACTATTCTTTTGGATCGATTAGAGATTCCATCCACAATATGGATTTCTAACTTATGAATTACATACTATTTTTATAATTTGTGTTTCTCATAAAATGACATATTGTTTTAACTAAATCACATACTATGTTATATTATTATATATGTAGTACTTTGAGGAATTCAATTGTGCACATTACTCAAAAGATCAATTGGATGAACTTATGGAGGAATGGTGTCAATTCATTATCGGGTTGAGAATTTTATAAGCTAAGGTATATTGTCTTATTTCCTTTGATGAGAACTTTCAAGTTTTGAGTATAAATTAAATTCGAATAAAGTGCAACGTTAACATTATCATGTTATGAATTTTGATCATTTGATTTTTTTCCCAGGTATATAGGTACATATGTGTAGAAGATAGAACTAAGATATTCATGTTTTTGTTGTTTCATGAGAATTCTCGAAGATAGAAAGATGTATAGATGTAAATTCAATTTTGAATATTTTAGGCATTTTACCTAGTAGAATTTTAACTTGTATCATAAATTTTGTAAATGTTGTTGTCTATATCTTGTATAGAATTTTTACTTGTATCATAACTTGTAAAAAGATGTATAAATGTTGTTGTTGTTGTTGTCTTTATTGGAATGAAGCTACCAAATATGGAGCATAAGAGATAATTCTGAAAACTTGGATCAAAATATTGGAATGAAGCTACCAAATATTGGAATGAAGCTACCAAATATGATAAAAATTCTGATTAAAATAGATAATTTATTAAAAAAAAAATTGGAAACAATAGACAGTGCTTTAGCAAAAAAGCGATGTAAAAACTTTAAAAAAAAGCGCCGCCTACAGTCTGAAAGCATTGTCTAAAGTGGGGGAATAGACAGCGCTTTCAAAGGAAAGCGCTGTCTAAAGCCTACTTGGAAAAAATTACCAAGCGCTGTCTAAAGTGGACATAAGACAGCGCTTTTACATTGAAAAAAAGCGCTGTCTTTTCTTTTAGCAGCGCTGCTTTAGGCAGCGCTTTAAAGCGCTGTTAAAGACCAAAAAAGCGCTGTCTTTTCCCTTTTTTGTAGTAGTGATTGATTCAATTAGCTTATTTTTGGGTCTTATTTTAATGGGGTTATAAATTCATAAAAAGGGTATAAATTTGTCATAAGGGATCTTTATTTTTGTTTTAGAATGGCCCATTGCGTTTCAGGCCCATTTCAAATCATAAAAGGAGGAAGGTGCTCTGTTGTACAGAAGGGGGCATTGTTTCAAGTGGACCATCAAAGTTTGATTGCCCATTAAAGGGTTTTTGACTCATTTTTATAAAAAAAAGGAGGGTGCACGTTTTTGAATGATCAGATAGGCCCAATTTCATTTTTGAATAGAGACCCATTTGCGTTTGTTAATCATTATTATAATATTTTTATTATTGATATTATTATCAATGATTTTATTATTAATATCATTATTACTATTATTACTATTTTATTATATCTATTATTATCATTATTATTATTATTATTATTATTATTATCATTTTTTATATTATTATCAAAAGTATATTATTTTCGTTGACTTTGGTCAAAATTAGGAAACCCTAATCACTAAGGTTGCAAGCCAACGACGCCCTATTCTTCGTGGTGCTCAAACAAAACCAAAAAAAAAATACTCTACAGATTAAACAAAGAAACATATCAAATCTTAAAAGTGAAACAAATCCAGAAACGCAAAAGAAATCTAATCGTATCCAATTACATATAGAATTGTCCAAAATTATATCGTATCAATTACAAAATCAAATCTTAAATCTCTAAATTACAACAAAATCTCCTAATTTCTAATCGAATTAATCAACTCTAATCACTAATTTGTAACGATAATCAAACAAAATTTCCTAATTTGACTAACCTAAGAACGCTATAAATAGCCCTAATTTTCTAAGAAATAGAGGGGAAGAGAAAATGGTAACATAAGGAGAAGAAGGAGTAGAAAGGAGTTTGTGTGGCTTTAAATCTTCAAACAGATCTGCCTTCATCCTAGATTTGGGTTTCAAAGTCGGAAACCCTAGATCTAAGTCGCCGCCACCTTCGCCACCACCTTCGTACCTATAAATCAGAGAAGATGAGAGTATTAGGGATCATAATCGGAGAAAGCGAGCACAGTAAAGCACGATATTAAGGTAACAATGCATCTAGATTGGATTTTTTTTATTGTTGGGAGGAGATTTTGGTTTTTTGTACGGATTTTGTGTTGAGATCTAGGCTTAGCCATCGTCACCTCTGTGGTTCTGCGATTAGGGTTTGGGGTGTTTCTTTTGTGGTTGGTAAGCGAAAAGAGAGGCGAGAGAAGGAACAGAAGGAGAGAGAGAGAGAGAGAGAGAGAGAGAGAGAGAGAGAGAGAGAGAGAGAGAGAGAGAGAGAGAGAGAGAGAGAGAGAGAGAGAGAGAGAGAGAATGAAATGAGCGAAAATGAAAAAGAAAATAGAAAAAATATATTCACTCGTGATTTCGTGCTTGCAATCCCCTGTTCCCTTACCGTGTACACTCGTTCATCATCCCATGATTTGAATCAAACGATCTCAAAACCGCGTGCCACTGTATACCTATGCACTCACCCACACGCGGTCCAAACGGACCTCTCAGCATTTAAAGTTTTGGGCCAAGCCCATTGCTAAATCAACCCCACAATTGCTTCCTTAGTTCAACAATACACCCCTCATGCATTCTGGGCCAAGTCCAACATCTGGACTTTGACCATTAATATTTACACCCTCCAGTTTTACTATTCTGTTGTAAAGCTCACTCCCATGCAATTGGGTCTAAGTCCAATATCTAACTTTAGGGACCTGATATCCACACCCCCATATTTTACTACCTAAACAAAATTCACACCCCCCTGCATTTTAAAAATAAAATTGATTTATTTTTTTATATTATCATTTGTTTTTTCATTTGTTTTTTTATTTATCATTATTTTTTTGGTTTATCACATTAATATATAATCTTACACAATTAATGAATTATAGGACCTTATTAATATTAAAAATATATTTTTAATAAATCATAATAGTATTTAGTAATTAAACTTTTTTTCTTAAATACTAACTCTTTTTAAATACCTTAATTACATTAAATAATTTTCTCATGCATTAAAATATATATTTTTCTCATACTGCATCGTATATTGGAAAACATCTAACCAATCAAATACAAACTTTTTTCTACTAACTTAATTTAAAATTCTATTTATTTTTCAAAAAGGATTATGAATCTATTTTATATTAATTCCAATTACCTCATAAACCCATTACCTCCTATAAACAATGTTTTTTCGTTACGGATTCAACAAGAAAGACATCAAATCACATCGGTGGAGGAAGAGAAAATACTTTCTCATATAAGCAAATCCTACATGTTTGGTCACCCTTTTGATATTGATCCAAGTAACTACCCGCTCAACAAACAAAGGTATCAAGATTTGTACTTATTGCAACAAACCATCATACACCATTGAGGCGTGTTTCAAGAAGCACAACCTCCCTTCATACCTGAAAAAGCCTAACATTGCTAACCTCTCAACTAATGATAATTTCCAAGAAGCTAAAATTACACATCAATTTGAAGTTTATGCTGACCATATAGGGTCTCCTCTATACCAATAAAAGGCTTTATTTCTTAGAACATAGTTTGGTTCTACATCCTTGTAATAATTTTGATGATAACAAATACATGATATATATATATATATATATATATATATATATATATATATATATATATATATATATATATATATATATATATATATATATATATATATATATATATATATATATATATATATATATATATATATATATATATATATATATATAAAGAATAAATATGCTCTCTAATTATGTATTTAAATATACAGAGTAATTATGATAAAAGAAGCATAGAAGATGATGAGATTTATGTTTTGAAGCTCTGTTTAAGACACAACACACTTAGAAGCAAATCTGTGTAACACGCTAAATAGATGAAGTTCTGATGTTACAACTTCTGAAGCACCAACGCAGGAAGAAAAATCTCAGATATTCTGATAAGTAAAGTTCTAGAAGAACAAAAGAAGTCTCAATGCACTCACCTATTCAATTGTTCTAAAGAATCAACAATTAAGCTACACTCTGATAGTAAATACTCTGAAATGCAAAAGAAGCTTCAACGTATCATCCAAGTTCTAATGAATATCAAGAAACTCCGATGATCTAAATTCTCAACGGTAATATTCGTATTCTAATAAAATCCTAAGGAAGCAATGCTCTGATCCGTTACAACGCATTCATTATAAATAAAAAAGTAACGGCTGAACCAAGATAAAGATCTATATATTTGGAAAGTGCATTAATAAAATTTTATCAACCTTCCAAAAACAACTTCTCTTATCTTTCACATATCGCCTATATAAAGAAGACTTGAAGAAGAAAACATATACAACACTACTGCGCACTAAAAAGAGAAATATTTTTACCCAGTTCTATCGTGTGCTTTACAATTGTGTATACATCACTGTTGTGTTATAGTTTTGTTAAGAAACATCATTGTACACACTCTTATTTGATTTATTCTGTATTACCTTGAGAAAACTGAGTTGTGTTTTAAACTCAAGAAGACAATGACAGTAGTCATTATATCTATGTAATCAAGTTTTGATTAGTGGATTAAGACCTCGTTTGAGAGAGGCGAAATCACCTTGGGGGATGGACTGGAGTAGTTTGAGTTCAAACGAACTAGAATAACCAACGTGTATACTATTTTAATTTTGAAAACTCCAATTCAACCCCCCCTTCTTGTGTTTTTCCATTCTTCATTATTAGCTTTGCTACAACCAAGCCTCACTGCTCCAACTGCAAACATTCACTGCCTCAATTCTTCCTTCAATTCACCATCAGGAAAACCTAATTATTTAAATACCTTTATATTGTTATATGGATTTTAGATACCGGGGGCTCAAATCATGTGTGCTACTCCATAAGTTTATTCACCCATAATACCGAAATTAAACCTATCAATATTTGGCTTCCTAATGGAGCCATCTTAAGCATTAATTTTTATAACACAATTCATTTAATGTTCAGTTTTACCTTAATAGTGTCTTATAGATTCCTAACTTTTACACAAACATAATTTATGTCCATAAACTCACTTATTACATAGATTACAACGTAACATTCACTTCATCTGATTGTATAATAAAGGGGAATCATAATCCGACGAAGATTGGTGCAACTAAGTTTACTACTACAAAAAACACATTTACCTTGGTTGCAAAAGAAATTTTACTTCGGTTTCACATGTCATGTCCCAAATTTGCCCCGTCAAATTCAATGACCATTTTTACTGAGATTTCAATATTATTACTACGTTTCTAAAATTATTGATTCAATTTTCTTATTTTGAGTCTTATTATAATGGGGATTTAAATTCATAAAAAAGTGTAGTTTTGTCATAAGGGATCTTTATTTTTGTTTTAGAATGGCCCATTTCAAATCATAAAAGGAGGGAGGTGCTTTGTTGTACAGAAGGAGGCATTGTTTCAAGTGGGTCATCAAAGTCCAATTGTCGATTAAAGGGTTTTTGACTCATTTTTAATAAAAAGGGAGGATGCTGTTTTGTAATGATCAGATAGGCCCAGTTTCCTTTATGAACAAAGGCCCATTTGTGTTTGTTAATCATTATTATAATATTTTTATTATTGAATTTATTATCAATGATATTATTATTAATATCATTATTACTATTTTTAATATTTTATTATATTTATTATTATTATGATGATTTTTTATATTATTATCAAAAGTATATTATTTTCGTTGACCTTGGTCAAAATTAGGAAACCCTAATCACTAAGGTTGCAAGCCAGCGGCACCCTGTTCTTCGTGGTGCTCAAACAAAACCCAAAAACATATATTGTACAGATTAAGCAAAGAAACATATCAAATCTTAAAAGTGAAACAAATCCAGAAACGCAAAAGAAATCTAATCTTATCCAATTACATACAAAGTTGTCCAAAATTATATCGTATCAATTACAAAATCAAATATTGAATCTCTAAATTATAACAAAATCTCGTAATTTTTAATCGAATCAATCAACTATAATCACTAATTTGTAATGAAAATCAAACAAAATTTCTTAATTTGACTAACCTAAGAATGCTATAAATAGACCTTATTTTCTAAGAAACAGAAGGGAAGAGAAAATGGTAACATAAGGAGAAGAAGGAGTAGAAAAGAGTTTATGTGGCTTCAAATCTTCAAACAGAGTCGCCTTCGTCCGAGATCTGGGTTTCAAAGTCTAAAACCCTAGATCTGAGTGGCTGCCGCCTTCGCCACCACCTTCGTACCGACAAATCAGAGAAGACGAGTTGATTAGGGATCAGAACCAGAGAAAGTGATCTTAGTAAAGCACATTATTAAGGTAATGGTGCATCTAGATTGAATTTTGTTTTGATTGTTGGGAGGAGATTTGGAATTTTTTGTAGGGATTTGGGTTGAGATATAGACTTAGTCATCGTCGTCAACATGGTTATACGATTAGGGTTTTGGGGTGTTGTTTTTGTGGTTGGTAAGCGAAGAGAGAGGAGAGAGAAGAAACAGAAGGAGAGAGAGAGAGAGATAAAGATAAAATGAAATGAGGGAAAATGAAAAAGAAAACAGAAAAAATATACTCTCTCGTGATTTTGTGCTTGCAATCCCTTGTTCCCTTATCGTGTACACTCATTCATCATCCCACGATTTGAATCAAATGGACTCAAAACTGCACGCCCACCGTAAACCTATGCACTCATCCACATGCGGTCCAAACTACCTCTCAGCGTTCAAAGTTTTGGGCCAAGCCTATTGCTAAACCAACTCCACAATTGCTTCCTCAAATCAATAATACACCCCTCGTGCATTCTGGACGAAGTCCAACATTTGGACTTGGGCCGTTAATATTTAAACCCTCCAGTTTTACTATTCTGTTATAAAACTCACCATATGCAATTGGGCCTAAGTCTAATATCTGGATTTAGGGCCCTATTATCCATACCCCCAGACTTTACTACCTAAACTAAATTCACACCCCCTGCGTTTTAAAAATAAAATTGATTTTTTTTATATTATCATTTATTTATTCATTTGTTTATTTATTTATCATTGTTTTTTTGGTTTATCACATTAATATATAATCTTGCATAATTAATGAATTATTGGACCTTATTAATATTAAAAATATATTTTTAATAAATCATAATAGTATTTAATAATTAAACTCTTTTTTCTTAAATACTAACTCTTTTTAAATACCTTAATTACATTAAATATTTTTTCTCATGCATTAAAATATATTTTTTCTCATACTGCATCGTATATTCGGAAACTTCTAACCAATCAAATACTAACTCTTTTCTATTAACTTAATTTAAAATTCTATTTATTTTTCAAAAAAGATTATGAATTTATTTTATATTAACTGCAATTACCTCATAAACCCATTACCTCCTATAAACAATATTTTTTCGTTACACATTCAACAAGAAAGACATCAAATCACATCGGCGGAGGAAGAGAAAATAGTTTCTCATATAAGAAAATCCTACATGTTTGGTCACCCTTTTGATATTGATCCAAGAAACTACCCTCTCAACAAACAAAGGTATAAATATTTGTATTTATTGCAACAAACCACCATACACCATTGAGGCGTGTTTCAAGAAGCACAACCTCTCTTCATACCTGAAAAAGCCTAACATTTCTAACTTCTCAACTAATGATAATCTCCAAGAAGATAAATTTACACATCAATTTGAAGTTTATCCTGACCATATATGGTTTACTCTATACTAACAAAAGGCTTCATTTGTTAGAATATAGTTTGGTTCTACATCCTTGTAATAGTTTTGATGATAACAAATACATGATATATATATATATATATATATATATATATATATATATATATATATATATATATATATATATATATATATATATATATATATATATATATATATATATATATATATATATATATATATATATATATATGCTCTCTAATTATGTATTTACATATGCAGAGTAATTATGATAAAAGAATCATATAAGATGATGAGATTTAAATTTTGAAGCTCTGTTTAAGACACAACACACTTAGAAGCAATTTCGTGTAACACGTTAAATAGATGAAGTTCTAATGTTACAACTTATGAAGCACCAACGCTGCAAGCAAAAGCTCTGATATTCTGATAAGTAAAGTTCTGGAAGAACAAAAGAAGTCTCAATTAACTCATCTATTCAATTGTTCTAAAGGATCAGCACTTAAGCTACACTCTGATAGTAAATATTCTGAAATGTAAAAGAAGCTTCAACGTGTCATCCAAGTTCTAATGAATATCAAGAAACTCTGATGATCTAAAGTTTCAACGGTAATATTCTTATTCTAATAAGATCCGAAGGAAGCAATGCTCTGATCTGTTACAATGCATTCGTTACAAATTAAAAAGTAACGTCTAAACAAAGACAAAGATCTATATTTTTAGAAAGTGCATTAACAACATTTTATCAACCTTCCAAAAACAACTTCCCTTATCTCTCATGCCTCGCCTATATAAAGAAGACTTGAAGAAGAAAACAGATACAACACTACTGCGCACTAAAAAGAGAAATATGTTTACCCAGTTTTATCTTGTGCTTTACAATTGTGTATACATCACTGTTATGATATATTTTTGTTTAGAAACATCATTGTACATACTCTTATTTGATTTATTTTGTATTACCTTGAGAAAACCGAGTTGTGGTTTAATTTCAAGAAGGCATTGGCAATAGTCACTGTATCTGTGTAATCAAGTTTTGATTAGTGGATTAAGACCTCGTTTGAGAGAGGCGAAATCACTTTGGCGGGTGGACTGAAGTAGTTTGAGTTCAAACGAACCAGGATAACCAACATGTATAATGTTTTAATTTTGAAAACCCCAATTCAAACTCCCCTTCTTGTGTTTTTCCATTCTTCATTATTAGCTTTGCTACAACCAAGCCTCACTGCTCCAACTACAAACATTCACTGCCTCAATTCTTCCTTCAATTCACCATCAGGAAAACCTAGTTATTTAAATACTTTTATATTGTTGTATGGATTTTAGATACTGGGGGCTCAAATCATGTGTGCTACACCATAAGTTTATTCACCCACAATACCGAAATTAAACCTATCAATATTTGGCTTCCTAATGGAGCCATCTTAACCACTAATTTTTATAACACAATTCATTTAATGATCAGTTTTACCTTAACAGTGTCTTATAGATTCCTAACTTTTACACAAACATAATTGATGTCCCTAAACTCACTTATTACATAGATTACAATGTAACATTCACTTCATCTAATTGTATAATAAAGGGGAATCATAATCCGGTGAATATTGGTGCAACTAAGTTCACTACTACAAAAAACACATTTACCTTGGTTGCAAAAGAAATTTTACTTCGGTTTCACGTGTCATATCCCAAATTTTCCCCGTCAAACTCAATTACCATTTTTACAAAGATTTCAATATTATTACTAAGTTTCTAAAATTATTGATTTAATTTTCTTATTTTGGGTCTTATTTCAGTGGGGGTTTGAATTCATAAAAAGGGTGTAGTTTTGTCATAAATGATCTTTATTTTTGTTTTAGAACGGCCCATTGCGTTTCAGGCCCATTTCAAATCATAAAAGGAGGGAGGTGCTTTGTTGTACAGAAAGAGGAATTGTTTCAAGTTGGTCATCAAAGTCCAATTTCCCATTAAAGGGTTTTTGACTCATTTTTAATAAAAAAGGGAGGGTGTATGTTTTGTAATGATCATATAGGCTCAATTTGCTTTATGAACAAAGGCCCATTTGCCTTTGTTAATCATTATTATAATATTTTTATTATTGAATTTATTATCAATGATATTATTATTAATATCATTATTACAATTATTATTATTTTTATTATTATGATCATTTTTTATATTATTATCAAAAGTATATTATTTTCGTTGACCTTGGTCAAAATTTGGAAACCCTAATCACTAAGGTTGCAAGCCAGCGGCGCCCTGTTCTTTGTGGTGCTCAAACAAAACCCAAAAACATACACTTTACAGATTAAACAGAGAAACATATCAAATCTTAAAAGTGAAACAAATTCAGAAATGCAAAAGAAATCTAATCTTATCTAATTACATACAGAATTGTCCAAAATTATATCGTATCAATTACAAAATCAAATCTTAAATCTCTAAATTACAACAAAATCTCATAATTTCTCATCGAATCAATAAACTATAATCACTAATTTGTAACGAAAATCAAACAAAATTTCCTAATTTGACTAACCTAAGAACGCTATAAATAGACCTTATTTTCTAAGATACAGAAGGGAAGAGAAAGTGGTAACATAAGGAGAATAAGGAGTAGAAAGGAGTTTGTTTGGCTTCTGTAGCAATAACAAATGTAGCGGTGTAAATCGATGATCGAACTATTAATTAACTCGACTTGCAAAAGCAAGAGTCACCACCACGCTTTATTATTTCCAAGGGAAAAGGAAAAAGAGCGAAATAAAACCCTTAAATATGCAACGTAAAGTAATACCTAAAAGTAATAAAATTATAATACATTTTTTGAAAGAGATCGAAGGTTAGGGGATTGGTTATACAAAGGGAAGCTACTAGCACCCAATGCATCTGCGGTACTCCGTAGGAACCTTTTGAAATATCTACTTTTTGGTTAAAATTGTTTGTTTGGTTAAAATGAGTGTAGACGAGATTTTGAAGATACGACGACCTAGTGTCAAAGTTTTGACTTAAAGGTGTGAGTTTTAAAATTGAGTTTTTTTAGGAAAATTAACTTAAGATTAACAAAAATAATAAAAAAAATGAGTGAAGGGATTCACACAATCGTATAAGATGTGTTTGATTGCATGAAGTCAACAAATTTAATCATTTCTCTTGGAATAAAGCAAACAAACGATATAGTAAGCTATAGAAATTAAAATGAGTTAAATTGAAAATATCGCAAAGTTATCCAACATTGAAAGAAAAATCACAAAGAAATAAATCCAAACAACAATTAATGACAAGTAAACAATGAGGATGAAAAATTAAAAGTAGAAGAAAGATGTAACAAAGTTATCTAAACTAACTAAAATTCTAAGGTTACTAAATTAATTCTAAATCTAAGTTAAAAATTCTAAAGTTATTAAATTAATTCTAAAATTAAGTTAAAATTCTAAAGTTACTAACTAAATTAAAATTATAAAATTGTTACAATAATTCTAAGTCGAAATTAATTTCTAAAACCATCTAAATAAAAGACTACATGATTATTTAATTGACCTTAAACTAAAATAAAAAGAGCTAAGAAAATAAATAAAATATATATAATTAAACTTGACATCAGAATAAGGTTGTAAAGCAGTATAGGAGGTGTGTGATCAGAATTCGATATCGGGCTTAGAAAGGGACAAGTTTTTGATGGGCTTAACTGATAAGTTGGAGGCCTAAGATGTTTTTTTTCATCAAAAATAAAAATTAAAAGAGATAGGCTTAAGGAGGACCCGGTTTGGGAAGAGAACAAGGAAGGGTTTCTAAAAACCCTAAACAAGAGGGAGGCGCTGCTGGTTGTTGTTTTTGGGAAGGGAAATAATCATTATCATTATTATTTCAAATAAAAAACAATTAAAAGGAATAGTTGAAACAAATATATAAAATCCTCTCTCTCTCTCTCTCTCTCTCTCTCTCTCTCTTATTTGTATCATCACCATCATCTTCTAACACTCTATTCCAAACATTCGTTTTTTCTCTCTCGCTCAAACAATTTATCACCATCATCACCGATTCCTCTCTGCGATGTCCGTCTCAAGTTCGAAGGGCTCCGTCTGATTTTTCACCGTCTGTGCTCCATCTATCTCTGCTTCAACATCACCCCACCTTCGCTTCTTAGTCAAAGCATCTCTGATTCGACTTCTAATTTTTCGGATTGTTCTCAAAATTTCTGTGTTACGATTTTTGTTGAATTCAGGATGTAGAACGATGTTGTTGTTGGCGTTTGCTGATGAGAGAGAGAGAGTATAGTTGTAGTGTAGTTGAACAGGTGAGAAGGATGGTGTAAGAAGGCTTGTCGTGTTGAGCAACAAGGGTTAATGTGTGAAATTGAGGAAGGTTATTATGAGGTTATGTTGGAGTGGGCGGTGAAGCAGGTGAAGGGGTAAGAAAACACTTAGAAGGGGGGGTTGAATAAGTGACTCTTTTCGTTTTCAAAATAAAGCTCAAACAATAATGGAAGAACACAGTTATTTTTATCCTGGTTCGTTTGAACTCAAACTACTCCAGTCCACCCGCCAAGGTGATTTCGCCTTTCTCAACAAGGACTTAATCCACTATAATCAACTGATTACAATCACACAACAACTGTTGTGACTAACAATGCACAAGTAAACTTACAAGTGACTAACACCACTAAGACTTAAATCTAGTCCTAGTCTGCTTGAGAAATCTGACCAAACTTGGTCTCTCAAGGAACAAATACAGGAGTTTAATCTTTACAGATAATGAAATAGAGTTTGCTTCTAATCAAGCTATATCACAACTATGATTTTTCACTTAGAATATAATGCACAAATTGTATGAACAATGAGTTTGTGAGCTTTTGGATCTTTCACGTAGTTTCTTGCTTATTTTGAAAATTTGATTGGTTTACTTGGTTAACTTAGTTGTAGTTGCTGGCTTGAAATAAATGTCCTTCTATTTTTAGTAGGAACAATAAGACCATTGCTTCCTTCAGAAAGGATGGAGAGCATTAAATGCTTTGTGTGTATCCTTGCAATATTCCATTTTCCAAGAAACTAGTTGTAGGCACTTGAGTGCTTTCAGTCGTCTTTGCATTAATGAGCAAACGTTAGAATGTAAGAACATGTTTTCCTTTGCTTTGACAAGACAAGTTGATCTAAACGTTATTTCAGAATTTTCTCCAATGTCTTTAAGTCAGAACATGCTTCACTCATCTTCTAGGCAGTGCGTTGCTTGCTAAGAACTTTGAACAACACTTGCTTACAAGTTATCTTCTGAGCAAGGAGCCTGCTAAAAGTTAGAAGATATATTTAACAAATAAAGTGTCTTACCATAGTTAGCAGATGCGTTTGAATAAAAGGTTCTTTTATCAAAGAACTTCTTCATAATTTTTGCTTAGCACTTCAGAATGTTTTCTGTCAGAACATTAACTGAGACATTCAAAACACATTCATCAGAGCATAAATTATCTTAAATATAATTTAGTTATCATCAAAACTCTTGAGATAGGTCAGAACTAATCTTGTTCTTTCAATCTCCCCCTTTTTGACGATGACAAAAAATTATTTTAGATAAAGAAAAGAAACGGATTAAGAGATAAGAATCTCCCTTTGAAATGAATATTTCTATGCATAGACATCCTGAGATTATTTAGTCAGATTAATATACAGTCTTCTTGAATTTCTTCAGAACTTCTTCAAGAAGATAAAGATTAGTTGGAATATTCTTTCAGAGTTAAAGTGATACCTGCAAAAAAATTCTTTTGCACAGAAGGAATTCTTGCAAATCTGTTAGAATGTCTGAGACTTAGTCCCATAACTGTTAAACAGTGATTAGTTCAAGAATGCACATTTTCTCCCCCTTTTTGGCATAATAAAAAAGTGTAAAAAAATAAATGAGAAATTTTAAAAGATTTCATAAAAAAGTTAAAAATAAATATCCAGAAGTACAAACAAAACATCCAAACAAGAGGCAAAAAGAAAGTAGGATTTCTTAGAGACAAGAGCCATCAGAAGATTCTTGATCTCAGAGGCAGAGTCTTCTTGTTTCGCCATCCAGTTCTTGATTTCTAGATTTGTTTGATCTTACTTATCCATCGTTTATTCATGACTTTATTCTCCTTCTTTAGCTCTTTCAGAGTGTCCATAATGAGTGAGGTGGGAGCAGAGGATGATGAAGCTTCAGTAGAAACAGGCTCAGAAGCAGCAACCGTTGAGTCAGACTTCACAAAGGTGGAAAGAAGAGTGCCCAGATCCATGGCAAGAGTTGGCACAGGTTCAGGTCCAGCCTTAACAGAAGGTTGATTCAATAGAAAAATAGCCAAAGGATTTGAATCTTCAGAGGATTCTTCAGATTCATCTTCTGATATGTCCATCTTATCAGCTGGTGTATCAGCAATCATTAGCGAAGACTTCTTATTCCAAGTGTCAGCAGCTTCTGTCTTGAAAGAATGAAGAAGTTTGGAAAAGTTGTCCAACACCTGAAAATGGCACAAGTCCTGTAACTTTCGTGATTCAGCAACCAAAGTTCTTCTAAAGGTTTCCCATGGAAGATCTGTTGCAGCTGTGTTCACGCTTCTGGAGCAATCTTCTTTCAGCGGTTGTAACCATGCTTGAACATTTGTTATAAAATTCTGAAACAAAGTATTTACATCTGGCTGAACAGGTTTAGGGACAGCCGTTCTGTAAGTTTTGTTTTTCAAGAATTGTAGAGATTGAAAGTCCACTACATTTCTTAAAAAGCTATTGGGTTCAGGATTATTGGTAGGTTCAGGTTGGTCAACAAAAATAGGAGGTTATGATGTTTCATGAGGTACGAATGGTTTAGCAGTTTCAGTTTTTTCAAAAGGTTGTTGTTCTGGAATTTGAGGAGGTGAGAGTGGTGTTGTATGTTGTGGTGAAGTGGGTGGAGTGACATCAGGAAAAATTATTATTGTATAATCAGGAGTGGGAATGGGATTTTGAGGCCGTGGTTGATTCATAGCAAAAATATTCTCAGATGGTAGGTTGAAAGGAGGCTTTATGGTTGCTAGAGGTTCATTTATCCCTAGAATTATCCAAGAGCCAGCATCATACCAACCAGTGGGTCTGGGTGATAGAGGTCTGGGAGGGGGTCTTGAAAAACGTTCAGCAGGAATAGGTTGAAAAATAGATGGTTCAGGGGGTTCTGATTGAGAGGGTTCTGATTGGGTGTCAGAATGTTCATCAGAGTCAAAATCACTTAAATCTGTTAAAACCTGATTTTTACGAGGGTTGTCAGCAAGGGGTTCAGATGGTAAGGTCAGATCAATGTCAACATCTAAGTCTCCTAAGGTTTGGGAGTGTTCAGCAGATGCAGATACATTTTCAGAATCATAAACATGTATAGTTTCAGCATGATTACCTGTCTTCTTTTTCTTCTTCTGAGGAGTGTCAGAAGGTCCTTCTACAGCTTTTCTCTTCACATATTCTTGGAGAACAATGTTAGGAGCAGCTTGATTTCTTCCTTGAAGCCAAGCTGGATCAATGGGTGATCCTGTTTCTTTACAGATCTCAAGATAGTGAAAAATGATACGAGGATAATCCCCTGAGTTGAACATAGGAAAGTCAGCAATAAGAATCCTTCTCCTCTTCACAACAGCTAACACACATGGAGTGGGATCCATCAGCAGTTTGTCAATAATTTTCCTTTTCAGCAAGTTCTTTCTAGTCATAGTCTTACCACAAATAGGTTCTAGCTCCCCCAGAAGATTTGCTTCTTTTAGGTGAGCAATCAGACCATTCTCAGTCAGAATGTATGATATTAACCTCCCCATAGGAATCCAATTCCTCTTTGATTTGGGGTTCTTCATCCTTTCAGCTTCACTGGTTTCTTTGACATGGTTCCAGAGATGTTCAAACAACAAGTAGGGCAAATCAATTTTGACATTGGTTCCAAGGCAAAACAGCAAATATTGTTGATCAGCGTTGATGTAATCAGGAGAACTGGTGTCTTTCCTGTGGTGAATACATCTGTGAATAATCCTTGCCTAAATCTTGTATTTGTCTTTCAAATCCCTGACTTTGGAGGAACCTTGATCGTTAGTGAAAATCTCTAAATATACCCTAGATATCTCCATTCTTCCACTGGGCATTCCTGTAACTCCAATTCCTTTAAATCCCAACAACTTTCTGATTTGATTTTCTGTAATGGATATTTCCTTGCCCATTACAAAGGAGAGAATAACCTTGGGGGTTGCAATAGCGTGAATCCAGAATTCTTTCACCAAATGTGGAAAGACTGGACCAATAAGACGATCAAAGTAGCTTTCCCAACCTTGAAACTTCACAGCAGGGAACAAGTCAAATCCATTCTCTCTGAGATTCTCAAAGTCTACCATTAGCTCACTCAAAACTTCCAAACTTTCTACCAGAATGAGAGTTGTCCTTTCAGGTATAATGTATTGCTCAGAGTGGGTAGAAGAAGAAGAAGCCATTGAAGTTCTTTAGAAATGAGAAATTGAAGAAAAGGGTTTTTAACAGAAAGTATTTATAGGAAATAATTTCAGAAAATAGGTTTAGAATTAAAATTAAAAGTATTTAAGACACATTTAAAATAAAAATTAAAACAGATTTAAAAACAAATCTCATCATTACTTGCATTTAGTGATTTGCTAAAAATGAGGGAAAACATGGGATTATGGCTAATCATCAACAGTTACCTAGAACGTCATCAGTAGCTTTTGCACGCGTGACCTTTCAGAAACACACCACGTGTTCATCTCCTGAAGGATGCATGTAATAACTGTTTGTTCTAATGAATTTCTGAACTACACTTGGACATGAAGCGTTAGAACATTTCATAACTTTTCATATAGCTTCTGTTACAACTTCTCTTCTAACTTCTGAAGAGTTGTTGATCAGAGCATTCATTTCAGAATGTTCTGAAGTCAATCACAGAAAATATATATTATTTTATTCAGGACATAATTCCATACAAATATTTTTCAGAATGAAATTAAATCTATCTTCTGAAAGGGGTTTGGTAAAAATGTCAGCCCATTGATGGTCTATTTTTACAAAAATTAAGTTTAAAATTCCCTTCTGAATATAGTCCCTTATGAAATGATATTTAATTTCTATATGTTTGGCTTTAGAATGTAAGATTGGATTCTTAGAAAGACAAATAGCAGAAGTATTGTCACAGAAGATAGGAATCTTACTTTCATAAAGGTTGAAATCTTCTAGTTGGCTTTTCATCCAAATCATCTGAGAGCTACATCCAGCAGCAGATATATATTCAGCTTCTGTGGTTGATAGTGCAATTGTTGCTTGCTTCTTGCTTTACCACGAGATAAGATTGTCACCCAGAAACTGGCAGCTTCCAGAGGTGCTCTTTCTTTCAATTCTATCTCCAGCAAAGTCAGCATCACAATAACCTACTAGTTTGTAATCTTGTGATCTTTTGTAACACAGACCAAGAATAGCAGTACCTTTCAGATACCTAAGAATTCTCTTAACAATTGTTAAGTGAGATTCTCTAGGATCTGATTGGAATCTAGCACACAAGCACACGCTAAATAATATATCAGGTCTAGATGCAGTCAAATAGAGAAGGGATCCAATCATACCTCTATAGAGCTTCTGATCTACTTTCATACTTACCTCATCTTTACCTAGAATGCAGGTTGGATGCATAGGTGTCTTGGCATCTTTACTTTCTGACATTTGAAATTTCTTCAGAAGTTCTTTAACATACTTCGTTTGATGTATGAAAGTACCTTCTGGAGTCTGGTTGATTTGAATTCCCAGAAAGAATTTCAATTCACCCATCATGCTCATTTCAAATTTTGCCTGCATGGTCTTAGAAAATTCTTTTCCAAGGGAGATATTAGAGGTTCCAAAAATTATATCATCAACGTAAATTTGACAAATTAAGATGTCATTTTTAAATGTTTTTCTGAAAAGAGTTGTGTCCACTTTCCCTCTGGTAAAATCTTTTTCTAATAAAAAATTACTCAGACGATCATACCAAGCTCTGGGAGCTTGTTTTAAACCGTACAAAGACTTTTTTAATTTAAAAACATGTTCTGGATGTTTTGAATCATTAAATCCAGGAGGTTGATGGACATATACTTCTTCTTCAATATAACCATTTAGAAATTCACTTTTAACATCCATTTGATATAATGAAATGTTATTTTGTACAACAAAAGAAATTAATAATCTTATAGATTCTAACCTGGAGGCTGGGGAAAAGGTTTCATTATAATCAATTCCTTCTTGTTGACTATAACCCTGTGCAACCAGTCGTGCTTTGTTTCTGATTACTTCTCCTTGTTTGTTCAATTTGTTTCTGAAAACCCATTTGGTTCCTATAACATTGAATCCTTTGGGTCTTGGAACTAGATTCCATATATCATTTCTGGAGAATTGATTTAGTTCTTCTTGCATTGCTAAGATCCAATCATTATCTTCCAGAGCTTCATCAATGGTAGTTGGCTCAATCAGAGAGACCAAACCAAACAAAGATTCTTCATTGATTCTGAGAGAGGATCTTGTTCTGATGGGATCTTCTTTTCTTCCAATGATTATGTCTTCTTTGTGAGCTGAAGATATTCTAGGAAACCTTTTCTGAGTGGGTTGGTCAGAGATTCTGAGATTGTTCAGAGCATTGTCAATAGGATGATCTGCTGAGTCTTCTTTTACTTCTGAATCTCCTTTTGCTTCTGAACTTTCAGAGTTTGAGGGATTATCTTCTGTACCTACAGAGAAATCAATTTGCTTTGGCTGTTGCTGGCCAAGCTTATCATCAAACCTGACTTTGATTGATTCTTCAACAATCAGAGTTTGTGTTGTATACTCTATAGTCTTTTGAGCGTTCAGAGTATCCAAGCAGGAAACACTTTTGTGCTTTGGAATCAAACTTGTTCAGAGTTTCTTTGGTGTTTAGAATAAAACAAGTACATCCAAAAGGATGGAAATAAGAAATGTTGGGCTTTCTGTTTTTCCACAATTCATAGGGAGTCTTTTTAAGAATAGGTCTTATAGAGATTCTATTCTGAATGTAACACGCTGTGTTCACAGCTTCTGCCCAGAAGTGCTTAGCCATATTTGTTTCATTGATCATGGTTCTGGCCATCTCTTGTAATGTTCTATTTTTTCTTTCTACAACTCCATTTTGCTGGGGAGTTCTAGGACAAGAAAAAATAGAACATTACAAGAGATGGCCAGAACCATGATCAATGAAACAAATATGGCTAAGCACTTCTGGGCAGAAGCTGTGAACACAACGTGTTACATTCAGAATAGAATCTCTATAAGACCTATTCTTAAAAAGTCTCCCTATGAATTATGGAAAAACAGAAAGCCCAACATTTCTTATTTCCATCCTTTTGGATGTACTTGTGTTATTTTAAACACCAAAGAAACTCTGAACAAGTTTGATTCCAAAGCACAAAAGTGTTTCCAGGTATGGTTTCAAGGTTTGAACAAATAAGGAAACTTAAATTAAAAATATTTTTTATGGATTTTGGTTTTAAAAGAAATAAAAATAAAGTACGTGAATATAAATTTTTTTTTTTTGTGTTTTTGGTTATATAAAATAAAAGCTAAAATAAAAATAAATGAGAGAAAAGGAAGCCAGAATCAGCACGTCGCTGAAAAGAGGAGGAACAAAAGTTCTGACTCTGGTATGCTGCAAAAGAGAAAATGTTAGTGAGAAAGTGGAGGGTCAGAAGTTCTGGGCATGGGTACACCAAATTCTGAAGTTGAGGGGTTCAGAAGCTATAGTGTAGCTAGGAACCTAGAAGTTCATATATCTCTGGCAAGTCAGAAGTTCTGATGGTTTGAGAGAGTCTGGAAGTTCTGATGCAGTTGGAAATCTATAAGAATGCATACAAAGTGTTTAATTTTGAAAATATTTCATGTTTGAAAGTGTTGGTGTATTTTTAAAGATGTTTTGAAGATGGTTGTGAGCAAGAAACTTATGAACGTTCTACCTACTCAAATAGTCTTTGAGTTAGAAATTAGAGGTTAGTTGAATTCACATCTTGAATATTGCATTTAAAAACTCATTAGAAGATTGATAAAATCAAAGCCTCTTTACAACAAGTTTCTTTTTCTTTTTGTCAAGTATATCATTCATTTCAAATTCTTGAGGCAACAACGAATGATCAACGATGTTTAAATGATTCACTTAGACCAAATTTTATGAATATTTATTAGAGGATTGATAAGACCAACACCTCATAACAATGAACCTCAAGGTTAGTGGATCAAAGGTTTCAAATTAAACATACTTGGGCTTGCAAACATAGGTTTGGGCCACGAATGATCATTTCTTAAAATGGGAAAAAAGTTAGCGCTATGTTAAGTAATCGTAAGTGGACTTATGTAGAAGTTACACTTATTTTAAGGTCGGTCAATAGCAATCTATGTACCATATGTTTGGAGAAATGATATGGTTCTGGCCATCTCTTGTAATGTTCTATTTTTTCTTTCTACAACTCCATTTTGCTGGGGAATTCTAGGACAAGAAAAATTATGAACAATTCCATTTTCTTTAAAATATTTTTCAAAATAATGATTTTTAAATTCACCACCATGATCACTTCTGACTTTTGTGATTTTAAAATCTTTTTCATTTTGCACTTGAGTACAGAATTCAATGAATACAGAATGTGACTCATCCTTGTGTTTTAAAAACTTTACCCATGTCCATCTGCTGAAGTCATCAACAATGACCAATCCATACTTCTTGCCTCTGATGGATGCAGTTTTAACTGGCCCAAACAGATCAATATGAAGCAACTCTAATGGCTTATAGGAAGAGACAACATTTTTAGATTTAAAGGAAGATTTTGAAAATTTTCCTTTTTGGCATGCTTCGCACAGAGCTTCTGAGTTGTACTTCAGATTGGGAACTCCTCTGACTAAATTTAATTTATTTAGTTGAGATATTTTTCTAAGACTGACATGTCCCAATCTTCTGTGCCATACCCATTGCTCATTGCTAACAGACAAAAGACATTTGACGTTTTGAGATTTAAGATCTGATAAATCAATTTTGTAAATGTTGTTCTTTCTCTTGCCAGAAAAGAGGATTGATCCATCTTTTTGACTTACAACTTTACAGGAGTTTTGATTGAAGATAATGTCATAGCCATTGTCACTTAATTGACTTATGGACAATAGATTATGAGCTAATCCTTCTACTAATAAAACATTTGAGATAGAAGGAAGTTTACCGTTTCCAATGGTTCCAGAGCCAATAATCTTCCCTTTCTGATTACCTCCAAACTTCACATCTCCTCCAGCTTTAAGTTCCAGGCTTTGGAACATAGACCTTTTTCCCGTCATGTGTCGTGAGCACCCAGAGTCTAGGTACCATGACTGGTGTTTTAATTGAGCTGTTAAGGACATCTCCAACAAATATTATTTTATCCTTAGTGTGATCGGTGGATCTGGAACTGACTGTTTAACGCTGGATCGCGAAATGTCGCGGAAGCAAGAGTCGCCACCGTCTTTTATTTTCTCCAAATGGAAAGGACAAAAGCACAGAAAAATTCCTTAAAGAGATTGCTCTCGGTTCGGGAGGTAGGTTATAGAAAGGGAAGGTGTTAGCACCCTTTCTATCCATGGTTATCCATGGGCTCTTAGATACTTGCTCAATGTGTTTTCAAAAATGGTTTGTTTGCTTTTTCAATGTGGGTTTTAAAAAGTTTCTTTGAAAATTCCAGTTCGACTCTTGTATCGGTCCTCAAGAGTGTTTGAAAAATTGCTTTCGAAAGCTTTTTGAAAAGGTGTCGGTGTGAAAAGTATTTTTGATTTGTTTTTGAAATTAGAGCAAGTATCCTTGAGAACCTACCTACCCTAAGGAATTCGTCTGTGTAAGAGTCCTTTAAAGCAGTGCCATCCCACCATTGAGAGGTAGGTAGCGCCACCGTTGGAGGTGTTCGGGTCAATTCGAGTTTTAGGGACATGGTGATCACCAGAGCAATGGGAAGACACCTTAGAAGCTACCCTCATGCCAGGTTCCCAGATCATGAGGACTTACTAAGACGTCCTCTACTCGACGACCACCTTTCGAAAGGCAACAATGAGGCGTACCCTAGGGGTGGTGTGTGCGAATTGTGTGTTATTTTCATTTGCATTTGTCTTTTGTCAAGTTCGCTGTGATCTACGCTTGATTTTAATTAAGGCCATTCATTCTTGCATGCATTGTTTAACAGTTTATATTTGCGGGAAAAAATAAATCTACGACTATTACAAATGGCGCGGGTCCACATCGCCAAAATTAAACCGAACCCGATTTGACAGAAAGTAAAGAAAGCGAAGTAAAAGTGCGAAAAGTATAATCGTTACAACGCTTTGGGAGAATTACATAATTATAATAAGCGACAAAGTAAAATGCGCGAAACAAAATAATTAAAGCGACGGGCGTTGGACCTTTTTTCAAACAATTAAGATTAATAAGGAATTTAAACTTAAAATTAAATGTTTTTGGTATTTTGTGTTTTTTAAAATTTAAAAGAAAAAAGAATTTTTTAGAATGAAATTTGAAATGCGAACCCTAATTCTAATGTTTTTTTAGTTATTATGAAAAATGTTATATTAACCTAAATTAAACCCTAATTTTTACTTATGTACATTTAATTATAAAAATAAATAAATAAATAAATAATATTGTGATAAGAAAAAAGGAAAATTTAAAAGGGTATAAAAATTATCAATTAACCTAATTCTATATTTTGGATTTTTAGTTATTAAAAAGAATTAAAATGGCAACCTAATTAAAACTAAATATTTACATGTTAATTTATTTAGAAAAATAATTAAAATAAAATAACTATTAAATTTTTGTCTTTTCTGAAATTTTTTATGATGTTTTTGTATTTTGTTAAAAAATGATTAATTAAATAAACAGTAATTAAAATAAAAATAACAATTAAAACAAGAATAAAAAAATAAATAAGAAAAATTAAATAGTAAAGGCAAACCAGGGGGGGGGGGGTAGCCCCAATATGGAGGTTTTGATGGTAAAGCCTGGCCCAATAAGACATGGCCTTGTTGACTTTTGTGCAAGCATGTGATGCGTTTGACTATGGTACATGGTGCTCTTTAATCCTTGCCTTTGACTTGAACGTGCTAGACGCGTGGACGGCCTGAGATGGTGAGCGTATGGTGCATCCTGAACATTAGCGCTGCATATGAACATAAATAAGAAAATAATATTGAACTTGTTGAAGACCTGGGAATCGAACCCAGGTCTTGTGGATTGTCCATGCGTTCGCCTGCCATCTGTGCCACTTGAATCCTTTGTGTATAACATAAAAGAAAAATAATATAATAAGAAACGTTAGTCCATGGTTCAAAACGCGCGAAATTTTAAAACACCCAACCACTGCTTGCCAACACATCATCGTCCTCGCCCAGTTTTTTTTTGAAACATAAAGGCTATAAGCAACGGTTTTAGAAGCGTGGTTTTAGGCAGGCTTCAAGAAAATAGCGACTAGCGCTATGGTGATCATAAATTGATCGCGACTAGTGCTTCTTCTTCGTCTAGGTCTGTCGATTGCAATGGTCTTGGTCTGGAGCCATAATTTTACTGTATTGTAAAAGCCCTAAATCAAGCTCTGAAAAACCCTAGAAGATGAACATGGTAATATCGCGTATGGCTTATGAAAACTCAATTAAACATGATGGTTAGTCTCAGAATTTCATAACAAACATGAATCAACAAACAAAAAGTGCAAAGGATGCATAAATCATGATGCACGATTTTGTATTTTTCTCTTTACAGTTTGAATCATAGATACCAATTCTTGACGTTTGAGTGGATATTCTGGATTGGAATATGATCAGTGAACCACAAGGAAGCTTTTGGGATGGAAATTAAGGCTTGAATCGACCTAGAATACTGAATTCAGTTTTGAGTTTTTTGGCAATTTTTCCAATGTTGCAATGAGGTTTCTTGCACAGCTTGGAGTCCAATGCCATTAGGTTTTTGATTCTGAATATGTAGTGAGCATATTAGGTTAACAAATTTCAACAAAATCTCATGAATTCAATGGTTTCAATATTTGATTGTTTAAGATCTTTTTTGAATCTTTTTTCATGTGTAATTTTGTTCAATCATGCCAAATCAACCAAATCTTGCCATATTTAATTGTACACGAAATCTTGAGCCTAGAATGTGTACAAAAAGATTTTTTTAGGTCATGTTTATATTTTCTATATATTTAAATGATTTAAATGAATTAATATTAATATAAATTCAAATAAATAATTAAAAAATGAGAAAATACTTCCCTTTGGGCCAAGTGATCGTGCATAGGCTTAGAATGATGAATCATGGAAGAAAAATAGGCCCATTAGCAATTTTAGACCATTTGAATCAAAGTTGACTTTTCAAAATTCCCAAAAATTTCTCAACTTCCACAAGGCATAACTTGCTCAATTTTTAAGCTTTTCACATGTTCTTGGACATTTTGGAAAGGTCTTTGAGTCCTTTAACCAATGCCTTTGGTCCCATGTCATTTTGATTTACCAATCTCAAGTTATGGCCTTTGACTTAAAGTCCCTTTTTGTTGACTTTTGAAAATGACCTATAATGTTGAAATTGATAACTTTTTGTGAGAGCATTTCTTGGACTTGAAGTATGAAGATGAGTTGTAGGAAATGTCTTTCTCTTCAAAATGAGCTTTGGATGGAATTTTTCTGATAATCCATGTGAAAATTATGCCCTGGTCAATTTCAGTTGACTTTTTCAACTGTCCAAATATAGTAACTTTTGCATCTTGATGATTTTCTGAGCCAAATTTTGAGAATCATGATCAAGCATTGATCAAATGATGTTTGTGGCTTCAAAATGATGTGTTGACCAAAAATTTGAACTTTTGACTGCCAAATGACCATTTTGCCCCTACAGTTGACTGTAGTGCAATTTAGGGTTTTGACTGTGCAATTTTGAGCTGAATGCCTTGAAACTTGATATGAAGATACTTGACCATCTTTGTAGGCATATGAGACTTGATTGGGTCTTTGAAAGCTTCCTTTTCTTGATCAGAACACAAACCCTAGTTTTGACTGTATAGGAGACAGTTGAGCTGCACAACCCTTGGGGAATTTTGTGACTTGGCTTGGCAATTTCTTGAAGAATATGGGAGGGCAAATTTTGGGGTGCAACAGTTGCCCCTGTTCAATCTTCTTAGACCTGAGGATGCAGATTGGCAGACGTGCCTTTCGTAATCCGAGGGTAGAAGATGATTGGACACTAGAGTGCCCAGAAATTTGCGCTCACATAGTAACAGTGATGGGGGAATGGGCTTATAGATGCCATTTGGAGATTGCTGGATAGGATGATGGGCTTATAGATTCCATCTGTATGTTGATCGCGTAAGAGATTCCTTAGCGAGAACCTGCATACCTGCAAAAGAAAAATGAGTACCTGACACGTTGCAGGAGCTGATTTTAGATGCTTGGTATAGATATGTCCTGACTGGTTACAGGAGCTGAGTCTGGAGCTTCAAACGCTGATGAATGAACCAGAGATGGTTACTACCTCAACAAGAATGGTGAGAAAACCTTGGATGATTTTAACTTCAACAACGCTCGTTGAGAAAAATCTTGGCGGGAACTACCATCTTTGCAATATCGGGAAGAGAACCATAGAAAATCATAATCTGAAAGGGGATCACCTCACTCGCCGTTGGAGAGGGAATCATAGGAAAAGGAATTGTCGCCTCACACACCGTCGGAGAGGGAAACATAAGAGACTATCACCTCACACTCATCGTCGGAGAGGGAAATATCTGAAAAAGGACTTACCACCTCACACACCGTCGGAGAGGGAACCATAGGAGACTATCACCTCACACTCATCGTCGGAGAGGGAAACATCTGAAGAAGGAATTACCACCTCACACTCACCGTCGGAGAGGGAACCATAGGAGACTATCACCTCACTCACCGTTGGAGAGGGAAACATCTGAAAAGGACTTACCACCTCACACTCACCGTCGGAGAGGGAACCATAGGAGACTATCACCTCACACTCACCGTCGGAGAGGGAAACATCTGAAGAAGGAATTACCACCTCACGCGCCGTTGGAGAGGGGACCATAACTTCTACTGAGTCTTTATTAGAAAAATCTGTTGGGAGTCGATTTAGCTGGACTAGAGAAGGCTTTGAACTATGTTTGAGCATTTTAACTGCGTCTTTCCTGAAAGGTAAAGGTCAGTCATATGCAATGCATGATATGGATCAAGCAATGATGTTCTCAACATAAGTGAGATTTGTATGATATGATGCGTCTATGCATGCTATAATGATGTATATGATGTTTTATGAATGTGTTTTTCGTCTAAGAAAGTAAACTCTTTGACGGGTGCCAGGAAGTCCTATCCTGGGCTGATGTTGGAGAATAAGCTTTTGCTTCCGCTGGGGATGATAACTGCAAGAATACCGGTAGGAGAAGATGACTCCGTTGCGGAATAAACTTGGCAAATGGAAGATTTTGCAGGGAGAAAAGATACTCTAGCGACCATGCTGGGAGGCAATACTCTGTGGGGAGATGCTTTGCTGAGTGTAGATAATAACTTGCTGAGGATGTCCTTGTCGTTGGAAGTGCTGACAGACTTCGCTGGGGTAAGAAGACTTCGTTGACGACGATCTTTCCGTGGCTTTTGGCTGAGGATAACCCAATTATATCCTGTTAAGGAAATAACTCTTTGAATAAAGCCGGGCGACGCGTTCGTGCTCTGCGGGGGGATAAGCTTCCAGAATCATACTGGGGTAGACTTATTGCTTGGGGAGATGGATTCCAACTTTTCCTGGGGAATTAGATTGGACTCTCCTGGGGGAAGATTTGAACTGTAATTTTGTAAGTTGAAAGAGGGAACATATGTAGGGTTGCCTGGTGAGGTAAGTTCATGTAAAACTTCTCGATGAACCGGGGTGAGGTTATCTTGAACTAAATCCATGTAATACTTCTGGAGGAACCGGGGTTAGGTTACCCTGGGGTAAATCCATGTGAGATTTCTTGACGAGCCGAGGTAAGGTTGCTTCGGGATAAGTTTGTGTAAAAACTTCTGGATGAACCGGGGTAAGGTTGCTTGAGATAAACCCATGTAAGATTTCTAGGGGAACCGGGGTTAGGTTACCTGGATAAGTTTGTGTAAAAACTTCTTGATGAACCGGGGTAAGGTTGCTTCGGGATAAGTTTGTGTAAAAACTTCTGGATGAACCGGGGTAAGGTTGCTTGAGATAAACCCATGTAAGATTTCTAGGGGAACCGGGGTTAGGTTACCTGGATAAGTTTGTGTAAAAACTTCTTGATGAACCGGGGTAAGGTTGCTTCGGGATAAGTTTGTGTAAAAACTTCTTGATGAACCGGGGTCAGGTCATCTTGAGATAGGTCCATGTAAGACTTCAGGAGGAACCGGGGTTAGGTTACCTTGGGATAAGTTTGTGTAAAAACTTCTTGATGAACCGGGGTCAGGTCATCTTGAGATAGGTCCATGTAAGACTTCAGGAGGAACCGGGGTTAGGTTACCTTGGGATAAGTTTGTGTAAAAACTTCTGGATGAACCGGGGTAAGGTTACTTATGGAGGGTGAGTCGGTGTATGACTTTGTCTGAAGGTTGAGAAGAAACCGGTGTTGGGTTGCATGATTTTGATTAAGTGGATGATTGTCCTATTTGATCTCGGACGTTAGCCCACGATCTGGAATTTGTAACAGTAGATGGTAATCATTCTTATGTTGATCTGTCCTTTGTACTTTGGTTGACAGAGCAATTGGATCGCCTGGATAACTCATTATTGCCCCTGCTTCGGTGGTGAGGGAAGAGGATACCTGTGTGGGCGATTGACAAATCTTCGGGTAGGCAAGTGACGAGATACCGGAACATAGTCGTACGCTTTGATCCCTAACTTTTGCCTGGACTGCCCTTTCGGGTTTTCAGTCCACCGGGATACCCATTTTTGCCCAAGCCGCCTTTTCAGGTTTTCGACTTGCCGGGTGTACAGATTTTTTCATTTCATCCCTTATTTTTGCCCGAACCCTTTTGGTTCGCCGGGAATCCCTTATTTTTGCCTAGGTGTGTCAACCTAGCGGGTCTTTGATTTTGCGTAGTATTTTTCTTCGACTATGTCCACGCTCTCAGAATGTAGGGAGTTGCCCCTGTTGGAAGTACTTTGTCATGCCCCAGATAATGGGCAATGCTCCTACTGTGCCCCTTGATTGGAGATACTTCTGTTCACAAGGTATTCCTCGTGCGAATTTCCCTGCTGTTCAAACAAATAGTCATATGCAAACAATGTTATTTTAAGAATGCAAAAGCCTATGTCTGTCTTGAATTTTGAAAATGCATTTTTTGTAATACAGTGCGATGTCAACTCAAGATTTTACAGCAAACCTTCAGGAGTCAGGATACCTTCGTAACAGTATGCTTTCGAACCAACCCATGCTTCAGCTAGGACTTTTAAGGGTTATATCGTGGCCTGGTTCACGGTTTAAGAAACAAAGGATAAAGGCTCAAAGTATTTGTACCCACCCGCTCTTCGTGATGTTCTCCAAACCTAAACTCAGTTGACCGTGCGTTAGACCTTGCTTGAGTCTTTGCTTTGATGTTCCAATAATGGTTCAGATGTTGATAACTTATTTTGAATGGGCAGTCATCTTTGTTTTGGTTGAGGGTTTGTGAGACCTCTTTCTTGATTTTGTTATCCCTTTCTTTTTTGCCTGAACTGTTTCCTTTTTTGGAATTACAGTCAGCGGGATGCCCCAGTTTCATAAGTCCCCTTTGTAGGTTTAGACTTTTTGGGCTTTTCATTTATGAACATTTTTTTTGATAATGACTGCCTGTCCTTTTGATTGTTCTGAACCATCACTGTCTTTTGTTTTTGAAAAACTCATTTGGTGCCATTCATTGTGCACTTGGGTCAACTGAGAGAACTACCCTGCCCCAGGTTATGATTAAGGGTTTTGATTTTCGAAAATAAAAACTCCTACTTCTTTGGCTCTTGATGGGTTGACGAGGGATTATCATCCTTATAACTCCAGTGTTTAGGATTGAAACGATGCCTGTACCTCATCAGCGGGGTCTGTTTGAAAGCATACTGTAAAGATCGTGGTATCGTTTTCGTCATCCTCCTTCAAGAGGTTTAGAATTTTCAATTAAGAGTTGACCATCGCAAAAATATGAAAGCAGTTTTAAGCATAGTAAACATAATTAAATCAAGACAGACATGTGTAATGTATTCATGAAATAAAAGAGTTTAACATGATAATTGTTTATCTGAACAAGAAAAGAAAAATACAACTTGAATTCAAATGAACAAAAATCTCTCGATCCTAGCCATGTTTTGGCAGTGGAGCAGTGATCACGTTGGGAGTCTCGGCAGGCTCGAACTCGATCTCTTTAGCATCGATCATGTTCTGAATTTTGTATTTCAGTGCCCAACAGTCCTCAGTATCGTGCCCCGGGCTATCGGAATGGTAAGCGCATCTGGCTTCTGGATTGTAGCTAGGAGAGGAGGTCTTAGGATTGGCAGGAGGGTTGATCACTGCAATCAGGTTCATCTTCAACATGTGTTGCAATGCTTGTGACCATGGCATGTTAATGTTGGTGAATTGCCTTTTAGGCCCGTCTGGCCTTTGCTGGTTTCCCCTTTGTGGTTGACGGCGTGGTGCAGAACCAAAAATCATGACTGCCCCTGCATGTTGGTCACGACGACTCTTTTGACTGTATGCAGCATTAGATTCCTTCTTTCCCGTGTAAGGCTTTTTATGAGTGTCAGAAGGTGTGGCCTCTTGAATTTTCCCACTCTTGATACCAGCTTCAATTCTCTCGCCGGTCAGGATGAGGTCGGTAAACCCAGCAGATGAATTACCAATGAGATGGTTGAAGAATGGCCCGGATAGGGTCCCCAAGAACATATCAACGAGTTCCCGGTCAGTTAATGGAGGCTGTACCCTTCCAGCAAGGTCTCTCCATTTCTGTGCATACTCTTTGAAACCTTCGCCTGCACCTATAGACATTCCCTGAAGCTGAGTGCGTGTGGGAGCAAGGTCGGCATTGTACTGGTAATGCTTGTAGAAAGCAGTGGCTAAGTCTTCCCAGGTACGGATGTTAGCTCCATTCAATTGATAAAACCACTCGAGCTGAGTCCCTGAAAGACTCTCTTGGAAGAAATGGATCCACAAGTTTTTGTCAGCTGTATAGGGTTGGATCCTCCTTGTGTAAGCCCTGAGATGCAACTTAGGACAGGATGCCCCGTCGTATTTAGCAAAGGCAGGTGCCTTAAACTTGTGCGGGATTACTACCCCAGAAGACAGACCTAGATCCTCGAAGTCCAGGCCGGGCACTTTTTGTATCTCCATAGCACTGAGCCGGTCTTCCAACTGTTTGTATTTATCCTCAGCCGGAGGGTATTGTTCGTTGTTGAACTCCGTCTCGTTGTCGGAGACCACTGGACTTGGCACTTCTCTCTCATGGTGGCTGCTTTCCCTCACAGATGGGGTTGTCCTCTCAGTTTCAATCTGCGGTGTATTCCCAGATCTGCGCCTTGGGCTGAACAGCACAGTCCTCTTTTTCTTCTTTTCCTTCTTCAAGAGCAGAGCCTTCAGATCTTGCTGCCCCTGGGTCAAGTTCATGATTAGCCCTTGGAATTGGGCATTCTGAGCCTGGAGGGCCTTGATAGACTGCTCAGCTGATGATTCAGGATTCATGATGATCGGCTGAAATAAACAGCGAAGAAGGTAAGTAACCTGCAGAGAAAGGGTACCTGTTATGCAATGATATGTATGACGTGCATGCAATGATTTCAAGGACCTCGCGGGGTAAACAGAGAAACTTGTTAGAGTTGAAAACCGGTAACTTGATTGAAGGAACTTCATGTTGTTGAGAGTCCTTCTTCAAGGGTCAAAGGCTCACCATATCCAGTGGGTCATAGCCCCTGACAACCTTGTCTAGAGGAAAATAAATCCCCTTTGCCCCTTGCCGGACAGTTGGTTCATCATGACCTGCATCACAAGCCCTTGAGATCCTTGAAATGGGTTAGGATGTATGCAAGATGCGTGCAATGGTATGATGTTATGCCATGCATGGGGTAATGTAGGTAAACCCTGTTATGAGTCCAGATTAAGGACTATAAACAAAACCTGCAAGAAACTCAAGTGTCAGATAACAAGCATGCAAGTAGTCAAGTACGAAGGCACGCAAGTCACACGAGAAAAAACCCTTAGAGTTTAGGCCAGCATGAGGTCTGGGTATTACCCTCTTGAAGTTTGTTGGTTCATACCTGTCCTATCAAAGTAACCGGGTTCTTAGAGGATCCCAATATCATTGACTACCCTCAATCGGTCATAACTCCAGCGTCGCAATCTTTTCTTGCGGCCAGAACCATCACGAGAGTTTAGCCTCAATGGGCGTAGCATACTGCTACTGTTCTAATGGCCAAGTTGGGTCATTTAAGGTTCTAAGGTCTGTTGGTGCTTAATGACTCTTCAGAAGACCCATATTCTCCTCGTTGCAACACAAGGGATATCGGTACAGATCAAGGTGCCACACCAACGTAGCCACTGTTTCACCCGTGTCGGTCTACGCCGGACAGGTCCCTCACAGCTTATGCTACCTAAAAGGGTATCCCCAGATCCGGGTTAGGATCTATGTAACTCCCATGCAACCCACAAATTTAAAGCAGACAAGTCAATACAATTGAAAACACAGTTATGAACTAACCCTAAGGTACACCTCACTTTATAAGTTTTTCCCCAGCAGAGTCGCCAGTTCTGTGATCGGTGGATCTGGAACTGACTGTTTAACGCTGGATCGCGAAATGTCGCGGAAGCAAGAGTCGCCACCGTCTTTAATTTTCTCCAAATGGAAAGGACAAAAGCACAGAAAAATTCCTTAAAGAGATTGCTCTCGGTTCGGGAGGTAGGTTATAGAAAGGGAAGGTGTTAGCACCCTTTCTATCCATGGTTATCCATGGGCTCTTAGATACTTGCTCAATGTGTTTTCAAAAATGGTTTGTTTGCTTTTTCAATGTGGGTTTTAAAAATTTTCTTTGAAAATTCCAGTTCGACTCTTGTATCGGTCCTCAAGAGTGTTTGAAAAATTGCTTTCGAAAGCTTTTTGAAAAGGTGTCGGTGTGAAAAGTATTTTTGATTTATTTTTGAAATTAGAGCAAGTATCCTTGAGAACCTACCTACCCTAAGGAATTCGTCTGTGTAAGAGTCCTTTAAAGCAGTGCCATCCCACCATTGAGAGGTAGGTAGCGCCACCGTTGGAGGTGTTCGGGTCAATTCGAGTTTTAGGGACATGGTGATCACCAGAGCAATGGGAAGACACCTTAGAAGCTACCCTCATGCCAGGTTCCCGGATCATGAGGACTTACTAAGACGTCCTCTACTCGACGACCACCTTTCGAAAGGCAACAATGAGGCGTACCCTAGGGGTGGTGTGTGCGAATTGTGTGTTATTTTCATTTGCATTTGTCTTTTGTCAAGTTCGCTGTGATCTACGCTTGATTTTAATTAAGGCCATTCATTCTTGCATGCATTGTTTAACAGTTTATATTTGCGGGAAAAAATAAATCTACGACTATTACAAATGGCGCGGGTCCACATCGCCAAAATTAAACCGAACCCGATTTGACAGAAAGTAAAGAAAGCGAAGTAAAAGTGCGAAAAGTATAATCGTTACAACGCTTTGGGAGAATTACATAATTATAATAAGCGACAAAGTAAAATGCGCGAAACAAAATAATTAAAGCGACGGGCGTTGGACCTTTTTTCAAACAATTAAGATTAATAAGGAATTTAAACTTAAAATTAAATGTTTTTGGTATTTTGTGTTTTTTAAAATTTAAAAGAAAAAAGAATTTTTTAGAATGAAATTTGAAATGCGAACCCTAATTCTAATGTTTTTTTAGTTATTATGAAAAATGTTATATTAACCTAAATTAAACCCTAATTTTTACTTATGTACATTTAATTATAAAAATAAATAAATAAATAAATAATATTGTGATAAGAAAAAAGGAAAATTTAAAAGGGTATAAAAATTATCAATTAACCTAATTCTATATTTTGGATTTTTAGTTATTAAAAAGAATTAAAATGGCAACCTAATTAAAACTAAATATTTACATGTTAATTTATTTAGAAAAATAATTAAAATAAAATAACTATTAAATTTTTGTCTTTTCTGAAATTTTTTATGATGTTTTTGTATTTTGTTAAAAAATGATTAATTAAATAAACAGTAATTAAAATAAAAATAACAATTAAAACAAGAATAAAAAAATAAATAAGAAAAATTAAATAGTAAAGGCAAACCAGGGGGGGGGGGTAGCCCCAATATGGAGGTTTTGATGGTAAAGCCTGGCCCAATAAGACATGGCCTTGTTGACTTTTGTGCAAGCATGTGATGCGTTTGACTATGGTACATGGTGCTCTTTAATCCTTGCCTTTGACTTGAACGTGCTAGACGCGTGGACGGCCTGAGATGGTGAGCGTATGGTGCATCCTGAACATTAGCGCTGCATATGAACATAAATAAGAAAATAATATTGAACTTGTTGAAGACCTGGGAATTGAACCCAGGTCTTGTGGATTGTCCATGCGTTCGCCTGCCATCTGTGCCACTTGAATCCTTTGTGTATAACATAAAAGAAAAATAATATAATAAGAAACGTTAGTCCATGGTTCAAAACGCGCGAAATTTTAAAACACCCAACCACTGCTTGCCAACACATCATCGTCCTCGCCCAGTTTTTTTTTTGAAACATAAAGGCTATAAGCAACGGTTTTAGAAGCGTGGTTTTAGGCAGGCTTCAAGAAAATAGCGACTAGCGCTATGGTGATCATAAATTGATCGCGACTAGTGCTTCTTCTTCGTCTAGGTCTGTCGATTGCAATGGTCTTGGTCTGGAGCCATAATTTTACTGTATTGTAAAAGCCCTAAATCAAGCTCTGAAAAACCCTAGAAGATGAACATGGTAATATCGCGTATGGCTTATGAAAACTCAATTAAACATGATGGTTAGTCTCAGAATTTCATAACAAACATGAATCAACAAACAAAAAGTGCAAAGGATGCATAAATCATGATGCACGATTTTGTATTTTTCTCTTTACAGTTTGAATCATAGATACCAATTCTTGACGTTTGAGTGGATATTCTGGATTGGAATATGATCAGTGAACCACAAGGAAGCTTTTGGGATGGAAATTAAGGCTTGAATCGACCTAGAATACTGAATTCAGTTTTGAGTTTTTTGGCAATTTTTCCAATGTTGCAATGAGGTTTCTTGCGCAGCTTGGAGTCCAATGCCATTAGGTTTTTGATTCTGAATATGTAGTGAGCATATTAGGTTAACAAATTTCAACAAAATCTCATGAATTCAATGGTTTCAATATTTGATTGTTTAAGATCTTTTTTGAATCTTTTTTCATGTGTAATTTTGTTCAATCATGCCAAATCAACCAAATCTTGCCATATTTAATTGTACACGAAATCTTGAGCCTAGAATGTGTACAAAAAGATTTTTTTAGGTCATGTTTATATTTTCTATATATTTAAATGATTTAAATGAATTAATATTAATATAAATTCAAATAAATAATTAAAAAATGAGAAAATACTTCCCTTTGGGCCAAGTGGTCGTGCATAGGCTTAGAATGATGAATCATGGAAGAAAAATAGGCCCATTAGCAATTTTAGACCATTTGAATCAAAGTTGACTTTTCAAAATTCCCAAAAATTTCCCAACTTCCACAAGGCATAACTTGCTCAATTTTTAAGCTTTTCACATGTTCTTGGACATTTTGGAAAGGTCTTTGAGTCCTTTAACCAATGCCTTTGGTCCCATGTCATTTTGATTTACCAATCTCAAGTTATGGCCTTTGACTTAAAGTCCCTTTTTGTTGACTTTTGAAAATGACCTATAATGTTGAAATTGATAACTTTTTGTGAGAGCATTTCTTGTACTTGAAGTATGAAGATGAGTTGTAGGAAATGTCTTTCTATTCAAAATGAGCTTTGGATGGAATTTTTCTGATAATCCATGTGAAAATTATGCCCTGGTCAATTTCAGTTGACTTTTTCAGCTGTCCAAATATAGTAACTTTTGCATCTTGATGATTTTCTGAGCCAAATTTTGAGAATCATGATCAAGCATTGATCAAATGATGTTTGTGGCTTCAAAATGATGTGTTGACCAAAAATTTGAACTTTTGACTGCCAAATGACCATTTTGCCCCTACAGTTGACTGTAGTGCAATTTAGGGTTTTGACTGTGCAATTTTGAGCTGAATGCCTTGAAACTTGATATGAAGATACTTGACCATCTTTGTAGGCATATGAGACTTGATTGGGTCTTTGAAAGCTTCCTTTTCTTGATCAGAACACAAACCCTAGTTTTGACTGTATAGGAGACAGTTGAGCTGCACAACCCTTGGGGAATTTTGTGACTTGGCTTGGCAATTTCTTGAAGAATATGGGAGGGCAAATTTTGGGGTGCAACACTTAGGTACCCATATCTCTCTTTGTTCTGACTCACAGTCTGAGTCATCTTCTGTGATAGCCATCAGAGCTAGGTTGGAATTTTCATCTTCAGAACCAGATTCATCTTCAGAAGAATCTGAGTCATCCCAGGTTGCCATCATTCCTTTCTTCTTACCAAATCTCTTCTTTGGTTTTTCTTTTTGAAGCTTTGGACAATCACTTTTGAAGTGACCAGGTTCTTTGCATTCATAACAGATGATCTCTCTTCTGTTTGACTTTTTGTGTCCAGAAGATTCTGGTTTATCTTCGGACTTCTTGAAGTTCCTGAACTTCTTTTGTCTGTGCTTCCACAGATGATTGATCCTTTTGGAGAGCAAAGATAGTTCGTCTTCTTCTGAAGCTGATTCTTCAGAGTTTTCTTCTCCAGCCTGAAAAGCGTTAGTATCAAATTTCTTAATTTATTTAAGGGCTAGAGACTTACCTTTCTTCTGAGGCTCATGCTCATCCAGTTCAATCTCATGACTTCCGAGAGCGCTGATGAGTTCCTCCAGAGACACATTGTTCAAATCTTTTGACACCTTGAAGGGAGTGACCATTGGTGCCCATCTTCTGGGTAAGCTTCTGATGATCTTTTTCACATGATCTGCTTTGGTATATCCTTTGTTCAAAACTCTCAGATCAGCGATCAGAGTTTGAAACCTAGAGAACATTGCTTCTATAGACTCACTCTCTTCAATTTTGAAGGCTTCATACTTCTGAACTAAAGCCAGAGCTTTAGACTCCTTAAGTTGAGCGTTTCCTTCATTAGTCATTTTGAGAGACTCAAACATATCATGCGCTGTATCTCTATTAGTGTTTTTTCATATTCTATTTTAGAGATAGCATTTAAAAAAATATTTCTAGCTCTGATGATTTTTAAAATCAGCTTTTTGTTGTCTATCCATATTTTTTCTATCCACTTTGTTTCCTTCTGAATCTGTAGGATGTTTGTAACCATCCAAGACTATATCCCAAAGATCACTATCATGACCTAGAAAGAAACTCTCTAGTCTATCTTTCCAGTACTCAAAATCTTCTCCATCAAACACTGTAGGCTTGTTGTAACTATTATTGTTTTGTTCAGCAACCATTGTGTTTTCTTCTAGATCTTTTCCTGACACGGTTAAGTGTTGTGCTCAGAGTCAAGCTCTGATACCAATTGAAGGGGTAAGAAAACACTTAGAAGGGGGGGTTGAATAAGTGACTCTTTTCGTTTTCAAAACAAAGCTCAAACAATAATGGAAGAACACAATTATTTTTATCCTGGTTCGTTTGAACTCAAACTACTCCAGTCCACCCGCCAAGGTGATTTCGCCTTTCTCAACAAGGACTTAATCCACTATAATCAACTGATTACAATCACACAACAACTGTTGTGACTAACAATGCACAAGTAAACTTACAAGTGACTAACACCACTAAGACTTAAATCTAGTCCTAGTCTGTTTGAGAAATCTAACCAAACTTGGTCTCTCAAGGAACAAATAAAGGTGTTTAATCTTTACAGATAATGAAATAGAGTTTGCTTCTAATCAAGCTATATCATAACTGTGATTTTTCACTTAGAATATAATGCACAAATTATATGAACAATGAGTTTGTGAGCTTTTGGATCTTTCACGTAGTTTCTTGCTTCTTTTGAAAATTTGATTGGTTTACTTGGTTCACTTAGTTGTAGTTGTTGGCTTGCAATAAATGTCCTTCTATTTATAGTAGGAACAATAAGACCGTTGCTGCCTTCAGAAAAGATGGAGAGCATTAAATGCTTTGCGTGTATCTGTTGGCTCCTAAAACTCGACACATTTGTTTTTATTAATATAAGCCATTAAGCATGAAGGATGGTTTCGACCAGCTAATTCTGTCGAAAGCCTCATCAGAAGATGGCAAGGTACTTAGAGAATTTCTTCTAAGTAAGAATCCTGTTGCCTTCGACGTCGAAGGTGCTGCTCGACAAAGGAGTTCGATGCTCAGAGCGGAGCGGTTTGAGATTCAAATGTTTGGAGGGAAAACGGTTCCTAGCGGTTACCAAGTACAACGTGCCAAGATCTGGAGCGTCGAACGCTGTGAACGTGCCAAGTGGAGTCATCTCGAAGCAGCGTAACTGCCCGACGGTTACTTGGGATGTGTTTAGTATAAATATTAGTAGTTCACGCAGTTTTTCGCGTGTGTTCACAATTATATACAAGTCACTCATATAGATTCAAGTACCCAGTGTGAGCGAAAGAATTGTTGAGAATGTATGTGTGAAACACCACTTTAATTAATCAAAGTCATTTATTTTCCAGAAACTTTACTTGCTCTTCATTTACTTTTCCAGTCGAAGCCTTCATTTTAATCCTTCCTTTTATTCTATCAAGCAATTTACATAAAGCTTCTTCATTTTCTTGTCATTTAACCATTATCAAACTTAGTCAAAACCCCAAAATCAACCATGTCTTAGGATCAATCTGATCGATCCTGTGAGTCACCAAATAAGTAACCTTTTGGAAGATCAGCGGTTGTTTACCAATTCCCACGGTAAACAAATTGGCACACCCGGTGGGACCTTGTGTTGATTTTGAAGTTTAACCTTTTTATACAGAATATCATCTTTTTCGAGAAGTATTGCATGTTATTGAGAAGTGGTAAAATATACACTAACAATACCAATACTGCCAGAAGAAGAGAAGCGATGGCGAATCCGCCAAACAATAACGAAATCCCACAAACGAATGTGGGAACAACGGTTATCCCAACTGTAAGTGAAGCGATAACCGCTGGTTCAACACCAGCAGTAACGGTCACAACAACGGGGCCATTACCTCCGTTCACTGGCCCCAGAGTGGCTTTGGGAACTCCCCCACCAAGGGGAAATCTAGGCACCAGGCCTTATGTTCCCCCAGGATTTATGACAGGCGGTCCAAATCGAGAACCACTCTATGGCATGCCAACTTCTGAATTGGCTAGCCTAACGAACGTTGCGTCCACTTTTTCAGACCCTTTAGTGAGTGCCTCTTCGCCACTCCAAGGTTCTGGAGTAGGTATGGCAAACAAAAATAGGACCCAACTCTTAGGAGGAACGTCCCAAGTAGCGCATGGCCTTACAAATGCCTCGACAGCAGTCTTGAGGCAACAAATGGACGAAAGCAACCATGATATGGTTCAAATGTTGGCACAAACTTTAAGTACAGTGTTGAATCCTCTAATAAAAAACACCACCCAGTCGAATCAGCAGATGACAGCGCAAATGACGCGTTTGGCTGATTTCTTTGGGGTACCCCAACCTATTCGACAGCCCCAAAGGGCGCAAATAAGGGGAAACCAAGGTATGCTCTTAGAGGAAGAAACCACTATTAACCAAGTCCAGCAGCCTGTCGAAGAAAACCTTAGGGCACGATTGGAGTAGCCTGTCGAAGAACCTAGGGTCATAGCCCCAGAGGTAAGGTTAGTCAACAGAAACCAAAATGCTGACGAAGTAGTTCAGCATATCCAATACCAGAATATGGGTTTGGAAAATAATCTGGCAGCCATGATCGAAAGAATCATGACTCAAAATGGGATGAATATGGGCTTTCGTAGGCCCAACTTCACATCCCCACTGTCAGAATATGTGTTGCAAACAGACTTACCTCCTAGATGTAAAGTCCCCAAGTTCACTAAATTCTCAGGGGACACGACAGAATCTACTGTCGAACATGTGGCGAGATACTTGATCGAAGCAGGAGATATTTCAAACAACGAAAACCTGAGGATTAAGTACTTCCCAAGTTCTTTAACAAAGAACGCGTTTACTTGGTTTACAACTCTCCCCCCCAATTCGATCCATCATTGGACCCAGTTGGAGAGATTGTTCCATGAGCAATTCTACATGGGACAAACCAAGATAAGCCTGAAAGAATTGGCCAGTGTAAAGAGACGTTTCACTGAACCTATAGACGAATATCTAAATAGGTTTAGGTTGCTCAAAGCAAGATGCTTTACGCAAGTGCCAGAACATGAGTTAGTCGAAATAGCTGCAGGCGGTTTAGATTATTCCATTAGGAAGAAATTAGACACTCAATACCTGAGAGACATGGCCCAATTGGCCGATAGAGTTCGACAGGTAGAACGCCTTAAGGCTGAAAAAGCCAAGGCGACAAAAACTCATAAAAGAGAGAGGATAGCGTATGTCGAAATGGATGATGAAGATCCAGAAACCTTCGACGAAACCATAACCGTCGAGGAAAGCAAGGTCGATTTAGCGGAACTGAAACAAGGGCCACCATACTCTTGCAAACTGTTAGTCCCCTCAAGTGGAAAAAATCCCACTGGTCCAGAAAGGACCAACGATAGGTTCCCCAAAAAGACTTATAGTTTTGATATTACAAAATGTGATGAAATATTTGACTTACTTGTAAAAGATGGCCAAATGATAGTACCCCCAGGGGTAAAAGTGCCTCCTCTTGATCAAAGAAAGAAAAGAGGCTTTTGTAAATATCATAATTTTCTGGGCCATAAAACGTCTCAATGTTTTCTTTTCAGGAATCTTGTGCAAGACGCTATCGAAGAAGGGAGGTTGAAGTTTGCTGACAAGACCCCCATGACTGTGGACTCTAACCCGTTGCAGGCTGAAGCCCATTATGCTGAACCTTCAGAGGTGAACGTGATCGAGGCATCCAGGAGCCAGGCGAAGAGGCCAGGAATCACAATGGTCGAAGTCACAAAGGACCATGTCAACATGCCAATCTTTGGCAGTTTTTCTGGGAATCTATCCAGAAAGACAATTGAAGCGGTCCAAAAGGCGGTCGAAAGCCTAAAGCTGGAGACAATTGGAGCCCAAAAATCTGGAACAAAACCTAGTCCTTACTTGGCTGCAGTTCAAGGCCAGACAGAGGATTTGGAGATTCAGATGAAGCAGTTGACCCTTGCCACCAAAGACACCATGAATGTCAACATGGTCGAAGTCTCTGAACCAAAAGCATCAGAGGAGGCCATGAGGCAAGAACAAGCCAACAAAACTGCTTTCCCTCGGGAAAATGAAAATCTGGCAGATTTCCTGCAAAGATGCCAGAAAAAGAAGTCAGAAGTGATGCTGTGTCCTCGATGCAGTTCGATCTTCGACAAAAAAGTTGCCGAACATATTCAAGGTGTAAGAGCAGCAAACAGAAAAAGGGAAAGTGTTGATACTCGACATGACCCCAGAAGAACCTACCAAAAAGGTTCAAATCAAGAAAAGAGGCCACTGACTTTCAGGCCTCCAACTAATGTGCCAGTTGATACTTGGTACAAAACATCTGGTCGAAAGTGACCAAGCGAGGAAAGATGGCACTCCTTCGAAGTGCCAAGAGGTTCATCTTTTACACATAAGAAAGAGCCTCAGGTTGCTACCCCTAAAGTGACACAGGTATCAAGCAACTACAAAGGGAAGAATCCCATGTCTCGATCTCAATGGAGGAGATACCAGAGGCGACGAAAAGCTGAGAGGGAAGCTGCTAATGAACCAAAGGCAGAATCGAGTTCAAATGTTCCTCAGAGAAAGCAGAGGAAGCCTCTGGAAAGACAACCAGTAACTAATAGGCTAGTCTGGCCTAGCCAGGGTGAAGTTGATAACGAAGATGGCTCTGAGTCTAAAGACACCTTAGATATCATGGTGAACATAGTCTCAGTTTTTCCAAGAGAGTTCAACCGCCAGGTGGAGGTCGAAACAAGCGATTGGGAAGTTGAGCAAGAAATGGCCAAGCATAGGCCAGTGTGCTATTTAGTCATGGATAATGGCGCTACTGAAGAGCAGAATGGGTTCTTTGAACCTCCTACAGAGGCGATGAAAAATCATCTTAAGCCTTTATTTATAAGGGCTAAACTCGAAGAAACCACAGTAAATAAGATCTTGGTAGATTGTGGGGCAACCATCAACATTATCCCTCACTTTATGCTAAGAAAAATAGGCAAAAGCGATGAGAACATCAAGCCTCACACCATGGTCCTGTCGAATTATGAAGGCGGCATAGGGACCACTATGGGTGTGATCCAACTGGACATCAAGGTGGGATCTATCCTTCGACCAACTATGTTTATGGTCATATCGGCCAAACCTAACTATAATCTTTTGTTGGGCCGTGAATGGATTCATGGTGTTGGAGCTGTACCATCATCAATGCACCAGAGGTTGCTACTATGGCGTCCTGATGGAATGGTCGAAAACATAGAGGCGGATCAAAGCTATTACCTGGGCGAAGTAAATCACCTAGGGCTGGCAGACTTCGACAAGAACCTGGCTCACATTGGGCCATGCCTAACACCTGACTTCGACTTGGCGCCAGCGCCAAATACTTTTTGTTCCTTATACCTGCACCCCGAGCATGGTTTTCAATGGGACAGAGAAGACTTGTCCCACATTGACTTTAGTGGGCTAACTGATATCCAACCAACTGGTTGGGGAAGTGAATTCAGTGATAATAACTGAGTCACAATCATTGCAGCGAATTTCGGCTTACGTAGCCGAAACAAGGATGATAACGGCTCTCGAAGCCGAAGTAAAATATATGGCCACACAGGCCAATGATCAAGAATTACCTTCTGCAGGTCCTGGAAAGGATTTCGATCCAGAACCTCCTGATATCATGCCAGAAGGAATGCAGGAACAAAGGCTCGACGCCATCTACGACGATGAGCCTTTGGGATTCGAAAAGGACCCCTTAGCGAATAACATCAAGATGCTAGCGCAGGATCCTTTAGAAGAAATCAACTTGGGCGAAGGGTTAGAGAAAAAGCCAACTTACATTAGCGCAAAAATTGACCCAAAACTCAGGTTGGAAGTAATCCATTTGCTAAAGGAGTTCAAGGACTGTTTTGCATGGGATTATGACGAGATGCCTGGTCTCGACAGAGGATTGGTAGAACTTCAGTTGCCAATCAAACCTGGGAAGAAGCCAGTCAAGCAAAGTCCAAGACGCTTCGCTCCAGAAATACTGTCGAAGATCAAAACGGAAGTCGAAAGACTGCTGAAGTGCAAATTCATACGAGCTACGAGGTATGTCGAATGGATTGCAAACATTGTGCCAGTGATTAAGAAAAATGGTACATTGAGGGTGTGCATAGACTTCAGAGATTTGAATGCTGCTACACCCAAAGATGAATATCCTATGCCTGTGGCGGAAATGCTAGTCGATTCTGCCGCTGACTTTGAATACCTGAGTATGCTCGACGGTTATTCAGGATATAATCAAATATTCATTGCTGAAGAAGATGTGTCGAAAACAACTTTTCGATGCCCTGGGGCTTTAGGCACTTACGAATGGGTAGTGATGCCTTTTGGCCTGAAGAATGCTGGGGCAACATATCAGCGAGCAATGAATTCTATCTTCCATGATCTTATTAACACTTTTATGCAAGTATATATTGATGACATTGTTGTAAAATCTGTTTCTAGGAAGAACCATATAGACCACCTTCGACAATCATTCGAAAGAATGAGAGAACATGGTCTGAAGATGAACCCTTTGAAGTGTGCATTCTGTGTAAAAGCTGGAGATTTCTTGGGCTTCGTCGTCCACAAGAAAGGAATCGAAATCAACCAGAACAAGACGAAGGCAATTCTGGAAGCGAAAGCGCCAGCGAACAAAAAGGAACTGCAATCTCTGCTAGGCAAGATAAATTTCTTAAGCAGATTCATATCTAACCTAAGTGGGAAAACTCAAGCCTTTTCACCCTTGCTTCGATTGAACAAAGAAAGATTCGAATGGGGGGAGGAGCAACAAGAAGCCTTCGACAAAATCAAAGGGTACCTCACAAAGCCACCTATTTTGGTGCCTCCTTGCAGCAATAGGAGTATGAGATTGTACATAGCTGCATCCGACAAAACTTTGGGAAGCATGTTAGCCCAAGAAGATGAAAATGGAGTCGAAAGACCCATTTACTATCTTAGTAGAGTTTTGAACGATGCAGAAACTAGATATAGCGAAGTTGAAAAATTATGTCTATGTCTTTATTTCTCTTGTACAAAGCTCAAACAATATATAAAACCAGTTGATGTGTATGTTTCGTCTCATTTTGATGTTTTCAAGTACATGTTGTCGAAACCTATCCTGCACAGTCGAATTGGAAAGTGGGCACTGGCATTAACTGAATACTCCTTGACCTTTATGCCTCTTAAGGCAGTAAAAGGACAAGTGGTCGCAGACTTTATAGTCGACCACTCAATTCAAGTTGAGAGTATTAATTATGTGGAGATAGAGCCTTGGAAATTCTACTTCGATGGTTCCAGCCATAAAGATGGAACAGGAGTAGGGGTCTTGATTATTTCTCCAGAAAAAATTCCAACAACATTCAAGTACAAGATATCAGGTACTTGTTCGAACAATGAGGCTGAGTATGAAGCTCTAATTACTGGCCTTGAGATATTGTTGGAATTGGGGGCAACTCGAGTCGAAATAATGGGAGACTCAGAGTTAGTCATTAAGCAAGTCACAAAAGAATATAAGTGCATAAGAGAAAATCTTATTATATACTTTGTGATAGCAAATCGTTTATTGAAAAAATATGAAATGGTCAACATTCGACACATACCCAGATTGGAAAATCAAATAGCCAACGATTTGGCACAAATTGCATCTGGGTACAAAATTTAAAAAACAAGATTACAAAGAGCAATTGAAGTTCGAGAAAAAATAAAAGCAACTTGTCTGTCACCAACAGATTTGGAATCGACAAGACTAGGGTATGCTGATCAAAGGAACTTCAAAATTTCGTTCATAGACAATTTGTCAGAGCAAGATTGGAGGAAACCCATTGTGGATTATCTACAAAATCCAGCAGCTTCGATAGAACGAAAAATAAAATATAGGGCGTTAAGTTACGTACTCATGGGTAATGAGTTGTTTAAAAAGACGCCTGAAGGGGTATTGCTAAAATGCTTAAGTGAAACTGAAGCATACATGGCCCTTTCGACTACGCACGCTGGAGCATGTGGGGCTCACCAAGTAGGCCATAAGATGAAGTGGTTGTTGTTTCGACAAGGACTATACTGGCCCACCATCTTGAAATATTTTGTCGAGTTCGCCAAGGGTTGCCAAGAATGTCAAGTCCATACAGGCATCCGGCATGTACCAGCAAGCGAACTTCACTCAATAGTGAAACCTTGGCCCTTTAGAGGATGGGCGTTGGACCTTATTGGAGAGATTCGACCAGCATCATCAAAGAGCCAGAAGTATATATTGGTAGGCATTGATTATTTCACTAAGTGGATCAAAGCTATTCCTTTAGTCAATGTAGACCAAGAAAATGTCATTGAATTTATTCAAAGGAACATTATTTTTAGATTTGGAATCCCTGAAACTATAACTACTGATCAAGGATCAGTTTTCACCGGTCGAAAGATGCAGGAATTCGCTCAAGAGACAGGCTTTAGACTCCTAACATCAACGCCTTATTATGCACAGGCAAACGGTCAAGTCGAAGCAAGGAATAAAATAGTGATTGGCTTGATAAAAAAGCATGTTGGGAAAAAGCCAAAAAATTGGCATAAAACGTTAGACCAGATTTTGTGGGCCTATCGAACGTCCCTAAAAGAAGCCATAGGTACAACACCATATAGGCTAACTTTTGGTCATGATGCAGTGTTGCCAGCGGAAATTTGTCTTCAATCGACAAGGGTTCAGAGACACCATGATATCCCCTCTGAAGTTTATTGGGATATGATGTTAGACGAACTAGTAGATTTAGACGAAGAAAGACTGCGAGCTCTCGACCTACTAAGGATTCAGAAGAAAAGAGTAGAAGACTCTTACAATAAAAAAGTGAAACCTAAGGCATTCTCGCCTGGAGAATTAGTTTGGAAGGTGATTCTTCCCATGGATCGAAGGGATCGAAGCATGGGAAAATGGTCACCCAAATGGGAAGGACCATTCAGAATTATCCAAACTTTTTCTGGTGGAGCTTATGAAGTCGAAGAGTTAGGTGAAGATGAAAGGCTCTTGAGAGTAAACGGAAAATATTTAAAAAAGTATAAACCCATGCTCCAAGAGATCAAAATAAATAGCAAGTAATGACTAAATTAACCATAAATAAGCCAAGATGGAAAATTTTATAAGAATTAGCCAAAATGGCTACATTGTCAAATACATATTACAATACATGGTTAAATAGCTTAGTAATTTAGAAGGGGATAGAATCTTTGAGTCGAAGGTACTTGGCCTGCTGCAACTCCAGTCTTTTGTTGCACAAGGCATTCGCCTGGGCAAGCTTGGCAATTTGGTCGTCGAAGGCTTGGGCTTTCTCAGCAAACTCTAGGCCTCGCGTAACTTCAGCTTGGCTCTCTGTGTCTGAAACAGTCGAGAGAAGCTCCTCCTTGCGCTTAGTATTAGCATTCATCTTGGCCTCCAGCTCTTCAATTTGCGCCTTTATGGAAGCATTGTCTCGATCTATGGCATCTATTTCTTCTTGCTTGGATGCCTTTTGCCTCGACAACTCTGCAATTCGAGAAGTCGTCTCAGCTACCTCAGTCCAGGCAGAAGAACTTTTGCCATGTAACGCTTCGAGCTGGCTATTGAAGCCCCTCTGATGCCGTTAGTCTGCTGAGACTTGATCAACAATGGAGGATAACTCCATGATAAAGCTCGAAACCTCTGGAGTCACAGCAAGCAAGTCGACTGCATTCAAAACAGCTCCCAAACACGACGGAGCAGTAGGGTCCCCCTCCAAAGCCTTCATCAAATCTTTCTTGAAGAACTGAGCCTTAACCTTCATCAAAGCCTCATCGAGAGGAGAAGTCGAAGTGGACTTCCCCGATTGAGTGGAAGCATCTTGACTAAGGTCAGATGAACTTCCCCTACTCTCGATAATGGCATTCAGATAGCCAATGGGATCCGTTTGCTTCAAGAGTACTAAGTCTTCTTTAGACTTATGCTTTGTCGAGGTAGTAACCCTTATAGCAGCGTTGTATTGGGGTTGAAGTTGTTGAGTAGCGTTTGCATCGACGTGACTCTCTTCGACCTGAAGTTCAGCAGTGCCAGCATCAACGTGATCCCCTTCATCATGTTGTTCCTCTGACAGATCGACCGCTTGAATTTCTTTTGGTTTTTGTTCCTCTGTTTCAGCATTGATTTCATCGTTCACCGATTCTTTCTCTTGTGGCCTACTGTGTTCAGCAGAGTCTAGTGTTTCAGAAGTCTTTGGTGCTGAACTTTCAGTGGTCTCCTGAAAATAGAAGAGGAATAATCTTCTAGTTTAGAGAGAGACACAATCGAACGTGAGCATCGACACCTGAGTTAAAATTGGTCAAAGAAACTACCTGCAGAGGAATTTCAGCCCCAGGGCTGGAATTATCACTTTCGACGGGTTTATTGAGCAAAACATTTAGTTCCTCCTCCGTTGGCTGTTCAATAATCACGGGAGGTGGCCTGGGTTTTCTCCCTGCAACCTTTATTCTGATTGTGGGTCGAGTCTCAGGAGAAGGAACATCTTTCTTCAGTTTTCTCCGTTTAAGAGGAGCGAGGGGAGATTCGTCCTCTTCGTCACTCCCAGATTCGACTGTCAGTGCAGGTCGTTTCTTGGGTGAAGGTGCCTGAAAACCAATTGGAGTTCGACTTAGAACGCTACGTCGAAAATCAGGATATCAAAACCAGAAGGGAAGAATAAAAGTCTGGTTACCGGTGCTGAAGATTTTTTCGAAGGACCTTCCCCCTGATGGCTTGTTGTAGTTTTCGCCGGTGCTGGAGGTTTTGTCAAGGGACCTCCTCCCTGTTGGCCTTCTGCAGCTTTCTTTGCTGCAGGCTTTCGAACAACTGAAAGAAGACAAGTTATAATTAAAAAGTTACCAGTCGAAATGGAAAGACAAAATAATTTGAAGAGTGAACTTACATTTCTTTATTTTGTCAAGGACTAGAACAAAAGACTTCTGAAGTTCGTCCACAAAATCTTTCTCGTCGAAGAACTCTTCAGCATAGTAACTCTTCCACCAGTCTTCGAAGGATGGTGAACAGAGAAAGTTAAGTTGATAGTCGAACAGTGAAAGGACTGTTCGACCAGCATACCTGCCAATATGCTTGGTGGCAGCATCCTCAGTATAGTCGTTGCAAAAATATAACATGGACTTCTCCTTAGGAAAAATAGGAGAAGGAAGTGATTGAATTATACCAAACTGTCGAGAAACCAAGTTTGGTTGGTAAGCGATCAAGCTCAGGTGAGTCTTGGAGCTCTTGAAGCGCAGGGGCATTATTCTAGGTGTGAGAAATGCTTCCCACATTATTGTGTGTTCTTCGACATGAGGGTCACCTAACGACTTAGGATGGGGCCTGGTGAACCATTCTGGACCAACCTTTCGTCGAGCAAAGGGAGCCATGGTCGAAGCGAATTCTTTTCTTTTTGCAAACATCAAGACGAAGTTTGCAAAAGTCTGTTGAAGCTCCAGCCCATCTTCAGTCGGGGTCAGTAGAGCTAATCTGGTGCCTTCAATTCGCCTATTTGCTATCTCAGGGGCTTGCTCATTTATTTGAGTTTTCTGAGGTAAGAAAGACTCAAAAGTGGCATTGAGCCACAGTTGAAGTAGCCAAAAGGGTCTTGCAAGCAACAGACTGGCTCTATTCTCGATGACCTTCAACAGAGTCGCTCCGCTGCTGACCGACTCATACATATTCGCCAAGATTAATTCTGCCAAACAAATATTTTGGCCATGGTGAAGCTGGGTGGCGAGGGTGACCATTTTCTTTGTCACCTGTAAAGACTTTGTACAGAACACAAAGCGTGACAGCCAAAGGGCTAGAAACACAATATGCTCTACATCCGTCACAGTGGCTGTCGACCTATCATGGTAATGGTTGATATAGGTGGTATAGGTGGGTTTCGTAGCTGAGAATCCAATCTGATCCTCCGACATTTCCTCTGGGTCGAAATAATCCCCAGTGGGTCGAAGGCCGGTGATGGCAGCCATGTCGAAAAGCGTGGGTGTTAGCATTCCACAAGGAAGGTGGAAAGTGAAATGAGTGTAATCCCAGAAAAGCAAGGAGGCTATCAGCATCTCAGGGGAGTAGTTGAGACCCGCCTTCGACAGCATAACTAGGTCGTATATCCCCAGGTTCTTCCAGATCGAAGTCTGGCTTTTTTCCATCTTCTCCAGCCAAGCGCTGTAGTCAAGTGTGAGGCTAGGGCTAGACCTAAAAGCCCTAACACCCCTATTGAAGAAGCGAAGATCTATCTTCTCCTTAGCGGGATCTTCATTGTCTTCTACAGCTTTTTTAGAGCACCCAACAGGTTTGAGCGCCTCAAGTACTGGAAAGAAGTTCTTGATCTTAATGGATTCATCGATGCATGTGGATAGCGGGCCAGACATGGCAAAGATTTGGTTGGAGTATCCAACCGGAATCATTAGTTGATGTGAATAAGCTTCACGATCAGCAGTTTCCAAGGGTTCAGGAACCCTTCGTTGGCCTGTAGAAGTAACTATTGGAACAGTTGAGAAGATCTTGGGTTTAGCATTTCTGGAAGGGATGTTAGAACTAGGAGCGTTAGAGGAACCTGAAGCCATTTGTGAGTTAAGGTTGAAGGTGAGTGAAGAACAAAATGTTTGCAAGTTTGCAGAGATTTTGTGTTCAGCAATGAGGTTTTGAATGTAGAATAGCGTGAAAAAGTCCCACAATGGGTACTTAGCGCTATTTATAGTGGTTGGGAAATCCCCAAATTCGAGGCCATTTAATGTTGCAGAAGATAGTGGGACACGTGGCGTCCCCTCGCTGACATAGCCGTTCTGCAGAAATGAAAAGGTGCAGCGTGCGCCCTCGTTTTTGGGAAATTGTCATGATGACAATTTGTGAAAAGACATTGGGCATGCTAAATGCCGTACTGAGGTGACGTCTTAGGTACAGATGGAATGATGGCTTTTTATTGGGATTGTCAGTGGTTGGTAGAAGACAAAAAGTGTACAGGTTAATCTGTGGCTAAGAATGAAAGACAGGTGTCGAGTGGAATCTCAAAGAATGCCTTTTTCTTTTCAGCGTCGAAATAAGGCATTCTTGGGGGGAAATTTGTTGGCTCCTAAAACTCGACACCCTTGTTTTTATTAATATAAGCCATTAAGCATGAAGGATGGTGTGATCGGTGGATCTGGAACTGACTGTTTAACGCTGGTTCGCGAAATGTCGCGGAAGCAAGAGTCGCCACCGTCTTTTATTTTCTCCAAATGGAAAGGACAAAAGCACAGAAAAATTCCTTTTAAGAGATCGCTCTCGGTTCGGGAGGTAGGTTATAGAAAGGGAAGGTGTTAGCACCCTTTCTATCCATGGTTATCCATGGGCTCTTAGATACTTGCTCAATGTGTTTTCAAATTGTTTGTTTGCTTTTCAATATGGGTTTAAAAAGTTTCTTTTGAAAAATTTCAGTTCGACTCGTACGTCAGAGTGTTTGAAAAGTTTGCTTTGAAAGCTTTTGAAAAGTGTCAGTGTGAAAAGTCTTTTCGAGTTTGTTTTGAGATTAGAGCAAGTATCCTTGAGAATCTACCTACCCTAAGGAATTCGTCTGTGTAAGAGTCCTTTAAAGTAGTGCCATCCCACCATTGAGAGGTAGGTAGCACCACCGTTGGAGGTGTTCGGGTCAATTCGAGTTTTAGGGACGTGGTGATCACCGGAGCAATGGGAAGACACCTTAGAAGCTACCCTCATGCCAGGTTCCCGGATCATGAGGACTTACCAAGACGTCCTCTACTCGACGACCACCGTTCGAAAGGCAACAGTGAGGCGTACCCTAGGGGTGGTGTGTGCGAATTGTGTGTCATGTTTCAGTTATTTGTCTTGTCATGTTTGTTGTGTTCTACGCTTGATTTTATTAAGACATTCATTCTTTCATGTTTGGTTAACAGTTATAAGTTTGCGAAAAATAAATCTAAGGCTATTACAAAGGCGCGGGTCCACATCGCCAAAATTAAACCGGACCCGATTTAGCGGAAAAATAAATAAAGCGAAGAAATAAAGTGCGAAAAGTAAAATTACAATGCTTTGGGAGAGATACAAAATTATAATTAAACGACATAAGATAAATGCGCAAATTAAAGAATTAAAACGAAACTAGGGCGTTGGACCCTTTTGCAAATAATTAAAATTAATAAGGACTTAAAAATTAAAATTAAATGAGAATGATATTTTTGTGTTTTTTAGATTCAATAAGGAAAAGAAGTCAATTAAATTAAACGGCGAACCCTAATTCTAATATTTTTTAATTATTAAGAAAGAATTAAAATATGACCTAAATTAAACCTAATTTATTTATGTATAATTTAAATAGGAAAATAAATAAATAAATAATAATTATTATTGTGGAAAAAAGGGAAATAAAAAGAATTAACAATTAAAACCTAAATTCTACATTTTTGGATTTTTATTAAAAAAAGGAATTAAAATTAAAACCTAATTACACTACATAATTTACATTCTAATTTATTTATGAAAATAATTATAATGAAATAAATATTATATTTTTTTGTATTTTCTGATTTTTATAATGTTTTTATATTTTATAGAGAAAATAAATTAATTGAATTAAGACAATAAAATAAATAAAACAACAAAATAAAAGTGAGAAGAACAAATATAAAATGCAAACCAGGGTGGGGTGTTGCCCCAAATAAGGAGGTATAGGCCTGGAAATTCTGGCCCAATAAGCCTTGACTTTGCTGACTTTTCAAGATCCCATATGATGCATTGACTAGAGTCTCATGTGCTCCTGGGATCCACGCCTCTGATTTGGTTGTTTGGGACACGTGCATGGCTGGATGATGAGAGAATATAGTGTGCCTGAACGTTAGCGTAGCATAGGAACAATTATTGAAAAATAAGATTGAACATTTGCCAGACCTGGGACTTGAACCCAGGTCTTGAGAGTCACATGCGTAGCGTGTTACCAACTGTGCTGCTGCTTTTCATTTAATATGTTATGACTAATAAACAACAAAAATCAAAACTAATGCACGATGGTTAAAACGCGCGAAATTTTAAACGGGCGTATCACTGATTGACACGCCATCTTCTTCCTCACCACCCCTGTAACATAAAGCGCTATGGGAACGGTTTTTGAAACGTTGTTTTAGAGGGTATTCAAGAAAATAGCGAATAGCCCATATCCAAACATAAATTGGGCGCGATGGTATGGATCTTTTCGTCTCTAAGCCCTGAGTTCAACCATGGTATCCAGAAGTCCTAATTTTTCTTCCACACAAAATCCCCAATTCAAGCAACCTGTAACCCTAAAAAACGCATATGGTGGAATCGTATATATGACATAAAAAAGCAATTCAACCTATTGGTTAGCATAAAAACATCATTATAAACAAGAATCCATGAAGAAAAATGCAAAAGAATGCTCAATTTATGCTATGCGTTTTCAGAATTTTCTTGGTGCAGTTTGACTTAGAGGTACCGATTCAAGGGGTTTTTGTTGATGTTAAGGATTGAGAGACGTTCCAGGATGCCTCAGGATGCTTATGGAATAAAAATTTGAGCTTGAATCGACTCCTAAGGTTGATTTCAGTGTTTGAGTTTTTTTTGTCAAAAATTTCAATATGCCAAAGGTGTCTTATGCGCAGCTTGCAGTCTCCTCGGCTTAGGGTTGTGATCTCATACTTGTATGGAAGCAATTAGGTTAAAAAGATTCAATAAAATCCATGTCCATAATTGTTTTCAATCTTTGATTTGTTAAGGATCTTTTACAATCTTTTTTCATGGTTCTTGTGTCAATTAGGTTTCAATCAAGCCAAAACCTTCTATATCAGCATGTGCACGAAATCTCAAGTCCAAATCATGCATAAAAAGATTTGTTTAGGTTAAGGTTATATTTTTCATGAATTAAAATGATTTAAATGAATATAAATTAATATAAATTCAAATAAATAATTAAAAAATATGAAAATACTTCCCTTTGGGCCTAGTGGTCGTGCATAGGCTTGGCATGAAGAAACTTGGAAGAAACATGGGCCCATTTGCATTTTTAGGCCTTTTGCATCAATGTTGACTTTCAAAAATTTCCAAAAATTTCCCAACTTCTACAAGGCATAACTTGGTCAATATTTAAGCTTTTCACATGTTCTTGGACATTTTGGAAAGGTCTTTGAGTCCTTTAACCAATGCCTTTGGTCCCATGTCATTTTGATTTACCAATCTCAAGTTATGGCCTTTGACTTAAAGTCACTTTTTGTTGACTTTTGAAAATGACCTATAATGTTGAAATTGATAACTTTTTGTGAGAGCATTTCTTGGACTTGGAACATGAAGATGAATTGTAGGAAATGTCTTTATCTTCAAAATGAGCTTTGGATGGAATTTTTCTGATAATCCATGTTAAAGTTATGCCCTGGTCAATTTCAGTTGACTTTTTCAGCTGTCCAAATATAGCAACTTTTGCATCTTTGATGATTTCTGAGCCAAATTTTGAGAATCATGATCAAGCATTGATCAAATGATGTTTGTGGCTTCAAAATGATATGTTGACCAAAAATTTGAACTTTTGACTGTCAAATGACCATTTTGCCCCTACAGTTGACTGTAGTGCAATCTAGGGTTTTGACTGTGCAATTTTGAGCTGAATGCCTTGAAATTTGACATGAGGATACTTGACCATCTTTGTAAGCATATGAGACTTGATTGGGCCTTTGAAAAGTTCATTTGCTTGACCAGAACTCAAACCCTAGTTTTGACTGTATAGGAGACAGTTGAGCTGCACAACCCTTGGGGAATTTTGTGACCTTGACTTTGACAATTCTTGATGAATATGGGAGGGCAAATTTTGGGGTACAACAGTTGCCCCTGTTCAATCTTCTTAGACCTGAGGATGTAGATTGGCTGACGTGCCTTTCGTAATCCGATGGTAGAAGATGATTGGACACTAGAGTGCCCAGAAATTTGCGCTCACATAGTAGCAGTGATGATGAGGGAATGGGCTTATAGATGCCATTTGGATGTTGCTTGGATAGGATGATGGGCTTATAGATGCCATCTGGATGTTGATCGCGTAAGAGATTCCTTAGCGAGAACCTGCATACCTGCAAAACAGAAAAATGGGTGCCTGACACGTCGCAGGAGCTGATTTTAGATGCTTGATATAGATATGTCCTGACTGGTTACAGGAGCTGGGTCTGGAGCTTCGAACGTTGATGAATGAACCAGGGATGGTTACTGCCTTAGCATGGATGGTAAGAGAATCCTGAATGATTTCAACCTCAACAACGCTCGTTGAGAAAACCTTGGTGAGAATTACCATCTTTGTAGTGCCAGGAAGAGAACCAAAGGACACTATAATCTCAAAGGGAGTCACCTCAATCACCGTTGGAGAGGGAACTATAGGAAATCATAATCTGAAAGGAAATATCACCTCACGCTCATGCCGGAGAGGGAAACATCTTGAAAGGGAATTACCACCTCACACGCCGTTGGAGAGGGGACCATAAGAGAATATCACCTCACGCTCATGCCGGAGAGGGGAACATCTGAAGAAGGAATTACCACCTCACACGCCGTTGGAGAGGGGACCATAAGAGAATATCACCTCACGCTCATGCCGGAGAGGGGAACATCTGAAGAAGGAATTACCACCTCACACGCCGTTGGAGAGGGGACCATAAGAGAATATCACCTCACGCTCATGCCGGAGAGGGAAACATCTGACGAAGGAATTACCACCTCACACGCCGTTGGAGAGGGGACCATAAGAGAATATCACCTCACGCTCATGCCGGAGAGGGAAACATCTGAAGAAGGAATTACCACCTCACACGCCGTTGGAGAGGGGACCATAAGAGAATATCACCTCACGCTCATGCCGGAGAGGGAAACATCTGAAGAAGGAATTACCACCTCACACGCCGTTGGAGAGGGGACCATAAGAGAATATCACCTCACGCTCATGCCGGAGAGGGAAACATCTGAAGAAGGAATTACCACCTCACAAGCCGTTGGAGAGGGGACCATAAGAGAATATCACCTCACGCTCATGCCGGAGAGGGAAACATCTGAAGAAGGAATTACCACCTCACACGCCGCTGGAGAGGGGACCATAAGAGAATATCACCTCACGCTCATGCCGGAGAGGGAAACATCTGAAGAAGGAATTACCACCTCACACGCCGCTGGAGAGGGGACCATAAGAGAATATCACCTCACGCTCATGCCGGAGAGGGAAACATCTGAAGAAGGAATTACCACCTCACACGCCGTTGGAGAGGGGACCATAAGAGAATATCACCTCACGCTCATGCCGGAGAGGGAAACATCTGAAGAAGGAATTACCACCTCACACGCCGTTGGAGAGGGGACCATAAGAGAATATCACCTCACGCTCATGCCGGAGAGGGAAACACCTGAAGAAGGAATTACCACCTCACACGCCGTTGGAGAGGGGACCATAAGAGAACTTCTACTGAGTCTTTATCAGAAAAATCTGTTTGGAGTCGATTTAACTGGTCTAGAGAAGTCCTTGAAATATGTTTGAGAATTTCGACTGCATCTTTCCTGAAAGGTAAAGGTCAGTCATATGTAATGCATGATATGGATCAAGCAATGATGTTCTCAATATGGATGCGATTTATATGATATGATGCGTACATGCATGCTATAATGATGTATGTGATGATTCATGTATGTTTTTGTCTAGGAAAATAAATCCTTGACGGGTGCCGGGGAGTCATATCCTGGGCTGATGTTGAGGAAGAGATTTTGCTTCCGCTGTGGATGATTGTTGCAAGAATACCGGTAGGAGAAGATAACTCCGTTGAGGAATAAACTTGGCAAATGGAATAATTCTGCGGGAGAAAAGATACTCTAGCGATCATGCTGGGGAGTGCTACTCTGTGGGGATAGCGATGCTTTGCTGAGCTGATGAAGATAACTCCGCTGGGGATACCGTTGATGAGTTATGCTGGGGATATCCTTGTTGTGCTGGAAGTGTTGATAGACTTCGCTGGGGGTAGGAAGATACTTTGCCGAGGACGCTCTTTCCGTGGCTTTTGGCTGAGGATAACCCAGTTATATCCTGTTAAGGAAATAACTCTTTAAATCAAGCCGGGACGACGCGTTCGTGCTCTGCGAGGGGATAAGCTTCCAGAATCTACTGGGGATAAGCTTGCTGCTTGGGGAGATATGAATTCCAACTTTCCTGGGGAAACTGGATTGGACTCTCCTGGGGGAAGTTTTGATATGCTGGGATGTTCTTCAACGGAACCTACCCTGATGCCTTGGAGGATAGAACAGTCAGACTGCTCAGACCAACCTTTATTGCCCCTGTTTCTTGTGGGGTGCTGATAGTTGTTGATGGACAAACCTTCTTCTGGCAGACAGATGACAAGAAGGCGGGACATAGTCGTACGCTTTAATCCCTAACTTTTGCCTGGACCGCCCTTTCGGGTTTTCAGTCCACCGGGATACCCATTTTTGCCCAAGCCACCTTTTCAGGTTTTCGACTTGCCGGGTGTACATATTTTTTCATTTCATCCCTTATTTTTGCCCGAACCCTTTTGGTTCGCCGGGAAGCCCTTATTTTTGCCTAGGTGTGTCAACCTAGCGGGTCTTTGATTATGCGTAGTATTTTTTCGACTATGCCCACGCTTTCAGAATGTAGGGAGTTGCCCCTGGCTGTTTGTGTTTCCATGTTACCAGAAGATGTCTGATCGGGCCAGATTCGTTGCTGGAGTGCCCCAAGTGACTCAGGCAGAGGTTTGCCCCAGGCTCTTTGGCCTATTGAGGTTCTCCGAATCTTGACTGGACTGCCCCAGATGATGGACAATAGTCATGCCGTGCCCCTTGATTGGGAGTGTTTTTGTTAACTAGGTATTCATCGTGCGAAGTTCCCTGCTGTTCAAACAAAAAGTCATATGCAAACAAAGTTATGTTAAAAATGCAAAGCTTATGTCTGTCTTGAAGATTTTGAAAATGCATTTTTCATAAAACAAGTGAATGTTTGTAAAACGTGATGTTAACTCAGTATTTACTGTAGGCCTTAAGGAGTCAGGATACCTTTTGTAACAGTATGCTTTCGAACTAACTCGTGCTTCAGCTAGGACTTTTTAGGGTTATAACGTGGCCTGGTTCACGGTTTAAGAAACAAAGGATAAAGGCTCAAATTTTATTTGTACCCACCCGCTCTTCGTGATGTTCTTCAAACCTAAACTCAGTTGATCATACGTTAGACCTCGTTTGAGTCTTTGCTTTGATTTTCCGGTGATGGTTCAAATATTGATTATTTATTCTGACTAGGCAGTCGTTTTTTGTTGAGGGTTTGTGAGACCTCTTTCTTGATTTTTGTTATCCCTTTCTTTTTTTGCCTGAACTGTTTCCTTTTTGGAATTACAGTCAGCGGGATGCCCCAGTTTCATAAGTCCCTTTTATAGGTTTTGACTTTTTGGACTTTTTGTTTATGATTTTTTTTTTTTTGATAACAACTGCCTGTCTTTATGATTGTTCTGAACCATCACTGTTTTTTTTTCGTAAGGGTCTCTTTGGTGCCATTCGTTATGCACTTGGATCAACTGAGAGAATTACCCTGCCCCAGGTTATGATTAAGGGTTTTGATTTTCGAAAATAAAAACTCCTACTTCTTTGGCTCTGATGGGTTGACGAGGGATTATCATCCTTATAACTCCAGTGTTTAGGGATTGAAACAATGCCTGTACCTCATCAGCGGGGTCTGTTCAAAAGCATACTGTAATGATTGCGGTATCGTTTTCGTCATCCTCCCTCAAGAGGCCTAGAATTATTAATCGAGAGTTGAACATCAAAAATATGAAAGCAATTTGCAATATAGTGAATACGAAATAATTACTTCAAAACAGACATGTGCAATGCATTAATGAAATAACAATGTTTAACAATGAACGAATGTTTGAATAATCAAAAGGGAATTACAACTTGAAAAATCCTAATGAACAAAAATTTCTAGTTTGAGATAGCCATCTCAAATGGAGAATTCTCAGCGGAAGATTTTCATCTCGCCATCCGGCATGAACTCGATCACCCCTTCGTCAATCAAATCCTGGATTTTATTCTTCAAGGTCCAACAGTCGTCTGTAGCATGCCCCGGGCTGTCTGAATGATAAGCGCAGTGGGTGTCGGGGTTATACCTCGAAGCTGTCCTGTTGGGATTTTTGGGAGGGTCCTTTAGAGTGATCAGATTGACCTCCAGCAAGCGCTTCAGTATAAAGGATGAGGGTATGTCAGTCTCCGAGAAATGTCTTCCGGGCGCATTTCGTTTACGTTGACTACCCCGTTGAGGCTGGACTCGTGACCCTGAAGCAAGCTGAGGAGATTTTCCTTTGTCTTCTTGCCCCGCATGTGGTTGAATGATGGCTGGAGCTTCCATCTTGGCTGTTTGCCCTACTGGGTTATTTTGAAGCAGCTTGGTGACGAGGACCCGGAGCTCTTCTTGTTTTTGAGCTAAGTCCTGAATGAGAGTCATTTGGCCCACCAACTGCCCCATCATTTGGATCTTCATGGTTGCCAACTCAATTTGTAGCCCTTCCAGCTGGTCGTTCCTGATGCCCCCTGCATTCCCTAAGGTCAAGTTCCTGGTGAGGAGAGTCTTTATTTCTTCTTGCCCCTGGGATAGGTTCAAGAACATTTCTCGCAGTTGGGCGTTCTGAGTACGGAGATCTTGGTTGTCTGGTTGGAAAGCCATTGCTGAAATAAACAGCGAAGATGGTAAGTGACCTGCAAAAGGGATACCTGTAATGCAATGATGGGTATGACATGTATGCAATGTTTTCAAGGACCTCGCGGAGTAAACAAGAAAATTTGTTAGCATTGGAATTTATAGCTTGATTGAAGGACACCCTTGTTGTTGAGAATTCTTCTTCAGGGGTCAAAGGCTCACCATATCCAGTGGGTCATAGCCCCTGATAACCTTAGCTAGGGGATCATTCTTCAGGTGTCAAAGCTCACCATATCAAGTGGGTCATAGCCTCTGACAACCTTGGCTAGAGGAAAATAAATCCTCTTTGCCCCTTGCTGGGATAGTTGATTCACCATGACCTGCATCACAAGCCCTTGAGATCCTTAAAATGGGTTAGGATGTATGCAATGGTATGCAATGGTATGATGTCATGCTATGCATGGGGTGATGTAGGTAAACCCTGTTGTGAGTCCCAATTAAAGACTATAAACAGACCCTGCAAGAAATTTGGTAAACCCTGTCATGAGTCCTAGTTAAGGACTATAAACAGAACCTGCGAGTAGTTAGTACACCCTGTTATGAGTCCTAGTTAAGGACTATAAACAAAACCTGCAAGAAATTTAGTACCCTGTGATGAGTCCCAATTAAGGACTATAAACAAGACCTGCAAGAATTTTAGTACCCTGTTATGAGTCCTAGTTAAGGACTATAAACAAGACCTGCAAGAAACAAGTGTCAGGTAACAAGCACGCAGATAGTCAAGTACGAAGGCACACAAGTCACACAAAAGAGCCCTTAGGGTTTAGGCCAGCATGAGGTCTAGGTATTACCCTCTTGAAGTTGGTGGGTTCAACCTGTCCTAATCAAAGTAACCGGGTTCTAAGGTTCCCAATATCACGGGATTGCTTTCATTGTTCATTGTTTCGATTTAGCCACTGAACTGGCGACCAAAATATTCCAGGAAAGCAACCCTCAATTGAGCGTAGTATCGAGTATCAACCAACCTCGGACTGCACCAAAGTCAGTTATCTCACTACCCTAAAGAGGCCAAGATAGTTCAATTAAGGTTCCTAAGGTCTGTTGATGCTTCACGACACCACGCGGAGGCCCCGTACTCTCCTTGACTGAACTCAAGGGTTACCGGTACACACCAAAGTGCCACATCAACGTAGCAGACTGTTTCAACCGTGTCGGTATACCCCGCACAGTTCCCTCACAGCCTTGTTGCTACTTTCTAAGAAAGGTATCCCCCAGATCCGGGTTTAGGATCTATAGAACTCCCAAGACAGTCCCACAATTTAAAGCAAACAAGGAAAGCAATTGAAAACACAGTTATGAACTAACCCTAAGGTACACCTCACTTTAAGTTAACTCCCCAACAGAGTCGCCAGTTCTGTGATCGGTGGATCTGGAACTGACTGTTTAACGCTGGTTCGCGAAATGTCGCGGAAGCAAGAGTCGCCACCGTCTTTTATTTTCTCCAAATGGAAAGGACAAAAGCACAGAAAAATTCCTTTTAAGAGATCGCTCTCGGTTCGGGAGGTAGGTTATAGAAAGGGAAGGTGTTAGCACCCTTTCTATCCATGGTTATCCATGGGCTCTTAGATACTTGCTCAATGTGTTTTCAAATTGTTTGTTTGCTTTTCAATATGGGTTTAAAAAGTTTCTTTTGAAAAATTTCAGTTCGACTCGTACGTCAGAGTGTTTGAAAAGTTTGCTTTGAAAGCTTTTGAAAAGTGTCAGTGTGAAAAGTCTTTTCGAGTTTGTTTTGAGATTAGAGCAAGTATCCTTGAGAATCTACCTACCCTAAGGAATTCGTCTGTGTAAGAGTCCTTTAAAGTAGTGCCATCCCACCATTGAGAGGTAGGTAGCACCACCGTTGGAGGTGTTCGGGTCAATTCGAGTTTTAGGGACGTGGTGATCACCGGAGCAATGGGAAGACACCTTAGAAGCTACCCTCATGCCAGGTTCTCGGATCATGAGGACTTACCAAGACGTCCTCTACTCGACGACCACCGTTCGAAAGGCAACAGTGAGGCGTACCCTAGGGGTGGTGTGTGCGAATTGTGTGTCATGTTTCAGTTATTTGTCTTGTCATGTTTGTTGTGTTCTACGCTTGATTTTATTAAGACATTCATTCTTTCATGTTTGGTTAACAGTTATAAGTTTGCGAAAAATAAATCTAAGGCTATTACAAAGGCGCGGGTCCACATCGCCAAAATTAAACCGGACCCGATTTAGCGGAAAAATAAATAAAGCGAAGAAATAAAGTGCGAAAAGTAAAATTACAATGCTTTGGGAGAGATACAAAATTATAATTAAACGACATAAGATAAATGCGCAAATTAAAGAATTAAAACGAAACTAGGGCGTTGGACCCTTTTGCAAATAATTAAAATTAATAAGGACTTAAAAATTAAAATTAAATGAGAATGATATTTTTGTGTTTTTTAGATTCAATAAGGAAAAGAAGTCAATTAAATTAAACGGCGAACCCTAATTCTAATATTTTTTAATTATTAAGAAAGAATTAAAATATGACCTAAATTAAACCTAATTTATTTATGTATAATTTAAATAGGAAAATAAATAAATAAATAATTATTATTATTGTGGAAAAAAGGGAAATAAAAAGAATTAACAATTAAAACCTAAATTCTACATTTTTGGATTTTTATTAAAAAAAGGAATTAAAATTAAAACCTAATTACACTACATAATTTACATTCTAATTTATTTATGAAAATAATTATAATGAAATAAATATTATATTTTTTTTGTATTTTCTGATTTTTATAATGTTTTTATATTTTATAGAGAAAATAAATTAATTGAATTAAGACAATAAAATAAATAAAACAACAAAATAAAAGTGAGAAGAACAAATATAAAATGCAAACCAGGGTGGGGTGTTGCCCCAAATAAGGAGGTATAGGCCTGGAAATTCTGGCCCAATAAGCCTTGACTTTGCTGACTTTTCAAGATCCCATATGATGCATTGACTAGAGTCTCATGTGCTCCTGGGATCCACGCCTCTGATTTGGTTGTTTGGGACACGTGCATGGCTGGATGATGAGAGAATATAGTGTGCCTGAACGTTAGCGTAGCATAGGAACAATTATTGAAAAATAAGATTGAACATTTGCCAGACCTGGGACTTGAACCCAGGTCTTGAGAGTCACATGCGTAGCGTGTTACCAACTGTGCTGCTGCTTTTCATTTAATATGTTATGACTAATAAACAACAAAAATCAAAACTAATGCACGATGGTTAAAACGCGCGAAATTTTAAACGGGCGTATCACTGATTGACACGCCATCTTCTTCCTCACCACCCCTGTAACATAAAGCGCTATGGGAACGGTTTTTGAAACGTTGTTTTAGAGGGTATTCAAGAAAATAGCGAATAGCCCATATCCAAACATAAATTGGGCGCGATGGTATGGATCTTTTCGTCTCTAAGCCCTGAGTTCAACCATGGTATCCAGAAGTCCTAATTTTTCTTCCACACAAAATCCCCAATTCAAGCAACCTGTAACCCTAAAAAACGCATATGGTGGAATCGTATATATGACATAAAAAAGCAATTCAACCTATTGGTTAGCATAAAAACATCATTATAAACAAGAATCCATGAAGAAAAATGCAAAAGAATGCTCAATTTATGCTATGCGTTTTCAGAATTTTCTTGGTGCAGTTTGACTTAGAGGTACCGATTCAAGGGGTTTTTGTTGATGTTAAGGATTGAGAGACGTTCCAGGATGCCTCAGGATGCTTATGGAATAAAAATTTGAGCTTGAATCGACTCCTAAGGTTGATTTCAGTGTTTGAGTTTTTTTTGTCAAAAATTTCAATATGCCAAAGGTGTCTTATGCGCAGCTTGCAGTCTCCTCGGCTTAGGGTTGTGATCTCATACTTGTATGGAAGCAATTAGGTTAAAAAGATTCAATAAAATCCATGTCCATAATTGTTTTCAATCTTTGATTTGTTAAGGATCTTTTACAATCTTTTTTCATGGTTCTTGTGTCAATTAGGTTTCAATCAAGCCAAAACCTTCTATATCAGCATGTGCACGAAATCTCAAGTCCAAATCATGCATAAAAAGATTTGTTTAGGTTAAGGTTATATTTTTCATGAATTAAAATGATTTAAATGAATATAAATTAATATAAATTCAAATAAATAATTAAAAAATATGAAAATACTTCCCTTTGGGCCTAGTGGTCGTGCATAGGCTTGGCATGAAGAAACTTGGAAGAAACATGGGCCCATTTGCATTTTTAGGCCTTTTGCATCAATGTTGACTTTCAAAAATTTCCAAACATTTCCCAACTTCTACAAGGCATAACTTGGTCAATTTTTAAGCTTTTCACATGTTCTTGGACATTTTGGAAAGGTCTTTGAGTCCTTTAACCAATGCCTTTGGTCCCATGTCATTTTGATTTACCAATCTCAAGTTATGGCCTTTGACTTAAAGTCACTTTTTGTTGACTTTTGAAAATGACCTATAATGTTGAAATTGATAACTTTTTGTGAGAGCATTTCTTGGACTTGGAACATGAAGATGAATTGTAGGAAATGTCTTTCTCTTAAAAATGAGCTTTGGATGGAATTTTTCTGATAATCCATGTGAAAGTTATGCCCTGGTCAATTTCAGTTGACTTTTTCAACTGTCCAAATATAGCAACTTTTGCATCTTTGATGATTTCTGAGCCAAATTTTGAGAATCATGATCAAGCATTGATCAAATGATGTTTGTGGCTTCAAAATGATATGTTGACCAAAAATTTGAACTTTTGACTGTCAAATGACCATTTTGCCCCTACAGTTGACTGTAGTGCAATCTAGGGTTTTGACTGTGCAATTTTGAGCTGAATGCCTTGAAATTTGACATGAGGATACTTGACCATCTTTGTAAGCATATGAGACTTGATTGGGCCTTTGAAAAGTTCATTTGCTTGACCAGAACTCAAACCCTAGTTTTGACTGTATAGGAGACAGTTGAGCTGCACAACCCTTGGGGAATTTTGTGACCTTGACTTTGACAATTCTTGATGAATATGGGAGTGAAAATTTTGGGGTACAACAGATGGTTTCGACCAGCTAATTCTGTCGAAAGGCTCATCAGAAGATGGCAAGGTACTTAGAGAATTTCTTCTAAGTAAGAATCATGTTGCCTTCGACGTCGAAGGTGCTGCTCGACAAAGGAGTTCGATGCTCAGAGCGGAGCGGTTTGAGATTCAAACGTTTGGAGGGAAAACGGTTCCCAGCGGTTACCAAGTACAATGTGCTAAGATCTGGAGCGTCGAACACTGTGAACGTGCCAAGTGGAGTCATCTCGAAGCAGCGTAACTGCCCGACGGTTACTTGGGATGTGTTTAGTATAAATATTAGTAGTTCACGCAGTTTTTCGCGTGTGTTCACAATTATATACAAGTCACTCATATAGATTCAAGTACCCAGTGTGAGCGAAAGAATTGTTGAGAATGTATGTGTGAAACACCACTTTAATTAATCAAAGTCATTTATTTTCCAGAAACTTTACTTGCTCTTCATTTACTTTTCCAATCGAAGCCTTCATTTTAAGCCTTCCTTTTATTCTATCAAGCAATTTACATAAAGCTTCTTCATTTTCTTGTCATTTAACCATTATCAAACTTAGTCAAAACCCCAAAATCAACCATGTCTTAGGATCAATCTGATCGATCCTGCGAGTCACCAAATAAGTAACCTTTTGGAAGATCAGCGGTTGTTTACCAATTCCCACGGTAAACAGTATCCTTGCAATATTCCATTTTCCAAGAAACTAGTTGTAGGCACTTGAGTGCTTTCAGCCGTGTTTGCATTAATGAGCAAACGTCAGAATGTAAGAACATGTTTTCCTTTGCTTTGACAAGACAAGTTGATCTAAACGTTATTTCAGAATTTTCTCTAATGTCTTTAAGTCAGAACATGCTTCACTCATCTTCTAGGCAGTGCGTTGCTTGCTAAGAACTTTGAACAACGCTTGATTACAAGTTATCTTCTGAGCAAGGAGCCTGCTAAAAGTTAGAAGATATATTTAACAAATAAAGTGTCTTACCAGAGTCAGCAGATGCGTTTGAATAAAAGGTTCTTTTATCAAAGAACTTCTTCATAATTTTTTCTTAGCACTTCAGAATGTTTTCTGTCAGAACATTAACTGAGACATTCAAAACACATTCATCAGAGCATAAATTATCTTAAATATCATTTAGTTATCATCAAAACTCTTGAGATAGGTCAGAACTAATCTTGTTCTTTCAACAGGATTCAACGAAGGTTGGGTAGTCGACGGAATGAACATAGGTGATGAATGGGTTGAAGGCGAAGTGCGACAGCGAAGGAGAGACTGATGATGATGAGGTCTCAGCGGAGGGAGTTTGGAGGAGACGGAGTGGAGTATTGTTCAATTGAGTTGATATAGGTGAAGTAGCAAGAGAGATATATGGGATTTCGTATGGAGGGAGATGCGTGATGTTGTTAAAGTTTTCGAAAAAATTGAAATGAAGGACTTAATGGCATGGTCAACAATGCTAGCCGGATATGCACAAACAGAAGAAACTGAAGAAGCTGCTAAAATATTCCGCCAATTGATAAAATAAGAGATTCAACCAAATGAGTTTACATTTTCCAGCATCATAAATGCCTGTGCTTCTCCTACTGCGGCAACAGAACAAGGAAAACAGTTTCAGGCATATGCAATTAAAATGAGATTGAAAAATTCTATATGTGTTTGTAGTTCTCTTGTTACCATGTATGCAAAGAGAGGAAATATCGATAGTGCACATGAAGTTTTCAAAAGGCAGAAGGAGAGGGACTTGGTTTCTTGGAACTCAATGATCTCCGGATATACACATCATGGCCAGGCCAAGAAAGCTTTAGAGGTATTTGATGCGATGCAAAAACGAAACATGGAAGTGGATGTTGTAACATTCATTGGAGTCATTACTTCCTGCACTCATGCTGGCCTAGTGGAAAAAGGTCAAAATTACATCAATTCAATGATCGATGATCATCACATTTATCATACCCTCCTCTTTCAGGAGATGGATGACTGTCATCTTCGATCGTAGGATGATACAGATTCTTCGGCTCAGTAATTTTTCCTCACAGGGTTGCTTGCTTCAATGTTTCCAATATTAATTTTATCCCACTTGACACGTCCCTTTGTTTTGACAGATGCTCTTGAAATTGAATGGCGATGTTTAACTTGGATTTGGGTGCTCAAAAAACATTTGAAGATATATTTTTTATCTTTGAATTTGTGTCATTTTCTGTGCATTTCCGTGCTTATTATTACTATTATTATTCTAAACATTTCTAAATATCAACAAATTGCAGCAACTCCAGAATACAACAAAGTTATAAATCAAGCATTCATATGGAATAAAAGTTGTGCAAAAAGAAGATTCAAACTGATGCTGCTATGCAAACGAGTCTAATAGATACTGATTATTTGTTGTGATGCTTGAACCAATTTCTCCCCTCTTTCTCTGTCCATGAAGGTGGCCTTTTGTAGTGAAATATGTGGGGTTTTAGGGGGGAAATGTGAGAAATTTGAACTGTTATGAATGCCCTATTTTGAGGCTTTTTTCATACAGTTTTGAGTTTCCATTTTGGTGTAACCTATTGGTTGTTGTGATGCAGGGTAGCAAGTTGTATAGTAGACTAGTTTGTGCTTATTTATAGCAGCTTTGTGGTATAATTTGGATTATTGCATGCTGTTATTTTTTGGACTGGTTTATAGCAGTTTTTGGCAGAATTTGGACTGATCTGCTTCGTTGTTTATGCAGGACAGTAACATGTATGTAGAAGAACTTTGTACCATTGCAGGATGCTATTTGGACAACAAAAGTACCACAAAAATGGGACAGTTATTATGTTGAAACATGGCTAGAAAATGGGCAGCATGTTTGAAGCATGAAATTTTAGGACATTAGAAATATAGTTTGATTTTTATGTACAAACTTGTAATTCCTCTTGTAACTTTGTAGTGATAATTCCAAATAAAATTGTAACATGTAATTCTCTTGAATGAATATGAATGAAACTTTTTTGTCTTGGATGAATCATGGGGGAAACATGAAGAATTATCAAAATTGTAATAAGTCTTGAATTTAAATGTGACTTGAAATACTTCATTTGAATATGGAATGAATTTGTCTTGAAATTTGGAGTCTTCCATTTAAAGTGGAATTAATCTCATGCCTTTGAATGAATTTTAAATATCATGCCCTTGAAAATAATCTTGAATAAATTCAATGTGATGAATGATTTGAATCTTGAATGAGCCCTTTTGATAACTTCTATTTAGTTAACACTTGAATTCACAGAATGAAAATTCCAAGTATTCTAAATAAATTCTTCCAGAGCAATCTAGAATTCAATCACCCACTCCAACGAAATTCACCCCGCGTCATGTAAGTATAAGAAATCGAATGATACTTAAAAGCTTTCAAATGATTACTAGAAGAGGGATTTGAGGCAAAATGTTATCGCATTGAGAATAATTACAGATCAAGAAACTCTTAAATCATGAAAACGTCCTATAAAGTCTTGTCATGGCTTTCTAAACACATTTTGTCTTCAACTTTTAAAGAAAACTTGCAAACGACTTTTGGTCAAAGTGTTTAGAATTGATTTGTATAGCCTGATCTTTATTGTATTTCAAGGAAAGGTGAAACACACGTGAACCAGTAATCATGGAACCTTGACTTTTATTTTTTTGAAGAATTTTGGAGAAGCTTGAGGCCACTTGTTGAACAGAGCATGGAAATAAACACAAGATTCTCATAAAGTTCCCCGAAATAAGCTATCACACTTGAGACATATGTGATCAAAATAAGCCTGAAAAATGTTCGAGACTCTATGCTCTAAGATTAGAAGTTGTGCCTTGATGAATCAGTCTTCGAGAATCAATGATTAATTGTACTTCTGGCTTGAGATACTCAAAACCCTAATTGATACGTGACGCTTGATGCTCTTAATTCAGACCTGTTTCTGCACGTGAAATCAAAGAAACAAAAAACATACACTTTGTGCTTGATTATAAGTTAGTCATGCATAATATAAAACATTCACAACACTCGATAATCTCTGCACGGGCAATGCTCGAAGGTGAGATGTTCGAAACCGACCATATTTAGTGACCTTGATGTATATAAAAAAAATGCAAATGAAGATGGGATCTTAGGTAAAAAATTGGGGTATGACAGCTGCCCCTATTTAAGTTTCTTCTATCCGGAGATATGAAGATTGAAATCTTCGTCTCAACGAGATTGAAGGGACTTAAATACAAAATACGCAATTTTTGGCCCTAAGATACCGCCATTGTGTTTATGATATGATATGAATGTAATATTTGAATCTTATGGGGAATGATGCTGCATGAGACATACTAATGCTGGAGAAAATCAAGCACATGAAAAAAAATAATTCACAGGGAAAGAGATTATAACTCTACTGGAGAAACACATCCACATACTTCGAATGAGAGACTCTTATTGGGGAATGACTTCGAGAGAAATTTTTTTTCTAGCTCTAACAAAGAAAACGCCTTGCATAGGCCGCAAAAAGATAGATGGCTACTGACTAAAGATAATGGTGAGTTTACAACTCAGGGTCAAAGGTAGACAAATGATACACCAGCTTCTATTGATAGTGAACTACCAATTTTTACTGAAGGTAGAGGTTTCATAACAAACTTCTTTGTGGGAATTTTCGGGAGAGATACCATTTACTGCTAAAATAAAATATTGTTGTGGATATACAAGCTGCTCAAATAAAGAGGCCACCACTTGCTGTCTTCAAAGGATATTAATAAACACACAAGCTGCTCATGAAGATTCCTCCGCTTGCTGTCTTCCAAAGATATCAATAATACATAAGCTGCTCATGAAGAGTCCACCACTTGTTACTTTCAATAATACACAAGCTTCTCATGAAGAGTCAGCCACTTGCTACTTTCCAAAGATATCAATAATATACAACTGGTCATGAAGAGTCTACCACTTGCTATTTCCAAAGATATCAATAATGCACAAGCTGCTCATGAAGAGTCTGCCACTTGCTATCTTCAAAAGATATCAATAATACACAAGCTGCTCATGAAGAGTCTACCACTTGCTATATTCCAAAGATATCAATAACACACAAGCTGCTCATGAAGAGTCTGCCACTTGCTACTTTCCAAAGATATCAATAATACACAAGCTGCTCATGAAGAGTCCACCACTTGCTATCTTCCAAAGATATCAATAATACACAAGATGCTCATGAAGAGTCAACCACTTTCTATATTCCGAAGATATCAATAATACACAAGCTTCTCATGAAGAGCCCGCAACTTTCTATATTCCAAAGATATCAATAATACACAATCTGCTCATGAAGAGTCTGCCACTTGCTATCTTCCAAGGATATCAATAATACACAATCTGCTCATGAAGAGTTTGCCACTTGCTATATTCTGAAGATATCAATAATACACAAGCTTCTCATGAAGAGTCTTCCACTTGCTATATTCCAAAGATATCAATAATACACAAGCTGCTCATGAAGAGTCCGCCACTTGCTAATTCTAAGGATATCAATAATACACAATATTCTCATGAAGAGTCCACCACTTGCTATATTCCAAAGATATCAATAATACACAAGTAGCTCATAAAGAGTCTGCCACTTGCTACTTTCCAAATATATCAATAATGCAAGTTGCTCATGAAGAGTTCGTCACTTGTTGTCACGTCGATATTCCAGAAGAATGTTGTGATAACACTACTATGGAATAAAGTTCTTATTAAAAGGGAACCATGAATAAGTCCTTCCTGAGGAGACTAAGTATTTAAATGCGCAAAATAAATGCGATCTTCATCTAGGTTTTACAGCCTAGAGAAAACCAAGGGGTAGCATATGCAAGAGACAAAGCTCAATCCAGGAATAAACCAGAGAGAAAATAATCAAACAAGACTCTACCCAATGAGGAAACAACTCAATTTGGGTTTTATCCTATCCAGAGATGGAAAAGGAAGGCTAAAGCAAGATTCTTCCTTGAGGATTAGCTCAGTTATGGAATTAGAAAGGAGGCACACTTTCTGCTTAAGTTGACACTCTATTTGGAAAGAGAAAATACGCTATTTAAATAGACATAACCAAGGTATGCGAATTCAATAACATTGACAAATAAGAATGTGCATGCATGATGCAAGTGTAAATGAATAAATGAATGTCATGTATATGCTGACAAAATAGATAGAGGAAATAAATCGAAGATGATAAGACATCATAAAACAACCAAATACTCGGCTAATCTCAAAGAGATGGGAAAAATAACCGAATCTAGAACAAAAGGCATCGTCGGAGTGTATCACATTACAAGGCTCAAGTCTCTTTAAAGAGGACCATACCCAAATTTCAATCTTCTACATCAATAAACCACTGACATGATAACAAAATGTGCTTCACTTTGGTTAGGGAGAAAAAATCTTGCTCAACTAGAGATAATTGAATCAAGGCTTAACCGGGATTGTTGGGGAGTCACCAAGTTTAGTACTCTACTGGGAACACAAGATCACACAACACCAACACCTCATGATGATTTTGAAGGAAGAAACCACTATTCGTTATACAAGGATGAATTACTATATTATTTTGCATTTCAAGGCTTAAACTTTCTCGGAGCAACTATTAATATTCCTTCTAGTATTCATGACACATTTCAAGATATGAATACTCTAATTAACTTTGTTTCAAATATTGCTATAAAAACTGAAATTTTGCCCGATAGAAAAAAAACACAAAAAAGGATAAATGCTCAAATTTCCTTAATAAGATGGTACATGAAATAAAAGGTTACAAAAAATAATGACCACTATTCTCCCTACCAACTTTGAATTCTAAGATGTGCTCAAGTTTGCTGTGACTGGTTTGATCAAAAGCCTGCTAGAGCCGCCCCTTCAGGTTTTCTACTTAGCGAGTTGTCATCTCAATTTTAGGCGAAGTACTTCTTGACTGCATCAGCATTCACGGAGTGCAGGAGCTCCTCATCATCCATATTTATAAGAATCATGGCGCCCCCAGAGAAAACCTTCTTAACGACATACGGTCCTTCATAATCCAGAGCCCATTTTCCCTTAGAATTAGGTTGGAAAGATAACATCTTCTTGAGCACGAGGTCACCTTCTTTGAATTTGCATGGCCTAACCTTCTTATTAAATACCTTCTTCTTTCTCTGATGATATAGATGTCCGTGACACAATGTTGTCATTCTCTTTTCTTCAATCAAATTCAACTGATCGTATCTACTTTGACACCATTCAGCGTCAGAAAGATTAGCTTCCATCAAAACTCTCATAGACGGGATCTCAACCTCCACGGGGAGTACTGCTTCCATGCCATATACTAGAGAAAATGGAGTTGCACATGTTGAAGTTTAAACTGAAGTACGGTGCCCATGTAGAGCAAACGGAAACATCTCATGCCAATCTTTGTAAGTCACCACCATCTTATGGATAATCTTCTTGATGTTTTTATTAGCAGCTTCAACAACCCCATTCATCTTTGTTCTGTAGGGAGAAGAATTAGGATGTTCAATCTTGAACTCTTCACAAAGCTCTCTCATCATTTTGTTATTCAAATTCGAACCATTATCAGTGATGATCTTACTTGAGATGCCGTATCGACAAATGATCTCATTCTTGATAAATCTGACTACCACATGTCTGGTTACATTAACATATGATACTGCTTCCACCCATTTAGTAAAGTAGTCAATGGCCACTAAGATGAAACAATGACCATTTAAATCCTTGGGTTCAATCATTCCAATCATATCAATGCCCCACATAGATAAAGGCCAAGGTGAAGAGATAACATTGAGGATGGTCGGTGGCACATGTATCTTGTCCGCATAAATTTGGCACTTGTGGCATTTCTTCATATATTTGCAGCAATTTGATTCCATTTTCATCCAATAGTAGCCCACCCTCAACATATTTTTAGCCATTGCATATCCATTGGCATGAGTGCCAAAGGATCCTTTGTGTACTTCTTGCATCAACATGTCTGCTTTGTGTCCATCCACGTATCTGACCAAAACCATGTCATAATTCCTCTTATATAATACTTCTTCATTAAGGAAGAAACTATATGCCAACCTCCTCAGCGTCTTCCTATCTTTATTGGATGCCTCAGGCGAATACTCTTGAGTTTGAAGAACACGTTTAATGTCATAGAACCAAGGTTTGTCGTTGGTGACCTCTTCTACTGAGAACACATGAGCGGGTCTATCGAGGCGCATAATTTTGATTGAAGGCGTACCATTCCAATGATTCACTTGGAACATAGAAGACAAAGTAGCTAAAGCATCATCCATTTGGTTCTCATCTCTAGGGATATGATGTAATTCTACTTTGTTGAATAAAGTTAACAATCTTCTAGCATAATCTCGGTAAGGGATCAAACCAGGATGACGAGTCTCCCATTCTCCTTTTATTTGATTGATTACTAAAGCCAAGTCTTCGTATATGTCAAGAATCTCGATCCTTAGATCCACCTCTTCTTCGAGACCCATAATACATGCTTCATATTCAACCATGTTGTTCGTACAGTCAAACTTCAACCTCGCGGTGAACGAGATATGAGTATCTCGGGGAGTGATGATGATTTCCATAATTCCATTGTCGTAAGAATTTACAGCCCCGTCAATATCAAACCCCAATGGGATTCGGGACCAGGTCCTTCTCCATATAATGGCTCCTCACAATATTTGGTCTTCAACTACATAACATCTTCATCTGGGAAGTCAAACTTGATGGATTGATAATCATCAATTGGTTGGTGAGCCAAATGATCGGCTAGAACACTTCCTTTGATTTCTTTATGGGTGTGATACTCAATGTCATATTCAGATGATAACATCTGCTAACGAGCTATTCTTCCAGACAAGGCGGGCTTCTCGAAGATGTACTTGATCGGATCCATTTTGGAGATCAACCAAGTAGTGTGGCTAATCATATATTAGCGCAGAGGGAAAGCAGCCTAAGGTAAAGCACAACAGGTTTTCTCAAGAATTGAGTATCGATACTCACAGTTTGTGAACTTCTTACTCAGATGATATATGGCATGTTCCTTTCTTCCAGTCTCATTTTGTTGACCAAGCACACATCCCATAGAATCTTCCAATATGGTCAGATACATAATCAAAGGTCTTCCTTCCACTCGAGAAATCAAGATGGGAGGCTCAAGTAAATATTCTTTGATGCTATCAAAAGCTCTCTGACAATCTTATGTCCACACACATCATTGGTTCTTTGGAAGAATCTTAAAAATCGGCCCACATATAGCAGTCATATGAAATATAAATCTGGAAATATAGTTTAGCCTTCCAAGGAAACCTCTTACTTGATTTTCTGTATTGGGTGCGGGCATCTCTCGAATAGCTTTTACTTTATCATGATCTACCTCAATACCTCGTTGGTTGACAGTGAAACCCAGAAGTCTTCCAGAACGAACACCAAAAGTGCACTTGTTAGGATTCAGACGGAGTTTATACTTTCTCAAACGTTGGAATAATTTTAATAGATGCTCCACATGATCTTCTTCAGTCTGTGATTTGGCAATCATATCATCTACATAAAATTCTATCTCTTTATGCATCATATCATGGAACAGAGCGGTAATGGATATCTGGTACGTTGCACCCGCATTCTTTAAACCAAACAACATTACTTAATAACAAAATTTCCCGCAAGGTGTAATGAAGGCTGTCTTCTCCATATCTCCAGGTGCCATCTTGATTTGATTGTAACCAGAGAAACCATCCATAAAAGAAAAAACCCTGAACTTTGCGGTGTTGTCGATCAATACATCAATGTGTGGTAATAGGAAATCATCCTTTGGGATAGCTCTATTCAGATCTCTGTAGTCCACACACATTCGAACCTTGCCATCTTTCTTAGAAACAAGCACTATATTGGCTAACCACTAAGGATAAACTGATGTACAAGGAAACTTGTGCTAATTTTTTTCTAGACCTCTTCTTTGATCTTGTCAGCCATATCGGGATGAGTCCTTCTCAACTTCTGCTTAATCGGCGGACATTCAGGTCTCAGCGGAAAACGATGCTCCACAATATTATTATCCAATCTTGACATGTCTTGGTAGGAACAAGAAAACACATTTACATACTCTCTGAGAAGCTCCAACATTTTTTCTTTGACCTCTGGGATAAGCAACGCTCCAATCTTGACTTCCTTTTTGTCTTCTTCATTACCCAAACTGATTATCTCCACGTGCTCTTTGAACGGTTGGATGATCTTTTCCCCGTGCTCAAGTAAGCAGGAAATTTCATCAGGGATCTCTTAACTATCCTCTTCCTCGGCTCCGAACACAGGGAATTCGAAGTTGGGAGGGGGTATAGGGTCATTGTTTTCAATGGTTAGGTCATGGATTAATCTTCACATATGATTTATGCTTTATTTTATAACTAGATTAATGTGAAGGTTGTACAGATACATAAAAAAAATTATTATATTTCTTTATTATTATTATTTTATTTTTTTGTTACCATTTTCCAGAAAAAGCGAAAAGTAAAAATAGTATGGAGGACAAAATAATATTTTTATTTATGATTGGTAATAGTTGAAACAAAAGCCCAAACATCATTTCTTTTGCCTTGGGTAGAGCAAAAAGGATTTATTCTTAACATAGGCTGACACAAATACTCTCTCTCCTTGGGCAGAGCAAAATATTTTTCAAAATATAACAAATCATTACTCAGAAATGTGCATCACAGAAGGAATATCAACAGCAGCCCAGTTCTGGAAAACCACTCTGTGATACGGTGGGAGAACTGACTTGAGGTTTTGCGTTTGTATTCGCACTTGTTCGGTTTAGCAAGAGTTGCCACCGACTTTTTATTTTATCCTAAAGGAAAGGTTAAAAAGAACAGGAAAAACCTTTGAGATGTTTTCGTGGGTTCGGGGGGTAGATTATGAAAAGGGAAGGTATTAGCACCCTTTTCATCCATGGTTATCCATGGGATCTTAGTTACTTGTTTTAGATCACTTGCCTTTGATTTTCAATTGCTTGAAATGGTGGTGTGTGTGTGTTTTTGAAAATGTTTTGAAAAAGATGCCTTGTCTAGGCAACTGTCGTAACAATTCTTTACTCGAATGTTTTGCAAAGGTGTGTGTCTTTTTGAAAAGATGTTTCAAAGTTTTGAAAGTTGTTTTGAAAGTTGTGTTTGTGAAGTGTGTTTTGAAAGTAGGCAAGTGTGTTTTGCAAGTTTGATCAAGTAACTAAGAGTTGTCTACTCCTAAATTTACTCAAAGATTTTTCCTATGTTTTAACCCTTTTAACAGTATTGTTCCACCATTGTATTTGGTGGACAATCTTGTGTTAGGATGTTAACGGGACGGGCGCAGGTCATCGTATGGACCATGAATGCAATGGTGCCAAGTGTCTTTGGCAATTTGCTTGAAGGGACTATGATCATTTTTAGGCAACTTCGAAAGCGTCATCGAGGGACTATGATCATTTGATTTGTTTTGTTTTGCCAAAGAAACTCAACATGCAAGCATGGCCCATTTTTGAAGGCAACAAGCGGGATTACCCTGGGGGTGCAAGTGTGATTGGTGTATTGATTATCATGCATTTGTCTTGTATTAGGTTATCTAGCGGTTGATTTTGAATCTTCGCATACAAACCCTAATTACTATACAGTATATAGAAAGCGATAAATTGCGGGAATTTAAAGTCTAAGCTATTACAAATAAGTATCCGGGAATGGGGGTACAAATATTTACAAATGGGGATGAGTCATATCAGGATAGTATTGTCCAAATATATTTACAACCAAATCGAATCGTATTCTCAATGTAACATGTATCAATGTATAAGAATAAAAGATAAACAAAAGTATTTGTGAAAGTGTATGTGATTATTTACAAGTAAGAAACAAGTATGTTAACTTAATGCAATATTAAGTATTTTATTTATTCTTTTTGTTCTTTTTGTTAATATGTACAAACAAAGTTTTAATGAAAGAAAAAGATTACCTTAATAAGAGAAAATCTATTGTTTGCATATTTGTTAATGTTTTATACACAAAAAAAGATTTATTAAAAAAGTTTTAAGACCAAAAATCTATTAACCTAATTAATCCAATATTTACACATTTTTTGGTATAAGAAAAGTATTGTTAAGCTAAATTATTATGAAAAATTAATGTATTATTTATTTAAAAAAGAGTTAATGTATTATTTTATTTACAAACAAAAATAAAATATATTAGTTTAAACTATAAAAAGAAAAATAAAATGATAAGTGAAAAAGGATATTGGTTTATGTGAAGAAAACGAAATGGGCTTTAAGGAATTTGCTTGGCCCAATCAAAATAGACAGAGTTAAGAAAAAAAGGGGGGTGTACCAAATCTGAAATGGGCCTTAGGCGCTTGGATGGGGCGAAAGCCCAAGATGCATTTTACAACATTTGTTAGGGTTTGTTTCATTTGCTCAGATTAGGGTTTACAGCTTACAGAGGCGCCATTTCCATCTTCCCTCTTCGTCTTCATCTTTCTCAAAATGGAGCCACTGAACACTCGCCTCCTCGCCTCAAGCTACTAGGCACTACCTCCGTATCCCTCTCTCCAAGGTTGAGCAAGACAGTGATGACACGAAAGGTATGATCTCTGTTTTATGTCTTAACGCATTTTTAGGGTTTCAGTTCATATGTTATTAGTTCTGATCTTTATCTTTGTTATTTGTTTCTGTTTGAGGTGCGTGAAAAGGAAGAGAACGATACCTTTGTTGGAGACGGAGGAATGGACTGGAGGCGCCTTAGGCGGCCGGAGGCGGAGGGAGTATGACGCTGTGCTTGCTTTTTGCTGGAAATATGGTACTTTGTATTATCTCTTATGGTTTTATGATGATCATTGAAAACCCTAGCTTGCTCGCTTCTGCATCTTCTTTCCTCTGATGCTGGATTTTGCTTCTGTATGCTTGTTTCTGATTTTTACTCGATGATGAACTCAGTTCTGAGAGTTTGAGATTTTGGCCTATGATGAATTTGATTCTGAGGCATTGGAATTTGTTTGATTCTGATATCTGAGTTGTTTGCCTTTTGATTGCTAGACCCTATGAGGAATTTATTCTGAGGGCTTGTTGGTTTGAATGCTTTTGTTGAAGGTTCATCAGTTTGATGGTTTATTTGGCTTTTTGGGACAAGTTCATTGTACAGGCAGACCTGTTGGAGTTTGTTTGGACAGGCCTTTTGATTGCTGGTTTTTAGGCAGATTTGGTTTAAAGGAAACCTTGAGGTTTATGCTTAGTAGGTAGTTTTGAGGCTTGAACAGGTTTGTTTTGAAACAGGTTAGGCTTGATATGCTTTGGACACAGGTTTGTGAGCTTTTTCTGGTTTTTGTGTCGTTTGAATCTTTGACACAGTTTTGTAGTTGAATGTTTGTATGGATCTTTAGGCTTTGGGTTTTGTATCTGACTTATGTTTGAAGCAGGTTAGGCTATGGCCTCTATCTTTGAAACAGGTCTGAGATAGTTTAAGGCTTATGCTTTGGAAGTTACAGGCTGGCTGTTGTTTATGATGGCAGGTTGAATGTAAGCTTGAGGCAGTTTGGAGGCTTGTGTTTATACAGGCTTTTTCAATGTTACAGTTTTGTGTTATCTGTTATGTGGTTCTGCCTCCTTTTTCTTGTTCTGATATGTTTGTCTTATATCTTTAGCCTCAAGCCTGCTGTACTGTAAGCCTTCCCTTTCTCTCTCTCTTTTCTCTCTCCACAGAGTAAGCATATTATATTGCTTTAAACTGTACCTTTTGCTCTGAAAAAGTGTTGTCCTTGAAAATGATGAACAATATTTGAAATGTTTGCTTGCATTTGTATCTTTCCTCTGCACATTCCAGATTTCCTGCATATTGTGTACTTCTTGATATCTTTTTGATAGCCTTTTGATAGCTTTTGGACAGTTGGTTGACATTGGACTTGGTTTTCCATGTGTAGTTCAGTTTGCCTTTGTAATTTGGTTGGTTTGCAATTATGCTGCTTGTTCAATTTGCCTCTTTGGTTGACAATTTGGATTTATGCAGTATTGTAGCTTTGTGCATTTCATATTTTTTGCAAGCATATTTCTATCCCTCTTTGTGAACCAAGAGTTTTCTTGTGATTTGCAGAGAGGGTGAATAAACTGATTCCGGCCAGTCACTTTTAATGATGAGCTTTAAATTAACTGTCTGCCTTTGATTTCATCTGTATTTGACTTCTTTTTTCCTTTTTTGTTTTTGCAGATGAAAGTCAGTTGGGCAATGGGGAGCATCAGTAGAAGATGAAGACTTAGGAAAATTAGGATACAATTTTATTTCATTTTAATTATTTGTAATATTATTATTGTAAACAAAATGTAAATAAATTTACAGCGTTCCAATAATAATTTGTAACAAACAATTAAAGATGAATAAAAATCCTTCTTTGTCAGTTAATTCTTTTTTTCAATTCACTGTCCATTTAATTATTTAAGTTTCTTAAATTAAAATAACTGGAAGTAAATCCCAACTATTCTAACTTATAATAAATAAATAATTAATAAACAATGTGGTCTTGCCACTTAGCATCAATCAATAATAAACCCGGCGTTCTAATTAGCCATGAGCATTGCACAGTTAATCAAACAAACGTCCACATGTCTTATCCCTTTTACTGATTAAATCAAACACTGCAAACTCTCAATCAGAAGCCTCAATCCATATCTCAGAGTAAATTGAAAAGAACTGTAGAATTAATTCTTTCTGAGAATGCACGCACAAACCCTAGTTCTTGATTTAATTTTCAAAGAAGCGCCTGCCTGAGCCAAACTCAATCAAACCCTAATAATCTGCTTGAACTGATCCAGAGTCCATGAAAACCTTAATTTGGATAGACTGATAAGAAAAAGTCTGTTGGACTGATTCTTACGCCAATCTGAAAAGTCAGGGAAAACCCGAAGCTGTGATTTCTTGTGGAAAAATAGGAGGGCAAATTTTGGGGTACAACACACTCCATGCACTACAAAGTCAGGTAAATCCTCTTCAGAATCATCTTTCATTATAGCATTAACTTCGGGTGAAATCGGATGGATAAAACATGCGCTTCGGAAAACTTCTTGTATCAGACGAGTGACTGTATCTTGCTTAGCTCTTGCAGACACGGGATAAAAACCAAGACATTCTCCAAACTTGTTCCTAGGAAAAGTCAACACCTGGCCACATCCTTCAGCCGAACCACTCTCAACCACTCGTCGCACATATTCAAGAGAAGAAATAGATTCCCCTTGCTTCTTTACTTCATTATTAGCGATAGATAGAGCTTGGAATTGGGTTCCAATAGCCTCATCAGCATCAATATAGGAAAAAGGTGACAAGTGTCTTACCACCATATCTTGTTCTCCACCAATTTTTACCATCTTTCCATTCTTCACAAACTTCAATCTTTGATGGAGCGTGGAAGTGACTGCTCCTACATCATGGATCCATGGGCGACCCAATAGGAAACTGTAGGCAGCATGAATATCCATTACTTGGAAAGTGATCTGAAAGGTATGAGGACCAATTGTCATGGGGAGATCCACTTCACCGATGACAGTTTTCCTAGAACCATCAAACGCTTTGACAATTACCCCACTAGGTCTCATAGGAGCACCTTGATGTGGTAGTCGAGATAGTGTAGTTTTGGCAGTACATTTAATGACGAACCTGTATCTACCAGCACACTTGACAAAGTATCATTTCCACAATTTATTAAGATATGCAAGGCCATATTATGGTTCCTTCCCTCTTCCGGAAGTTCTTCATCACTGAAACCAAGATTATTGCATGAGGTAATGTTTCCCACAATTCCATCAAATTGGTCTACCGTTACATCATGATCTACGAACGCCTGGTCCAAGACCTTCATTAAAGCTCCACTATGGGAACTTGAATCTCTTAGTAAAGCGAGCACACAAATCTTGGAAGGAGTTTGCAATAGTTAGTCCATGATCTTGTATTCACTTCTCTTAATGAGTTTCAAAATCTCATCATCATCAGGATGCAGGTTAAGACCACTGGATCGTCCTTCCTCAACCCTTAGTTTAACATTCATCATCAGAACTTCCACTGGTATAGGTTTTCTAACTTGGACTTCAGGCCTTTTCGATGGTATAGCTGCAATGATACGCCCACTCCTTGTGACTCTACTCACATCATAAATATTAACAAAAGATGGCATCGATGGTATGAGGACTTCTACTCCATTCTCAACCGTTGTGGAATTATATTTGTATAGTATGGATTTGACTGAGTTATAAGGCACGAGACCAGGTGGAGAGATAATGAAAGGAGTAGCAGATGAAGTATGACTATCATAAGCAATCTCCACTGGTTCAGGCATGTCGAACTGTGGCACTATAACATTCACCTCATCACCTGGATATCTGTGATATGTGATGGTAATGACCCTTTGATCTAACAACTTCTGAATATCTTCTTTCACAATCAACTTCTCTTTAGCAACATTTGCAAATGTCATAATTATGTCGATGATTAAAGAAGGTAAGTCTACTTAAACTTTGATGCATTCTGATTAGTGAATCCCTTATATGCTCAACTTGGTAGACTCAAAATTTTCAAGGATATCTGTGCACCATGTTTACCGATTCTTCCCCATGTTGAGGAAATGGATTAGCTTGAACATTTAGGTTAACATCTTTGAAAGACAAAATACCACTCTTGATTAACCTCTGGACATCTTCCTTCAAAGCAAATAAATTATCAATATTATGTCCTGGAAAACCTTGGTGATATGCATAGAATTGATCAGCCTTGTACCAAGGGGAAGTATTATTTTGTGCAATAGGAGGAGGTTTCGTTGTTATGAGATTCTTCTGGATCAAAGTGGGGAACAACTCGGTGTAAGTAATTTGGATTTCATCAAACTGTGGTTTTCTCAGTGAACAGTTCTGATTGTGGAATTAAGGAGCCTGTTGTCGAGGTTGTTGCTGAAACTATCGTTGCTAAATTGGAGAGGCTTAATAGTTTGGAGCTACCATTGTTGGGTGGATAGCACGAGTGACTGCTGCAACATGTGAATATCCTCTTCTCGACTTTCCAAGAAAAACTGCACTAACATCTTGTTCCCTCCTCTTGGGGAAGACACTCCCAAATTTCTTGACACCACTAGATATGCCACCTTCCTTGGTTAGACGCCCTTCATGGATTCCCTCTTCAAGTCGCATGCCCATATTCACCATTTTAGTGAAGTCACTAGGCGCACATGCGATCATTCTCTCATAGTAGAAGGGACCTAATGTTTTCAGAAAAATGTTCGTCATTTCTTTTTCTTCGAGGGGAGGATAGATCTGAGCGGAAATCTCATGCCACCTTTGGGCATACTCTTTAAAATATTCTCTATCCTTCTGGGACAAAGCTCAGAGTTGATCTCGGTCCGGGGCCATGTCAACATTATACTTGTATTGACGAAAAACAGCCTCACTGAGGTCATTGAAGTTGCGGATTCGAGTGCTATCCAAACCCATGTACCATTTCAGGGTGGCACCAGCTAAGCTGTCTTGGAAGTAGTGAATTAATAGCTTATGATCATCAGAGTAGGTGGACATCTTCCTCACATACATGGTCATGTTACTTTGCGAACATGAGTCACCTTTGTATTTTTCAAAGTCTAGCACTTTGAACTTAGCTGGAATTTTCATGTTTGGGACCAAACACAAGGCGTGAGCATTTTTTCCGAACACATATTTCCCTTTAAGTGCTCTAATTTCCCTCTTCATTTCTTGGAATTGGTCTTGGAACTCCTCCATCCTGTCGAAGATGCCTAAACTTTCAGCAGGTTCAGCATGATAAATGAGTTCATTTGCATATGGAATAGTGTGAACCATGAGAGCAACAATAGTCATTACAGGTTGAGGGAAAGATACCATAGGCTGGATCACAGGTTGCAGAGTAGTCATCTCAGGTTGAGGAAAAGATACAATAGGTTGAATCACGGGTTATACAGTAGGCTGGTACCCTTCTGGTGTGAAATTGTAAGGCATACCCCATGGAAAACATTTTGGCATTTGATGTTGCAGAGGGTTGACTTGAGCCAAAGAGGCTGGAGCAGCGACAACCTTAGAAATTGAAGTAGTTTGAGCTTGAGCTTCAGTGGCCGAAGTCGATGGCTGATTCTGAGCAGCCATCAAGCTTTCCACCAAAGCGATCAATTTTTCCATTCCAGTACGAAGAGTGGTAACCTCCTTGCGAAGCTCCTTACTTTCTTACTCTAGATCTTCCATTCTCTTTCGACGATTGGCTCGAGTATTATACTGGTGAAACAACTTGACAATCTATCGGAGTGGAAAAAGAAGCAAGAATAAGATTCTAGAAAACATGTAAGATTGAATGTTGAATGATGCATGATATGTGATGCAAATGATTATTTATTTTTGATAGTTTTTCAAGGAACTTTAGAACCTTGATAACTTGAAAACATCAATGGTAACGAACTTTGGAACAACAAAAGATTATTTCATTAATAAAAGGAAGAAAATTACAAATTTGGAACATAAGAGCCCTTTAAAGAGTTTTACAAAATGGCATAAGTAATAAAAACTAGGGACTATGATCATTCAGATTCATCATCAGACGAAGGACCAAATGCTACTTGTAACTTAAGCTTCCTAATCTTCTTTTCATAGAAGTCTTCCATCTCCGTCTTCTCGGCTATCACCTGATCAACAACTTTCTTCCATGGATTAGGAATAAGAGTAACACCTATCAAATCTTCCTTCTTTCTCTTCTTTTCCTTAGCATATTTCTTGAGCAATGCATCTTTATGACGAAGCTTCTCATCATGATCAATAAACCAACCATCTTGAATAAATAGCATATCCTCCTTCTCCTTGAGCTGTCTAGTAAGGACCCTGTTTTCATATTCTGATATACTATATTTTTCCTTCCAAGTATCTCTTTCAGACTCCATTCTAGTCAGATTTTCCTGATACTCTTTCATGTTCTCAATAGGAATGGCAATTGATGGTGGTGTAGCAACAAGGAATAATGGTTTATCGGGATAATAAGGCATCTTGAGAGAACAAGCCCTAGTGCGAACCCATTGAAGGTAAGGCTCCAAAGAAACAACACCTCTCTGCCCTAACATGTCTCTTCCCTTTCTATGGACATGGCGCCAAGCCCTTTCAATCTCCTCCTTAGATGCTTTGTGATCCTTTCCTTCTTGGAGAAAGAAACCACTCATATGAATGTTGTTTGGCTTGTCTTTGATTGGGTATCTAAATTGGCGGCACGCAAGAACAAGATTATAGTTAATTCCTCCTTTCGTGCCAAGAAGAGGCACATTGGGAAAAAAACCACAACTATCAATGATCTTCACATCATAATAAGCTTGATTATACCAATCAATGTCAGAATGAGTAAGAGCCATAATTTTTGGCACCCATCGTAGCTCCTTCTTGAGATCCCAAAAAACACCAGACCTAGGTAAGTGGTAAACATACCACTGGTATAACAATGGTGTACAACAGATAATCATCCCACCTAGGTAAAAATTCCGAAGATGGATGGAATAGAAGGTATCTCCTAGAAGCGTAGGGACTGGATTTCCAATCAAAAAGATCCTAACGATGTTGACATCCACGAACTTATTGATGTTAGGGAACAAGAACAACCCATAAGCAAGCAAAGCAAAGACAACTTCAAAGGAGACAATATCCTTTATCTCGGTGAATTAACGAGCTTTATTCAACAAAAACTGTGTAGGTAAACCTCAGATTCCTCCCTTGGTAGTCATGTTATCTTCTATCTCAGACTTCCTCAAGTGGGTAACTGCTGCTATCTCATGAGAATTGGGTTCCTCTTTTAAACAGGAGAAAGGAACACAGTCGGTGATTGGTAAACCAAGTATATAAGAATACTCTTCCAAAGTGGGCATCAACTGATAATCAGGAAAAGTGAAGCATTGATACAACAGATCATAGAACTGGACCAACGTAGTAAGGATACTCTCCTTCATCTTGTGTTTCATAAGAGGAATAATAGATCCATACTTCTTTCGGAAATCCATAAGGTTCTCAATCTTGGGAATCAAACTTTTCAACTCTTTAATCTCAGGATCCTTGAAACTGTAACTCGTAGTGTTCATTTTTCCAAAATCCATGGTAAAAGTATCTGAGATGTCTGCAAAAATAATTCTTAAGTTCCTTGAAAAACATGTTTAAAGAATGCTTATGGATTCATGAATGAATGATAATGAAACAATTACACATAAGGTCACAAACATGGGGGTTCAAAGGTTCAACGCTACGAGCATGGAGTCAAAGGTAAAGACCACCCCCAAGGTATGTACTAAAGGTTTAATCACACATGTAAAACAAGGTTCTAAAACTTCCCAGAGTCTACAATCCTCCTTCGGATATTACCAATGTCCCGATTACTCTGTAATTAGCAATATTCTCAAGAGAAACTCATCTGAGTGCAGTATCGCGTGACAACTACTTCCGGATTAATCCGTTATAGTCTCTGCACTACACCTAAGAGGCCAAGATGGGTTAAGAGTTCTACGGTTCTCAGCTTCTCTGGCTCCCAGGTCAAAAGTAGTAACATCTTCCCGATTACTCGGTAAACGAATACTACAATTAAAGGGGCTTCCACTGAGTGGGGGATTTCATGTCTTCTTCTTTGGGATTACTCCCTCAAAGTTAACATGACTATACTGCTCGTCCTATTATTAAGTGTAACTTAGTCCGGGTATAGGACTTGTCCTTTGTAAGTATCATCAACACCCAAATAACCACAATATATATAATCAAACAAACAAATAATAATAAAAACAGATATGGAAAATTAGGCTTAACCTACTTAGGGATGGACCAGCAAGAGGTCAATCTCTCCCGAACAGAGTCACCAATTCTGTAGAGATAAAAAATGTAGTGGTATAAATCGGAGATCGAGCTATTAATTAACTCGACTCACAAAAGCGTCGCCACCGCGCTTTATTATTTCTAAGGGAAAAAGGGAAAAGAGAGAAACAAAACCCTTAAATATGCAATGTAAAGTAATACCTAAAAGTAATGAAAATACAATGCGTTTTTTGAAAGAGATCGAAGGTTCGGGGGTTGGTTATACAAAGGAAAGGTACTAGATCCCAATGTATCCATGGTACTCCGCATGAACCTTTTGAAATATTTGTTTTTTGGTTAAAATTGTTTGTTTGGTTAAAATGGGTGTGGACGAGATTTTGAAGATACAACGACCTAGTGTCAAAGTTTTGACTTAAAGGTGTGAGTTTTAGAATTGAGTCTTTTAGGAAAATTAACTTAAGATTAACAAAAATAATAAAAAATGAGTGAAGGGATTCACACAATCGTATAAGATGTGTTCGATGACATGAACTCAACAAATTTAATCATTTCCCTTGGAATAAAGAAAACAAACGATATAGTAAGCTATAGAAATTAAAATGAGCTAAATCGAAAATATTGTAAAGTTAAATGTTTTACCCCAAAATTTTCTCTCTCATTTCACTCAAGACGTGCATCTAGAAGTCCCCAACTTGCCCTAGGATGACTAAGAATTGACCAGGCAAACTCTCCCCCTAAAGGAAATGAACCTCAAACAAGGTTTCAATTTTAAGCAAGATGTCTGAGTCCCAAGGACCCCAAATGTTCTCCATTGTCCTAATTGAAGATGTGAAAAACACAAGAAGGGGGGTTGAATTGTAAAACTTTAATTCAAATGCAGACAACACTGTGTTTTTATCCTGGTTCGTTTGATCTCAAACTACTCCAGTCCACCCGTCAAGGTGATTTCGCCTCTCTCCAACGAGGTCTTAATCCACTATATTCATCTGAATACAACAACTACTTTAACAACTGTTAAAGCCTTCTTGAGTCTAACCACAGACCGGTCTATCTCAAGGAAATTCTCTTACAGATAAATGAACAAAAGTGTGTTTGATGTTTTCTAATAAAACTATATATCACAACTATGATAATACACAATATTAAGCTTAAGATTAAACTAGACTGCTAATGCTATTGAGTAGGCGTGGTTGAAAGCTTTAGCAAATTGTATGAATGAGTTCATTTACGTAGGCGTGTATGCGTGAAGATTATTATTAGCCTTTTCTTTTCTCACACAGTCTTGTTTATATAGCCACAAAAGAGATACGTTGGTTGTCCATAAATCCATTTCAATGCTAATAATGTTCTTTCCTTTTTGAGAAGATCTTTGTCTTGGAATAAAGCCGTTGGTAATAAATCTGTCTTGAATGCTTAGTAACGTTGACACTTCAGAGTCTTCTCTGCTTATGGTAATCATAGTGTTCTTTCCTTTATGCTGACGCTTCTGAGTGCTGATGATTTGGTTAGGATCTTGATCAGAGTCAGAGTATTTTATGTGCAGATTCTGGTCATCCGGCTTCAGCGTATGATCTGGTAACTTCAGTGTGTAGCACATGTTATTTGATCTTCTGATGCTGACATATCTTCTGATGCTGATGTTGATATTGATCTTCTGATGCTGATTCCATCAGAACTTCTATAAATACACAACATAATTTTAAGTAGCATATGTGTCTTATATATCAATCTTACAATTTATTTATTCTTGTATTTTGTTATCATCAAAACTCTAATTGAGGGTTGTAGAATCAAACTATGTTCTAACAATCTCCCCCTTTTTGATGATGACAAAAACCATATTTTTTCAATTAAAAGTAAAGAATAAAAGGTATTAGAGATAAACAAATAACGAATAAAAGGAATCAGAGATTAAAGATAAGGAATAAAAGGTATCAGAGCAACGAAGAGAAAAACTCCCCCTGAGTTGATTACTTCCCTTTATTTCCATGAGACTTTGAGCATCAGAACTTTATGGAACTTTCTTTGAGCATCATAACTTTTGTTGTATCAGAGTTCATCAGATTCATCAGATTTTTGTACCTGTAAGCTTTTCAGAAGAAAGAAATTTAAACATATCAGAATGTCAAAATGTTTGAGACTTATGTCTCAGTAATCCGTTATTGAAAAATATCATTCTTTCTCCCCCTTTTTGTCAGTTATCAAAAAGCACAAATAATCAGAGTAAAAAAAATGATCAGAGCTAAAAAAAGCGTTTATATTAAAAACAGAAGCAATGATAAGTTCAGAACACGTAAAATATTACAGACAAACATGTAAAGAAAACAAGGAAGACACAAGAAAATTCTAAGAGGGAGGTGGAAGACGTGTGAACAGAGCTTCCAACATGCTCTTGATTTGATTGCTGGTTTCCTGTTGCTGAGATACCATGTTTGCTATAGCATCAATTTTGATGTCCTGCTTATCCATTCTTTCATTCATCAGCATATCAGATCTTTTCAAGTCCTCCAGAGTCTGCTTGTCAAGAGAGGAGGCTTGAGGATCTTCAGAAACAGGGTGCTTCTCAGAGCTTTCTTCAATATCTTCTTCTTGAACCTGTTCTTCAGTTGGAATCATCTGTTCTTCTAACTCTGGTTGACGATATTCAGACCAAGGAGCATTGTCCAGCGGGAGTACTTCTTCTTTAAGCAGCTTGCTCAGAACTGGACCTTCAATTTCCTTCAGCAGATTGCTGAAGTTCTGTTGAGCCTGTCCATAGCTCTGGTCTTGCAACTTAAAGGTTTCAGCGCATACCTATCTTCTGAATTTTGTCCAGAGGAGGTCTGATACAACAGGATCAACCAGTTCCAAACTTGCTTGTTTCAGAGAAGTGATCGACTTATGTATATCTGTTTCAAAGTCCAATATGCTGGAACTAACATCTGGATGTTTTGGTTTAGGGATAGCAGTTTTATGGTTGATGGCAGCAAGGCGTTCAAAGACTGTTAAATCAATGACAGTCTTGCTGTGGTCTTCTGACTTGGCTTTTGGTGAGGGAGTGGGAGAGTCAGGAATTATGATTGGACTTGATGGGGAATTTGGTGGAGTTATTTCTGGTGAAGAGGGAAGTTGAGGAATATTCACAGTGGTACCACAGGGCAATTGAATGGCCAGTGGTTGTGGTTTAGGGGATTCAGAGGGTTGAGCCTCAGAGGTTTGAGTCTCAGGTTGTGGAGATTGTTCATGTTGAGGAGAGGGTGGATTAATATCTGGTTGAGGAGATGAAGGTAGTGGGATTTCTGGTTCTGGAGAGAGTGGAATTTATGGTATTGGTGAGAGGGGAGTTTCAGGTTATGCTTCTGTGTTTGGATTTGGATTTTCTGTTTCGGGAGCGGAAGTATGTTGGTCTATATCAGAAAGAACTTGTTCAAGTTCTTGTTCTGGTATGGTTTCAGTATTTGGATTTTGTGGTTGGGAGCGAGATCTTCTGAGGGTTAATGATTCAGAAGGGTCAAAATCTAAGTCAAAATCATCAAAAGTTTGAGGTGTTGGGTTTTCAGATGGAGTTGGAATTGGAATTGGAATAGATGTTGATACAACAGTTGAATCTAAAACAGTTACAGAAACAAGATTATCTCTCTTCTTGGGAGTCTGTTGAGATGATCCTTCTGCAGCAGCTTTTCTTTTCTTCGTCTTCTTCAGAACAACCTCTGGAGCCTTCTGCTGAAGATCTTGAATATTCAGATTTGGTGTTGTCCCATCAGCTTTACAAGCATCCAGATATCTCAGAATGATTTCTGGTTTGGAGTCAATCTCTGAGAATAGAGGGAAGTTGTCCAGAGGGACTCTTCTGCTGGAGATTTCAACAAAAGGAGTGACGCTGGGCTCCTTCTTAATGTTCTCTATCAACTTCATTTTCTTCAGATTTTTGGCATTCAACTGCTTGCCAACAGTAGGTTCCAGAGTGCTGATTTCTTGTGCCTCTTGCAGATGATCAATCAGCCTATTCTCTATAAGAATATCTGATATCAGTCTTCCCAAGGGTATCTAATCCTTTTTTGTACGTTCCTCTTCTCTTGTTTCCTTGACACTTGTTCTGAGATGGTTGAACAAAAGATGAGCTAGATTTATCTTGACCTTCTGAGAGATGAAATAGATCAGAAACTGCTGATCAATATTAATGTAATCAGGAGAGCTGGTAGGCTTCCTGTGGTTGAAACAGCCCATAATGATCTTGGCCCAAATTCTGTGCTTGTCCTTCAAATCCCTTATCTTGCTGGAGGGAAGCCCCAGAGTAAAGATTTCCCTTGCAATTAGGGCAACATCTGCACACCTTTCTGCCATATCAATGCAATGAATACCACCACCATTGTACCCTATGAGTCTTGCAATCAGGTCTTCAGTGATAACAATCTTCTTCCCCATGATGTAAGACGTAACTTGATGATTTGAAGAAGAAGCGTGAATCCAAAATTCCTTTACCAGAATAGGAAATGTTGGACCCACCAGCCTGTCAAAATACTTTTCCCAACCTTGAGCTTTAACCTCTTCAGATAAATCAAAACCATTCTCCTTAAGACTGTTGAAATCCACTATTAATTCTGACAGAACTTTAAGATTCTTGATTGGAGTTAGAAGCGTTCTGAATGGTACTTCATATTGTTCAGATGAAACAGTTTTCTGGGAACCTGAAGAAGGAATGCTGGAAGAAGCCATGTTCACACGAGGTTTTTGTGAAAAAGATTGGAAGGGTTTTTCTTGAGAAAGTAAGAACACTGAAATCAGAAATATTGAGAGAAAACGAAAGTGAAGGTAAATGGTGTGAAGTGTTTAAATAGATTTCTAAAAAGGTTTTGAAAACATAAACGTTAAGAGAGAGAAATTAATAATGATTATTAGCATTTAATGATAGCTGATTTTAGGGGATTCAGAAAGATATTTGGAACGGTTACCCATGACATGTGTCTCAATGCATCCAATCAGCGCTTTTCCTTTTTCAGAAACGTGAACGCGTGTTCAGCCTCAGAAAACAGCTGATGACTGGATGACACTTGTTTGCTTGAGTGAACAGCACATTTCCATCCTAGAAATGAAGCACTCAGATCTTCATGGATAGATTATGATACAATCAGCACTTCTAAAGTTCTGAAGGAAGATTGATCAAGAGTTCACAGAAAATAAACAAAGTTCTGAAGGTTAATATATAAAATCAAAACAATTTTATTCTGGGTAGAGCTTCATGCTGAGATGTTTCAGAATGAAGTTGAACCTATCTTCAGAAAGTGGTTTTGTGAAAATATCAGCCCATTGATGGTCTGTGTTAATAAATTTAAAATTTAAAATCCCTTTCTGAATATAGTCCCTAATAAAATGATGTTTTATTTCTATATGCTTAGCCCTAGAATGTAAAATTGGATTTTTACTTAAGCAAATAGCAGAAGTATTGTCACAGAAGATAGGAATGTTACTTTCAAATATCTGGAAGTCCTCAAGTTGACTTTTCATCTAGAGCATTTGTGTGCTGCATCCAGCTGCTGCTATGTATTCAGCTTCTGCTGTTGATAGAGAAATTGTGGATTGTCTTTTGTTGGACCATGAGATTAGATTTTCTCCCAGAAACTGGCATCTTCCAGAAGTGCTTTTACGCTCTACTCAGTCTCCAACAAAATCAGCATCACAATATCCTACTAAGCTGTAATCACTTGATTTTCTATAAAACAAACCCAGATTAGTAGTACTTTTCAGATACTTGAAAATTCGCTTAACTGCTGTTAAGTGAGATTCTCTAGGATCTGATTGGAATCTTGCACAAATGCATACACTGAATAAAATATCAAGCCTTGAAGCTGTCAGATAAAGAAGAGAACCAATCATACCTTTGTAGACCTTCTGTTCTACCTTTTTGCTTACCTATTCTCTTTCCAGAATGCACGTGGGATGCATTGGAATCTTTGATGGCTTACATTCTGAGAGATCAAATTTCTTCAGAAGTTCTCTGACATATTTGCTCTGATGAGTGTAAGTTCCTTCTGGGGTTTGATTGATCTGAATGCCCAGAACGAATTTCAGTTCCCCCATTAAGCTCATCTCAAATCCTGCCTGCATACACTTAGCAAACTTTCTTCCCAGAGAAGGTTTAGTAGATCCAAAAATGATATCATCAACATAAATCTGACATACTAAAATGTCATTCTTAACTGTCTTACAGAATAAGGTTGTGTCCACTTTCCCTCTGGTGAATTCCTTTTCTAACAGGAAGTTACTTAGTCTTTCATACCAAGCTCTGGGAGCTTGTTTCAGACCATAGAGTGACTACTTTAGTTTGAAAACATATTCTGGATTTTTGGAACTTTCAAAACCAGGGGGTTGGTGCACATATACCTCTTCTTCTATATAGCCATTTAAGAATGCACTCTTAACATCCATCTGATACATAGTGATGCCTTTATTTACAGCAAATGAAATTAAAAGTCTGATAGATTCTAACCTGGCAACTGGAGCAAAGGTTTCTGTATAGTCTATCCCCTCTTGCTGACTATAACCTTGTGCTACCAACCGTGCTTTGTTTCTGATGACTTCACCTTGTTCATTTAGTTTGTTTCTGAACACCCATTTTGTTCCAATGACGTTGAATCCTTTTGGTTTGGGAACTAGATCCCATACGTCATTCCTTGTGAATTGATTTAGCTCCTCTTGCATTGCTAGAATCCAGTCATTGTCCAGAAGTGCTTCATCAATTGTTGATGGTTCAATTAGAAAAACAAGTCCCATGAGTGATTCTTTAGAGTTTCTGAAGCTAGCTCTTGTTCTGATAGGATCTTCCTTTCTTCCTAAGATTGTTTCTTCTGGGTGATCCATGCTGCTTCTGGATGGTCTTTTCTGAAGTTGATCAACAGAAGGTGCTGGATTGCTTGCAGTGCCTCTTTCTGATGTTGAGGGAGTGTCTCTGTTAAGAGCTTCTGATGACTTGTCTTCAGTACCTGTGAATTCAACTTCCATACCTGCAAATACTTCATTCTGCTTTTACTTTTGAGAGTCAAGCTTATCATCAAAACGAACACTGATTGATTCTTCCACAATCTGTGTTTCTGTATTTTATACTCTGTACCCTCTTGAGCGTTCAGAGTATCCTAACATAATACACTTTTGTGCCGTAGAGTCAAACTTGTTCAAATAATTTTTAGTATTCAAAATAAAGCAAGTACATCCAAATGGATGAAAATAAGAAATGTTGGGCTTTCTGTTCTTCCACAATTCATATGGAGTCTTTTCCAGAATAGGTCTTATAGAGATTCTATTATGAATATAACATGTTGTGTTTATTGCCTCTGCCCATAAGATCTTAGCAACGTTAGTCTCGTTGATCATGGTTCTGGCCATTTCTTGCAATGTTCTGTTCTTTCGTTCTATAACTCCATTTTGTTGGGGAGTTCTAGGACAAGAGAAATCATGCAGAATGTCTTTGTCATTAAAGAATGACTCAAAATCTTTGTTTTTAAACTCTCCATTATGATCACTTCTAACTTTAACGATTCTAAGATCCTTTTCATTTTGAACTTGGTTGCAGAAGGTGACAAACACTGAGTGTGAATCGTCCTTGTGTCTTAAGAACTTTACCCATGTCTATTTGCTATAGTCATCTACGATTACTAACCCATACTTCTTGCCACTGACTGAAGCAGTTTTAACTGGTCCAAATAAGTCAATGTGCAGAAGTTCTAATGGCTTAGAGGTGGAAACAACGTTTTTAGATTTGAAAGCTGGTTTTGAAAACTTGCCTTTCTGACATGCTTCACATAGAGCATCTGAATTGAACTTCAAGTTAGGAAGTCCTCTGACCAGATTGAGTTTGTTAATCTGAGATATTCTTCTCATACTAACATGTCCCAATCTTCTGTGCTAGATCCATTGCTCGTTGTTAACAGACAGAAGACACTTTACATTCTGACTTTTCAGTTCAGAAAGTTTTATTTTATAAATGTTGTTTCTCCTCTTTCCATTAAATAGGATAGTCCCATCTTTCTGACTAACAGCTTTGCATGAATTTTGATTAAAGATTATATCATAACCGTTATCACTTAATTGACTTATGGATAACAGATTATGCATTAACCCATCTACTAATAAAACATTACTTATAGAGGGAAGATTTCCATTACCTACTGTTCCAGAGTCAATGATCTTTCCCCTATGATTGCCTCCAAAGCCTACGTGGCCTCCAGGCTTAAGTTCCAGGCTTTGGAACATATGCTTTCTTCCTGTCATGTGTCGTGAGCAGCCAGAGTTCAGGTACCATGATTGGTGTTTCTGCTTTGCTGCTAAAGATATCTGCCACATGTATTATTTTATCCTTAGGTACCCATATTTTCTTGGGTCCTAATTTGTTAGTTTTACCAAAACTCTAGTTGAATTTTGGTTTGACAGAATAATTACTGCTTGTATATTTGATGTCATGTGTGTGCCCATATACAAATTGTGAATCAAGTGAAGTGCGTTTTATAACTAAATCCATGACATTTTTTAGTGTAGGTACCTTGTCTTGGTATCCTATTCCTTTCCTGCCATTTCTGCTAACTCCATAGATCATTGAAGCCATTTTGCTTCTATCTATGTTTTTAGCTAGAAACTTCTGAAAGCTGTGATCATACTCCTTGATGATCTCATCAGCACTGCTGGGAGTTTCAGAGATTGTTTCCTTTTGAGAGTTTTGCAATAGATATTCTAATTTTGAAATTTTATCTTTTAACTCAGAGTTCTCCAATTTGAGACTCTCAGTCTTATCAGAGTCAGAAGCAAGATTCCTTTTCAGGTTTCTGAATTTGACTCTGATCTGCTGATATCTTTCCAGAATTTCATTAAGGCTTTCAGCTAGTTCAGCCTTAGTAAAGTTTATAACAAAGTCAGGAAATACCTCTTCTGTATCTGATTCAGAGTCTGACTCAGAAGCTTCACTGTCTTCTGTTATGTTTTCCATGAGAGCTATGTTTGCTCTCTCATCATCTGATTCTGAGTCAGCTTCAGATGTGTCAGAATCATCTCATGTAGCCATGAGACTTTTCTTCTTTTCCTTGCCAAACTTCTTTTTGGGCTTATCCTTCTGAAGCTTTGGGCAATCACTTTTGTAGTGTCCTTGCTCGTTACATTCATAGCAGATGATGTCTTTGTTGTTTGGCTTTCTGCTTCCTGAAGAACCTTCAGATCTTCTGTGTCCAGAGGAGGATTCTGACCTTCTGTATCTGGAGAAAGATTCATTCTAATTCTCTGATCTTCTAGGATTCCTGAACTTCCTTTGCCTCTACTTCCATAATTGGTTCACCCTTCTGGAGAGGAGAGATAATTCATCTTCTTCTGATAAGGACCCATCAGAGGTTTCTTCAACAGCCTGCAAAACTTTGGAGTCAGATTTTCTGTTAGATTTTAAAGCTAATGGCTTACCTTGCTTTTGAGGTTCATCTGCTTCTAGCTCTATCTCGTGACTTCTGAGGGAGCTGACAAGTTCCTCCAGAGAGATTTTGTTGAGATCCTTGGCTAGCTTAAGCGCTGTGACCATTGGCCTCCACTGTTTTGGCAAGCTTCTGATGATCTTCTTAACATGATCAGCAGTGGAATACCCTTTGTCCAGAACTTTGAGACCAGCAACTAGAATTTGAAATCTTGAGAACATCGTTTCTATTGATTCACTTTCTTCCATCTTAAATGCCTCGTACTTCTGAATGAGCGCAAGAGCTTTGGTTTCTTTGACTTGAATGTTGCCTTCATGCGTCATTCTCAGAGAGTCAAACATATTCTTTGCAGTGTCTCTGTTTGATATCTTTTCATATTCAGAATAAGAGATGGCGCTGAGAAGAATTGTTCTGGCCTTGTGATGATTTCTGAAATCACGCTTTTGCTGATCAAACATTGCTTTCCTGTCAATCTTCTGACCACTTCCATCCACTGGGTGCGTGTATCCATCAGTCACCATGTCCCACAGATCAGCATCATGGGCCAGAAAGAAGATTTCAATTCTGTCTTTCCAGTAATCAAAGTTCTCTCCATCAAAGACTGGAGGTTTGCCACTGAATCTGTCTCTTTCTTCATTGTTGTCATTGCTGATGTTTTGATGTGGTCCTGCCATTGTGTTTTTCTGATGCTGGATCTTGTACTGACACGGTTAAGTGTTATAAGCTCAGAACCAGGCGCTCTGATGCCAATTAAAGATGTGAAAAACACAAGAAGGGGGGTTGAATTGTAAAACTTTAAATCAAATGCAGATAACACTGTATTTTTATCCTGGTTCGTTTGATCTCAAACTACTACAGTCCACCCGTCAAGGTGATTTCGCCTCTCTCCAACGAGGTCTTAATCCACTATATTCAACTAAATACAACTACTACTTTAACAACTGTTAAAGCCTTCTTGATTCTAACCATAAACCGGTTTATCTCAAGGAAATTCTCTTACAGATAAATGAACAAAAGTGTGTTTGATGTTTTCTAATAAAACTATATATCACAACTGTGATAATACACAATATTAAGCTTAAGATTAAACTAGACTGCTAATGCTATTGAGTAGGCGTGGTTGAAAGCTTTAGCAAATTGTATGAATGAGTTCGTTTACGTAGGCGTGTATGCGTGAAGATTATTATTAGCCTTTTCTTTTCTCACACAGTCTTGTTTATATAGCCACAGAAGAGATACGTTGGTTGTCCATAAATCCATTTCAATGCTAATAACGTTCTTTCCTTTTTGAGAAGATCTTTGTATTGGAATAAAGTCGTTGGTAATAAATCTGTCTTGAATGCTTAGTAACGTTGACACTTCAGAGTCTTCTCTGCTTATGGTAATCAGAGTGTTCTTTCCTTTATGCTGACGCTTCTGAGTGCTGATGATTTGGTTAGGATCTTGATCAGAGTCAGAGTATTTTATGTGCAGATTCTGGTCATCCGGCTTCAGCGTATGATCAGGTAACTTCAGTGTGTAGCACATGTTATTTGATCTTATGATGCTGAAATATCTTCTGATGCTGATGTTGATATTGATCTTCTGATGTTGATTCCATCAGAACTTCTATAAATACACAACATAATTTTAAGTAGCATATGTGTCTTATATATCAATCTTACAATTTATTTATTCTTGTATTTTGTTATCATCAAAACTGTAATTGAGGGTTGTAGAATCAAACTATGTTCTAACACTAATATGTCCTCAAGATCATCCATACCAAATTTCATGCCTTGCACAACAAGTTTGCCTACTCAACTCCTTAAATGCATGGATATCAACTATACTAGGTCAAAAGTCAACTATGGCCCAAATACAGTCAAACTTCAAGATTTTTGGCCAACATCAACATTTTGAAGTCATATCCATCATTTGATCAAGGGTTGATCACGATTCCTCAAGAAATGCTCCTAATTCATCAAAAGTCAAAATGGCAAATTAGGGTTTCTATAGGAAAAGTCAACCAAACTTTGACCAGACATAACTTTCTCATACTTTATCTGAAATTTTTCCAACAAGGCTAATTTTGAAGAGAATCCAATTCCCTACAACTTCTCTTCAGCCCTCAAGTTCAAGAAATTCCCCAATCAAAAGATACAAGCTCATACATTATAAATCCTTTCAAAAAGTCAACAAAAACACCTTTTGGGTCAAAGCTCCTTACATGAGCATGGAAGATCCAATTGAAATGAAACTAAAAAGTTTGTTTAGAGGACATCCTAAGCTCTCAAAAAGTCCTAGAACACCCTTTTAGGGTTAAAAATGAGAGAGATATGCATTGCTAAAGTTGACAAGTTTTTGGAAAAGTACATGAAGCCAATATTGACCAAACTTGAATTTTCTCCAAATGGGCCCATGTTTTCATGCTTGAAACTTGTTTCTAACATGGACCACGACCTGTGAGTTCACTCATACATTATTTCATTATTTTTATTATTTATTTTGATTTTTTATTCATTAAAAGTCAAAATTAAATAAAGAAATAATGGAAATTCTATAAGATTTGATTTGGGATCTTTTTCTCATCAAATAAGGAATAAGATATGCTGGCAAATCAAAAGGAAAATCGTGGAGGGAAATAAAGATTGGATTTGTTCTAAAAAAGCCAAAAAATCACATAATTGAAAGAAGAATATTTCTCATCAAAGGATGGATCTTCTTCCATATTTGTTACCCTAATGAGATACACTATACATGCACAACAATTACAGACCTAAGAGAGAAGCACAACTGTTTCAAAAGAGCCCTAGCAAAAGTTCAAAAATCCAAAGGAAAAGTGAAAGTTTGCACCACACGATTCAGCGGTTTCCAGGCCAAACAAATTGCATCATTCATTCTCTAAAGCCCTCAGGAGATCATTCATATCCTCCACAAGATGTGCAGCACCCTAGAACTCCAGATACATGCTTCACCAGACTTTGGTAAGGTTGGGAGTCGAAACCTTGCAAATATATGATATAAATCAATTTTCGTTCCATATTCATGTTTATATTATTGTTTTGATATGTTCTAACGTGAAGCATGAGGGTTTGGGCGCAAATTTAGGGAGTTGCCATTGTTAGGGCTTTGAAACGGCCAATGCACGAACATGATGATACAAGCCGTCTCAGGCCAAATGGCCATCACCATTGAACTCGTAGACCCCAAATTAGGGGGTAGGGTCACTTTTGCTTTCATTTTCTTGATATTTCGCAATTTGGGCTTTTTGAGAAATCGGAGGGGGTGACGGGAGCCACCGTTTGGGGTGGTTTGACCAGCGAAGACCTTGCGTGGCAGAAAACAGGGTGATGATTGGTTCATTCAAATTCCCAGGGGCCCACCTCAGTGTGCATTTTTGACACTTCAGTATACTCCACTTATTTCATATACATATTATTGTGTTTATTTGTATAAATGAATGAACAGGATGGCTGAGTGGTAGAAGGAACGCGTGCAAAGGGAAGAGAACTGGGTTCAATTCCGAGGTCTTGAATTTTATTTTTCTAATGAGTTTCCTCCAGATCCAGTATAGATAGGCTATTCACACTTATCATGGGCTAGCAGGTTAACACCATCAGATCAATCATCCTCCAGATCCAGCGCCCCGTGATGCTTCCCCATGGTGGACCTCCCTAAAACAACAACACCAAATCACACGCTTGCATTGGGCTTGCACAGATCCGGGCCTTGAAATTCAGCAGCATACTCCCCAGTTTGGGTTTCTCACCCCCTCAGGCCCATCTTTTTTTTTTAAATTATTTTATTTTCCTTTTTAATTAGTTTATATTTTTTGTTTATTCATTTTTAAAAAAAAAAATCATAAAATCATAAAATCATAAAAATAGGACTTAGGTTTTTTTTTATAAATTTAAATTAATATTTTGCCAAATAATTTAATCTAATGATTTTAATTAGTTTTCTTTAATTTTAAAATTAATTAGAAATTAGGTTAAATCTCAATTTTTTTTCATAAAAATACCAAAAAAATATTTTTAAAAAGCAATTAGATTCTTAGGGTTTCAAACTTATTCTCGTCTCTATTTTTGCGCGTTATTTTTCATACGATTATTTTTTATTATGTAACTGTGCTCGGTTTGTAATAGTTTAATTAGGGTTTTAATTTCCGCACTTTACTTTTCAGTCATTATTTATGTAACTACACCAAAGCCCTGTAATAGCGTAGGAACTTTATTTCTCGCCTTTATATTTCTTATATGCTTGTATATAAATTGTTAGTAAATTAGGCGTGCATGACAAGAGTTAATCAATTAATCATTAGGCCACTAACCTCAAGATAAAATACAGGAAAAAAGCACACTGTTGCACACTTGCCCCCCTAGGGTATTTCCCACTCTGGTTGCATTCGGAAATGGTCATGTCCCTCAAACGTAGGAATATCTTAGCAAAGACCCTCAGTTTAAAAGTCATCATAAAGATCATGGCACCTTAATGTCGCTCAAGTTGCCTACAGGAAATGATCTTGTCCCTCGATGTTGCCTACATGATGACAATCCCTTCGAAATGCTAAGGTATCCCTACATGTTACCTTCAATGACCATAAACATCCCTTTCGATAGTCCCTCAACATCCAACGATAGGGCTACCTACTCATTAACAGTAGGATAACACTATCTAAAGGAAAGGAGGAAAAGAAATCCTTTTTCGAGTAGGTAGATAGTTGTTAAGTACTTGCTCAAATCTGATTCTTTGTTACACTTACACACTTTTCAAAACTCTTTTTCAAAAGCGCTTTATCACACTCTTGAGGACTGATACAAGAGTTATCATAAAGCAAACAAAACCTTTCAAAACGAACAAACACGAAAACAGTTTAAAAAAATGAGCAAGTACCTAAAAGCCCGTGGAAAATCACGGATGGAAAGGTTGCTAACACCTTCCCTTTCCTTAATCTACCCCCCTTACTCAGAAAACTCTCAAAAAAGGTCTTTTTCTGTTCTTTTCACCCTTTCCTTTGTTGGATAAAAGAAAAGTCGGTGGCGACTCTTGCTTACCACAACATTTGCAAACAAAAATGCAAAACCAGTATGACACTCGGTTCTGCCACAATATCACAGAGCTGGCGACTCTGCTGGGGAGAATGATAAAAGTTGGGTTTACCTTAGGGTCTAGTTCATTTCTAAACTGTTTTCTTTGTCTGTTTTAATTGCTTTACTTTTAAGGGTATTGTTTGGGTTACTATAGATCCTACACCAGGATCTGGGGAAAACCTTTTAGGTAAGTAGCAATAGATTATGGAAACTGTGCGGGGTATACCGACACGGTTGAAGTGATAGCTACGTTGATGCGAAACTTTGGTGGGTACCGGTAGCCCTTGAGTTAATCAAGGAGAATACGGGGCCACTACATGGTGTCATGAAGCGTCAGCTGACCTTAGAACCTTAATTGAACAACTTGGCTATTAGGACGTAGTGAGATAATCGTCTTTGGTGAATTCCCAAAGTCGGTTGATAGTCGATACTACACTCATTGAGATTTGACTCCCGAGTTTTGTTTGGTGGCAAGTCAGTTGTCTATCGGAACGAAACTTGTGGGAAAGATCAGTGATATTGAGATCCCTTAGAACTCAGTTACTATTTATAGGACAAGTTGAACCTATCAAAACTTCAAGAGGGTATTGCCTTAAAACCCATGCAAGCCTTAAACCTAAGGTTTTTGTGTGATTTGCTTGTGCTTGTTATATTTGTGATTTATTAGCATAATCATGACATCATAACATGGCATATCATACTAAACATTTCAAGGATTTTCTAGGGCTTATCTTTGTCTTGTTTTGTAGGATATGACATCCGCTTGCAGGAACACTATCCAAGTCAACCTTGTGAAAGTACCTCCTCAAATCAAGGAGTTAGCATCAAGGATTCCTGAAAGCTCTCCCTTCACTGAAAAACATGGTCGACTTCTCATCTTGGTCACTTAAAACCCTGATGAAGAAATGTTAAAGGTGCTCTTTTAGTTCTTTGACTCGTTACATCATTGCTTCACTTTTCCCGATTACTAGTTAGTGCCTACTATGGAGGAGTTTTCTCAGCTATTGGGGGTACCTATCCTTAATCAGTTACCATTCAAGGGTATGGAAAGAGACCCAAAACCAAAAGAGATTGCTCAAGCTCTGTCTTTACAACGGTCTGATGTAGTGGAAAATTGGGAAACCAGAAGAGGTGTCCAAGGATTTCTAGATGAATTTTCATTTGAGAAAGGTCACCAGTTTTGGGATACCATGGATTTACAAGATTTTTAAGAAGTGTTAGCCCTTCTCATCTACAGGATGGTATTATTCCCTAACACGGACCAACTCATAGATGTGAATGCGGTTAAGGTTTTTCTGTCTCATAATCCGGTGCCTACTTTACTCGGTGATATTATACACTCTCTGCATACTCGCATTCTAAAGAGAAGAGGGACCCTTATGTGTTGCATTCCTCTATTGGCTAGGTGGTTTATTTCGCACCTACCTTGGTCTATTTTGAAGAATGAGCAGGGTATGAGATGGTCTCATAGGTTGATGTCCCTCACACATTCGGATATTCATTGGTGTTCTCGATCCTTGGAGAATGTAACCATTATTGATCGCTATGGGGAATTCCCTAATGTCCCTCTCTTAGGCATTAGGGGAGGAATCACTTATAATCCTTGTTTGGCATTAGGACAGTTTGGTAATGCTAGAAGGGATGGTCCTCACGACACACTCGTCCAAGGAATCACATTTGACTATGAGAATGATGTTCAGGGATATCGTAAGAGGTTCATTCGAGCTTGGGGAATGATAAACATAGTTGATAGAAAGACACTGGGGCACAAGAATTCCACCCCTCTTGAGCCTTACCTCAAATGGATGCGAGCTGGTGCTCAATGTCTTATGATGCCTTACCCGGCCATCTTACCTGTGATTATGGAGCCAATTGCTGAGGGAGACACTCCTTACATTATTCTTCATCCTGACATGCCAAATGATTTTGAGGAACTACAGAAATCCTGGATCCAACTCAAAGAAGAATGGGATACCTTTGAAACCCAATTCTACGCCAGCGAGAAGAAGGTTTTAGAGCTCACCAGGTTACTTCACGAGGAGAAGAGTATAAATGCTTACATTGCACCAAAGAGGGTGCGCTTGTGGGAAGCTTGAGTATTTCTTTTCTTGGGGATTTTATTTCTTTGCTTTGTTACTTCCCTTGTAAGCCCAAGAGGCATCATGGTGACTGATAAAATTTCTTAATGCAATTAACGTTTGTTCTCCTTCTATTTAAGCAAATTTAAGTCTTAGAAATCCTTGAAAACATTGCATACATATATCATACATATCATTGCATAAGCAGGTTTCATAGCAGGTTTCTCATCTTCTTCGCTGTTTATTTCAGTAGTAAAGAAATGGCTCTCGAACAAACAGTGAATGATCTACAAACGCAAAATGGCCAGTTTCAATAAATGATCATGGCTCTGGCCAAGGGGCAAGAGGAACTGAAAGCCTTGATTGTTAAAGAGAAGACCAAGAAACCAAGGAAGATAGCTGGTGTGGTAAATTTGGGAAGGAGATTCAAGGGACCGTTAAGACAAGTGGTAGAGCTAACATCTTCATCAAAAGAAGGAGACAATCAAGAAGGGGAGACAAGAGAGGAAAACCCCAGTCCAAGGGAATTTGATAATGAGACTGACTATAATGAAGATCAGTACCCTCCGACCGACGAAAAATATAAACAGCTGGAAGAGCCTCTAAGTGCAATGGAAATCCAGAAGGTGCCAGGGCTGGATTTTGAAGAGCTGGGTTTGGTTTCTGGGGTTGTCATCCTGCAGAAGTTCAAGGTACCGGTGTTTGACAAATATGATGGGGTTTCATGTCCCAAGATGCACCTCCGATCTTATGTGAGGAAGATCCATCCTCACACTACTGACAAGGACTTATGGGTCCACTTCTTTCAAGATAGTTTATCCGGAACTCAACTAGAATGGTTCTACCAGCTGGAAGGGACCAATATTCGTAATTGGGAAGACCTGGTTGCTGCTTTTTACAAGCAATATCAGTATAATGCAGACCTTGCTCCCACCCGTACACAACTCCAAAGTATGTCTATGGGTTTGAGAGAAGGTTTTAAAGACTATGCTCAGAAGTGGAGGGACTTAGCAGGAAGAGTCTAACCCCCTGTCTGATAGGGAGTTATTAGATATGTTTTTGGGTACCCTATCTGGTCTGTTTTTCAACCATCTGATTGGAAGCTCCTCAGCTGGCTTTACTGAGCTGATCTTGACGGGAGAAAGAGTGGAAGCTGGGATTAGGAGTGGTAAGATTCAAAAGGAAGCGTCCTCCAGTATAGTAAGGAAGCCATTTTCTGGGAAGAAGGAAGTCAGTGCCACTTATAGCCAAAGGAATCAGGACAGAACTGAATGCCGTCCAGCGGTAGGGGCTGTTATGATCTCTAAACCATCACCTACTCAACAAAGGAACAATCAGCCAAGAGCAGAAAGGCCTGTAAGGAAATTCACCCAGATAAATATGACTCTGTCTCAAGTCTTGCTGCATTTGTTGAAATCTAATCTGGTAACTTTGCGGGAAGCTCCGAAGAATCCCAACACCGCGTCTCCTCGCTACAACCCAAATGCTAGTTGTGCTTACCATTCAGAAAGTCCAGGCCATGATACCAATGACTACTGGGTTTTGAAAAATAAAGTGCAATACCTTATTGAAGCCAAGGAGATTGAATTTGAGGCTCCTGAGATTCCCAATGTTATCACTGCTCCCATGCCTAAGCACGGCCGTGGTGTTAACGCTATTGAAGATGATATGTTTGTTAATTCCGTTGAGGAACTTATTACTCCTCTCATGACCGTTAAGTGGAACTTGTTGAAAGCCAGTTTATTTCCGGGCTGTGGCGAAGGTTGCCACTTATGTTTATATCTATCGACTGGTTGTTATCTGTCGAAGGAAGGTGTTCAGCGCCTGATGAATGATAGAGAGATTTTGTTTGAAAAGACTCCCGTCCTGACTGTTCCTTGTAAAGATATTTCAATTATAACCATTTTCGCCAATCCTCCCAGGGTCTCCACCAAAAGACCCGTCGGGATTACATATACTCTGAAGTTGGCTCCGCTGATCATCACTCTTCCAGGGCCAATCCCATACTCCTCGGGCAAGGTTGTTCCCTGGAACTATGGGGCTGACGTCTACTGCCACGGTGTCAAGCAAGATCTTCTGGATGTTGAAAATCAAGTTTATGAAAATACTGATCCTGACATTGGTAACATCGTTGGGACCAGTAAAATAACAAGAAGTGGAAGAGTGTTCTCCCCTGAGATTTCTCCTCCAAATGTAGTTACTAGTCCTGTGATTATTCCTACGGTTGTTCCTACTGATACTACAACTGCAATTCCTGTGATTACCCCAGTTTCCACCCCTATCACCGAGTCGACCGAGACTCGGGGCAAAGACTTATTGATTGAGTCTGTCCCGACGGAGGCGCATTCAGAATCTGTCCCAGATAAGGAAATGGAAGAAATCTTGAAGATAATAAAGAAGAGCGACTACAATGTGGTCGAATAGTTGGGGCATACCCCTTCTAAGATTTCAATGTTAGCCCTACTGTTGTGCTCCGAAGCTCATGAAAAGGCTTTGGTGAAGTTCCTTAAAACTGCCCATGTGCCATGAGAAACCTCCGCTGACCAATTTGAAGATTGTGTGGCCAGTTTGATGGCTGATAACGGTTTGGGTTTTTCTGATGCAGATCTAACACCCATAGGAAGAAAAAACAATGATGCGCTGCATGTCTCCATCGAATGCATGGGCACTACTTTGGCCCATGTTCTAGTAGATACTGGTTCATCATTGAACGTGCTTCCCAAGAAGGCTCTAGACAAATTAGGCTGTGAAGGTTTGACCCTGAAACTCAATAACATTGTAGTGAGGGCTTTCGATGATTCGAAAATAATGGTGCCTAGGGAGGTGGATATCCCCATCAAATTTGGTTCTCAGACCTTTGACTCCACCTTCTACGTGATGGATATCATACCATCTTAATCTTGTTTGTTGGGTCGCCCTTGGATCCATGGGGCGGGAGCTGTCACGTCCACTTTGCATCAGATGATGAAATACCCGGTAAAAGGAAAGATTGTCACGGTACATGGTGAAAAGGAATACATGGTAAGTCACCTGAAATCCTTCAGGTATGTGGAAATGGATGGTGAGTTCATTGAGGCTCCATGTTAGAACTTCGAAGAGGTTCCTCAGACTATGGTTGCAACTGAAACTGTCACCAATATGCCGAAGATCATCAAACCTCCCTTAAAGATGGCTTCTCTCAAGGACTCCAAAGTAGTTATTGAAGAAGGTGGGTGTACCATCTGGGGCAACTCCATGACATTCAATACAAATCTGATAAGTTTGGTTTGGGTTTCTCTTCAGGGGTGCAAAGGGTTGTTCATCATGATCGTGCTGGAAGACCTCCCCTACGCATCAACAATAATGGGGTCAACACCTTAGAAGACATTGATGGTGACTATGACATGGATAGCTGGATCTTCCCTACTACCAACGGTGGACCCAGTAACTGGACGGAAAAAGACTTTGTACCAAATACTTTTATTCAGAAGTAATTGTCTTTCTTATTTTTGGATATGTAATAAACAATATAAACTCTATGGCCATGTGTCTTACCCAGGGGACAATGAATTATTTGTGAGGGTTATCATGTTTTAATCTTATATGTCATTAATAAAGCATTGGACATTTTGCATACAAATTTTGCCAAACCCTAATGTGGATTTCTTATTTCACCAAACCCTCACTGAACATATAACTTCTTAAATTGGTTTACAAAATAATATATGAAAAGTTATGTTATATTTGAAGAGAAACTTACCACAACCAATGGTTTTTTATCATCTTGTAACTCATTATTCACCTCTCGTTCTTTAATGGTTCAAATCTCGTTAAATGTTTCAAGTTCTTCATCAAACACTTCCTTCTCTACTAATTCATTATTCAAAGCATAAACATTGATGCTTTTCAAAATGAACAAGTATAGGCGAAAGTTGAACAAAAACTAGAAGCATTGAGAGAGATTTTAACCATCATAGAATGGGAGATGAATGATGAGTTACAAAATGCTCAAAAAATCCTGATTATTGTAAAATGTTTTTCAAATACATCATAATTTTTCATATAAGTTTTTTTCAAAATCAATTTAATAGGTTATATATTCAAAGAGGGGTCAATGAAACAAACAATAAACATTAGATATAATAAACCCAACTATATTTTCTATCACTTTAATATCCTCTTGACATGTTTGGCGGAATAAGATAAGAGTTGCACAAAGAATGACAAAAACATAATCTAAATCTCAAACTCAAACTCAATAGAAACAACTAAATAACAACATATATAAAAACATTAACAATTCAAAAAAAATAATAAATAACAATTCAAGACATTTCTAAGTAGAACAACTAAACAATAACAACAATAACATCAACAACTCAAAAACACAAATTAATAACAACAAAAATAACATTAATATTCAATCTCAATCTAAAAAACAATAGTAATGTCATTAACATCCAATTTCAATATAAACAACAACAACATTAAACAACAATTGAAAAACCAATTTCTCAACAAAGTTACATCAACAATAAACATATAATATACTTATCTCCACAAAACAAAAAACATATAACATTCAGTCTTAGTTTAAACAACAACAAATATATTAAACCACTAGGATTTAGGGTCTCATCAACAACAACAACAACGACAAAAACAATGATAAGATAACAACTATAAGAACAAGATTGGTTTTACATATGGACTTATGTTTTAATGGTAACTTTACATGGTATATTTGAGAACAATTATGTACTCTAATAGTTTCTGTCTAGTGTGTAGCTTTTGTTAAATAGGTTCTGACTCAGGTAAGAAGACATGTGACATCATCGGGTTTTGAACTCAACACTATGGAAGAATACCTTTGGTGTTTTACAAGTTAAGTCAAGATTCTGGAATTCTTCTTAAGCAACGGTTCTAATGAAAGTTAGTACAAGAGATTCTGATTATGACTTTGCAAGGAAGATTTTGAGGCCTTCTAAAGATTTGCTTCTGTTGTCCAAAGTTCTGAAGATGTTGAATACAAGGTTCAGATGAACAAGTTATGAAGATCTGAAGACATTACCTCTGAAAACCAAGTGCTGAAGACTTTAAAGACAATGTTCTGTGGAATAAGTTCTGAAGACTCCAAAGGTTTAGGCTAAGAAGATTCAAGTTTTGATCCTTCTAGAACATGCTTCGTCAACATACATCATAAGCCTCTGAAGAGATAGAATATAAAAAATAAGACAGGCTTGCATGATATGGTGAGCATAAAAGTACAAAATATTATTGTGAACTCTAATCTTCTAGGGTGGTGTAAGGACAATCCTTTTTGTACTTGTTGTCTACCATTCCCACCATGACTGTTGGGGACAAAACATCTGGTTATATGTTTCCTATTCTACCCTCCAACGAATCTCTTTTTCATCTATAAAAGGATGACTTGGAAGAATAGGAACTTAACACTTATTGTTCTACAAAACTACGCTAATGCGCTACACAAACTCTTTTGATATATTCTTTGTATAGTTTTGTATTATTAGTAAGGAGATTTTATTCGTATCTTGCTATCAACCTTTTTTGTTGTTGTACTTAAAAATTGTGCAATTTTCTTGTTAGAAGAATCTTTTTATACATAACTTTCTAAATCAACGGTTGTTGATAGGTTTCTTGAGAGACTAGGAGAGCCATGATTCTCAAGAAGACTTTGGTTGCGGTCATCATGGATTGGAAATAAGGATCGACAAACTTGTTCGGATTGTTAACAAGGTTGATCTGACTTATTGTGGTTATCTGTAAGTGGTTGATTATAGTGTACTAAGTACTTATGGATAAGGAAAATTACCTTGCAGGGTGGACTAGAGTAACTTAGTTAACAGTGAACCAGAATAAAAATACTTGTCTTCATCTATTTTTATTCACTTGTTAGCTTTGTGTTTGAGTTGCGAAAAGATTATATTTTGTGCAACCCAATTCAAACCCTCTTTCTTGTGTTTCTCGCACCTCCAATTGGCATCAGAGCTCTGGTTCTGGTATTGATTATTGTCAAACACTTAACCATGTCAGATAAAGATCTAGACGAGTTTTTAGAAACACTATGGTTAATCCTACTCCACCATCACCAGCTCTAGTTTCTGATAAAGATAACTACAATGCTAAACCTCCAATTTTTGATGGTGAAAAGTTTGAATATTGGAAAGACAAACTAGAAAGTTTCTTTCTAGGTCATGATGTTAATCTTTGGGATATGGTAGTTGATAGCTACGATTCTCCCATAAATACTGCTTAGAAGAAGCTTGAAAGGAAATGAGTGACTGATCAACAAAAAAAAGGATTATAAGAATCATCATAAAAGCAAGAACCATCTTGTTGAATGCTATTTCTTATATTGAGTATGAGAAGGTCACAAATAGATACTCAACTAAGTTTATATTTGGCTCTCTTAGAATGACTCATGAAGGAAATGATCAAGTCCAAGAAACCAAGGATCTGGCCTTGATTCAGAAGTATGGATCCTTCAAGATGGAAGATGATGAAACGGATGAGACTATGTTCTCAATGTTTCAAACCTTAGTTGTAGGACTGAGAGTTCTAAACAAAGGATATTCTATGTTAGATCACATGAAGAAGATTATCAAAAGCTTTCCATCCAAATAGAGGCCTATGGTAACTGCACCCAAGCTTGCAAATGATCTCAACAACACTTTTCTAAAAGAACTAGTGAGTTCTCTGAGAAGTCATGAGATTGAGCTAGAACATGATGAACCTTAAAAGAGAGGGAAATCTATTGCGCTCAAATCTGTTATATGATCTGAGAAGTCTAAACTCTTCAAGCTGAAGAGATTGAGGATTCAGAAGAATATTTCAATGAAGTTGAAGATGAGATGTCTTTGCTGTCCAGAAGGGTTAAACGTCTTTGGAAGATAAATTAAGGCAACATATTTAGAAGTACTAGAAGGATTGGTGGTTTCTTCGAGTCTACTTCTGATTAGAGGAAGTTGAAGAAGTGAAAAACACAAGAAGGGGGGGGGGGGGTTAAATTGAAACTTAAAATCAAAAACAGTAAACACGATATTTTTATCCTAGTTCATTTGATCTCAAACTACTCCAGTCCACCCACCAAGGTGATTTCGCCTCTCTCCAACGAGGACTTAATTCAATAATTAAAACTTGATTACAATACTACTTTGACAACTTCCAAAGTCTTCTTGAGTACAACCACAACCCGGTTTATCTCAAGGAAAACTAGCTTAATCAAAAGAAAATGATTTACTGTGTACTGTTGTTTTTCTTTACAAAAATTGTATCACTATTGTGATATATTACACAATTTAAGCGTATGAGTGAATATGAATGTTTGCAGCGTTTTAGATGTATGAGCAGTTGTATGTTTAAAAATCGTCAATGATTTGTCCTTTAAGCTTGTTTATATAGGCGTGGAAATCTTGTCCAACATAAAGCGTGATAATGGACACTCAATGCTCTTTCCATATTGAGAAGATTCTTGTCTAAATTAAGCCGTTGCATATGATACTGTCTATTGAAATGTAACGCTTCAGAACTAGAATCTTGCATGCTGCTTTTACTTCAGAATATTGATGACTCAGAGATGTGAAGATCTGATGGTATATTAGACTTCTTGTCAAAATTAGAGTATCCCTTACTTTGGCGCAGATTCTGATCATCATTCTTCAGAACATTCTGATTACCTCAACTTGAAAGCTTCTGTAGCTTAACTTCTGATGTTGTTTCAGTCAGAACTTCTGCATACAAAATAACACAAATTTAGAGTGCATATTTGTTGTTTGTGTTTGTTATCATCAAAACTCTAATTAAGGGTTGTAGAATCAAACTATGTTCTAACAATCTCCCCCTTTTTGATGATGACAAAAACTAGGATTTTCAATGAAAAATATAGAACAAAAAGCTTAAGAGATTCTCCCCCTGAGTTGATTACTCAGATAGAGATGAGTTACTTCCCTGAAGTTCCTTCTCGTCAGATACTTTATCAGAATATGTTCCTGTTCAAGATTTTCAAAAAACATAGAGGTTAAGATATTCAGAATGTTTGAGACTTTGTCCTGGTATACTGTTATTGAAAATATCTTATGTTCTCCCCCTTTTTGTTAGGTATCAAAAAGAAATATAATCAGAGTCAAACAAGATGATTTATATTGAAAACAAAATGCAATGAAATTTTTCAGAAACAAAGAGGATAAGATGAAAAATACAGATAAACAGTTAAAGAAAATCGAAGAAGGAGGGGGAAGTCGTGTGAACAATGCTTCCAACAAGCTCTTAATCTGAGTGCTTGATTCTTCCTGCTTTCCTAGAATGTCTTTGATTTCTTTTGTTGTATCTTCTTGTTTATCCAATATATCCCTGATCTCTTTGTTTGTGTCTTCTTTCTTATCCACTCTAGCATGGATTAAGGCATTATCCTTCTTCAACTTTTCCAGAGTTTGCATGACTAGAGACGAAGCTGGTGTATCTTCAGGGGTTGCATGTCGATCAAAACACTCTGCAGCCTCTTCTGATTGAACAACTTCTTCTGTTGCAATTACCTTTTTTGGAGCAGTAGTCATAGGGTGACTATCAGAATCTGGTTCAGTTGCTTCTGAAGGTTGGTGCTCTTTCTAGGGAGCATTTTCCAACAGAAGAATTTCTTTCTTGTCCCAATGGCTTAGAACTTGATCTTTAAAGGCTTTCAGCTGATCACTGAAGTTCTGTTGAGCCATTTCATAGCTCAATTCTTTCAACTTCTAGGTTTCAGAGTTGAACCATTTTCTGAATCTATCCCACAGAGAATCAGAAGCAGCAGGATTAGAATTCTCTTGACTTGCTTGCTTCAAAGAAGTAACCCATTCCTGTATTTCTGTTTCAAAAATCAACAGGTTCTTACCAACATCTGATTTGGTTAAGGTTGGTTTAGGTTTGGGGATGGAAATTTTGTTTGAGGTGGAAGCTAGATGGTCCAGCGCTTCTAGATCAATGACAGTTCTGAGGTGGTCAACTGGATGGTTGATTGCTGAGGGAGTTGAAGAATCATAAATCAGGATTGGTGAGTGATGGGTGTTTGGTGGTGTGGATTCATATGGTGAAGGTATTTCTGGAATATCATGAATGGAGAGAGGTAAACGAACCATAAGAGGTTTTGTTATTCCATGAATTGGGGTAGTGGTACCAGAGTCTGTAAGGGAGTCTTTTGATTGGTCTGCAGTAGTGTGTTAAATTTCTGGTTCAGGTGTTTCAGAAGATGGATTTTTAGATTGAGGAATGAGAGGGTTTTCATTTTCTGGTTGGGGTGAGTTGAGGTTTTGATGTTATGGTTGAGGAGAGTGTGGTTGTGGATTTTCTGGTTATTGAGATTGAGTGTTTGGATTTTCCGGGATAGGTGAGGAAAAGTCTTGATCAAACAGTTTAATATCAGAGAGAACTCTTGTAAGTTCTGGTTGATGTTGTTCTGTATTTGTATTAGGGGAGTGAGGTTCATTTAAGAAATTTCAAAGAGTTACAGATGGGTCAAACTCTATGTCAAAATCCTCAAATGTTTGGGGTGAAGGATTTTCTGTTGGTTGAGGGGGAATGGTTTCAGATGTTGGAATAGCTATTGATTCTACAACAAAAACAAAAGATGTGTTACCTTTCTTTTTTCGCAACTTTGGGTGTCCTCTGAGAGGATCCTTCTCCTGCTGCCTTCCTCTTTCTGGATTTCTTTAGTACAACCTCTAGAGCTGGCTTGTGCAGGTCTTAGATGTTGATTTCTGGAAAAGTCCTGTATTCCTTGCAAGCTTCAAGGTATCTTACTATAATCTCTAGAGCGGCATCTATCTCAGAGAATAGTGGAAAATCCTTCTGAGGGATTCTCCTAGATGTGATAACCTCATGAGAAGCAATTTTTGGTTCCTTCTTAATGCTTTCAATAATCTTCATTTTCTTCAGATTCTTAGCATTCAGAGGTTTCCCAATAGTTGCTTCCAGAGTACTGATTTCTTGAGCCTCTGTCAGATGTTCTATCATTCTGTTTTCGGTTAGAATATCTGAAATCAATCTTCGTAGAGGAATCCAATCCCTATTAGTTCTTTCTTTTTCTCTTGTCTCTTTCACACTTGTTCTGAGATGGTTGAAGAGCAAATGTGGAAGGTTTATTTTGGTCTTATTTGCAATGAAGTATATCAGAAACTGCTGATCAATGTTGATGTAATCAGGAGAGCTTGTAGGCTTCCTGTGATTGATACATCCCATAATTATTCTAGCTCAGATTATGTAATGATCTTTCAAGTCTCTGATCTTGCTGGATGGCTGTCCAGAAATGAAGATGACCTTAGCAACGGATTTTAGGTCAGAACACTTATCAACCATATCAATGCATCTGACTCCGCCGCCATTGTATCCAATGAGTTTCCCAATCAAATCTTCTGTAATCACTATATTCTTCCCCATAACATATGACGTAACCTCGTGGTTAGATGAAGTAGCATGAATCCAAAACTCTTTAATAAGAATTGGAAAAGTTGGACTCAACAGACGATCAAAGTATTTGTTCCATCCCTGTGCAATTACATCTTCATACAAATTAAACCCATTTTCTTGTAAGCTTTCAAAACCGACGATCAATTCACAGAGAACTTCAAGGTTGTCGACCGGAGTGAGTAGTGTTCTGATGGGCTCCTCATATTGCTCAGTTGATGAAGAACCATGAGCATTGTTGAGATTCTTGAGACTTGATGAGGATGCCATTGTTCACACGGATTCTATGAAGAAAATTGATAGAAAGGGTTTTTGAAAAACTAGAGCAAGAGAGAGTATTGAAGGTGGTAAAACATTAATGAATGAAATAGTAAATTGAGTTTATATAAGTTCTTTAGAAAACGTAATCAGTAAGAAAGAGAAAATAAGTAATGATTATACTGAATTAATGAAACCTGAAATTAGTGGATTTCGAGAGATATTGAATAGTTACCAATGATAAGTGTCTCAATGCATCCAATCAGAGCCTTAGACCCTTCAGAACTTGAACGCGTGTTCAGCCTCAGAAGGTAGCTTATGAGAGGATGACATATGTTTGATGGTGTGAACTGCACACCTCTATTCTTGAAATGAAAAGTTCAGATCTTCATAGATAGATTCTGATGCAACTGTACTCCTAACTTCTGAAGACAAGTTGATCATATGTTCACAGAAAACAATAAAATTTTGAGGGTTAGAATATGCAAATAAAACATTTTATTCTAGACACAATTTCATGCTGAGATGATTCAAAATGAAATTGAATCTATCTTCAGAAAGGGGTTTTGTAAACACATCAGCCCATGGATGGTCTGTGTCAATAAATTTTAAAGTGAGAATTCCTTTCTGAATATAATCCCTAATAAAGTGATGTTTTATTTCTATATTCTTAGCCCTAGAATGCAAAATGCGATTTCTGGATAGACATATGGTAGAGGTGTTATCACAGAAGATAGGAATGTTACTCTTAAAATATGTTGAAGTCTTCAAGTTGAATTTTCATCCAGAGCATTTGAGTGCTACATCCATCAACTGCTATGTATTCAACTTCTACTATTGACAACGCTATTGTGGACTATCTCTTGCTGGTCCATGAGATTAGGTTGTCTCCCAGAAACTGGAAGCTTCCATAAGTGCTTTTACACTCTACTCTGTCTCCAGCAAAGTCCGCATCACAATATCCTACTAAGCTGTATTTATTGGATTTTCTATAAAACAAACCCAGATTAGTAGTACCTTTCAAATACTTGAAAATTCGCTTAACTGTTGTTAAGTGAGATTCTCTAGGATCTAATTGGAATCTAGCACATAAGCAAACACTGAATAAAATATCAGGCCTTGAAGCCGTCGGATAAAGGAGAGATCCAATTATACCTCTGTAGATTTTCTGTTCTACCTTTTTACTTACCTCTTCCTTTTCCAGAATGCACGTGGGATGCATTGGATTCTTTGAGGGCTTACATTCTGAGAGTTCAAATTTCTTCAGATGTTCTCTGACATATTTGCTCTGATGAATGTAAGTTCCTTCTAGAGTTTGGTTTATCTGAATCCCCAAAAAGAATTTAAGTTCCCCCATTAAGCTCATCTCAAACTCTACATGCATGCACTTAGCAAATTCTCTTCCCAGAGAAGGTTTAGTGGATCCAAAATTGATATCATCTACGTAAATCTGACAAACTAAAATTTCATTCTTAAATGTCTTATAGAACAAAGTTGTGTCCACTTTCCCTCTGGTGAATTCCTTTTCTAACAGGAAGTTACTTAGTCTTTCATACCAAGCTCTGGAAGCTTGTTTCAGACTATAGAGTGACTTTTTTAGTTTGAAAACATATTCTGGGTGTTTGGAATTTTCAAACCCAGGGGGTTGGTGCACATATACCTCTTCATCTATGTAACCATTTAAGAATGCACTTTTGACATCCATCTGATACAGAGTGATGCCATTATTTACAACAAAGGAGATTAAGAGTCTGATGGATTCTAACCTGGAGACTAGAGCAAAGGTTTCTGTATAGTCTATCCCCTCTTACTGACTATAACTTTGTACCACCAGTCTTGCCTTGTTTCTGATGACTTCTCCTTTCTCATTCAGTTTGTTTCTGAACACCCACTTTGTTCGAATGACGTTGAATCCTTTTGGTTTGGGAACCAGATCCCATACGTCATTTCTGATGAACTGGTTTAATTCCTCCTGCATTTCCAGAATCCAGTCATTGTCCAGAAGAGCTTCATCAATTGTTATTGGTTCAATCAGTTAGACCTGTCCCATGAGGGATTCTTCAGAGTTTCCGAATGTTGATCTTATTATGATTGGATCATCCTTCTTTCCCAGGATCTTATCTTCTGGGTGAGCTATGCTGCTTCTGGATAACCTTTTCTGGAGTTGATCAACAGAAGGTACTGGAGCACTTGTAACATTTCTTTCTGAAGTTGTTGGAGCGCCTCTGTTAGGAACATCTGATGAGTTGTCTTCAGTACCTGTAAATTCAACTTCTATATCTGCAAAAGATTCATTTTGCTTTGACTTTTGAGGGTAAAGCTTATCATCAAATCTAACACTGGTTGACTCTTCAACAATTTGTGTTTCTGTATTGTATACTCTGCACCCTCTTGAGCGTTCAGAGTATCTTAACATAATACACTTCTGTGCTTTAGTGTCAAAGTTGTTCAGATGATCTTTAGTATTCAGAATAAAACATGTGCATCCAAAAGGATGGAAATAAGAAGTGTTGGGCTTTCTGTTCTTCCACAATTCATATGGAGTCTTTTCCAGAATATGTCTTATAAAAATTCTATTCTGAATATAAAACGCTATGTTAATTGCTTCTGCCCAGAAGATCTTAGCAATGTTAGTCTCATTGATCATGGTTCTAGCCATTTCTTGCAATGTTCTGTTCTTTTGTTCTACAACTCCATTTTGGTGGGGAGTTCTAGGACAAGAGAAGTCATGCGAAATGCCTTTTTCATTAAAAAATGTTTCAAATTTTTTATTTTCAAACTCTCCACCATGATCACTTCTGACTTTGACAATTCTAAGATCACTAACCCGTACTTCTTGCCATTGACATACGCAGTTTTAACTGGTCCAAATAAGTCTATGTGCAGAAGTTCTAATGGCCTAGAGGTGGAAACAACATTTTTAGCTTTAAAAGCAGGTTTTGCAAATTTTCCTTTCTGTCATGCTTCACACAGAGCATCTGAGCTGAACTTCAGATTAGGAAGTCCTCTGACCAGATTGAGTTTGTTAATCTGAGATATTCTTCTCATACTAACATGCCCCAATCTTCTGTGCCAGACCCATTTCTCGTTGTTAACAGAGAGAAGGAATTTTACATTCTGACTTTTTAGTTCAGAAAGTTTTATCTTATAAATGTTGTTTTTCCTCTTTCCATTAAATAGGATAGTTCCATCTTTCTGACTAACAGCTTTGCATGAATTTTGATTAAAGATTATATCATAACCTTTATCACTTAGCTAACTTATGGATAACAGGTTATGCATCAATACATCAACTAAAAGCACATTATCGATAGAAGGAATATTACCACTACCTATTGTTCCAGAGCCAATGATCTTCCCTCTCTAGTTGCCTCCAAAGCCTACGTAGCCTCCAGGTTTAAGTTCCAGGCTTTGGAACATATGTTTTCCTCCCGTCATGTGTCGAGAGAATCCAGAGTCCAGGTACCAGGACTGGTGTTTTAGCCGTGCTGCTAAAGATGTCTGCTACATATATAATTTTGTCCTTAGGTACCCATTGAAACAATGCGGCCGAAACCTATCATCTGGATGTAATGATACATCAATGAAGTCTCCACCGAACGTCTTTTATCCCGTCGAAAGGGAAAGGTAAACATCGAGAAAACCCGAAAAGGGAGAAATCATGGTCTTTCGACCAAGAGATCGGGTAAGGGAGTCTGTTACGCGAGGGGAAGGTATTAGCACCCCACATGCCCGTAGTACTCTACGATATCCACTCTTGTTGTCTAATCTAATGGGTGTGGTCAAATCCTATGTGTATGGCTTAAAATTGAAAAGGGAATGCATGCGAAAGGAAAAGAAAATAATGTAGGGAAAATAAAAAGTTGTGCTCGATCGGGCCCTATCCTAATGCCTACCTATCCCTTTTAAGGAATCAGAGAAGCCGTAGTTCGGCTCATATATTTTGGTTGGTTTGTGTTTTTTAGTTAAGACGACAAAAACAGTCAAGATGGCAAAACATCAAATGAAACAACAAACGTATGAGATGGTCAAACATTGGCTAAATAATAAAAAAGTATCATGTCAAATATGGCGAAACATCAATAAAACGGATGACAAAACATCACACCTAACAATGATATTGAGAATCAAAGTAGGATAACAAACATATGCGATGGCGAAACATCGACTTCAGACAAATGTGCGATGGCGAAACATCGGCTTCAAGGTATTAAAATATCATGGCAAAGATGACAAAACATCAATGAAACAGGTGACAAAACATCACACCTAACAATGATATTGAGAATCAAAGTAGGATAACAAACATGTGTGATGGCGAAACATCGGCTTCAGACAAATGTACGATGGCGAAACATCGGCTAAAAGATGGCAAGATAACATTGCAGAGATGGCAAAACATTAATAAATCGGATGACGAAACATCACACCTAACAATGATATTGAGAATCAAAGTAGGATAATAAACATGTGCGATGGCGAAACATCGACTTCAGACAAATGTGAGATGGTGAAACATCAGCTAACAGATGGCAAGATATCATGGCAGAGATGGCAAAACATCAATAAATATGATGACGAAACATCACACCTAACAATGATATTGAGAATCAAAGTAGGATAACCAACATGTGAGATGGCGAAACATCGACTTCAGACAAATGTGCGATGGCGAAACATTGGCTTCAGTTTTATAAACAAAGCCAAGAGTCGCACAAACAAATAGGATTGGTTTGTATCTTTTACCTTGAAGAAGGGTTTAAGTTTATTAGAGGTGTTTTGTGGTTTGCCAAGAAAATAGTTTTGTTTTAAGATGCAGAATGCAAATGAAAAGAAAACAACTAGGGGAAACTATCCTAATCTCTAGCCCTAATGTTATCAAATAATGGTTGACCCTAAGGTTGAGGATAAAGGAAAACCTTACCCTATGTTAGCATGCTAAAGGAAGATGAACAAGACTATCCTATAGGGAACATGCAATGAGAGCAAAGTCGTGATCTCAATTTCTAAATTGAGTGACTCATCGATAAACAATTAAAGAAGAAAAACAATAAACATCCTATAGGGAACATGCAATGAGAGCAAAGTCGTGATCTCAATTTCTAAATTGAGTGACTCATCGATCAACAATTAAATAAGAAACGCAATAAACATCCTATAGGGAACATGCAATGAGAGTGAAGTCGTGATCTCAATTTCTAAATTGAGTGACTCATCGATCAACAATTAAAAAAAAAAGCAATAAACATCCTATAGGGAACATGCAATGAGAGTGAAGTCGTGATCTCAATTTCTAAATTGAGTGACTCATCGATCAAAAGCAAACACACCACATGTATCAGACAAAAACAGAGGGCCTCCTGACATATATCAGCAACAAAGGTCCTATCATGCAATCAGAGAGATATACAAAATGAAAATGGAAGAAAAGAGATAGTGAAATACCAAACCGATAACTATCCGTAGCAACTGAGCAAGAAATAAAGAACCCTAAGAACTTCAAGCAAGTTGGTATGAGTAGACAAATCAAGTCAGAAATTACGCCATAAGGATGTAAGTAATGAGATTATCAGATATGAACAGATCCCGTGGGCAATGTATATCATTCACAATTATATGTATATATCCTGCATGGAATATCAAACATGCCAAACACAATAGCAGTGCCAGTATAATGAGTTGTGTTCCACAAATAAAGTTAAACACATTAGCCTCAAGCCAAAAGTGGAAAATTTTTAAAAGTACCTCGCACATTCAACAGACAAGTTAGTATTCCATAAGGTGAATGATGACTCACATAAGGGATGGATGCAACATGATGAAGTGAGAACAACATGATAACACTTATCAAACATTAGTCATGATAGACAAGAGGAAACAGGCATATGCACAATTTGGTAAAAAGAATAAGAGGAATATTGCTCCTTTCTATCACCATATTGATTTGAAAATTGATTATCAATCAAGGATAATGGGAGCTTGAAAAGAACACAATTAAAGACCATGGAGGTCAGGGGCAACCACATTTCAATCATGTACAATTAATTCAACCACGGCTTCACAGACACACTAGAATGATGAAACCCACCTAATGCATCAAAAGGTTCAAACATTCCAACATGAGACATTAAATGAGATGACTTGAGTTTATTTGATTAAACATATCCAACATGATCATTAAGTTCCCAATCATAGGCCTCACTCAAGTTCATTGGCCATCAAACAATATGCAACAAGATATGCTACATCAATTGGGTACCTTTACCTCAAAATATATCAAAAATAGAAACAAAGATCCATAATTCAAACAAAAAACATATTAGCATCTTTGAAGGGTGTAGAAGTCAGAAGGAAAGTCTTATGTTCATAAATGATTGAGGAGGGGATCAAATGAGGCCCAAAGTTCAAGACTAGTTGGCAAAAACTACCAAACTAGACAAGTTTTCAAAATAATTTGTGGAAAAATGTCAAACCAAGTCAAATAATTCAAGAAAAATGGCTTCCAAATCCCCAACACATTCATGAACCATAATCAAGACTTGAATTCCAATAAAAATCCAGGGCATAAGGGTTTTGAAAAAGAAACTTGCACCATAAGCAATAAAACCCTAATTTTTGACTTTTAATCTTAAATATTGATTAAGTAAGATAAAAATCCAAAAAAATCAAATCAAGATGATGAAAATCACAAGGAAACCCTAAAAGTCAGAAAACATATTTTTCCACATTTTTTGAATTAAAGAAAAGTCCAAAATAAAATTAACTTCACACAATTAATCAATTAGTTTAATAATCACATCTCAACATGAAATTTTAAACAACAGTCAGGAAAAATGTCCAACCAAAATTATATTCAAATATTAGAACTAAAAACACACACCTCTAATTTTTTTTGGAATTTTGGAATTAAAGGAAATATTAAAATAAAAATTAAACAAACAATTAACAATTAAACTATTTATTTATGGACAAAAATGCAAACCCTAGCCAAAAATCACAAAAAGGTCAAAATAAAAAATATATTCAGATTCTATGATTAAAAATAAGCTTGCATGATATTTTTGAGGATTTTTGAATTAACGGAAGTATTAAAATGAAAATTATAAAGAAAAAAAATCAAAATAAACTTCTCAAATTAAATTCATGATCAAAAATAGAAAAAATGCTAAACAAATTTATGAATCAATTTTTACATTATTTTATGAGCTCAAAACATTTTTTGTGAAATTTTTTAGGTCAAAGAAGTATTAAAACAAAAATAATCCCTAAACAAACAATTACTTAAATTCAATAATTTTTAAGCCAATCAAAATGTTTTAAAAAATTCCAATAAAATTTCATAAGATATTGGAAATTATTTTGAACTTGTGAGAATTTTTTCAGAATTTTCTAAATTGTTTTGATCAAGAAATAAAAATCAGAAAATCAATTAAAATAAAAATATGAAAAATGCATGATAACTTGAAACAGGCCAATCACAGCGCACCACCTCACTTCATCTTCAACCTCCGGATCAATTCAAAATGCACGTTTTTTCCAGTTCTAGGGCTCATGTTCATGTCCATCGTACATACTCATTTCTCCACCAAAATCAATGATTCCAATCACAAATCAAAGTTCAAACTACCAACTACATCATGCTTTTTACAAATTTCAAAATGATTGACCATAGAAGTAGAAATCCGAGCAAGAAAATTGAGAAAATCATTGAACCTTGAAAAACCAGAAGTTCACCAAATCACGTATGCTTTAGAATCAAACAAGTTTATACATCTGATGTAAGATCTGGCCAGCTATGAACATGTTACAAGCTTTAAATCTCATGAATCAAGCAAAATCATGGAGAATCAAGATCTGAACATTACCTTTTGAGTTGAGAAATAAACTCAACTATGGCCTCTGAAACAAAGCGAAAACTCTTGTCCCTTGCTTCTAATGCTCCAATGAAGTGAAAATGATCATGAATCGAGCTCTGGAATGGAGAATAGAGAAGCTTCTAAGTAGAATTTTTTTTGAGAGAGAGAGTTTGTAGTTTTTGATTTCTTGAGAGAAATGAATGCCCCCTTCAAAAGGGAATGAAATGTGGCTTATATGGAGTGACTGCTGAGGGTAAAAGGGTCTTTGAAAAGCTCAAGGCCGTTAGAAGAAGAATTTGCAAAAACAGAAAAAAAGAAAAGTGTCCAAATGGTGATGCGTTTTGTTTCTACTTATGCCCTACTTAGGAGTCGTTTTGGTGATGTCATGTTGAATGGTATTGTGAGTAAAACATGTGCATTTGGTGAGCTGGCTTCGTTGACAACAAACAAATTTGAAGTTATGAAAAAATCTGCAACATGGGCATGGTTTTCCAAAAATCTGGCTAGCTGACTTTATGCTTAGGCCATTTGAAAACCCTTCGTGCGTTTTTGATGCTTGAGGGGCCTTTCAAGAGCTTTCAAAATGTAGAACATCTTAGGGCTTTGAATTTTCTAAATTTATGCAAACTTGATGGAGAAATGGTGTTGCAAACTTGAGGCAAAAATGCAATTTGGCCTGCCTGGTCCGCGCGCGTGCATGGGCATGCATGGTGTGCATGAGGCCAGTTTTAAAATACCAACTTTGAAACATCACAACTCATTCAACTCTTGGCCAAACTGAATGATTCAAAGTTCAAAGGGAAGCTCTCATGGGAGACTACAAAATTCTCTTTTTAATTTTTCAAATTGAAGCTTGAATCACCAGAAATTGATTCCAAAAAATGGCATGCCAAGTGTTTGATGAAATTATGCGCATGGCCTGTCCAAGGGAAGTCATCTTGGCACTTAGAATATTTTTCAAAATTTAAGTTACTTCTTGAACAAGTTACACTCAAATTCATCCTTTCTCATGATTAAAAGATAAATTTGGGTATGGAATATGAAAAGAGGATGCTTGAATTGATGGTTGACCAAAATTTTACTTGGTCAACTCCTGATTTTTCTGACTTTGGTCAAAATGACCAATTTGCCCCTTTTGATCAATTGAACCATTTCCAATCCAAATTGAACCTCAATCTTTCAATCCTAAATGCTTAATAACATGTGGTGAATCATGGAAACAAATTTGGGTGAAAAAGTCAGAGAAATCCTGATTAAATTCCAAACCCTAGTTTTGTGCCATGTGCTAGGAGACAACTGATCAAGCTTCAAAACCCTAATTTTACTGCATATCATGAGAGACTTCTTGACCAAATTTGATTCCAATGATGATAAGATAGTGATGCTTCATGAATTATCTCATCTAGACCTCAATTACCTCAACTTGGGGCAAACCCTAATTTTGGTTAACATCTTAGGAGACTGATGAACCATCTTCAAAACTTCAAAACCTCTGGACATCCTGGTCAATTTCTTGTACTAAGACCTTCAAATACCAATGAGATGTTGTAGCTTCCAAATCAAGACTTGTACATTTGATCAATAGCCTTGCTCAAACAAAACCCTAATTTTACTGGTGAATCCAAAAGAGTGATTCTTCTTATAATCAAACACAAACTTCAATCCTCTGATGATCCAAAGAGATGGATAAAAAATCTTGAGATATGCAATAACTTTTGAGCTTGAAAGATCCATAGGTTTAGATGATAAGGTTCTACTTGAGCAACTTGTCAATGTAATCAACCTTCAAAGCTTGAGGAAGACTTGATAACCAAAGTACTTTGATCCCATCACAATGTTTGAATGAAATGCAATATGATATTCATGATGAAACATAAGCCTAAATCAAGAGGGTAAATTTTGGGATGCAACAGCTGCCCCTATTCAAATATCTTCAACATGATAAGTGAGAAAAGTAACAACTTTCGAGCGTTCAGAGTTGAAGATGATTGAATACAAAAGAACCCGAAAATTTACACTCTTGAAGTTGAAAGAAAAAGAAGCATAAAAATCCCCAAGACATGCGCCAGAATGAAGCTGTAACGCAGGTTGAAACAGAACGAAAACAAAGAAGAGTAGACGCAACTAAACTTACGGACAGATGTGCCAGGGAAAAACTGGGCTTCAAAAAGGGTGAGAAAAAAACTCAAATCAAAGAGTATAGGCGAAACTAAGCTCTGGAAAATAAAACGTATGCGGGTGAGGAGGCGAAACTCTGAGGTCGACCCAAAGCAAAGTGGCTAGAGTGCGTGATTCTAGGAGCACTTGTTAATCTCAACTAGGATAGACAGTATGGAGGAACTGAAAGCGAGACGAAACTCGACTCAATAACTAGTTAGACAAAAATAAACTAGATGAGTACCAGGACGAAACTAGATTTCACGCACGAGTAACGAGGCGAAACTCGACCCATAGCAAAGTGATGAGAGTGCATGTTTCTCAGGACACCTGCTGGTCTCAAATTAATGGATAAACAGTGACGAAAACTGATAGAAGGATCCAAGGAACAAAAGAGACTGGTTTTAAACCAGGGACGCAATACAAACACTGCACTCGGTAAACGAACACCATCAAAGGGTCCAAGGTATGAAAGAAAAAACGAGATGAAACTCGACTCAATAACTAGTTAGGCGAAACTAAACTAGATGAGCACCAGGACGAAACTAGATTTCATGCGCAGGGCGAGGAGACGAAACTCTGACCTCAACCCATAGCAAAGAGATTAGGGCGTACACTTAAAAACCCGATGAAAGCGAATATCAGGACAAAACTGGTATTCGAAAGGTGCATCAATAGGCATTGGAATGAACCAGAGAGGGTAGTGAAGACTAGACCCGAGAAGACTGCGCCAGGGCAAAACTGAACTACAATCAAGAGTAGACACTCAAACAAACAAATGATTTACGTCAAAAAGGATATTGGTATTGGGGGAACTGAGATAATGAGGATGAAGACCTTGTTGGGGATTTAATCTGAAGTATTAGAAAATTCACTGGGGATACCAGAAACAATAATGGCTTATGTTCCGATGCATGTTTAAATACTTTTTATATAACGCAATGCTCCATATAATGGAAATGCTACGCGTTTTGGTAGACGCAATCTAATGATGCTTGTTTAAAAGTTTCACTTGGGAATGGCTAATTGAGAAGCCAATAATCAAGAAGTCAGGATCTGACATGACTTGTAAAAATAAATTGCAAAATCTAAAGGAGAGGAGAGAATACGGGGAACCGCTAGAGAGGGAACCCCGAAGAGATGAAGCTTTGCGAGGAATAATCAACCGAGAAACCAGTAGACACGGGCCACGACCATTGACAGGTGCTGCAAAAATAAATTGCAAACTCCTAGAGAAGATCAGTTCGACACTGCAGCTTCTGGAGAAGATTAGACATTGAGGGAGAAAAATCAGGGTAAGACTGTGATCTTTGGAAAAGACAGCGTGTGGCCGTGTTAAGGATGATACCAAGACAATAAACCCGAAGTGAGATGTGAAAACCTTCGCTGGGGGAACAAAGCTCTGCTAAGGAAGTGGGACTTCACCGGGGAGACAGAACTCTGTTGAAGATTTTTGTTGGAGAGATATCTTTCTTGGAATACAACCATTAGACGGATCGTGCAGGTAGCCACGCAGTATCAACCTTACTGGGGATAAGGAAAGATCTTAACATAAAGATGCCCCAGTAAGCAGATCGGCTGGGAAATGAGAGATCAAGGCGAGGGATCTTTGTCGGCAACTTCGTTGGGGATTTGAAACTTCTTCAGAATGTGAGTTCCCATTTAAACAACTCCACTGGGGATAAGAAACTTCACTGGGGATAGGTAAAGTCCGAAACATGCATGGGCTCTGTCTAACAAAAGAAAACCAAATATTCCCTTCCTGACAATCATTAAGCTCTTTACAGGCATTCAACGTGTAAACTCTCTTTTGATGTCAAACAAATGTTTTGCATGCTAGAAGATATTTATTTTTGGAATGACAAACCTGATGCAATGATTATTCAAGCCTTGAAGTTGAAAACCTTAACAAAATGTCGCATCTTTGTTGTGAATGAATCACTGGATAGAGTGCAAAAATTTTAAAACTTTCCTCCCCCCCCCCCTTTTTTATAACAAAAACGAGTCAAGATGCGGGTGATCAGATACCAACATGGATATGCAGCGCATATTTGGGAGTTTAGGAAACGTTATCCTGTTGTAGTATGCTTTCGGGTTAAACCCTTGTTTCAGTTAGGACTTTTAAAGGTTGTAACGTGGCCTGGTTCGAGGTTTTTAAGAAAAAAGTTTTTTCAAGGCTCAAGTTATTTGGTTCCCACCCCCTTCGTGATATTCACCTGTCCTAAGTTCAGTTGACTTATCACAAGCATTTATCTTTCAAAAGGATTTATAACGGTTGAGTGATCACGATAAATTCCCCAACATGATTGTTACTTAGCTTTGCTGCTTTTGTTTTTGGTATTATTGTTCCTCTTCTTTTGATGAAAATTTTATTGGATAATCTTCCTTTTTTTTTGGCCTTTTAGGCTCTTCTTTTCCCTAACTTTTACCTGGACAAAATATTTTAAATTTCAAAATTTGGGAGTCCAGCGGGATGCCCAAACTTTTGCCTAAGCGACTTGTTTTCAAGTTTTGACTTAGTGGGGCTTTTTGTTTCTTTCTTATTTATACTTTCCACTTCGAAGAAGTCAATGTGACTTTAGGTATTTGAACTTTTTCTTTCTTTCTCTCTTTTTTTGAAGAAAACAAATGCCTCATTCCTTGGTTGGCGAGGGATAGCCATTATTGTATCGATTTGATCTCGACCTCAGGGCTTTGTGAGGAAATGAACATCATGGTTTAGACATTTTTCTTGATCTCATGATGCGAAAGATAAAATGTGGTGATCCTTAGATGGGACATTCCTTCTGAAATTTGAATGCTTGGTCAAATTAAACTGAACATCTACCTTGCCCCGGGTTAAAAAACAAGGTTTTTTTTTTTGGAAAAGAAACTCCTACTTCAAAGGCTCAAAGGGGTTAAGGAGGTTCTAACTCCCTTATATATCCGGTGTTTGGGGATTGAAACAATGCATGTACATCGTCAACGGGGTTCTACCCAAAAGCATACCACTACAGTCGTCGTTTTTAGCTAAACTCCTTCCTCCAAACTCTTGGCTAAGCAAAAGAATTGGCACAATTGGTATCAAAATGCCCGAAAAATCAATCAAAGAGTGATACTGGATGGATTAAGTAAAATGAAACAAATTTTTTTAAGGCAAAAATATTCAATGCATCAAGACTAACATTCAGCTATAAACAAAATCCTATATTCAGACAAAGCTAAAACAATCAATCAAGATAAAACATGAAAGTGCGGCAAAGAAACATAATAAGAGCCAATATGGGGAAGAAATGTTCTCCAATTAGGTTTGCCGATCTCTCCATCCTGCCGTAATCATGATATTACCCTGACCCATGACCTTTACCAACAACACGGAGCTGTGGAACAAAACGGTAAGGAATCCACCAGCAAAGTGAATGAGAAACCTGTCCATCATAGAACCAAAAACGCCCCTTGCACAATAGTAGTTGTGTTTGTTATCCGTATTTCAAGCGATCAACTAACCATGATTTAGATTACCATTTTTGTGTAAGGCCCACAAAGTTTATATGCACATGCTTATGAAAAATATTGGACATTTTTGCAAACAAAATAGTAAAAAGGGAGAAAAGAAAAGTATGCGTATACTTGAAAGAAGATATTCAATTGATTTTGAGAAATCAACCTGTGAAAAAGGCATTTACATTTGGAAGCAAGTAATTAGAAAATCAAAGAAAACAAGTGTTTGCAAATGGCAATGTGAATGTGAGTATCCATCAAGTCCCGACTTTGCTATGACTCTTATGACTCTTACGCTTCCATCTTCCTGCTTTCAGACAGATCATTATTGGACTAGCTTTGAGCGTATGCCAGGTGACAGAATGAAGGAAAGAAACAAAGGATCTCATGCTGAGCGTAGTCATTTGCTTTAAGTCCCTAAATTTTGCCTGAATCTCCCTTTCGGGTTTTCGATTCACCAGGACACCCTCTTTTTGCCTAAACCGCCCTTTCGGGTTTTCAGTTTAGCGGTTTTTTATTATTATGCAAAGTATTTTTTAACTACGTCAGCATTCACAGGGAGAGGGAAGTACTCTCCATCCATAGTCGTGAGCATCATCGCTCCTCCAGAGAAAACTTTTCTGACCACAAAAGGACCTTCATAAGTCGGAACCCACTTGCCCCCGGGATCTCCCTGGGGGAGAATTATCCTTTTAAGCACAAGGTCACCTAGCTTGTAACACTGAGGCCGTACCCTCTTATCAAAAGCTTTCCTCATCCTTTGCTGATATACCTGACCATGACATACAACCGTCAACCTCTTCTCGTCAATAAGTTCCAAATGATCCAGCCAATTATGTACCCATTCACTTTCATCCAGCTCAACATCCCTCATGATCCTAAGAGAAGGAATCTCGACTTCTACCGGCAATACTGCTTCCATTTTGTAAACCAATGAAAATGGGGTTTCCCCTGTCGAAGTATGCATAAAGGTGCGATAACCATGCAAAGCGAAAGGCAGCATCTCATGCCAATCTTTATAGGTTACCACCATCTTCTGCATGATTTTCTTGATATTCTTATTGGCTGCTTCGACAACACGGTTCATCTTTGGTCGGTATGGGGAAGAGTTATGATGCTTGATTTTGAAAGACTCACAAAGCTCCTTCATCATCTTGTTGTTTAAATTAGACCCATTATTGGTAATGATCTTTTCAAGCACTCCGTAGTGAAAAATAATATTGTGCTTAATGAACCGAGTTACCACCTGCTTGGTGACATTGGCATAGGATGCTGCTTCGACCCATTTTGTAAAATAATCGATGGAAACCAGAATGAAACGGTGCCCGTTGGATGTAGTTGGTTCAATTTTGCAGATCATATCAATTCCCCACATTGCAAACGGCCAAGGGAAAGTCAAGACATTCAAAGGTACTGGTGGCACATGCACCTTATCAGCATAGACTTGACATTTGTGGCAAACCCGTGCATGATTGTAATAGTCAGTCTCCATGGTGGACCAATAATAACCTGCTCGCAAAATCTTTTTAGCCATGGTATGCTCGTTGGAATGGGTCCCAAAATCACCTTCATGTATCTCTTCAATGATTCTAGCTGCTTCTTTCTTGTCAACACATCTGAGAAGTAAACTGTCATGATGCCTTCTATACAACAGACCACCACTGAGAAAGAACTTGGCCGAAAATCTTCTCAAGAACTTCTTATCTGTGACGGATGCCTCTTCAGGGTACTCTTGTGTTTCAAGATATCGTTTAACATCATAAATCCAAGGATTACCATCTGATTCCAATTGGCCTCAAAACAGAAAGCTGGCTCACTCAAACTTCTGATAGTAATGGAAGGTGCCTCATTAGCCCACTTAACCTTGAACATGGAGGACAAAGTTTCTAGTGCATCAGCTAGATTGTTTTCTTCTCTGGGAATGTGCTCAAACGTGATTTCTTCGAAGTACAGAATCAGCTCCATAACATGCTCACGATAGGGAATTAAGTTCTGATGGCGAGTCTCCCAATCTCCATTAATCTGGCTGATGACAAGATTGGAATCCCCGTAAACTTTCAAAAATTTGATGCGCAGGTCGATCGCCACCTCAATGCCATAAATGCAAGCCTCATATTCGGCCATGTTGTTAGTGAAATCGAAACAAATACGAGTCGTGAAAGGAATATGGTATCCCTCAGGGGAAGTGATAATAGCTCCGACACCGTTGCCCATGGCATTGGAGGCACCATAAAAAACAAGCGTCCAATGTGATCCCGGATCGGGTCCTTCGTCTGGTTCTGGTACGTTACAATCTCGAATATACACAATTTCCTCATCTGGAAAATCAAATTTCATCGGTTCATGAGCAAGATGGTCGGCCAGTACACTACCCTTAATTGCTTTTTGAGTAGTGTATTGGATATCATATTCGGTGAGTATCATCTGCCAACGGGCTACCCTGCCTGTAAGAGCTGGCTTCTCAAAAATGTACTTGATTGGATCCATTTTGGATATCAAGTAGGTGGTGTGAGTTAACATGTACTTCCTCAAACGTTTAGTGGCCCAGGAAAGTGCATAACAAGTCTTTTCCAGCAATGAGTACCTCAACACGCATTCCGTAAACTTCTTACTCAAGTAGTAAATAGCCTGCTCTTTCTTCCCTGTCTCGTCGTGCTGACCGAGGACACAACCTATTGAAATCTCCAACATAGTTAGATACATGATTAGTGGCCTTCCTTCCACTGGAGGCATGATTATTGGAGGTTCCTGCAAATACTCCTTTATTTTGTCAAAGTCCTTCTGACAATCCTCATTCCATTTCACTGTCTGACTTTTCTTCAACAACTTGAACAAAGGTTCACAAGTGGCTGTGAGATGAGAAATAAATCTAGAAATGTAATTTAACCTTCCCAAGAAACCACGTACTTCCTTCTCTGTCCTTGTTTCAGGAATTTCCTGTATCACTTTTACTTTGGCCGGGTCCACCTCGATGCCTTTTTCACTCACAATAAAACCCAACAGCTTGTCGGATCTCACCCCGAAGGTGCACTTATTCAGATTCAACCTCAGCAGGAACTGCCTCAGTCTCTCGAACAATTTTTTCAGATGAACAAGATGTTCCTCCTCCGTGTCAGATTTAGCAATCATATAGTCTACATAAACCTCAATCTCTTTGTGAATCAAATCATGAAAGAGAGTGACCATGGCGCGCTGATATGTTGCCCCGTCATTTTTCAAATCAAATGGCATCACTTTATAGCAAAAGGTTCCCCAAGGTGTGATAAATGTTGTCTTCTCCATATCCTCCGGAGCCATCTTAATTTGATTGTAACCCGAAAAACCATCCATGAACGAGAACACTTTGGAATGAGCAGTATTATCGACCAACACATCAATATGCGGATAAGGGAAATCATCTTTAGGGCTGGGTCTGTTCAAATCCCTATAATCCATGCACATCCTAACCTTACCATCCTTCCTGGACACTGGCACAATATTTGCAATCCATGGCGGATAATTGATGAACTTTAAGAAATTCGCATCCAACTGCTTCTGGATCTCTTCCTTGATCTTCTTGGACATCTCAGGATGAGTTCTTTGGAGCTTTTGCTTGACTGGGGAACAACCTTCTTTGAGAGGTAGTTGATGCACCACAATGTGTGTATCCAACCCAGGCATATCCTCATAAGACCAAGCGAAGATATCAGAAAACTCACGTAGCAGCTCAATCAATCTAACCTTTATACTTTGTTCGAGATCTTCCCCTATCTTGACATCTCTTCTTACCTCTTCTGTGCCAATATTCACCACCTCAATCGGATCCTGATTCGGCTGGATAACCTTCTCTTCTTGTTTTAACAATCTTTCTAATTCCTCAGGAAGATCACAATCCTCATATGCTTCTTCTTCAGCTTGATAAATAGGAGTATCAAAGTCATAATGAGCCATAGCAGAGTCGTTATCAATAGGGTCGGTGGTGGAAGTGCATATGCATGAATGACATTTTGGCATTTTTTAGTGACAGTGTATGAAAAGAGAAACATTGCCATTTAAAAAATAAAAAATAAATTGAACAAAATTTTGAATGCGAAAAACGTCCTTTATTTCATGATAAACTTGAAAATAAACATGGTGGCCCTACACAAATGACCCACTACGCCTTGGGTAGAGCGTAGGAATTATGATATGATAATAAAAGAAACAATAAAATTACTCCTCAGCGCTTGAAACTTGGATAACATCCACAGAAGTCCAATTTGTAGTTGTTTAGTTATTGGCTTGCATTTTTGGTAAAACCCAAGTGTATGTGTGAATGTCATGACTGATGTCATAACATTCTAGTTTAGTTTGTACTGATTCATTAGGTACCTTTGCAGAAAAATATTGTCATTCAGGTACTGATGTTTATAAGTGTGTATCTGAGCATTTTGCAAAATGATCACATTTTCCTAAATCAGTAGACAGGTTTTTTTCCAGATGTCATAACAGATGTTAAGACATCCTGTTCTGAACTAACAGGTTTGCAGTTTGGTTAATTCTGAGTTTTTTCAGGAAAATGACTCAGTATTTCCAGAACAGCATCCTGCGTTTTCTTTGGGTTAACCTAGCTCAACCCTAACCTGGTTAATAAAGTCCTGTGACCTAGTCTTAAGGTCAAATGGAATTAACCCTAGCTTTTTGTGGAAACCCTAACTGAAAATGCAGCTGCTATATATTCAACAGAGCTGCTGTTTTGCAAGGAATCCCTTTTTGATCAGAAGATCATTTGTAAACTGTATAGGTTTAATTATTGTACTTCAAGCAATTATCATTGTGATAAGTGACTTGGAATAGGTTTTTAATTGTAAGGGTTGTGTAGCACTCAAAGCTTTGAAGCAAGAGTGTTTGAATGTTTCTTGACTAAAGCTGTGAAGCAGAGTCAAGTTAGGTGTGTGTATCACTCAAAGCTGTGAAGCAAGAGTGGTTGTGTTGCTTGATTAAAAAGCTGTGAAGCTTAATCAAGTGTATGTTTTTGAAGAGTGTCTTCATCAATTCATTAGTCAAATTGTTTTATGTATCACTGCTGTGATTGAGGGGGAGTGAGTAGGAACTCAGGTTTAAGTTGTACTTAGATTGAAATTGCATTGGGTAGGTCTTAAGTGAAGGAGATAAACTGGTTGGTTTATTCCTGAATTAACATCTCTTATAGTGGATTTCCTCCCTGGCTTGGTAGCCCCCAGAGTAGGTGTTGTTGCACACTGAACTGGGTAAACAATTGACTGTGTTTTTATTGTTTTTGTATTTACTGTCTTATAGAAAGTCAGATACGGTGTCATAATATTAAACGTGACATTGAGTATCTGCAGCCAGAATTTCACAATTGTTGAGTATCTGTCCTGGAATACTCGGATGAATCTAATCTTCAATATTGTAACCATCAACCCTATCGTCGCCAACTGCATTGACGTGTCCTTCTTGAGCAGCACAAGGGCTGGAAAACTTCACAGGAGTAGATAAACTAGATGCTCTAGGAATTGCACTCTGCTGACCTGGGCTGAAACCAAGACCAAATTTATCAAATTTTGGAGTAACATCCAGCACTTGACCCCAACCTTCAGGGTTACCACCTTCCACCAAAGCTTTCGCATCCTTGAGAGAAGACATAACAGTTTCCGGTTTCCTTTTCTTCTCTGGAGGAGGAAAATTGACAGCATGAACTTTCTCAAATGCCTGAAACGGAGTCTCATGTATCTCGCCTTCAACTTTAACATAGCGGAATGATGTCAAATGACTCACGATGTACTCTTCCTCGCCGCACACAGTTATCACCTTTCCCTCTGCCAGATACTTGAGTTTCTGATGAAGAGTAGAAGTGACTGCCCCTGCTCTATGAATCCATGGACGCCCCAACAAACAACAATACGCTGGCTGTATATCCATCACAAAAAAGGTAGATGTGAAGGTGCGAGGACCAACCTTGATCGGTAACTCCACCTCCCTAAACACTGACCTTCGAGACCCGTCAAATGCCTTCACCATCAAATCACTAGGGCGCAGCTCCAGTTCAGAATAATCAATCTTCATCAATGCTGACTTGGGAAATACATTCAAAGAAGACCCTGTATCTACCAAAACCCTGGATAAAGTAGTGCCCCTGCACTCTATCGAAATATGTAACACTTTGTTATGGTCTGGCCCCTCCGGAGGGAGATCAAAATCTGTGAAGCCTAGAACATTCCCGGCAGATATGTTAGCACAAACATTCTCAAACTGATTGACTGTTATCTCATATGGCACGAACGCATTCTTTAACAACTTCATCAAAGCATTTCTGTGAGGTTCTGAATAAATCAACAGAGACAAGATAAACATCTTAGAAGGAGTATGGCTCAGATGATCAATTATGCTATAATCACTCTTTCTGATAATTCGTATCAACTTTTCCACCTCATCGGGAACTGGAGAAGCTTCTGGTATCGGAATTGGTTGAGTCACATTGGCTGGCGTAACCCTTAGATTACCAATCATCGCCTGCTGTTTTCCTTTTTCTCTTGCAGGAGTATCTTCCGCATCTTGCACATTAGAAGGACCAAATGTTCTCCCGCTTCTAGTCATTCGACCCACACCAGAAAAGTTATGAACTTCCTCTTCATTCTCTTCAACACATTCTTCCTCAGGCGAACAGGTACTTACTTCCTGCTTCACCCCATGGTAATAAACATCCGCACCATAATGCCATGGGATGGCCTTATCACTGGTCTATGGCATGGGACCAGGTACCGTAATCATCAAAGGAGGTGCCCTAGATAAGGCAGGAATATGCACAGGGGTGTAAAGAATAGATACCACAACAACATCTTCTTCGGTAACCTTGCAGTATCTCAGTTTCCTATCAAACTGCAGGGAACCCTTTTTTATCAACAACTGGATACCGGCTTTTAAATCATCACAGCCCTTCGGTTGTTCTCTACATTTGGCACACTCTGAAGTACAACCCGGGAAAATAGAATTGTCAAGAAAATACTTCTTAACATAGCATAACGGAGTAGTTACTTGTTCCACATCCATGATTAAATTCAACACTGCATCATTATCATCAATCATATTAACCACACCCCCTCCATGCCTCGGCATTGGGTTCTGGCTAACATTCGGGCCAGTCACTAGAGTAAACTCAATTGCCTTAGCATCCAACAAGTCTTATACTTTGCACTTCAACGCAAAGCAATTGTCAGTAGAATGACCAACTCCACCTGAATGGAATTCACATCTTACATTAGCATCATAGTTAGGAGGAAGTCTTGCGGGTGGCGGTGGCATATTCCTCAAACTGATCAACTTCAAATCGAGCAAATGGTGGAGTGCTTCAGTAAGAGATACTGGCAAGGGATCGAATTTTCTGGGCTATCTCTACTGCTGATTATTATACTGACGGGGAGTATCTTGCTATCTTTTTTGTTGTTGTTGAGGCACTGTATTCGGTCTCTGCTGCGGAGGAGCATTAATAGGAATAGAAATAGTATTGATCTTTTGGTGCTGATGATCCTCTCTTCTTCCTCTATGACAGTAAATCGCACTTGCGTCGCCTTCCCTTTTCTTGGGGTAAGCGTTGAATGGTTTCTTACTGCCCCCTGATGAGCCACTAGAACCTCCAATCTGGATTTTCCCCAATTTCAAACCTACTTCAATTCTTTCACCAGCCATAACCAAGTCTGCAAATCTTGCCAAAGTACTTCCGATCATGTGATCATAGAATGGCCCTTGCAGGGTACTCATAAACATATCAATAAGTTCTCTCTCAATGAGTGGAGGTTGAACCCTCGCATCCAACTTACGCCACTTCTAAGCATATTCCTTGAAAGACTCTTTTAGTCCCTGTGACATATTCTGCAACTGAGTGCGATTAGGCGCCATATCCACATTGTACTGATAATGTTTGACAAAAGCCCGAGCAAGATCATTCCAGCAACGAATATGGGTTTTCTCGAACTTCATGTACCACTCAAGGGATGCTCTAGATATGCTATCATGGAAAAAATGAATCAGAAGCCCCTGATACTCAGTATGTACCGACATCTTCCGGAAATAAGCAGTTGCATGAGTAACAGGACATGACATTCCGTTGTACTTTTCAAATGTAGGAGGCTTGAACTTTAGAGGAACATTTACTCCAGACACCAGCCCGAGATCATTAGAATCCATACCAAGGACTCTTTTCCCTTCCACAGCCCACAAACGTTCTTCCAATAACCAATAGTTCATATCCTCAACTTGAACTTCTGGCTCTGAACGCCAAACAGAAAACTGATCTTCATCCTGGTCAAAGTCATAATCCTGCTCCTGATAGTTCCTTACACCGCCCTGATTAACTCTTCTGTTCACCACAAGACGAGGTCCCGGAGACGGGGGAAACTGCCATACGTTGCGCACAAAAGGGTTTCCGGGAATTCCGTGAAAATTTCCAGCAGGTTGATCTTGCACATCCCCCAATCCTACATAAATGTCCTGATAAAGCCCTTGATTTCCACCATCCCCTAGATAGCGGCGCTGGTTGTTGATAATGGCAGCCAGTTCCTCCTATCAGAGATTCACATTGGTGATGACTTCCATGAACTGGGTCATCTGAGTAGCCATCTGGGCCCTCATTTCAGCGAGTTTAGCTTGAACTTGTTCCATCTGTCTTGGCAGATTGTTTCTGGTGGAATACCGATGAGTAGTCGTCTTGAATTCTGAATAAGAAAAGCAACAAGATAAGAAAACCGTCTTGAGATAACCTGTAATGTTATGAAATGCATGATGTGCATGATATGTTTGTCATTTCCCGGTATTCAAGAATCCTTTTAATCATCAGTCACGGCGCGCAACCAATAATCATCAAGCATACAATCAAAGGAAAAAAGGGACAATAGGACAAACACTTCAATTATTTACAAACAAAAGAAACGATGTTCAAGCGACTTCGGACATTTAAGAGTGTAGCGATAAACAACAAAATACATGTTTCAAAATAAACTTAACAAAAAAACTGAATAATAAAAACAAACAATGGTCCCTTCCAACAATCCTTGGGGTGACCAAATACACCAAAGGTAAGTAACAAAACTAAATCTCCGGAACAAGACACGTTTCAAGGTGTTGAAAATACTCTTCAAGCCCAACTTTATCCTTCAAAAGTTGTGATGCGACTACTTTAATTTCTTGAAACCGATCCTCTACGACACGCCTTTGTGCTACTTCCTTCTTAAGCTGAGCATCTTTGTCTTTGAGCTTTTTCTCCAAGTTTTGAATCTTCTTCCTGTAGCTATTCTCAGATGCCTGAAGCTTCTGGCACTCTTGCTGGGTCTTTCTCAACTCTTATTCCATTTCAACATGAGATCTCTTCCTGAAACTAGTTGCATCAGAAGTTTCCCCTTGAGCTTCTTTGAGTTTGTGAGCTAAGTCGGCCCTCTCTTGATCTACCCAATAAAGTTTCATCCCCGCCTCACGGTCTTTTGCACGAAGTTGAATGTTCTCAACATGAACTTGGGTGAACACCTCGGTAGGCACCGTGTTACTCAGAACAGTAGGAGGTTTCTCACATATAGGAGCTGACCTTGCAAATGGTAACCGTAAAATCTTAACCCTGGCTCTAATCCATTCCAAGTAAGGAACCCTAGAAATAGGAACCTTCTTTCCCAAATTAGTTCTATCCTTCTTGTGAATTCCCTTCCAAGCACTTGTCACTCTTTTCAACATCACAGGATCTCTTCCTCTAACAAAATACACTGACTCAGACATCTCATCAACCTTCGGTGGTCCATCCATTGCATATCCCAATTGACGATAAGCAAGCACATGATTATAATCGATACACCCATTAGTTCCTATGAGGGGAACATTAGGGAAATCTCCGCAGCTAGCAATAATACTTCGTACTCCCCCCATGTCATAATTCCACCAGATATCAAATGAAGTAAGGTTGACAAGTCTTGATGACCATCGGAGAGAAAGTCTGGTATCCACGAAAGGGCCACTTACTGGTAGGTGCAACTTAAACCATTGATACAACATCGAATGACATAAACATACATTACTTCCTTTCCCATGCCTGAAATAAATGGTGTAAAGAGTATTTGCTAAGAGTGTCGGTACCGGGTTCTTATTTCTAAAAACACAAATAGCCGCCAAATCCACAAAATTTCTCTTGCGAGGGAAGAGGATGATCCCGTATGTCATGAGAGAAAATAGAGTGCTGAAGTCATTCCAATTCCCTTTCTTTGCCCAGTCTTCAGCTTTCTTTATCAATAAATCCAAATAAAACCCTATAGTATCCTCACTTGATTTCCAATTGTCTTTCACCTCTTTCCAACTCAAATGATGAATTTCAGCAATAACTTCGAACTTCAGCTTTTCCGGCACTTGGACAAAAGGAACTTCATCGGACAACTTGATATTAAGTAGGTACGCGTACTCTTCTAGCGTGGGAACCAGTTGATAATCTTGAAAAGTGAAACACCGTAAATCTTTGTCATAGAAATGGAAGAGGGTGATCAAAGCCATTGGGTCAACTGGAGTGTTAAGGATTAGTAACAAATTGCCACAATTCTTGTTGAAATTATTCAGAACATCACTCTTCAGATAAGAACTCAACCTCTTCAATTAGGACACATCCATAGTAGTAATCTGATAAGCGAATGTATTCCTGGTGGGCTCTTTAACACGAACTGAATCAAACTTATATGACGGGAGGCCAGCCATTTCTAATGGAAAGAAGACTCTTGAATGTCCCTGGAATATGACATGCGCATGCTAGTTATTTTTATACATCATTTTTTAGAAATAAATATGCTATGATGCAACATGACAGGATCAAAGTTTCACACTGGATAATGGCTGGACCATTACAGAACAACACCACTCAAGATCAAAAGAAAATCCAAAAGCTTCAAAACTAACATGGGAACCTGAGTCACCTTCGTAACACAAAGTCACCAACAGTACCTGTACCTGTAAGAAAAGTTTTCCCGCCCCTCTCACAGGTGTAGTCTAGGTCAAGGTAAGGTTAAAAGACAAATCAGAGTACAAGAGCTCAACTGTCGGTATCATCATACGATAACACCTATCCGAACTACCTCTGAATCATGGGTCTCATGGTTAAGTCTACAAAGCATCCGCCTCATAGCTGCCATGGCCACTCTATTCCTAGTTCCTATGGAATTCACTCATAGCCTGGGTATAAGGCCTTTTACCTCATGGAACAACCCACCAACCAAGAAAAACCAGAATCCAAACAATCCAGCCAAATCCAATATGCAGAAAGTAAAGCGCACATAGGATGCAATGCAAACAGATAAATATGCAAAGCGGTAAAAATAAACACCCAAAAATAAAACAAACAAGAGCTAGGATCGACTCTGGGATAGACCAACAAAAGGTCAATCTCACCCCAGTGAAGTCCCCAGCTAAAACAACGCGGCTGAAACCTGTCATCTGGATGTAATGAAACATCAATGAAGTCGCCACCGAACATCTTTTATCCCATCGAAAGGGAAAGGTAAACATCGAGAAAACCTGAAAAGGGAGAAATCATGGTATTTCGACTGAGAGATTGGGTAAGGGAGTCTGTTACGCGAGGGGAAGGTATTAGCACCCCACACGCCCATAGTACTCTAAGGTATCCACTCTTGTTGTCTAATCTAATGGGTGTGGTCAAATCCTATGTCTATGGCTTAAAATTGAAAAGGGAATGCATGTGAAAGAAAAAGAAAATAATGTAGGGAAAATAAAAAGTTGTGCTCGATCGGGCCCTACCCCAATACCTACGTATCGCTTTTAAGGAATCAGAGCAGCCGTAGTTCGGCTCATATATTTTGGTTGGTTTGTGTTTTTTAGTTAAGACGACAAAAACATTCTAGATGGCAAAACATTAGATGAAACAACAAACGTATGAGATGGTCAAACATTGGCTAAATAATAACAAAGTATCATGTCAAAGATGGCGAAACATCAATAAAACGGATGACAAAACATCACACCTAACAATTATATTGAGAATCAAAGTAGGATAACAAACATGTGCGATGGCGAAGCATCGGCTTCAAACAAATGTGCGATGGCGAAACATCGGCTTCAAGGTAGTAAAATATCATGGCAAAGATGACAAAACGTCAATGAAACGGGTGACAAAACATCACACCTAACAATGATATTGAGAATCAAAGTAGGATAACAAACATGTGCGATGGCGAAGCATCGGCTTCAGAAAAATGTGCGATGGCGAAACATCGGCTAAAAGATGGCAAGATATCATGGCAGAGATAGCAAAACATCAATAAATCGGATGACGAAACATCACACCTAACAATGATATTGAGAATCAAAGTAGGATAACAAACACGTGCAATGGCGAAACATCAGCTTCAGACAAATGTGTGATGGCGAAATATCGGGTAAAAGATGGAAAGATATCATGGCAGAGATGGCAAAACATCGATAAATCGGATGATGAAACATCACACCTAACAATGATATTGAGAATCAAAGTAGGATAACCAACATGTGCGATGGAGAAACATCGGCTTCAGGTTTATAAACAAAGCCAAGAGGCACACAAACAAATAGGATTGGTTTGTATCTTTTACCTTGAAGAAGGGTTTAAGTTTATTAGAGGTGTTTTTTGGTTTGCCAAGAAAATAGTTTTGTTTTAAGATGCAGAATGCAAAGGAAAAGAAAACAACTAGGGGAAACTATCCTAATCTCTAGCCCTAATGTTATTAAATAATGGTTGACCCTAAGGTTGAGGATAAAGGAAAACCTTACCCTATGTTAGCATGCTAAAGGAAGCAGAAAAAGACTATCCTATAGGGAACATGCAAGGAGAGCGAAGTCGTGATCTCAATTTCTAAATTGAGTGACTCATCGATCAACAATTAAAGAAGAAAAACAATAAATATCCTATAGGGAACATGCAATGAGAGCGAAGTCGTGATCTCAATTTCTAAATTGAGTGACTCATCGATCAACAATTAAAGAAGAAAAGCAATAAACATCCTATAGGGAACATGTAATGAGAGCGAAGTCGTGATCTCAATTTCTAAATTGAGTGACTCGTCGATCAACAATTAAAGAAGAAAAGCAATAAACATCCTATAGAGAACATGCAATGAGAGCGAAGTCGTGATCTCAATTTCTAAATTGAGGGACTCATCGATCAAAATCAAACACAGCACATGTATCAGACAAAAACATAGGCCTCCTGACATATATCAGCAACAGAGGTCCCATCATGCAATCAGAGAGCTATAAAAAATGAAAATGGAAGAAAAGAGATAGTTCAATACCAAACGGATAACTATCCGTAGCAACTGAGCAAGAAATAAAGAACCCGGAGAACTTCAAGCAAGCTGGTATCAGTAGACAAATCAAGTCAGAAATTACGACATAAGGATGTAAGTAATGAGATTATCAGATATGAACAGATCCCGTGGGCAATGTATAACATTCACAATTATATGTATATATCCTGCATGGAATATCAAACATGCCAAACACAATAGCAAAGCCAGTATAATGAGTTGTGTTCCACGAATAAAGTTAAACACATTAGCCTCAAGCCAAAAGTGGAAACTTTTTCAAAGTACCTCGCACATTCAACAGACAAGTTAGTATTTCATAAGGTGAATGATGACTCACATAAGGGATGGATGCAACCTGATGAAGTAAGAACAACATGATAACACTTATCAAACATTAGTCATGATAGACAAGAGGAAACATGCATACGCACAATTTGGTCAAAAGAATCAGAGGAATATTGCTCCTTTCTATCACCATATTGAATTGACAATTGATTATCAATCAAGGATCACGGGAGCTTGAAAAGAACACAATTAAAGACCATGGAGGTCAGGGGCAACCACATTTCAATCATGTAAAATTAATTCAACCACAGCTTCACAGACACACTAGAATGATGAAACCCACCTAATGCATCAAAAGGTTCAAACATTCCAACATGAGACATTAAATGAGATGACTTGATTTTATTTGATTAAACATATACAACATGATCATTAGGTGCCCAATCATAGGCCTCACTCAAGTTCATTGGCCATCAAACAATATGCAACAAGATATGCTACATCAATTGGGTACCTTTACCTCAAAAATATATCAAAAATAGAATCAAAGATCCATAATTCAAACCAAAAACATATTAGCATCTTTGAAGGGTGTAGAATTCATAAGACAAGTCTTATGTTCATAAATGATTGAGGAGGGGATCAAATGAGGCCCAAAGTTTAAGACTAGTGGGCAAAAACTACCAAACTAGACAAGTTTTCAAAATAATTTGTGGAAAAATGTCAAACCAAGTCAAATAATTCAAGAAAAATGGTTTTCAAATCCCCAAAACATTCATGAACCATAATCAAGACTTGAATTCCAATAAAAATCCAGGGCGTAAGGGTTTTTAAAAAGAAACTTGCACCATAAGCAACAAAACCCTAATTTTTGACTTTTAATCTTAAATATTGATTAAGTAAGATAAAAATCCAAACAAATCAAATCAAGATGATGCAAATCACAAGGAGACCCTAAAAGTAAGAAAACATATTTTTCCACATTTTTTGAATTAAAGAAAAGTCCAAAATAAAATTAACTTCACACAATTAATCAATTAGTTTAATAATCACATCTCAACATGAAATTTTAAACAACAGTCAGGAAAAATGTCCAACCAAAATTATATTCAAATATTAGAACTAAAAACACACACCTCTGATTTTGGATTTTTTGAATTAAAGGAAATATTAAAATTGAAATTAAACAAACAATTAACAATTAAACTATTTATTTAAGAGCAAAAATGCAAACCCTAGCGAAAAATCAATAAAAGGTCAAAATAAAAAATATATTCAGATTCTATGATTAAAAATAAGCTTGCATGATTTTTTTGAGGATTTTTGAATTAATGGAAGTATTAAAATGAAAATTCTAAAGCAAAAAACTCAAAATAAACTTCTCAAATTAAATTCATGATCAAAAATAGAAAAAATGCTAAACAAATTTCAGAATCAATTTCTACATTATTTTACGAGCTCAAAACATTTTTTGTGAAATTTTTTAGGTCAAAGAAGTATTAAAACAAAAATAATCCCTAAACAAACAATTACTTAAATTCAATAATTTTTAAGCCAATAAAAACATTTTAAAAAATTCCAATAAAATTTCACAAGATAGTGGAAATTATTTTGAACTTGTGAGAATTGTTTCAGAATTTTCTAACTTGTTTTGATCAAGAAATAAAAATCAGAAAATCAATTAAAACAAAAATATGAAAAATGCATGATAACTTGAAACAGGCCAATCACAGTGCGCCACCTCACTTCATCTTCAACCTCCGGATCAATTCAAAACACGCGTTTTTTTGAGTTCTAGGGCTCATGTTCATGTCCATCGTACATACTCATTTCTTCACCAAAATCAATGATTCAAATCACAAATCAAAGTTCAAACTACCAACTACATCATGCTTTTTACAAAATTCAAAATGATTGACCATAGAAGTAGAAATCAGAGCAAGAAAATTGAGAAAATCATTGAACCTTGAAAAACCATAACTTCACTAAATCACGTAAGCTTCAGAATCAAACAAGTTTATACATCAGATGTAAGATCTGGCCAACTATGAACATGATTACAAGCTTTAAATCACATGAATCAAGCAAAATCATGGAGAATCAAGATCTTAAAATTACCTTTCGAATTGAGAAATAAACTCAACTATGGCCTCTGAAACAAAGCGAAAACTCTTGTCCCTTTCTTTTAATGCTCCAATGAAGTAAAAATGATCATGAATCGAGCTCTGGAATGGAGAATAGAGAAGCTTCTAAGTAGAAATTTGTTTGAGAGAGAAAGTTTGCAGTTTTTGATTTCTTGAGAGAAATGAATGCCCCCTTCGAAAGGGAATGAAATGTGGCTTATATGGAGTGACTGCTGAGGGTAGAAGGGTCTTTGAAAATCTCAAGGCCGTTAGAAGCAGAATTTGCAAAAACAGAAAAAAAGAAAAGTGTCCAAATGGTGATGCGTTTTGTTTCTACTTATGTCCAGCTTAGGAGTCGTTTTGGTGATGTCATGTTGAGTGGTATTGTGAGCAAAACATGTGCATTTGGTGAGCTGGCTACGTTGACAACAAACAAAACTGAAGTTATGCAAAAATCTGCAACATGGGCATGGTTTTCCAAAAATCTGGCTAGATGACTTTATGCTTAGGCCATTTGAAAATCCTTCGTGCGTTTTGGATGCTTGAGGGGCCTTTCAAGAGCTTTAAAAATGTAGAACATCTTAGGGCTTTGAATTTTCCAAATTGATGCAAACTTAATGGAGAAATGGTGTTGCAAACTTGAGCCAAAAATGCAATTTGGCCTACCTGGTCCGCGCGCGTGCATGTGCATGCATGGTGTGCACGAGGCCAGTTTTGAAATACCAACTTTGAAACATCACAACTCACTCAATTCTTGGCCAAACTGAATGATTCAAAGTTCAAAGGGAAGCTCTCATGGGAGACTACAAAATTCTCTTTTTAATTTTTCAAATTAAAGCTTGAATCACCAGAAATTGATTCCACAAAATGGCATGCCAAGTGTTTGATGAAATTACGCGCATGGCCTGTCCAAGAGAAGTCATCTTGGCACTTAGAATATTTTTCAAAATTTAAGTTACTTCTTGAACAAGTTACACTCAAATTCATCCTTTCTCATGATTCAAATATGAATTTGGGTATGGAATATGAAAAGAGGATGCTTGAATTGATGGTTGACCAAAAGTTTACTTGGTCAACTCCTGATTTTTCTGACTTTGGTCAAAATGACCAATTTGCCCCTTTTGATCAATTGAACCATTTCCAATCCAAATTGAACCTCAATCTTTCAATCCTAAATGCTTAATAACATGTGGTGAATCATGGAAACAAATTTGGGTGAAAAAGTCATAGAAATCCTGATTAAATTTAAAACCCTAGTTTTGTGCCATGTGCTAGGAGATAACTGATCAAGCTTTAAAACCCTAATTTTACTGCATATCATGAGAGACTTCTTGACCAAATTTGATTCCAATGATGATAAGATAGTGATGCTTCAAAAATTGGCTCATCTAGACCTCAATTACCTCAACTTGGGGAAAACCCTAATTTTGGTTAACATCTTAGGAGACTGATGAACCATCTTCAAAACTTTAAAACCTCTGGACATCTGGCCAATTTCTTGTACTAAGACATTCCAAATACCAATGAGATGTTGTAGCTTCCAAATCAAGACTTGTACATTTGATCAATAGCCTTGCTCAAACAAAACCCTAATTTGACTGGTGAATCCAAAAGAGTTATTCTTCTTATAATCAAACACAAACTTCAATCCTCTGATGATCCAAAGAGATGGATAAAAAATCTTGAGATATGCAATAACTTTTAAGCTTGAAAAATCCACAGGTTTAGATGATAAGGTTTTACTTGAGCAACTTTTCAATGCAATCAACCTTCAAAGCTTGAGGAAGACTTGATAACCAAATTACTTTGATCCCATCACAATATATGAATGCAATGCAATATGATATTCATGATGAAACATAAGCCTAAATCAAGAGGGTAAATTTTGGGGTGCAACACCCATATCCTTTTGGGTCCTGGTTTGTTAGTTTTACCAAAATTCTGTTTGAATTTTGGTTTGACAGAGTAATCATTACTAGTGTATTTTAGGTCATGTGTGTGCCCGTATGTGAAGTGTGATTTTAGTGATGTGCGTTTTATAACAAGGTCCATGACTTTCTTAGGTGGAGATACCTTACCTTGGTATCCTATACCTTTTCTGCCATTCCTGCTAACTCCATAGATCATTGAAGACATCTTGCTTCTATCTATGTTTTTAGCCAGAAACTTCTGAAAGCTTTGATCATACTCTTTGATGATCTTATCAGCATTACTGGGAGTCTATGAGATTATTTCCTTCTGAGAGTTTTGTAAATCATTTTCCAATTTTAAAATCTTTTATTTTAACTCAGAATTTTCTAATCTGAGACTCTCAGTTCTTTCAGAGTCAGAGACAAGATCCTTTTTCAGGTTCTTGAATTTGACTCTGATCTGCTGATACCTTTCCAGAATTTCATTCAGACTTTCTGCAAGTTCAACTTTAGTAAAATTCACAGTGAAATCAGGGAATACCTCTTCTGTGTCTGATTCTGAGTCTGAATCAGAGGCTCCGTTGTCTTCTGTTACATTTGCCATAAGAGCGATGTTGGCTCTTTCATCATCTGACTCTGAGTCAGCATCAGAAGTGTCTGAATCGTCCCATGTTTCCATGAAGCTTTTCTTCTTCTCCTCGAGGAACTTCTTTTTGGGCTTTTCCTTCTGAAGCCTTGGACAATCACTTTTGTAGTTCCCTTGTTCATTGCACTCATAGCAGATGATGTCTTTGTTATTTGAATTTTTGTGACCTGAAGAAGCTTCAGATCTTCTGTGTCCAGAGGAGGACTCAGACATTCTGTATCTGGAGGAGGATTCATTTTGATTCTCTGATCTACTCGGGTTTCTGAATTTTCTTTGTCTCTGCTTCTATAGTTGATAGACCCTTCTGGAGAGAAGAGACAATTTGTCTTCTTCTGATGAGGATCCATCAGAGGTTTCTTCCATAGCCTGCAAAACCTTAGAATCAGATTTTTTGTTAGATTTTAATGCTAGAGGCTTACCTTGCTTCTGAGGCTCGTCTTCTTCTAGCTCTATCTCATGACTTCTGAGGGAGCTAACAAGTTCCTCCAGAGATATCTTGTTGAGATCTTTAGCCAGCTTAAGTACAATGACCCTTGGCCTCCATTGCTTTGGTTGACTTCTGATGATCTTCTTTACGAGATCAACAGTAGAATATCCTTTGTCAAGAACTTTTAGCCCAGCAACAAGAATCTGGAATCTTGAGAACATTGCTTTTATGGATTCACTGACTTCCATCTAGAATGCTTCATATTTCTGAATGAGCGCAAGGGCCTTGGTTTCTTTAACTTGTATGTTGCCTTCATACGTCATTCTCAAAGAGTCAAACATGTTTTTGGCTGTCTCTCTGTTTGAGATCTTCTCACATTATGAGTATGAGATGGCACTGAGAAGTATTGTTCTGGCTTTATGATGGTTTCTGAAATCACGCTTTTGCTGGTCAGACATCCTTTTTCTATCTATCTTCGGACCACTTTCATCCACAGGATGTGTGTATCCACCAATTACCATGTCCCATAGATCAGCATCATGAGCCAGAAAGAAGCTCTCAATTCTGTCTTTCTAGTAGTCAAAATTTTCGCCATCAAAGACTGGAGGTTTTCCGCTGATTCTGTCCTTGTCCTCATGATAGTCATTGCTGATGTTTTGGCTTGGTCCCACCATAATGTTTTTCTAAAGCTTGGATCTTGTACTGACACATTTAAGTGTATGAACTCAGAACCAGGCGCTCTGATGCCAATTGAAGAAGTGAAAAACACAAGAGGGGGGGGGGGGGGGGGGTTGAATTGAAACTTAAAAACAAAAACAGTAGACACGATATTTTTATCCTGGTTCGTTTGATCTCAAACTACTCCAGTCCACCCGCCAAGGTGATTTCTCCTCTCTCTAACGAGGACTTAATTCACTAATCATAACTTGATTACAATAACACGTTGACAACTGCCAAAGTATTTTTGAGTACAACCACAACCCGATTTATCTCAAGGAAAACTAGCTTAATAAAAAGAAAATGATTTACTGTGTACTGTTGTTTTTCGTTACAAAACCTGTATCACTACTGTGATATATTACACAATTTGAGCATATGAGTGAATATGAATGTTTACAGCATTTTAGATGTATGAGCAGTTGTATGTTCAAAAATCGTCAATGATTTGTCCTTTAAGCTTATTTATATAGGCGTGGAAATCTTGTCCAACATAAAGCGTGATAATGGACACTCAATGCTCTTTCCATATTGAGAAGATTCTTGTCTGAATGAAGTCGTTGCATATGATACTGTCTTTATTGAAAAGTAACGCTTCAGAACTAGAATCTTGAATGATGCTTTTACTTCAGAATATTGATGACTCAGAGATTTGAAGATCTGATGGTATATTAGACTTCTATTCAGAATCAGAGTATCCTTTACTTTAGCGCATATTCTGATCATCATTCTTCAGAACATTCTGATTACCTCAGCTTGAAAGCTTATGTAGCTTAACTTCTGATGTTGTTTCAGTCAGAACTTCTGCATACAAAAAAACACAAGTTTAGAGTGCATATTTTTTCTTTGTGTTTGTTATCATAAAAACTCTAATTAAGGGTTGTAGAATCAAACTATGTTCTAACATAACTCTAGTGGCAAACAAGTCATTTGTTATGAGTGCAATGAGCCAGAACACTACAAGTGAGATTGTCCTAAAATTCAGAAGGACAATCCCAAGAAGAAAGCTCTCAAGAGGAAGAAGAAATGGTTGATGGCAACCTAGGATGATTTTGATTCTTCAGAAGACGATTCAGAGTAAGTACATGCTAACGTGGCACTGATGGCTCATGTTAGAACTTTCGATGCAAAGATCCCCTAGAGGATGAAGTAGATTCTGATTCAGATACATAAGAGGTAATATCCAAAGAGGTATTCTCTGACCTTACTCATTCTAAATTAACCTCTTCTTTACTTAAAATTCTGGAAAAGCATGAATTACTCAAGATTGAATTCAAGGAACTCAAAAAGTCCCATGAATCCATATCTTCTGAAAACATTAAGCTTAAGGAAGATCTCTTCATTATTAATGAAGAAAAAAATTTCTTAAAGATGAGAACTCTGCCCTCAAAGTCACGAGAACTCTTCCAGAAGCTTATGAGAGTTCCGATGATGTCATTAAGAAATATGACAAAGCTTTTCAGAAGTTACTAGCCAGAAGCATAGGGAGAAGCATGATGACATCTATGATCTATGGCATGAGGAGAAATGGGACCAATGGTGTTTGTTATAATTCCTAAGACAAATCTAATTATGATAAGGAAGACAAACCTAATACTCTTTATTCCCACTTTGTCTTTGTTTGGTTTGTGCCAAAAGATAAAGGAAAATAAAAAAAGAAATATAATTCTGAACCTAAGGCAAAACCTTCGACTAAACCTTCTCGCCTTAATACTTATAATTGGGCCATGTTAGTTTGATAAGAGTATCTAAGCTAAACAAGCTTAAATTAGTTAGAGGCCTTCCTAGTATGAAGTTATCTTCAGAAGCTCTTTGTAAAGCATGTCAGAAGGGAAAGTTTTCAGAAACTTCTTTTATAATAAATAATCTTGTTTCTACCTTCATACCATTAAAGCTTCTGCACATTGATTTGTTTTGGACCACTGAAATATGCATCAATCAATGGAATTAAGTATGGATTAGTCATTGTTGATGATTATAGCAGATGGACTTGGGTGATGTTTCTTAGTCGCAAGGATGAGTCACATTCTATGTTCACCACCTTCCATAACAATGTTCAAAATGAGACGAGTCTTATAATTGTAAAGGTTAGAAGTGATCATGGTGGAGAATTTGAGAACAAACATTTTGAGGAGATGTTAGATGAGAATGGAATTTCCCATGTTTCTCATGTCCTAGAACTCCACACAAAATAGAGTTGTAGAGAGGAAGAACAAGAAACCCAATATTTTTTATTTTCATCCCTTTTGGATGCTCTTGTTTTATCTTGAAAACTAAAGAGAATCTTAACAAGTTTGATTCTAAAAACTCAAAGTTGTATCATCTTAGGATATTCTGAATGCTCAAAAAGCTACAGAGTATGATACAATGAAAGACTTATTGTTGAAGAATCAATCTATGTTATATTTGATGATAAGCTTGACATTGAAAAGCTAAATCTACTTGAAATACTTACAGATATGGAGATTACCTATTCATGCATTGAGACTGCCACAAAAGTGTTAGAACATAGTTTGATTCTACAACCCTTAATTAGAGTTTTGTTGATAACAAACACAAAGAACAAATATGCACTCTAAATTTGTGTTATTTTGTATGAAGAAGTTCTGACTGAAACAACATCAGAAGTTAAGCTACAGAAGCTTTCAAGATGAGACAATCAGAATATTCTGAAGAATGATGATCAGAATCTATGCTAAAGTAAAGGATACTCTGATTCTAAACAGAAGTCTAAATATACCATCAGATCCTCATATCTCTGAGTCATCAATGTTCTGAAGTAAAAGCAGCATGCAAGATTCAAGTTCTGAAGTGTTACTTTTCAATTAAGACAGTATCATATGCAACGACTTCATTCAGACAAGAATCTTCTCAATATGGAAATAGCATTGAGTGTCCATTATCACGCTTTATGTTGGACAAGATTTCCACGCCTTTATAAACAAGCCTAAAGGAAAAATCGTTTACTATTTTGACTACCACTGTTCATACATCTTAAACGCTGCAATCTTTCATATTCACTTATACGCTCAAATTGTGTAATATATCACAGTTGTAATACAGTTTTTGTACCGAAAAACAGCAGTACACAGTAAACCAGTTTCTTTTGATTAAGCTAGTTTTCCTTGAGATAAACCGGGTTGTGGTTGTACTCAAGAAGACTTTGGCAGTTGTCAAAGTAGTATTGTAATCAAGTTTTGATTAGTGAATTAAGTCCTCGTTGGAGAGAGGCGAAATCACCTTGGCGGGTGGACTGAAGTAGTTTGAGATCAAACGAACCAGGATAAAAATATTGTGTCTGCTTTTTTTTTATTTTAAGTTTAAATTCAACCCCCCTTCTTGTGTTTTTCACTTCTTCAATTGGCATCAGAGCGCCTAGTTCTGAGTTCATACACTTAACTGTGTCAGTACAAGATCCAAGCTTGAGAAAAACACTATGGTGGGACCAAGCCAAAACATCAGCAATGACTATCATGAGGACAAGGACAGAATCAACGGCAAACCTCCAGTCTTTGATGGAGAAAACTTTTACTACTGGAAAGACAAAATTGAGAGCTTCTTTCTGGCTCATGATGCTGATCTATGGGACATGGTAATTGATGGATACACACATCCTATGGATGAAAGTGGTCAGAAGAGAGATAGAAAAAGGATGTCTGACCAGCAAAAACGTGATTTCAGACACCATCATAAAGCTAGAACAATACTTCTCAGTGCCATCTCATACTCAGAATATGAGAAGATCTCAAACAAAGAGACAACCAAAAACATGTTTGACTATCTGAGAATGACGCATGAAGGCAACATACAAGTCAAAGAATCCAAGGCCCTTGCGCTCATTCAGAAATATGAAGCATTCAAGATGGAAGAAAGTGAATCCATAGAAGCAATGTTCTCAAGATTCCAGATTCTTGTTGCTGGGATGAAAGTTCTTCACAAAGGATATTCTACTGTTGATCACGTAAAGAAGATCATCAGAAGTCTACCAAAGAAATGCAAGCCAATGGTCACTGCACTTAAGCTGGATAAAGATCTCAACAAGATATCTCTGGAGGAACTTGTTAGCTCCCTCAGAAGTCATGAGATAGAGCTAGAAGAAGACGAGCCTCAGAAGCAAGGTAAGCCTCTAACATTAAAAGATAACAAAAAATATGATTCTAAGGTTTTGCAGGCTATGGAAGAAACCTCTGATGGATCCTCATTAGAAGAAGATGAAATGTCTCTTCTCTCAGGAAGGGTCAATCAACTGTGGAAGCAGAGACAAAGAAAGTTTAGAAACCCGAGAAGATCAGAGAATCAGAATGAATCCTCCTCCAGATAAAGAAATCTTGAGTCCTTCTCTGGACAAAGAAGATATGAAGCTTCCTCCGGTCACAGAATGTCAAATAACAAAGACATCATCTGCTATGAGTGCAATGAACAAGGGCACTACAAAAGTGACTGTCAAAGGCTTCAGAAGGAGAAGCCAAAAAAGAAGTTCTTCAAGGAGAATAAGAAAAGCCTCATGGCAACATGGTAAGATTCAGACACTTCTAATGCTGACTCAGAGTCAGATGATGAAAGAGCCAACATCGCTCTTATGGGAAATGTGACAGAAGACAGCGAAGCTTCTGGTTCAGACTCAGAATCAGACACAAAAGAGGTATTCCCTGATTTCACTATTAATTTTACTAAGGATGAACTTGTAGAAAGTTTGAATGAAATTCTGGAAAGGTATCAACAGATCATAGTCAAATTCAAGAACCTGAAAAGGGATATTGTCTCTGACTCTAAAAGAACTGAGAGTCTTAGATTAGAAAATTCTGAGTTAAAAGAAAAGATTTTAAAATTAGAAAATGATTTACAAAACTCTCAGAAAGAAATAATCTAAGAGACTCCCAGTAATCCTGATAAGATCATCAAAGAGTATGATCACATCTTTCAGAAGTTTCTGGCTAAAAACATAGATAGAATCAAGATGGCTTCAATGATCTATGGAGTTAGCAGGAAAGGCAGAAAAGGAATAGGATACCAAGGTAAGGTGTCTCCACCTAATAAAGTCATGGACCTTATTATAAAACACACACCACTAAAATCACACTTCACATACGGGCACACACATGACCTAAAATACACTAGTAATGATTACTCTGTCAAACCAAAATTCAAACAGAATTTTAGTAAAACTAACAAACCAGGACCCAAAAAGATATGGGTACCTAAGGACAAAATTACATATGTAGCAGATATCTTTAGCAGCAAGGCTAAAACACCAGTCATGGTACCTGGACTCTGGATGCTCTCGACATATGATGGGAAGAAAGCATATGTTCCAAAGCCTGGAACTTAAACCTGGAGGCTACGTGGGCTTTGGAGGCAACCAAAGAGGGAAGATCATTGGCTCTGGAATAATAGGTAATGGTAATCTTCCTTCTATCAATAATGTGCTTTTAGTTGATGGATTGATGCATAACCTGTTATCCATAAGTCAATTAAGTGATAACGGTTATGATATAATCTTTAATCAAAATTCATGCAAAGCTGTTAGTTAGAAAGATGGAACTATCCTTTTAATGGAAAGAGGGAAAACAGCATTTATAAGATAAAACTTTCTGAACTAAAAAGTCAGAATGTAAAATGCCTTCTCTCTGTTAACAACGAGCAATGGGCCTGGCACAGAAGATTGGGGAATTTTAGTATGAGAAGAATATCTCATATTAACAAACTCAATCCGGTCAGGGGACTTCCTAATTTGAAGTTCAGCTCAGATGCTCTGTGTGAAGCATGTCAGAAAGGAAAATTTGCAAAACCTGCTTTTAAAGCTAAAAATGTTGTTTCCACCTCTAGGCCATTAGAACTTCTGCACATAGACTTATTTGGAACAGTGAAAACTGCGTCTGTCAGTGGCAAGAAGTACGGGTTAGTGATCGTAGATGACTATAGCATATGGACATGGGTAATGTTCTTAAGACACAAGGACGAGTCACATTTTGTGTATGTTGCATTCTGTAACCAAGTTCAGAATGAAAAGGATCTTAGAATTGTCAAAGTCAGAAGTGATCATGGTGGAGAATTTGAAAATAAAAAATTTGAAACATTTTTTAATGAAAAAGGCATTTTGCATGACTTCTCTTGTCCTAGAACTCCCCAACAAAATGGAGTTGTAGAACGAAAGAACAGAACATTGCAAGAAAAAGCCAGAACCATGATCAATGAGACTAACATTGCTAAGATCTTCTGGGAAGAAGCAATTAACACAACGTGTTATATTCAGAATAGAATCTATATAAGACCTATTCTGGAAAAGACTCCATATGAATTGTGGAAGAACATAAATCCCAACATTTCTTATTTCCATCCTTTTGGATGCACATGTTTTATTCTGAATACTAAGAATCATCTGGACAAGTTTGACTCTAAAGCACAGAAGTGTATTGTTGTACCCCAAAATTTTCCCTCCCATATTTCTCAAGACATGTCAAGAATAATCTTCAAGTTGCTCAAGTTGGCTCAAGGGTTGGACAGTCAAATCACCTCCTAAGGCAATCAAGTCAAAATTAGGGTTTTGTGTTGCATTAAGGTCCTCATATCCAAATGACATCAAGTGCTCCCCAATGTCCTAATATGTTCTTAAGTTAATCCATGACAAATTTCAAGCCTTACAGAGTAAGTTTGGTCAGTAAATTGCTCAAGAAGTCCAAAAATCGATTGTGCTAGGGCAAAAGTCAACTGTGACCCAAATACAGTCAAACCTCAAGATTTTTTGTCAACATTCTCATTTTGAAGGATAATTCATCATTTGATCAAGGGTTGATCATGATTCATCAAGGATTGCTCAAGATTCATCAAGATTTAAAAGTTGCTAAATTAGGGTTTTGTAGGAAAAGTCAACTCAACTTTGATCAAGCATAACTTTCTCATACATTATTAGAAATTACCCATCCAAATCTCATTTTTAAGAGTATGCAATTTCCTACAATCAATCTTCACACCCCAAGAACAAGAAATTCTCTCAAAAAAAGTTACTAATTTGGACATTATAGGTCATTTTTGAAAGTCAACAAAAACACCTTTTTTTACAAAGCTTATAACTTGAGCATGGAACATCAAAATGAGATGAGACAAAAAGGGTTGATTATAGGACATCTCAAGGTTTCTAAAAAGTCAGAGAACACCTCCAAAAGATCAAAATTGAGGAAGTTATGCATTGTTGAAGTTGGGAATTTTTCCAAATTTGCAAAAGTCAACTATCCTCAAAACTCCAATTTTTTACAAAAGGGCCCACTTTTTTCCACTTGATATGGTCTTGTCATGCGACACACGTGTCCCATATTTGATTTCATGGCCATTCATTTATTTTTCTATTTTATTTAATTTTTATTGATTTAATTCATTTTTAATCAATATTAAATCAAATAAAATCTAAAAATTGATGAAATCATATATTTGTGATTGGTACAACTTTCAGTTGACATGATCCATCAAATCAATTCGTATCAAGGCTCATTCAAGCATAAAAAATCAGATTTGGCCTATTTTTGGAAGTTTGATAATGGTGATCAAAATCAAATCATGAATCTTCAATGCACTTGATTTCAGACCAAAAGATAAAACCTAATTCATTCTATAACACTAACACAAGCCACACAAAGCAAAGAACACGCACAAAGCATTGCAGAAACGGCCATACCATGTTTGGAAAAAGTGTGAAAAAGTGTGAGATCAAAAACAACATTAGAGCTCGATTCAAACAAAAAGCTTGACATAGCTCTCTTCCCTGACATCCAGTGGAGCTATACCAATCAAAACCAAGCCTTTTCATTGCCTAAAACTCACTGTAAGTCTCCACGAACCTTGCTCTGAACATGGAATTGTGAATTGTCTCTCTTGCATATTCTTGCCAATTTTCTTGTTCATTCATACTTGCCATTCAATTTCCATCAATTCTGCATCATTTAATTTGATTTTTATGGACCATACTGTGATGCCTGATCCTAGGATTCTTGTTCTTGTTTTTTAGGCATTTTTGATGCAGGATAAATTGAGGCTAATGATGGGTATAGGAATGATCAGGGGAGAGAGACGAATACAATAGTGGTCTCCATTGGCATTTATGTGGCCTGTAGCTCATGATAGGATGATGCCATGGATTTAGTTGCGGAATAAAATCCGCAGGTAAACGAACCAGTCTTTGTTGAAGAAGACGAAGACGTGTCCTAGCTTCATTGGACCATTCAAATTATTAGCGCGTTTTTTATTTTATTTCAGGCTTAGCGTTTTATTTTGTATATAATATTTGTTTTCTATTCCACTAACGAATGTGCAGCATAGTTGAGTTGGTGAGAGAGGCGTGGCAAAACCCCTTGGGACCTGGGTTCGAATCCCAGGTCCCCCAAACTTTGTTATAATTTTGTTTCAGATATTCCTATGCAAGGCTAAAAAGGTGGACCATCATGTTCTTCATCCCATCAAATGCCAGGTGGTCTTCAGGCCAGATCCAAATGCCAGAATTGCAGATCCACCATGGACTAGAGTCAACAAGCACGCGCTGGATTTCAAAGGTCAAACAGGCTGGTGTTAATGGGCCAAGAATTGCTGATCATACACCCAGATCAGGCCCAAACCCCCCATTTTGGTTTATTTCTTTTTCTCTCTATGTTTATTTAATTTAATTATTATTATAAAAAATTAACCAATTAACATTTTTTTATATAAAATCAGAAAACCCTAAAAAATAACATTTTTATTAATTTCACTATTTCGTTATTTTTGTAAATAAATTTTAATCAATTAATTTAGTTTTTAATTAGGTACAATTTTAATATCTTTTGCATTAAATTAAAATTAATATAGAATTAGGATTTTTATTAACTTTTTAACCATTCTTATTTTATTGCCTTAATTAAAATAAAACCCAAAAATATTTTCATTTAATTATTTAATTCAATTATTAATTTAGACTAATTTTTAATTCAAATATAACAAAAAATATGCTTTATTTAATAAAAAGGGTCAAAACCCTAGAACTTTACGCTTGATTTAATTTCCCGCACGCGTTCGTTTATTTTTATCATATTAATGTACTTGCCTCCGGTTTGTAATAGATAATAAGGACTTTAAATATTTTTACCGCTTTATTTAGTTTCCGCATTTTAATTTCAAGGGTTGCTTTTGGAGATGTAAATACCCGACGCCTTGTAATAGTTAGTTTAATTTCTGCAATTTAATTTCTGCAATTTAATTTCCGCAACTTATAAACTATTAAATGTTTGATAATAGGGAATGCATGACAAGATTGAATGTTTAACTTAAAATCAACATAGCTCACCCATGACATGTACAAAGACAAATAACTGATAAACAATACACTCGCACATGCGCACTCTTAGGGTACACCTCACTTGGTTGCCTTCGAACGTGGTCATTGAGTATAGGAAGTTTTAGAGGTCGTCCTCTTGTCCAAAGATCATAGTTGCCTCGAAACGGTTGCCTCAGATGAAATGATCTAAGACATTAGGGTTACCGCTAAGGCGTCCTAACATTGCTTTAGTGACCACACGTCCCTTAATCGAATTGACCCGAAAACTCCAACGGCGATGCTACCTACTCATCAATAGCGGGCTAGCGTTGTCTAAAGGACATTTGTACAGATTAATTCCTTTTTGAGTAGGTAGATGGTTCTTAAGTACTTGCTCCTTTTAAAACAAAACAAAACAAAACTTTTCGCACCTACACCCCTTTCAAAATAAAAACTCTACTCAAATCCACAAACACAAAGAAAGGCAAACTTTTGAAAACACAATGAGCAAGTACCTAAGAGCCCGTGGATAACCACATATAAAAAGGGTGCTAATATCTTCCCTTTCTATAATCTACCTCCCGAACCCGAGAAAAATCTCAAAAAGGAATTTTTCTGTGCTTTTGTCCTTTCCTTGTGGGATAAAATAAAAGACGGTGGTGACTCTTGCTTACTGCGACATTTTGCGAAAACAAACGCAAACGCGAACCAGCATTTCAAAATAGTCAGTTCTCATTCCCACCGATCACATGTATCATGTTAGGATACTTTGAACGCTCAAGAGGGTATAGAGTATACAATACAAAAACACAGATTGTTGAAGAGTCAATCAGTGTTAGATTTGATGATAAGCTTGACCCTCAAAAGTCAAAGCAAAATGAATCTTTTGCAGAAATAGAAGTTGAATTCATAGGTACTGAAGACAACTCATCGGAAGTTCCCAACAGATACGCTCCAACTTCTTCAGAAATATATGTTACAAGTGCTCCAGTACCTTCTGTTGATCATCTCCAGAAAAGGTTATCCAGAAGCAGCATAGCTCAACCAGAAGATAAGATCCTGGGAAAGAAGGATGATCCAATCAGAACAAGATCAACATTCAGAAACTCTGAAGAATCCCTCATGGGACTGGTCTCACTGATTGAACCAAACAAAATTGATGAATCTCTTCTGGACAATGACTGGATTCTGGCATTGCAGGAGGAATCAAACCAGTTCACCAAGAATGACGTATGGGATCTGGTTCCTATACCAAAAGGATTCAACTTCATTGGAACAAAGTGGGTGTTCAGAAACAAACTGAATGAGCAAGGAGAAGTCATCAGAAACATGGCACGACTGGTGGCACAAGGTTAGAATCTATCAGACTCTTAATCTCCTTTGTTGTAAATAATAGCATCACTCTGTATCAGATGGGTGTCAAAAGTGCATTATTAAATGGTTACATAGATGAAGAGGTATATGTGCACCAACTCCCTGGGTTTGAAAATTCCAAACACCTTGAATATATTTTCAAACTAAAGAAGTCACTCTATGGTCTGAAACAAGCTTCCAGAGCTTGGTAAGAAAGACTAAGTAACTTCCTGTTAGAAAAGGAATTCACCAGAGGGAAAGTGGACACAACCTTATTCTGTAAGACATTTAAGAATGACATTTTAGTTTGTCAGATTTGCATCCCACGTGCATTCTGGAAAAGGAAGAGGTAAGTAAAAAGGTAGAACAGAAAATTTACAGAGGTATGATTGGATCTCTCCTTTATCTTACGGCTTCAAGGCCTGATATTTTATTCAGTGTTTGCTTATGTTCTAGATTCCAATCAGATCCTAGAGAATCTCACTTAATAGCAGTTAAGCGAATTTTCAAGTATCTAAAAGGTACTACTAATCTGGGTTTGTTTTATAGAAAATCCAATGAATACAGCTTAGTAGGATACTGTGATGCTGACTTTGCTGGAGACAGAGTAGAGCGTAAAAGCACTTCTATAAGATACCAGTTTCTGGGAGACAACCTAATCTCATGGACCAGCAAGAGACAGTCCACAATAGCATTGTCAACAGCAAAAGCTGAGTACATAGCAGTTGTTGTATGTAGCACTCAAATGCTCTGGATGAAAAGTCAACTTAAAGACTTCAACATATTTGAGAGTAACATTCCTATCTTCTGTGATAACACTTCTGCCATATGTCTATCGAGAAATCCCATTTTTCATTCTAGGGCTAAGCATATAGAAATAAAACATCACTTTATTAGGGATTATATTCAGAAAGGAATTCTTACTTCAAAATTTATTGACACAGACCATCAATGGGCTGATGTGTTTACAAAACCCCTTTCTGAAGATAGTTTCAATTTCATTCTGAAACATCTCAGCATGAAATTGTGTCCAAAATAAAATGTTTTATTTGCATATTCTAACCCTCAGAATTTTATTGTTTTCAGTGAACATCTGATTAACTTGTCTTCAGAAGTTAGGAGTACAGTTGCATCACAATCTATCTATGAAGATCTGAAATTTTCATTTCAAGGATAGAGGTGTGCAGTTCACACCATCAAATACCTGTCATCCTCTCACAAGCTACCTTCTGAGGCTGAACACGCATTCAAATTCTGAAGGGTCCAAGGCTCTGATTGGATGCATTGAGACATTTGTCATTGGTAACTGTTCAATATCTCTCTAAATCCCCCAATTTTAGGTTTCATTAATTCAATATAATCATTACTTATTTTCTATTTCTTACTGATTAAGTTTTCTAAAGAACTTATATAAACTCAATTTACTATTTCATTCATTCACGTTTTACCATCTTCGACATTCTCTCTTGTTCAAGTTTTTTCAAAAACCCCTTCTATCAATTTTCTTCAAAGAATCCGTGTGAACAATGGCATCCTCATCAAGTCTTAAGAATCTAAACAGTGCTCCTGGTTCTTCATCTACTGAACAATATGAGGAGCTCATTAGAACACTACTCACTCCAGTCGACAACCTTGAAGTTCTCTGTGAATTGATCATCGATTTTTAAAGCTTACAAGAAAATGGGTTTAATCTGTATGAAGATGTAACTGCACAGCGATGGAACGGATACTTTGATCGTCTGTTGGGTCTAACTTTTCCCATTCTTGTTAAAGAGTTTTGGATTCATTCTACTTTATCCAACCACCAGGTCACATCATATGTTATGGGGAAGAAGATAGTGATTATATAAGATTTGATTGGGAAACTCATTGGATACAATGGCGGCGGAGTCAGATGCATTGATATGGAAGATAAGTGTTCTGACCTAAAATCCATTGCTAGGGTCATCTTCCAGCAATATTAGAGACTTGAAAGATCATTACAGAATTTGGGCAAGAATAATTCTGGGATGTATCAATCACAGGAAGCCTACAAGCTCTCCTGATTACATCAACATTGATCAGCAATTTCTGATATACTTCATTGCAAAGAAGACCAAAACCAACCTTCCACATTTTCTCTTCAACCATCTCAGAACAAGTGTGAAAGAGACAAGAGAAGAAGAAATAACTAAGAGGTATTGGATTCCTCTAGGAAGATTGATTTCAGATATTCTAACCAAAAACAGGATGATAGAACATCTGACAGAGGCTCAAGAAATTAGTACTCTGGAAGAAACTACTGGGAAACCTTTGAATGCCAAGAATCTGAAGAAAATGAAGATTATTGAAAACATTAAGAAGGAACCAACAATTGCTTCTCATGAGGTCATCACTTTTAGGAGAATCCCTCTGAAGGATTTTCCACCATTCTCTGAGATAGATGCCTCTCAAGAGATTATAGTCAGATTCCCTGAAGCTTGTAAGGCTGATGGGACTATTCCAGAAATAAACATCCAAGATCTACACAAGCCAGCTCCAGATGTTGTGCTAAAGAAATCCAGAAAGAGGAAGGCAGCAGGAGAAGGATCCTCTCAGAGAACACCCAAAGCTGTGAAAAAGAAAGGTAACACATATTTTGTTTCTGTTGTAGAATCAATAGTTATTCCAACATCTGAAACCATTCCCCCTCAACCAACAGAAAATCCTTCACCCCAAACATTTGAGGATTTTGACATAGAGTTTGACCCATCTATAACTCTTGGAAATTTCTTAAATGAACCTCACTCCCCCAATCCAAATCCAGAACAACATCAACTAGAACTTGCAAGAGTTTTCTCCGATATTGAACTGTTTGATCAAGACTTTTCCTCACCACTCCTAGAAAATCCAAATACTCAATCTCAACAACCAGAAAATCCACAACCACACTCTCCTCAACCAGAACATCAAAACCTCCACTCACCCCAACCAGAAAATGAAAACCCTCTCACTCCTCAATCTGAAAATCCATCTTTTGAAATACCTGAACCAGAAATTCAACACGCTACCGCAAACCAATCAGAAGACTCCCTTTCAGACTCTGATACCTCTACCCGAATTCCTGGGATAACGGAACCTATTACGATTCGTTTACCTCTCTCCATTCATGATATTCCAGAAATAACTTCACCAATTGAATCAACGCCACCAAACACCCCTCACTCACCAATCCTGATTTCTGATTCTTCCACTCCCTCACCTATCAACCTTCCAGCTGACCACCTCAGAACTGTCATTGATCTAGAAGCATTGGACCATCTAACTTCCACCTCACACAAAATTTCCATCTCCAAACCTAAACCAACCTTAACAAAATCAAATGTTGGTAAGAATCTGTTGATTTTTGAAACAGAAATATAGGAATGGGTTACTTCTTTGAAGCAAGCAAGTCAAGAGAATTCTAATCCTGCTGCTTCTAATTCTCTGTGGGAAAGATTCAGAAAATGCTTCAACTCTGAAACCCAAAAGCTGAAAGAATTGAGCTATGAAAGTGCTCAGCAGAACTTCAGTGATCAGTCGAAAGCCTTCAAAGATCAAGTTCTAAGCCACTAGGACAAGAAAGAAATTCTTCTACTAGAAAACTCTCCCTGGAAAGAGCACCAACCTTCAAAAGCCACTGAACCAGATTATGATAGTCATCCTTTGACTACTTCTCATGAAAAGGTGATTGCAACAGAAGAAGTTGTTCAATCAGAAGAGGCTTCAGAGTGTTCCGAACGATATGCAACCCTTGAAGATACGCCAACTCTGTCTCTAGTCATGCAAACTCTGGAAGGGTTGAAAAAGGAGAATGCCTTAATCCATGCGAGACTGGATAAGAAAGAAGACACAAACAAAGAGATCAGGGATATATTGGATAAACAAGAAGATACAACAAAAGAAATCAAAGACATTCTGGGAAAGAAGGAAGAATCAAGCACTCAGATTAAGAGCTTGTTGGAAGCGTTGTTCACACGACTTCCCCATCCTTCTTAGATTTTCTTTAACTATTTATCTGTATTTTTCATATTATCCTCTTTGTTTCTGAAAAATGTCATTGCATTCTGTTTTCAATATAAATAATCTTTTTTGACTCTGATTATATTGCTTTTTGATACTTGAAAAAAAGGGGGAGAACGTAAGATATTTTCAATAACAGTATACTGGGACAAATCTCAAACATTCTGAATATCTTAACCTCCATGTTTTCTGAGAACCTTGAACATGAACATACTCTGATAAGGACAGAAGGAGATGCATCAAAAGCTATGACGAGAAGGAACTTCAGGGAAGTAACTCATCTCTATCTGAGTAATAAACTCAGTGGGAGACTCTCTTAAGCTTTTTGTTCTATATTTTTTCATTGAAAATCCTAGTTTTTGTCATCATCAAAAAGGGGGATATTGTTAGAACATATTTTGATTCTACAACCCTTAATTAGAGTTTTGATGATAACAAACACAAAGAACAAATATGCGCTCTAAATTTGTGTTATTCTGTATGCAGAAGTTCTGACTAAAACAACATCAGAAGTTAAGCTACAGAAGCTTTCAAGCTGAGACAATCAGAATGTTGTGAAGAATGATGATCATAATCTACGCTAAAGTAAATGATACTTTTATTCTGAACAGAAGTCTAAATATACCATCAGATCCTCATATCTCCGAGTCATCAATGTTCTGAAGTAAAAGCAGCATGTAAGATTCTAGTTCTGAAGCATTACTTTTCAATTAAGACAGTATCATATGCAACGGCTTCATTCATACAAGAATCTTCTAAATATGGAAATAGAATTGAGTGTCCATTATCACGCTTTATGTTGGATAAGATTTCCACGCCTTTATAAACAAGCCTAAAGGACAAATTGTTTACGATTTTGACTACCACTTCTCATACATCTTAAACGTTGCAATCTTTCATATTCACTTATACGCTAAAATTGTGTAATATATCACAGTTGTGATACAGTTTTTGTAATGAAAAACAACATTACACAGTAAACTAGTTTCTTTTGATTAAGCTAGTTTTCCTTGAGATAAACCGGGTTATGGTTGTACTGAAGAAGACTTTGGCAGTTGTCAAAGTAGTATTGTAATCAAGTTTTGATTAGTGAATTAAGTCCTCGTTGGCGAGAGGCGAAATCACCTTGGCGGGTGGACTTGAGTAGTTTGGGATCAAACGAACCAGGATAAAAATATCGTGTCTGCTGTTTTTTATTTTAAGTTTCAATTCAACCCCCCCTTCTTGTGTTTTTAAATTCTTCAAAAAGGACAAGAAGTCAGAAACTCGAAATATGCTCATCCAAAAGTTGTTGAAGCATAGACAAAAGATCATCATGTTCTAAGGAAATGATTTTAGGAAACAAGACTGAACCTGTCAGAATCAGATCATCTTTTCAATCCTTCTGAAATGACGTTTCAGAGCTTGGTGTCTTTGATAAAGCCTACTTCTTCTGATGAAGCTCTTGTAAACAAAGATTAGGTTCTGGATATACAAGAAAAACTCAATCGCTTCTCAGAAAATGATGACGTGTGTGGAAAAGACTTACTCTCAGCGTGCAGTCTTCCAAAATGATGTATGAAATTCTAAGGTACGTATTTTTCTTATTGTTAGCTTTTGAGATGTGATGCTTCAGACTAGTGAAGTTATCATATATCATGAGTATCCATGATTAGAATATTCTCTTGAGAATTTCTTTGTCCTTTGGTAACTGAAAAGTTCACTTCATTAAATGAAGTGTCAGAAAGTGAAAGGTTGGAAATTCAATATAAGACATATGTCTTATCTAAAGTTCACCTAATACTTGATATGAATCTTTGAGAGACGAGATGATCTTGTGATTATATGAAGATCGTCACACTTTCCCCCACGGTCATATTTTATGTTTAAAAATTAATTATTTTGTGTGTCTCGAGTTTGATAGTCCTCTAATCTAAATCATTTCTCATATCAATCAAGTTTCCTTTTTCTTTTATACCGCTTAGGTTTGTTCTCTCTTTTCATTTCCTGCTACTTCATCTTGTAAAATTTTCTTCATCCTTCTCTTTTTAGTTATCATGTCTCCGAAAAACTTATGTGGCAATGAGGATATCCTATAGGTCATCAATGAAAATGCTCCTAACTTTTCCCAGTTAAGAATTTCCGATTTAAACATAACCACAAGCAAGCAGATACAGGGTTGGTCGGGGTACTATGCATTGCTGCACGAACCCATACATCCAAACCTCTTTAAGGAATTTTGGAAATATGCTTATGTGAGTAATGATATGTGTTTTATTTACTCTGGTATCTTTGGTTCTCCCATCTTCATTTATTCTTCATCTATTGTTGAGGCTATAAAATGTGTTAAAACTAGCATCATTGTGGGACATTTTCACTTCGAGTACACCTTTATGGAAAAGTTGATACCCTCCATGACACCACCTTATGCAGATATGAACCCACCAACCCGGAGAAGCTTCTCCCTCTTTATAAACTTTGGTTTCAACTCCTTATTAATAACTTCTACACAGAGGAGGGGATGTGAACACTCTTTCTAATGATGACAAACTTTTTGTCTACCTTCTGGTTAATCACTATAGGGTTAGTCCGCCTCTAACCATCTTCAATTTTCTGAAGACTCATTTGAAATCTCTAGAGTTCAATATAAGTCTTTCATTCCTTTTGGAAGAATTTTGTCTATACTACTCTCTAAGGAAAAGCTTATTAAATTTGTTCGGAGGTATGGACCCAAAATTTCTATTGTGGAAGAAAAGTGTGAAGTCGTTCAAGTTTAACTGGATGGGTGGTCTCTATTTGTTGGGTGTCTGTTTGGATGTTATTTTTGTTTTGTTGCTTCCTTTTTATACTCATTCTCATTCCAATAATCAAATTAGTATTTCTTGTTCTTGTGTTGTATTTCCCATCTTTTGATTATTTCTTGGAGAAAAGTGTGTTATAAATCTAAATTAATTGTATCTTTATCCCTTTGGTTTAAATGAAAATTTCTTTTGTCTTTTAAATATTTTTTATTTCTAAAAAAGGGGGAGAAAGAGTATATGATTTTGATAATATCTAATTTCATAATCTTAAGGCCAAACATGATATAATGCTTTTGTTCTAACCACAAGTTTGATGTTTGATTCAGGAACTTCGTGAAAGTTCATTGATTTTCTTAGACAGGTTAATTGGCTATTAGAAGATTATCATTTGAAAATCAGAAGACGACGATCAAGATGCATGAAGTATGCTCTGATGAGCTAAGAATATAAGAACAATGTATTCGTTAGAAGTTTTGAACTTTCGAAAACAAATCATGCTATAATACTATGTATTTTTCAGAAGTTGTGCACTTTCTGAAAATATGGTTAATTCAAGCTCTGATACCTAACACTGTTCAGAAGTTGTAAACTGTCTAAAAGTAAGGTAATCATGTTTTGATAACACCTATTATTCAAAATTTGTGAACTTTCTGAAGGTATGGGGATCAGACTCAGACATTTCAGAAGTTGTGAACTTTCTGGAAGCATGACAAAGTTGATCTGTTACTAAGCATTGTGAACTATCTAAAAGAATGTTAATGTGTGCTCTGACAATGTTTGCTCTGATACCATGAATCTTGTCAAAATTTGTAAAATGTCAGATAGTTTGGTAACCAGAACCTGATAAACCAGACTCTGATATTTCAGAAGTTGAAAACTTTCTGGAAGTGTAGTAATTCTGCTTTCAACCAGGCATCGTTCAGAGGTTGTGGACCTTCTGAAGATCTGGTCAGAAGGCATGGTCAAAGAGACATGGTCTAAAGACATGGTCTAAAATGCATGGTCATAAGACATGATATGAAACATGGTTTAAGACATGATCTAAGACATGGTCAGAAGACATGATCTAAGACATGGTCAGAAAGCATGATTTAAGACATGGTCTAAGACATGGTTAGAAGACATGATCTAAGACATGGTTAAAAGACATGATCTAAGACATGGTCTAAGACATGGTCGGAAGATATGGTTTAAATACATGGTCGAAATACATGGTCGAAATACATGTTCGAAGACATGGTCTGAGATATGGTTAGAAGATATGATCAAATACATGGCCATTCAGGCAACATGTCAGGTGCTGAATCCGCTGATGAAATGATGCTTGGCAAATTCTTGTGGCATAGTTCAAGTTTCTGGAAGAACCAGTGAAATAGTTATGATGTTTGATGCGAGTCATTAAGACAGTTACTAAACAGGTTCTGATACTTTCATAGTATTCTAATAGTAAGCTAGGTTCTAAGATGAAGCCCAGGAATTTCTAGTCAGACTTTGATGAGACGTCAATGGGGAAGTATTCCTTCTCTATGTTACCTTTCTACTGAAAAATTCATTTTGTGAGTTTTGGGCTCAGAGGCAGACTCTGAACAAACATAAATGGAATTTTGAGTATTGAAAAATCCAGGGGGAGCTGGTTAACTTTTCTGAAGTTGTGTTATTTGGTGATTACCCTGTATGAATTATTCTATCAAAATATATGGTTTTGTCATCATGAAAAGGGGGAGATTGTAAGAACAAGATTGGTTCTAATGGTTTTGTCATCTTAGAGAACAATTGTGTACTGTAATGGTTTATGTCTATTGTGTAGATGTTGCTAAACATGTTCTGACTTTGGTAAGAAGGTGTGTGACATCATTAGGTTTTGAACTTAACACTCTAGAAGAATACCTTTGGTGTGTTACAAGTTAAGTCAAGATTCAAGAATTCTTCTTATGAAATAGTTCTAAGGAATGTTAGTACAAGAGCTTCTGATCGTGACTTTGAAATGAAGCTTTGGAGGCCTTATAAAGTTTTGCTTATGTTGTCCCAAGTTATGAAGATGCCGAAGAAAAGGTTTTATTGAACAAGTTCTGAAGAACTGAAGACGTTACTTCTGAAGACCAAGTGTTGAAGACTCTAAAGACAAGTGTTGTACCCCAAAATTTGCCCTCTCATGTTTTTCCAAGATTTTCCTCTTGCATAGGTGGTTACAAACCTTTTCCCAAAGACAAGGAAATTTTTCAATGATGGTTAAGTATCCTTCGATTGGCACCTACAAAATGCCCTTCGATTGGCATCTTCAAAGTGCCTTCTGATTGGCATCTCCAAAGTTCCTTTTGATTGGCATCTCCAAAATGCCTTTCGATTGACATCTATACAGCATCCTTCGGTTGACATCTACATAGCGTACTTCGATTGACATCCGCAAAAGGCCTTTAGATTGGCCTCATGACAAGCCTTTCGATGGACATTGTGTCAAAGCCTTCGGATTGGCATGGCCAAAGATCCTTCGATTTAGCATTGTGTCAAAGCCTTTCGATTGGAAGGGCAAGGGATCCTTCAAATTAGAATTGTGTCAAAGCAGCTTCGACATGCATGTTAACTGTGTCCTTCAATTGGCCTCATGATAAGCCTTTATATTGGCGTAGCAAAGGACTCTCCGATTGACATTCCAATAAATATCCTTCGATTAGTATTTATACAAGGGACATTCGAAGAACTCCTTCCAGGCCATTCGAAAGAGGCCATCAAGAGGGCGCTCAGAAAATATGTCCAGACTAGATTCTTGCCTTATTTGTTCATAATCCCATAAGAGCTGGTTTGACCAGGGAATTCTCTTCACAAGGACAGGAAATCGAAGCAAAGGGTGGTCCAATAGAAGGAGCCCTAGTACTAAATCTGGCACGATTTGAAGTCAGAACCATCAAGGAAAACCATGTTCTAATAAGGAAAGTCTTTATTGGCTTGAATTGCAGTTTAAGGCTGGAAAGGAATGCAAATTCGAAGGAATTAAGATGGGATTTGTTCTAAAACAAGCCAGAAAACTCACAATCGAAAGAATATTTTCTCATCAAATGAAGAGTAAAACAAGCTAGCAAATCAAAGGAAAACGCATTGGAAAAAACACAAGATTTGGCCCATTTTAGAAACAAAAAATACAAGACAAATCAAATCTTTTCTCAATTAATCTTCAAGATTCACTTCAATTTTCTTAACTTAATTCATTCTACTATATATGCATAACAAACCCTGGTCTTAAAAGGAGGAATTGGCCGTGTAGAACACCCACAAGACTGCTCAAAATTTTGACAAAAAGTGGTGATCGAGTTTTTCTCTAGAGGGAGATTCAAGGCGTTTCAAATGTTGCAATCCATTCCTGGGCATATTTGGAAGCTATCTGGACCATACTCACACATCAACACATCCAGAAATAGTCTATACATGTATCACAGGTTGCCATTTTTCTTGAAATTAGTTTAGACTATACACGCATGATAAATGAATTCTAAATATACAGTCATGTTTGTATAATCATCTACAACATGTCTGCATAATTAATTGTGTGTTTTGATTTATATTTGACTGAATTCCATTGTTAGGGTTTCAAGGTTCTTTTTAGGGTCTTTCGTTTCAAGAAAAATTAGGGCAAAAGATGAGTACCATTGTACTCACGAGGCCAACCCTAGCTCATCTGTATATTTGGTTTGAATTTATATTGTCTGGTGTCGATTTTTAAGAATTGCAGGTTTGTAGCTACAACGATGTCTGTAGGTAAAAACCTTAGGCTAAAACGACAGTCCCAACAAGGAAGACGATGGCGTGTCCAAACTTGAGTGGCCCATTTGAATTTTACGCGTTCTATTTATTACACTGACTTTTCATCACATATAATATATGTTGTTTGTTTATATTAACGATTGAACAATTGGCTCAGTGGCAAAGGGAAAGGTTTTCAAAGCGTGCGCGTGTGTAGGAGGTCAGGGGTTCGATCCCTGCCTCCTAAATGTTATTTTTATTAACAATACTTTGCAGATCCCATGCTATCCTTCCAAGCGCGCACACCATAGGCCTCCAGATCCTCATCCTTGGATCAATCAGCGCCCAGATCTAATGCTTCCAATGAAGCTCCCAATGGTGGACACTCCTGGCACGACCACACTGAATCACATGCAGCTATGGGCCAACTGGATTAGGCTTTGGACATAAATTCAGCATGCACCCTCCAACTTGGGTTTACACCCTTCAGGCCCATTCTTTTTCTTTTTTATTTAATTCTCTTTTGTTATCTAATTATTTCAATTTTTTTTTTGTTTCAAATCAATTTTTTCATAAAAATCAGAAAATGATCACAAAAATTAGGATTTAGTTTTTTTTCAATAAATTAATTTTTGTAAATCAATTAATTCCATCAATTTTAATTTGTTTCATTAATTAAAATTAATTAGAAAAAATTAGGTCAAACTTCAAAAAAAAATTTCAAAAATCCCAAAAATATTTTCAATGATCAAATTAGGTTTTTTAGGGTTTCAAACTTATTTCATTTTTTTATTCTCACGCGTAACTATTTTTGTCGTACGATTAATTTTTACTATTGATGTAACTGCGCCCAATTTGTAATAGCTTAATTAGGGTTGTATTTCCATATTTTACTTTCAATCAATTCCTTATGTATCTACACCAAAGCCTTGAAATAGCCCAGGGCCTTTATTTCTCGCTTTTATATTTTATATGCTTGTATATAATTGCTAGCAACCTAGGCATGTATGAGTAATTAATCAATATATCACTAAATTCAAGATAAATATATCTGAAAAAGCACACTTTTGCACAAGTGCACCCCTAGGGTATTTCCCCCTTTAGTTGCCTCAGAAACAATGGTCATGTCCCTCGAACGTAAGGATACTCCTAGCAAAGACCCTCAGTTTAAAATCATCATAAAGATCATAGTCCCTAAATGTCCCTCGAGTTGCCTACGAGAAATGATCTTATTAAGATAGTCCCTTCGAAATGCTAAGGTATCCTTACATGTTGCCTTCAATGACCATTACGTCCCTTTCGATAGTCCCTCAATTTCCAACGACTAGGGTTACCTACTCACTAATAGTAGGATAACACGGTCTAAAGGATAGGAGGAAAAGAACAGTCTTTTTTCGAGTAGGTAGATAACTGTTAGGTACTTGCTCAAACAAATCTTCACACCACACTTTCAAATACTTTTCAAACAAAAGTTTTCAAAAACACTTTATCACACTCTTTAGGACTGATACAAGAGTTATCATAAAGTGAATCGCCGCACTAAGGAATTTTCAAAGCTTTTTAAAACACACAAACACAAGAAATTTTAGAAAATGAGCAAGTACCTAAGAGCCCGTGGAAAACCACAGATGGAAAGGGTGCTAACACCTCCCCTTTCCATAATCTACCCCACTTACTTAGAAAATCTCGAAAAAAAGTATTTTTATGTTCTTTTCACACTTTCCTTTGTTGGATTAAAGAAAAGTCAGTGGAGACTCTTGCTTACCGAGAGATTTGTGAATACAAAACGCAAACCAGTATTAACAGTCGGTTCTGCCACCGTATCACAGAACTAGCGACTCTGTTGGGGAGAATAATAAAGTGGGGTTTACCTTAGGGTCTAGTTCATCTCTAACTGTTTTTTATCTGTTTTGATTGCTTTATTTTTAAGGTTATTGTTTGGGTTAAAAGATCCTACACCCGGATCTGGGGTACCTTATTAGGTAAGTAGCAATAAATCATGGAGGATGTACAACATAGACCGATACGAACGAAGTGGTGGCTACGTTAATGTGATAATTTGGATTGTACTAATGTTCCTTGAGTAAGTTAAGGATAACATTAGGCTTCCTCATAGTGTCACTAAGCGCTAATTGACCTTTAGAACCTTTAATTGACTCATCCTAGCCATTAGGAAGTAGTGAGATAATTAGCTTTGGTTCCGACCGAAGATTGGCTGATACTCGATACTACACTCATTGAGGCTGGACTTTCAGGATTTTTTGGCTGCAATACTTCAGTGCGGAGCTGAAATAGTTTCTGAAGGGAAGGTCAGTGATATTGAGGCTCCTTAGAACCCGGTTACTATTAATAGGACAGGTTGAGCCAACCGAACATTCAAGAGGGTACATACCTTAAAAACTCATACAAGCCTTTGAACCTAAGGTCTATTGTGTGACTTGCTTGTGTTTATCTGTGATTTTTAACATAATCATGACATCATAAGCATCATGACATTCATATGTACTAACCATTTCAAGGATGTGTTGGACTTACCTATTGGCTGTTTTGTAGGATATAAATTCAGGTCGTAGAAAAACCATCTGGATTCACTTCACAGAAATTCCTCCCAAGCTCAAGAAATTAGTCTTGAAAGTCCCCGAGGACTCATCATTCTAAAAAACACATGGTCACTTGCTCAGTTTGGTTACCATCGGGTTTGACGATGGTTTGGTGAGTGTCTTTTTCCAGTTCTTCGACCCTAAGCACCATTGCTTCACATTCCCCGATTATCAACTGGTGCCTACACTGGAAGAATTCTCTAAGTTACTTTGTTTACCTATATTGGAGCAAGTACCTTTCACTGGTTTAGAACAAGACCCAACTTCCGAAAATGTGGTCATAGCTTTGCACTTGAAGCCATCTGACATTGAGTCCAATTGGGAAAAAAGAAGTGGAGTTAAGGGTCTCCTTGCAAATTTCCTGATGAAGAAAGCTCAGATTTTCCTGGATGCTATGAGTTATCATGCCTTCGAAGATATATTATCCCTCTTAATCTATGGGTTGGTCTTGTTTCCTAATTCAGATTAACTTATAGATGTGAATGCCATCAACATCTTTCTTGCTCACAATCCTACATTGCTCGGGGATATCCTACATTCTCTCAATACTCGTACTCTGAAGAAGTGAGGAACTATTATGTGTTGCACCCATCTGCTATATAGGTGGTTTATTTCGCACCTTCCTCGGTCATTAATGAAAAATGATTTAGGCTTAAGGAGGAGTCAATGAGTAATGTCTCTCTCTCTCACTCTAAAATCCATTGGTGTCCTTGCTCTCAAGAGGACATTTCTTTTATTGATCGCTATGGAGAATTTCCTAATGTGCCACTCCTGGGCATTAGGGGAGGCATCACCTACAATCCTTCTTTAGAACTATGTCAGTTTGGCTATGCACAGAGAGATGGTCCACCGAATATGCTCATCCAGGGTATTGTGTTCAACTACTCAGATGATTTGCATAATTATCATTAGAGGTTCATCCGTTCTTGGGGTATTGTTAAGAAGACTGATATTAGGACTTTGGGGGCGTAAGAACTCCATCCCTTTGGAACCTTATCTCAAATGGGTGAGAGCTTGAGCCCAAAGTCTTATGATGCCCTAAGATTCCACCTTACCGGTGATCTTAGAACCTATTATTCAAGGGGGCGATTCCCGTATTATTCTCCATCCTGATATGCCAACCAACTTCGAAGAGTTGCAAAAGTCTTGGATCCAGCTCAAGGGAGAACACGATACTTTTGAGGCTCAATTCTATGCAAATGAGAAGAAGGTGCTGGAATTAACAAAACAACTTCATGAAGAGAGGAACCTCAACACCTACCTCAACACCAAGAGGAAGCACCCATGGGAGACTTAGGAATTTCTTTTCAATGTTTATCCTTGTGTAGTCTTTTGTTTCTTTAAAAACTTGCTAATAAAAGGTTTTTCTTTTTGTTTTGTTTAAAAGAGCTTAAATCCAATAAGGTCCTTGAAATCATTGCATACACATGCCATACATATCATTGCATAAACAGGTTTCATAGCAGGTTTCTCATCTTCTTCGCTGTTTATTTCAGCCGTAAAGAAATGGATCTCGAACAAACTGTGAAGGACTTACAGACTCAGAATGCACAATTCCAACAGATGATCATGGCTCTAGCCAAAGGGAAAAAGGAATTGAAAGCCTTGATTTTTAAAGACAAGACTAAGAAGCTAAGGAGGATAACTGGTGTGGAAAATCTGGGGAGAAGATTCAAGGGGCCGTTAAAGAAAGTGGTCGATCTGACATCTTCATCAAAGGAAGGAGATAACCAAGAGGGTGAGACAAGAAAATAAGACCCTATTCCGGGGGAATCTGAAAATCACACTGATTATAATGAAGAGCAGTATCCTCTAGCCGACGAAAAGTACAAACAGCTGGAAGAGCGTTTGAGTGTGATAGAGATTCAGAAAGTGCCTGGGCTGGACTTTGAAGAGATGGGTTTGGTGTCTGAGATTGTCATTCCGCCAAAGTTCAAGGTGCCAGTGTTTGCCAAGTACGACATGGTTTCATGTCCCAAGATGCACCTCCGATCTTATGTCAGGAAGATACAGCCTCACACTGCCGACATAGACTTATGGGTCCACTTCTTTCAGGATAGTTTATCCGGAACTCATTTAGATTGGTTCTATCAGCTGGAGAGGACCAACATACATAATTAGGAAGACTTGGCCGCTGCTTTCTATAAGCAGTATCAATACAATGCAGACCTTGCTCCTACCCGTACTCAACTCCGAACCATGGCTATGGGTTCGAGCAAGGGCTTCAAAGACTACGCTCATAAGTGGAGGGACTTAGCAGGAAGAGTCCATCCCCCCTGTTTGATAAGGAGTTAGTGGATATGTTTCTGGGTACCCTGACTGGTTCATTATTTAATCACCTAATTGGAAGTTCCTCGACCGGATTTACTGAATTAATCTTGACAGGAGAAAGGGTGGAAGTTGGAATTAAGAGTGGTAAGATCCAAAAGGAAGCATCCTCCAGTGTCGTAAAGAAGCCATTTGCTGGGAAGAAAGAGGTTAGTGTTGTGTACAATCAAAGGAGTCGGGACATAACTGAACACTGTCCAATGGTAGGGGCTTCCATGATCCTTAAGCCTGCACCCACTCAACAGAGGAATAATCAACAGAGAACAGAAAGGCCAGTAAGACAGTTCACCCGGATAAATATGACTTTATCCCAAGTTTTTCCTCATTTGTTGAAATCTAATCTAGTAACCTTATATAAGGGCCAAAGAATCCAAACACTACCTCCCCCCGCTACAATCCAAACGCTCGCGGTGCTTATCATTTGGAAAGTCCAGGTCATGATACAAACGATTTCTGGGCTTTGAAAAACAAGGTACAAGACCTTTTCGAGGCGAAGGAAATTGAGTTTGACGCCCCTGAAATTCCAAATGTTATCACTTCTCCCATGCCCAAGCACAACCGTGGTGTTAACGCTATTGAAGATGATATGTGTGTTACTACTGTTGAAGAGCTTGTTACTCCTATTATGACCGTTAAGTGGAACTTATTTAAGGCCGATTTATTTCCGGGCTATGGCGAAGGTTGCCACTTCTGTTTATCTCTACCGACTGGTTGTCATTTGTTGAAGGCAGGTGTTCAGTGCCTGATGGATGATAAATATATTTTGATTGAGAAGAATCCCATTCCGACTATTTCTTGCAGAGATGTTGCAATAATAACCATTTCCGCCAATCCTCCCAGGGTCTCCACCAAAATACTCGTCAGGATTACATCTGTTGCAAAGGTTACTCCGCTGATAATCACTATGCCAGGGCCAATCCCTTACTCCTCAGACAAATATGTTCCTTGGAACTATGGGGGTGACATCTACTACCACAATGTCAAGCAAGATTGGTTGGCTGATGAAGACCAGGTCTCTGAGAATGCTGATCCCAACATTGGCAACATTGCAGGAACCAGCAAAATAAACAGAAGTGGAAGAGTGTTCTCCCCTGATATTTTTCCTTTGAAAGCTGTTACTGGTCCTCTGATCATTCCTACTTTCATTTTTGTTTATACTACTACTACAATCCCTGTGATTACCCCTGATGACACCCATATCACCAAGTCGACCGAGACTCGGGGCAAAGACATATTGTCCGAGCCTGTCCAAACGAAGGCACATCCGGTATCTATCCCAAAGGCTTCCAAGCAAGAAATGGAAGAAAAATTTGAAAATTAACAAGAAAAGCGACTACAACGTGTTCGAACAGCTGGGGTAGACCCCTTCAAACATCTCTATGCTAGCCTTGTTGTTGTGCTTTGAAGCTCATGCAAAAGCTTTGGTAAAATTCTTGAAAACTGCCCATGTGCCCCAGGAAACCTCTGTTGACCAATTCGAAGATTGTGTGGCTAGTTTGACGGCTGATAATGGTTTGGGGTTTTCTGATGCTGATTTGACTCCTAAAGGGAGGAAGCACAATGATGTGTTGCATGTCTCTATCGAATGCAAGGGCACTACCTTGGCCTATTTCCTAGTAGATACTGGTTCATCATTAAATGCGCTGCCTAAGAATGCTCTTGATAGACTAGACTGTGAAGGTTTGACTTTGAAGCCCAACAATATTGTAGTGAGGGCTTTTGACGGTTCAAAGAGAATGGTGCACAGGGAGGTGGATATCCCTATCAAGCTTGGTTCTAAGACTTTCGACTCTACCTACTATGTAATGGATATCAGGTTATCTTATTCTTGTTTTTTGGGCCACCCTTGGATACATGGGGGTTGAGTTGTTACGTCCACTCTGTATCAGATTATGAAATACCCGGTCAAAGGGAAAATTGTCACTGTACACGGAGAAGAAGAATACAAGGCCAATCACCTGAATTCCTTTAGATATATGGAAATGGATGGTGAGTTCATCGAGATTCCGTGCCAGAATTTCGAAGAGGTACCTCAGACTTTGGCTGCAACTGAAATTGTTATCAATATGCCGAAGATCACCAGACCCCCCTTGAAGATGGCTTCTCTCAAGGATGCAAAAGCGGTTGTCGAAGAAGGTGGGTCTACCGTCTGGAGTCAAATCCCCGATATTCCATACAAGTCTGATAAGTTTGCTTTGGGTTTCTCTTCATGGGCTCAAAGAGCTGTTCGATGTGCTCGTGCTGGAAGACCTCCCCTGCGCATCAGCAATCATGGGTTCAACGCTTTAAAAGATGGAGACAGTGATAATGACATGGATAGCTCGATCTTCCCTACTACCAACGGTGGACCCAGTAACTGGACGGAAAAGGATTTTGTACTGATTTCTTTTGTTCAGAAGTAATTGTCTTTCTTGTTTTTTGGATATGTAATAAACAATATAACTTTATGGCCATGTGTCTTACCTGGGGCACATCCGTTTATTTGTGAGGGTTATCATGTTTCACTTTCATATGGCATTAGTAAAGCATTGGACGTTTATGCATAAAAAAAATTCGCTCTCTATTTTTCTTTTCTACTTTTACTTTGTCTATACAGCTATGCTCTTACACACACTCACGTATCAAACAGCAGATCTATATCCACTCTGGATCCCATTGATAACAGTTCTGCTATTTCCAGTTATAACTTCGAAAATCCGATCAACCAAGCCGAGGACGAAGGTGAGGAAGATTGTGAGGTACCTGGAGAACTTGCTAGACTGTTACAGTAGGAAGAGAGGGCTATACATCCTCATGAAGAGCCAGTTGAGACAATAAACTTGGGCACATAGGTAGACAGAAAAGAAGTCAAGATTAGCCAAATCTGGGGTTTAATGTCAAACAACGGTTGATACAAATGTTGCATGACTATGTCGAGATCTTTACCTGGTCATATGAAGACATGCCAGGACTGGATACGGATATTGTGGTTCACCGTCTGCCAACTAAAGAAGATTGCCCTCTGGTAAAGCAGAAGGTCCGTCGCATGCGCCCTGAAATGTCAGAGAAGTTCAAAGGAGAGGTTCTAAAATAGTTCAATGCTGGTTTCTTAGCCGTCACCTGTTATCCCCAATAGGTGGCCAACGTAGTTTCGGTTCCTAAAAAATACGGCAAGGTACATATGTGTGTGGACTACAGAGATTTGAACAGGGCAAGCCCCAAAGATGACTTTCCTCTCCCCCACATCGATGTTCTGGTTGACAACACGGCACAACACAAGATCTTTTCCTTCATGGATGGTGTTGTACCCGAAATTTTGCTCTCTCATTTTACCTAACACATGCTCATTGAGGTCCTCAATTTGCTCAAGGATGCCCAAGAGTTGACCAGACAAACTCTCTCCTAAGGCAATGTACCTCAAATTAGGGTTTCCATTTTCATCATGATGGTTGAAGGCCACGTCCCAAATTCTTTACATGGTCCTAATATGTTCTCAAGATCATCCATGTCAAGTCTCATGCCTTGCACAAGAAGTTTGCTCAGTCAATTACCCAGATGCCTGAAAATCAACTATACTAGGTCAAAAGTCAATGGTGGCCCACATACAGTCAAACTTCAATATTTTTGGTCAAGATAAACATTTTGAAGTGATATTCATCATTTGATCATGGGTTGATCATGATTCCCCAAGGAATGCCCCAAATTCATCAAAACCCAAAAGTTGCTAAATTAGGGTTTCTCAAGAAAAGTCAACCAAACTTTGACCAAGCATAACTTCTTCATACTTTATCAGAAATTTTCCATCCAAGTCTCATTTTGAAGAGGATGAAATTCCCTAAAATTCATATTCATCCCCCAAGTTCAAAATATGGACTCATCAAAAGATATGAATTTTTACATTATAGGTCCTTTTGAAAAGTCAACAAAAACACCTTTTGGGTCAAAGCTTCTTACATTAACATGGAGGACCCAATTGAGATTAGATCAAAAGGGTTGTTTCGGGGACATCCTAAGCTTTCTAAAAAGTCCAAGAACACCTTTCTATGGTTAAAATTGGAGGAGATATGCCTTGTCAAAGTTGACCATTTTTACAAAATTGCCAAAAGTCAAATGTGCTTTAAAATGCATTTTTTTGTCAAATGGGCCTAGTTTTTCATGATTGAATCTTGCTTGTGACATGGTCCACGATCTAAATCAGCATCTACACTTTATTTGCTTCATTATTTATTTTATTTTGATTTTTTATTATGTAAAATTCAAATTAAATCAAATAAATAGAAAAAAATACAAAAGATTGATTTTTGATCTGATTTTTGTAGGAATCAAATCCAATTATGTTGGCAAATCATATCAAATCAGATCAAGGCAAATTGAAGCGAAATTGGCATGATTGTGCTTGTTTTAGAAACATATCATACAAGAACGACATCAAATCAAATCTCCTTAATTCACCAAGATACAATGCATTTTTGTTGACCTAATCAATTCTAATACATATATAGGACACAACCAAGCCAAGAAAACAAGGGGAGAGGTCGTAAAAGCTGCAAACAAAAACTAAAAAATTGTCAAAAAAGTGGTAGATCGATTTCCAGCTTAGAGGCCAATTCAAAGAATTTCAAAGCCATCAATCGTTTCCTAGACCTTCCCAGAAGCTAGCACGATCAATTACAAGCTTCCACAAGCCCAGAATTGGCACATAACACCCACGCGGTTTGTTCTTTTTTTCAAATTCGATTACAGCAATTCTTGCATCATAAACATGTTCTAATGATATATTTGTGTTCATAGACATATTTGCAACATGTTTGAATGGTTTAATTGACGATTCAGTGCATGTACTCGTAATTGTCGTTGCTAGGGTTTGCTTTGCCATTTAGGGTTTTTTATACAAGTTAAATTGGCCCAAGAAAAGGGTATCATGTTGCTCGTGGCATCAAGACGAGTTGATCCATGTATTTGGAATTAATTTATCATGATTGTTGTTGATTTTTGAAAGTCACTGGGTTATAGCCATGGAAGTTTGTCCGTAGGTAAAAGTTACAGACCTAAAACGACGGACAGGGGAAGAAGAAGATACGTGGCTAATCATCGTTGGTCCATTCAAATGCTGGCGTGCATTTTTTTTTTAAATTCGTCAATCCACTAGTTTTTTTATATATTATCATTTGTTATTATTACATTAACAACTAAGCATTGCATCCCAGTTGGTTAAGCGCGCGTATGTTGAGTGGGAGGACCTGGGTTCGATCCCAGGTCCCAACATTTTCCCTATTTTCTTAATGTTTCACTACAGATTCTATGCTCCACGCGTCTAGGTCCTACCATGCATCCATTAATCCAGCCATGTGATTCATCATCAATCCAATCCAATGTCCCAGGCAGCAAAGACCATGGTGCACCCTACAGGCCTGGCCACACAAGATCAAGCGTTTTGACTGGGCTTAGCCACTAATGGGCCCAAAAATTCAGACATGCACCCCCTTTTTCAGCTTCAATACAGGCCCACCTCTAATCTTTTTATTTTATTTCTTATATTTTATTGTTTATTTAATTTCTTTTTTTTCTTTACAAATAACAAAAATCATTTTTTTTTATTAAGTCAAAATATCACAAAAAACATCAAAAATCATTTTTTTTCAAGAAAAATATTTTGTTTCTTTAATTAATTAATTAGTTTAATTATTTAGGGCAATTTAATTGTTTTTCTATATAATTTAAATTAATTAGAAATTAGGGTTTTTAATTTTCACATAACCTAATTAATTTTTCTCGAAAAATAATAATAACCTAAATATTTTTTTCAATTAAATTTTTTAGGGTTCTTTAATTCTCGCATTTAATTTGCCGCGTGCATTTTTTGATTTCCTTTTATTATTATTGTAACTGTTTCGAGGTTGTAATAGTAATTAGGGTTTAAACTTCCGAATTTTTATTTACAGTCAAGATAATTATGTATCTGCAAAAGCCTTGTAATAGTGTAGGACCTTTACCTTCTCGCTTTTATATTTTGGATGCTTGTATATAATTATTAGCAAGTTAGGCGTGTATGACTAACGAATCAATCTTAGATCACTAAACTGCAAAGATAAATATAACTGAAATCAAACACTTTTGCACACTTGCACCCCTACTGTATTACCTCACTTGGTTGCCTCAGAAATAATGGTCGTGTCCCTCGAACGTAGGGATACCTTAGCAATGACCCGCAATTCAAAGTCGTCATAAAGATCACATTCCCTACTTGTCCCTCGAGTTGCCTACAAATTGATCTTATGACAATAGTCCCTTTGAAACACTAAGGTATCCTTACTTGTTGCCTTCAGTGACCATTTCGTCCCTTCAAACGTCCCTTTAAAAATTCTAACGACGATGCTACCTATTTCTCAATAATGGGATAGCATTGTCTAAAAGTAAAATGAATAGTCTTTTTCGAGTAGGTAGATTAGTTCTTAAGTACTTGCTCAAATGAACAAACTTTTTCACCAAACACTTTTCAAACAGTTTTCAAAAACAACTTCGTAACTCTCTTGAGGACAGAAACAAGGGTTAAAACGAAGTAAAACTAAACTTTTCAAACCAAGCACACACAAGCAATTTCAAAATGATCAAGTACCTAAGAGCCCGTGGAAAACCACGGATAGAAAGGGTGATAACACCTTCCCTTTCTATAATCTACCCCCTTGTACTCAGAAACATCTCGAAAAAGGTTTTTTCTGTTCTTTTTCCTTTTCCTTTGTTGGATGAAATAAAAGTCGATGGTGACTCTTTCTTACCACAACATTTTGCGAACAAAAAACAAAAACCAGTATTAATAGTCGGTTCTGCCATCGTATCACAAAACTGGCGACTCTGCTGGGGATTTAAATATAAAGTGGGGTTTACCTTAGGATCTAGGTCATTTTTAAATTGCTTTTTGTTTGTTTTGTATGCTTTATTCTTAAAGGGTTTTGTAGCGGTGAAAGTCAGAGATCAAGCTATTAATTAACTTGACTCACAAAAGAAAGAGTCGCCACCACGCTTTATTATTTCCAAGGGAAAAGGGAAAAGAGCAAAATAAAACCCTAAAATATGCAATGTAAAATAATACTTAAAAGTAATGAAAATACAATGCGTTTTTTAAAGAGATTGAGAGTTCGGGGGTTGGTTATGAAATGGGAAGGTATTAGCACCCAATGCATCTACGGTACTCCGCAGGAAACTTTTGAAATATTTGTTTTTAAAATTATTTGTTTGATTAAAATAGTTTATTTGGACGATATTTTGAAGATACGACGACCTAATGTCGAAGTTTTGACTTAAAAGGTGAGAGTTTGAAAATTGAGTTTTTTGTCTTAATGAATTAAAAAAAAGAATAAATTAAGAAGAAAATATTTTTATGTCTTTTTATGTTAATATTAAAAATGATGAAAAGGAAAATAAATGAAAGATAGAAACAGCGTGTTACTGCAAGCAAGGAAACAAGGATCAGAAGTTCTGAAGCCAGGCGCGTGATGATTCAGAAAGGAACGTCAGTGGAATCATAAGTTCTGAGTTGGTACCTTCTGAGGTCCTGCAAAGAATGTCAGAGGGAAAACACAAAGGTTCTGGGTTGTATTCAGACAGTGGGCCACAAGTCAGAAGTTTTGTATTACACTAAAACAGTGAGCAAACGTCAACAATTCAGTGTGTTGTCAGCATGTAAAAATCAGAAACTCTGAGTGTTTGAAAACAGCGAATGGAAACATCAGAAGTACTGTGTATTTGACATGTAAGAAGAACTCAGAAGTTTTGTGCTGTGTTAGAACAGTGAGTGAATCATTAGAAGTTCTGTATTATGCTGAGCCAGTGAGTGAACATCAGCAGTTCAGTATGTTATCAGAATGTAAAAATTAGAAGTTCAGTGCATGTTAACAGTGAGAAAAAATCATAGAAGTTCTGTGTGTTAAAATAGCAAAGAGAACTCAGAAGTTCTGCATGCTCAAACAATGAGAAAATCCTAGAAGTTCTGTGTGTTAAAAAAGTGAAGAGAAATCAAAAGTTCTGCGTGCTTAAACAGTGAGAAAATCCTAGAAGGTCTGTGTGTTAAAATGATGAGTGAAAAACAAAAGTTTTGTGTTACATTTTGACATTTAATTAGCACACCAGCAATACATTCAGTTCTTATTAAACAACAAATCGGAAGGATAATAACACAACAGCTTATAGAAGTTCTAATCCTAAATCTGAGTCTAGCCCTAATCAAGAAACTCTGATCCACAGTTTTTTCTACTTATGCAATGATATGAACAACATAAATACTATGATATTTACATGTTTAATGATGTTCTGAATGAAAAATATGCAAAGTCAGAAAGACTTACCTTGAACCTGGAACGTGTGCTTGGAGCTTTGAGCTGCTACCTTTGGATGTTCTGGAATCAGCAAGAGTAACGGAAGAGGAAGTGCCAAGCTCTTTGATTCAAAAGGAAGAACAAAGGTTTGGTTTTCTGTTTGGGATTTCTTGGTTTTTTATGAAGGTTCCGACTTCCTTTTCTCTCCCTTTTTTACCAATCTCTCTTCCAAAAGCCAGCCAGCCAGCCCTTTGAACGTGTGATGGAGCAAAGTATTTATAGATGGGTTTGTTGTGGTTTTGAGGGGGGAAACAAATGGGATTCAAACCTTTTTAGTATAATGTTCCAATGCTTTTTAGTCACAGTTTTTGTATGCTAATTTGATGCAAATATGGGGTTTGAGAAAGTGCAGGCGTGGACTGGGTCAACAGCTGACTGCAGCATTGTAATGTAGCAGGGCAACAGGTTACTTAAACGAGGTTTTGGGATTTGGTGATGTTCTGATCACAGAAGATCAGAAGCGTAACCTCTATATGATTAAGAGTCACGTTCTGATGGAAGATTGTATTCTGAACCACGTTTGCAACTTCTGATTACACTTGCATGTAGGCTGGCTCAGAAGTTCTGATTGAAGGCTATGTTCTGAACCAAATTTGCAACTTCTAACTGCACTTGCATGGAGGCTGGCTCAGAAGTTCTGATTGAAGGCTATGTTCTGAACCAAATTTTCAACTTCTGACTGCACTTGCATGGAGGTTGCCTCAGAAGTTTTGAAGTATCACATACTCTTAACACTTAGAAAATTTTCTAAATGTTTAGAACATTTGATATTTCCAAAGTAACTTCTGACTCTTGATTTTTGATGAACCAATCTCATATCTTGATGAAATAAAATTGTTGAAACTTGATTTGATCTGAAAGTCAAAGTTTGACTTTTCAGTGTGCTTTTGACCATTTTGCCCTTGCGGATGACTTTCTTGAAAAATTGCAGTTCAAGGCTTGGAGTTAGATGGAAGCAAACTTGATCTTTCTTCGCATTCCAAAGTATCCTGATGCACATGTGAACCCGTGATGATGAAATCTTGTTTATGCTCTGAGAAAGTTATGGAGAAGCTTGAGATCACTTGTCGAACAAGGCATGGAAATAAACACACGATTCCCATGATTAATCAGTCTTCAAGAATCAACGATCAACTGTACTTATTGCTTGAGAGATTCTGAACCCTAATTGAGGCGTGACGCCTAATGCTCTTGATTCAGATCTGTTTCCTGCAAATGAAATCAAAGAAACGAAAAAACACACACTTCGTGCTTGATTAGAATTTAGTGATACATAGGCTAAGAATGTTCAAAATACTTGACAATTTCTGCATAGTCAATGCTCGAAGTTGAGAAGTTAAAATCGACCGTACTTCGTGACCTTGACTTTTGTATAAAAATGCAAACAATAAAAATGGGATCTTAGGTCAAAAATTGGGGTATGACAGCTGCCCCTATTTAAGTTTCTTCTATCCGGAGATATGAAGATTGGGATCTTCATTTCGACGAGATTGAAGGGACTTAAATATAGAATACACAATTTTTGGCCTTAAGATACCGCAATTATGTTTATGATATGATATGAATGTAATATTTTGAATTTAATGAGGAATGATGTCGCATGAGACAAACTACTGTTGGAGAAACCAAGCACATTATACAGTAATCCCACAAGAGAAGAGATTATAACTCCACTGGGGAAACAGAGTCATAGACTTCAAATGAGAGACTCTTATTTAGAGAAGAACTTTGAGGGAAGAAATGAATGACTTACATCAGTATTGAGACTGGAAAAGAAATTATTTACATCAGTACGGAGACTAGAGAAGGGAAATGATTGACATTAACATTTTGACTGGAAAAGAAATGATTTACATCAGCACTATGACTGGAAAAGGAAATGATTGACATCAGTACTGAGACTGGCAAAAGATTGGCATCAGTACTGAGACTGGAAGTAAACATCTCTAACTTATGAATTTCACCAAGAACGATAACACATTCCTTCTTTAACCAAGATATTGCTTGAAAAGGATAAAATACAAGCTTCCCCATGGAACTTTTCAGAAGAGGTGTCGTTTGTTGAGTATACATTATTGTTGGGGATACACAAGCTGCTCAAATAAAGAAGCCGCCACTTGCTATCTTTCAAAGGTGTAAATAACATACAAGTTGCTCATGAAGAGACCACCATTTTTTGTTTTTTCAAAGGTAACAATAACACACAAGTTGCTCATGAAGAGACCGCCGCTTGCTATTTTTTCAAAGGTATCAATAACACACAAGTTGCTCATAAAGAGACCGCCACTTGCTGTTTCTTTCAAAGGTATCAATAACACACAAGTTGCTCATGAAGAGACCACCGCTTGTTGTTTTTCAAAGATATTAATAACATACAAGTTGCTCATGAAGAGACCGCCGCTTGCTATTTTTCAAGGGTATCAATAACATACAAGTTGCTCATGAAGAGACCGCCGCTTGTTGTTTTCAAAGGTATCAATAACATACAAGTTGCTCATGAAGAGACCGCCGCTTGCTGTTTTTCAAAGGTATCAATAACATACAAGTTTCTCATGAAGAGACCGCCACTTGCTGTTGTTTTCAAAGGTATCAATAACATACAAGTTGCTCATGAAGAGACCGCCGCTTGTTGTTTTTCAAAGGTATCAATAACATACAAGTTGCTCATGAAGAGACCGCCGCTTGCTGTTTCTTTCAAAAGTATCCATAACATACAAGTTGCTCATGAAGAGACCGCCACTTGTTGTTTTTCAAAGATATTAATAACATACAAGTTGCTCATGAAGAGACTGCCGCTTGTTGTTTTTTCAAAGGTATCAATAACATACAAGTTGCTCATGAAGAGACCACCGCTTGCTGTTTTTTCTAAGGTATCAATAACACACAAGTTGCTCATGAAGAGACCGACGCTTGTTGTTTTTCAAAGATATTAATAACATACAAGTTGCTCATGAAGAGACCGTTGTTTGCTGTTTTTCAAGGGTATTAATAACATACAAGTTGCTCATGAAGAGACCGCCGCTTGCTGTTTTTCAAAGGTATCAATAACATACAAGTTGCTCATGAAGAGACCGCCGCTTGCTATTTTTTCAAAGGTAACAATAACACACAAGTTGCAAATGAAGAGACTGCCGGTTGCTGTTTTTTCAAAGGTAACAATAACATACAAGTTGCTTATGAAGAGAATGCCGCTTGCTGTTTTTTAAGGGTATCAATAACATACAAGTTGCTCATGAAGAGACCGCCCGCTTGCTGTTTTCTAAGGGTGACAATAACACACAAGTTGCTCATGAAGAGACCGCCGCTTGTTGTTTTTCAAATATGTTAATAACATACAAGTTTCTCATGAAGAGACCGCCGCTTTCTGTTTTGTCGATATTCTAAAAGGATGTTGTGGTAACACTACTAGGGAATAAAGTTCTTCTTTAAAGGGAACCATGAATATGTCCCTCCTGAGGATACCAAGTATATTAATGCGCAAAATAAACGTGCTCTTCATCCAGGTTTCACAGCCTAGAGAACACCACGGGGTAGCCTATGTAAGAGAAAAAGCTCAATCCAGGAATAAAACGGAGAGAAAACAATCAAACAAGACTCCACCCAATGAGGAAATAACTCAATTGGGGATTCATCCTATCCAAAGATGGACAAGGAAGGCTAAGCAAAATTCTTCCATGAGGATTAACTCAGTAGGGAATTAGAAAGGAGGCGCACTTTCTGCTTAAGTTGGCACTCTATTTGGAAAGAGCAAATACACTATTTGAATAGACATAACCAAGGTATACGAACCCAATAAAATCAGCAAATACAAATGTGCGTGCATGATGCAAGTGTGGATGAATAAATGAATGTCATGTATATGATTGACAAAACAGATAGAAAAAGATAAACTGAAGATGATAAGACATCACAGTATAACTCGACACTCGGCTAATCTCAACAAGATGGGAACATTGCTGGAGATAGAACAAAAGCCATCATTGGAGTAAAGTCCTTTTACAAGGCGTAAATCTCTCTGGAGAGGAAAGTATTTTTCGGTAGAAAACCCAAAGTCCAGTCTTTTATCGTCAACAATCCATTAAAAGAATAACAACATGAACAATGCTTCAGCTGGAAAAAAGTCTTGCTTAGCTGGAGATACTGGGAACACCACCCTCTGATAATGTGTGCAAAACATATCACATATCTTGACAAAACCGGATTGCGCCTGGGACTAATTTTGGATGCCCCAAGTTTATTGCTGATAAATTGCATGATACACGACAATTTTTGCGAATAACTTCACTTCTAAAATGTCCCAAGAAATCATATCAAGAGGATTTTACAAAAGACCTGGAATCCTCAATGCTCTAGTGTCTTCAAACTCTTAGAGAGATTCGTCAAATCTTGACGTGATTGCCCCAGATTGACTGTACTTGGCATAACAAAGTCTTCAAATTTTGCCTCAAAAGGGTAAACAAGTTGGGAAAGCATTAACTGGGAGAAGCAACATGTCCGTGCTTAAGGCCTTCAGGTGACATGCCCCTGGATATGATTTTTTCTTGAAATGATCCGCCAATTACTCAACATAGTTTCAGGCCTTAAAAGAATAAACTCATCGCTAGTTCTTATATGTGAGCTTCCTTGATATCAAAAAAATGTTTTGAAATTAGAAAAAGTTTATTATGAGAATGAAAATTCTAATGCAACAGTTATGTAAGTCTTGAAGATTTTGAAAAGATATCAGATAAATTTCCTGAGTTAGAGCACCATTTATTTTTGTATAGCAAAAGCATATGATACCAACATAACTATTTAACAAACATTCAAGGGAGTCAGGAACACTATCTCATTGAAATATGCTTTCAAAATAACCTTGCTTCAATTAGGACTTTTGAAGGTTGTAACGTGGCCTGATTCATGGTTTTTAGAAAAAAGATTTTTAAGGCTCAAAATTTATAGGTGCCCACCAATTCTCCATGATGTTCTCCAACCCTATGTTTAGTTAATTCAACATGAGTGTTCATCTCTCAAAAGGATTTTGTGACGGTTAAGGAAACGACGAGGCTTTCGGAGTAGAAACCACCCTTATGTCTTCGTGTTTATAGTCACCAATTTGTTCTTTGCTGAGGAATTTTCTTTGTATTCCTTTCCTTGCAATTTTATTTTCCCTAACTTTTTCCTGAACTAATTCTTTTGAATTGATAGTCCAGCGGGATACCCTAATTTTTGCCTAAGCCGCACATTTTCATGTTTTCGACTTAGACGAAAATTTTTTTTCTTGATTTTTGATTTTTGAACAAAACGTGTGACATTAGCTTGTCTTTACTTGTTGAGAGGATTGTCACTGCCTTGTTTCTTGATGAATGAGGGATAACATTGTGGCTCCACATCTTCTGGCTTCATTATACATGAAGGATAGCCCTCGTAGTTTCTCTTCAGAAATATCTTCCTTATGAATTTTAAACACTCAATCAGATTAACTGAAAACTACCCTTCCCCAGGTTAAAATTCGCGGGTTTTTCGTATAGAAAAGAAACTCCTACTTCAAGGCTCAAAAGGGGTTATCAAGGGATTATCTTCCTTATATCTCCGGTGTTTAGGGATTTAAAACAATGCCTGTACATTGTCAGCAAGATTTTATTCAAAAAGCATACAACTAGAGATTTTGTGTGTTTTGGATCATCATCCTCCCTTCAATCTCTGCCTAGGAAAGAGAATGGGAAACAAGTTGGTATCATAACACAAAAAGAAATTTGAAATTTGAAAACAAATATGAGTGAAACAAAGTGGGATGAGGCTGCCTCCTTTGCCACGGTTACTAAGAATGTGGTGGCACGGTTTATCAAGCATAACCTGGTTTGTCATTATGGTATCCTTGAGAGAATCATCATGGACAATGGTATTAATCTCAACAACTCGATAATCACTAAACTCTGTAACCAGTTCAAGATTCAACATAACAACTCTTCTCCTTACCGGCCAAAGATGAATGGGGTTGTCGAAGCTGCTAATAAGAATATTAAAAAGATCATACAGAAGGTGACGGTGACGTACAAAGACTGGAACGAGATGTTACCGTTTGCTCTTCACGGGTATCGTACTTCAGCGCGTAGGTTGATATGGGAAACACCCTATTCTCTGGTATATGGCATGGAGGTTGTCCTACCCATAGAGGTCCAGATCCCTTCTGTATGGATTATGAAGGATGCGGGTTTGAGAAAAGACGATTGGATCCAGACTCGACTTGATCAATTGAACTTAATTGACGAGAAAAGACTTACTGCTGTCTGCCATGGTCAAATGTATCAGAAACAGATGATCAAGGCCTTCAACAAGAAAGTCAGACAACAGGTGTATCAAGTAGGGGATCTGGTAATCAAGCGCATCATACTACCGCAGGGTGATCCCAGGGGAAAATGGACTCCAACCTATTAGGGACCATTTGTAGTCAAGAACATATTTTCGGGTGGAGCCATGATTCTTACCACCATGGATGGTGATGACCTTCCACACGCTGTCAATGCAGACATAGTGAAAAAAATACTACGCATAACAAAGACCCGCTAGGTTGACAGGCCTAGGAAAAAATAAGGGCATCCCGGCGAACCAAAAGGATTCGGGCAAAAATTAGGGATAAAAACAAAAAATATGTACACTCGGCGAGTCAAAAACCTGAAAAGGAGGCTTGAGCAAAAAAGGGTATCTCGGTGGATTGAAAACCCGAAAGGGCGGTCCAGGAAAAAGTTAGGGATTAAAGCGTATCACTATGTCCCATTGGATCACCTTGCGATCAGACTTCAGTAATCAACCATCAAGCTCAAACGGTACTGATCAATCTAGTCAGCTTGGGACAAGCAGCAAAGTGATGAGATGCTCGAAGAGATAGGGGCAATAGCAGAATTGAAACCCAATGGGATCACTACACATAGTTGTTTTATTTTTGTACACAATTTCTGTAATAATTTCCACCTTTACGGCGACGTTCTCTTACTAGAGCGTCAACCTCCTTGTAAAAAAAATGCCTGTTATAGGAAAATCTCAAATCAATATAAAGCATATTTTGAGTACCAAACTCTGTTTGTTTGTTTTTCCGTTTTCTGTTTTGTTTTGCAAAAAACGTCCAATGTTTTATTCTTGACATATGCATTTGAATATGATTACTGTTCACAAATATCTGCATATAAAACAGAAAGACAATTACTAAGAACTCAAAGAAACTGGTACAAAACCTAAATATCGACAGTTACCCCGTCCATCATGGTACAAGGGGCATAGACAATTGGAAGCAAAGTCACTATCACGTATAAGCCAGCTATACCTATACTCCCCACAGAGCCGAGACAACCAAGGTCCGACCTCCGTATCCCCAAGCAGGAATTCCTTCCCCAACAGGCTCTTTCAGAAAGCTGACATATGTATTCCCCAGCCAAGCTTTATAATCATAAGCAGTTTATAAAGTTTTCTCCCGAGAAGAGTTTATTTCTCTGACAGTGGAAGCTCAATCTCCAACAAAGCTCTTCTCTCCAGCAATGGAAGTTTATCCCCAGCTGAGTTGATTTTCTCCAAATTAGCAGATCTTCCAACAAAGTATCTCTCTTCCCCACAGAGTCGTTCCCCCGCAGGATTATCCTCAGACAGAGTCTCCTCCGGCAGAATATTCTCAAGCGGAATGGATGTAAATCTCCAGCTCATCATCTTCGGTCACTATCCCCAGCAGAAACGAAGAACTCAACTCCCGATACTCTCCAGCAATAGTCCATGATTTATTTTCCCCAGCTAGAGAATATCACAATAGCATTGCATATCCATACATCATGGCATGTGCATACATATTATACAACACAATCTCATTTATTTTGAGAACATCATTACTCAATACATTTCATACATCATGACATTACATACGACTAACTCTTTACCTTTCAGGGAAAGATGCAATCAAGTTCTCACATGTTCTCTCTGGTTCAGTCAAACCGACACCAAGGTTTCTATTCCAGTTGAAGATATTCCAACATTTTTCTAGTTCAGTCAAACCGACACTAAGGTTTCTATTCTAGTTGAAGATGTTCTAAGACTTTCGTCTGGGTTAGCTGAATTGCCATTAAGATTCCCCTGATTTCTATGCCACTAAAAGTTGATCTGAGACCTCCCCTGGGATCAGTCAAATCGATACTAAGATTTCTCTCCCAGTTGAATTTCTTACAACTTTTCCCTGGTTCAGTCAAATCGATACTAAGATTTCTATTCCAGTTCAAGCTATGAAGCCTAGAAATCAACCGGATAATATCTTGATTTCTCCAAATACTACGAAGCCTGGAATTGACCAGATAGTGGTATATCTTAAATTCAAGCCATGAAGCCCATAAATCGACCGGAAAACAGCTTAATCCCCAGCAAGTTACTGTGAAGCCTGGAAATCGACCGGATAACAGTACAAAACACTACGAAGCCTTGAATCGACCAGATAGTGGTATATCTCAAATTCAAGCTATGAAGCCCGGAAATCAACCGGATAATATCTTGATTTCTTAAAATTACTAAGAAGCCTAGAATCGACCAGATAGTGGTATAAGACACTGTGAAAGCTAGAGATCAACCAGATAACAATATGCGGTACTGCGAAGCTTGGAATTCAACCAAATAGCAGTTTACTCGGCCAATTACTATTGAAGCCTGGAAATCAACTGGATATTAGTATGCCTTAAGTTCAAGTTAAAACCTGGATGCAACCGGATAAACACTTCTGAATCCTGGAACACGACCAGATAAGAATTGAGAAATTGCAAAGCCTGGAGTGCGACCAGATAGCGAGTTTAATCTCATATCCCCAGTAAGTCACTGTGAGACCTGGAGCACAACCAGATAGCAGTTAATCTTATTATCCTCAACAAATCACTGTAAAGCCTGGAGCACGACCAAATAGCAGTTCACTTTCACCTTCTCGACTAAGAAATGATTCCACAGTAGAGTAACGGACAACTGAAGCTCCTAAAATTCTATTTCTCCCAAGACAGAGACCAACATTCCTTAGCAGATTCCTCCTCAACGACAGGAATAAGAATTCTCATCGAAGGAATATCTCACAAAATCAACATTACTCTGGATGGCATCTTTAAGCCCATCTCTGACGACTCTCCGTCATCATCCTGGATGGCATCTTTAATCCCATCTTCGATGATCTTCTGTCATCTTTTCCAAATGGAATCTCTAAGCCCATTCCCGATACTACCTACACAATCCAACACCTTCTCAGATGAGTGCAAATTTCTGGGCACTTAGTGTTCAATCATCTTCCACCTTCAGACTACGAAAGGCAGACAGCCAATCTACATCTTCAGGTTTAAGAAGATTGAACAGGGGCATATGTTGTACCCAAAAATTTTCCCTCTCATTTTACCCAACACATGCCCATTGAGGTCCTCAATTTTCTTAAGGATGCCCAGGAGTTGACCAGACAAACTCTCTCCTAAGGCAATGTACCTCAAACTAGGGTTTCCATTTTCATTAGGATGGTTGAAGGCCCAAGGTCCCAAATGCTTTCCATGGTCCTAATATGTTCTCAAGATCATCCATGTCAAGTCTCATGCCTTGCACAAGAAGTTTGCTCAGTCAATTACCCAGATGCCCGAAAATCAACTATACTAGGTCAAAAGTCAACGGTGGCCCACATACAGTCAAACTTCAGGATTTTTGGTCAACATCAACATTTTGAAGTAATATTCATCATTTGATCAAGGGTTGATCATGATTCCCCAAGTAATGTCCCAAATTCATCAAAACCCAAAAGTTGCTAAATTAGGGTTTCTCAAGAAAAGTCAACCAAACTTTGACCAAGCATAACTTCTTCATACTTTATCAGAAATTTTGCATCCAAGTCTCATTTTGAAGAGGATGCAATTCCCTACAATTCACTCATCAAAAGATATGAAATTCTATATTATAGGTCCTTTTGAAAAGTCAACAAAACACCTTTTGGGTCAAAGCTTCTTACATGAACATGGAAGATCCAATTGAGATGAGATCAAAAGGGTTGTTTGTGGGACATCCTAAGATTTCTAAAAAGTCCTAGAACACCTCTCTAGGGTTAAAATTGGAGGAGATATGCCTTTTCAAATTTGACCATTTTTGCAAAATTGCCAAAAGTCAAATGTGCTCAAAAATGCATTTTTTTGTCAAATGGGCCTAGTTTTTCAAGATTGAATCTTGCTTGTGACATGGTCCACGACCTAAATCAGCATCTACACTTTATTTGCTTCATTATTTATATTATTTTGATTTTTTATTATTTAAAATTCAAATTAAATCAAATAAATAGCAAAAAATACAAAATATTGATTTTTGATCTGATTTTTTGTAGGAATCAAATCCAATTATGTTGGAAAATCATATCAAATCAAATCAAGGCAAATTGAAGGGAAATTGGCATGATTGTGCTTATTTTAGAAACATATTAGACAAGAATAAAATCAAATAAAATCTCCTTAATTCACCAAGATACAATTCATTTTTGTTGACCTAATCAAATCTAATACATATATAGGACACAACCAAGCCAAGAAAACGAGGGGAGAGGTCGTAAAAGCTGCAAAAAAAACCTGAAAAATTGTCAAAAAAGTGGTAGATCGATTTCCAGCTTAGAGGCCGATTCAAAGAATTTCAAAGCTATAAATCGTTTCCTGGACCTTCCAAGAAGCTAGCACGATCAATTACAAGCTTCCACAAGCCCATAATTGGCACATAACACCCACGCAGTTTGTTCTTTTTTTCAAATTCGATTACAACAATTCTTGCATCATAAACATGCTCTAATGATATATTTGTGTTCATTGACATATTTGCAACATGTTTGAATGGTTTAATTGACGATTCAGTGCCTGTACTCGTAATTGCCATTTCTAGGGTTTGCTTTGCTGTTTTAGGGTTTTTTTATACAGGTTAAATTGGCCCAAGAAAAGGGTATCATGATGCTCGTGGAATCAAGACTAGTTGATCCATGTATTTGGAATTAATTTATCATGCTTGTTGTTGATTTTTGAAAGTCACAGGGTTATAGCCATGGAAGTTTGTCTGTAGGTAAAAGTTACAGACCTAAAACGACGGACAGGGGAAGAAGAAGATACGTGGTTAATCATCGTTGGTCCATTCAAATGTTGGCGTGCATTTTTTTAAATTCGTCAATCCACTTGTTTTTTTTATATATTATCATTTGTTATTATTACATTAACAACTAAGCATTGCAGCCCAGTTGGTTAAGCGCGCGTATGTTGAGTGGGAATACCTGGGTTCGATCCCAGGTCCCAACATTTTCCCTATCTTCTTAATGTTTCACTACAGATTCTATGCTCCATGCGTCCAGGTGCCTACTATGCATCCATTAATCCAGCCATGTGATTCATCATTAATCCAATCCAATGTCCCAGGCAGCAACGACCATAGTGCACCCTACAGGCCTGGCCACACAAGATCAGGCGTGTTGACTGGGCTTAGCCACTAAATGGCCCAAAAATTCAGACATGCACCCCCCTTTTTCAGCTTCAATACAGGCTCACCTCTAATCTTTTTATTTTATTTATTATATTTTATTGTTTATTTAATTTCTTTTTTTCTTTACAAATAACAAAAATCATTTTTTTATTAAGTCAAAAAATCACAAAAAACATCAAAAATCATTTTTTTCAAGAAAAATATATTTTTTCTTTAATTAATTAATTAGTTTAATTATTTAGGGCAATATAATTGTTTTTCTATATAATTTAAATTAATTAGAAATTAGGGTTTTTAATTTGCACATAACCTAATTAATTTTTCTCGAAAAATAATAATAACCTAAATATTTTTTTCAATTAAATTTTTTAGGGTCTTTAACTCTCGCATTTAATTCGCCGTGCGCATTTTTTTTATTTCCTTTTATTATTATTGTAACTTTGTCAAGGTTGTAATAGTAATTAGGGTTTAAACTTCCTCATTTTTATTTACAGTCAAGATAATTACGTATCTGCAAAATCCTTGTAATAGTGTGGGACCTTTACCTTCTCGCTTTTGTATTTTTGATGCTTGTATATAATTATTAGCAACTTAGGCGTGTATGACTAACGAATCAATCTTAGATCACTAAACTGCAAAGATAAATATAACTGAAATCAAACACTTTTGCACACTTGCACCCCTAGGGTATTACCTCACTTGGTTGCCTCGGAAATGATGGTCGTGTCCCTCGAACATAGGGATACCTTAGCAATGACCCGCAATTCAAAGTTTTCATAAAGATCACAGTCCCTACTTGTCCCTCGAGTTGCCTGCGAATTGATCTTATGACGATAGTCCCTTAGAAACGCTAAGGTATCCTTACTTGTTGCCTTCAGTGATCATTTCGTCCCTTTAAAAATTCCAACAACGATGCTACCTATTTCTCAATAATGGGATAACATTTTCTAAAAGGAAAACGAACAGTCTTTTTCGAGTAGGTAGATTAGTTCTTAAGTACTTTCTCAAATGAACAAACTTTTTCTCCAAACACTTTTCAAACAGTTTTCAAAAACAACTTCGTAACGCTCTTGAGGACAGAAACAAGGGTTAAAACGAAGTAAAACAAAACTTTTCAAAACAAGCACACACAAGAAATTTCAAAATGAGCAAGTACCTAAGATCCCGTGGAAAACCACGGATAAAAAGGGTGCTAACACCTTCCCTTTCTATAATCTACCCCCCGTACTCAGAAATATCTCAAAAAAGATTTTTTCTGTTCTTTTTCCTTTTCCTTTGTTGGGTGAAATAAAAGTCGGTGGCGACTCTTGCTTACCGCGACATTTTGCAAACAAAAAATGCAAACCAGTATTAATAGTCGGTTCTGCCACCGTATCACAGATGGTTTCTCTGGTTACAATTAGATCAAGATGGCACCCGAAGATATGGAGAAGACAACCTTCGTCATACAATGGGGCACTTTCTGCTACAAAGTGATGCCGTTTGGATTAAAGAATGTCAGGGAAACCTATCAGCGAGCCATGGTAGCCTAGTTTCATGACATGATTCACCATGGATAGAGGTATATGTGGATGACATGATAGCCAGGTTTCAAACTGAGGAAGAGCACCTTGATCATTTACAAAAACTGTTTGATAGGTTGAAGACGTACAAGCTGAGGTTGAATCCAAACAAGTGCACCTTCGGGGTAAGGTCTGGTAAACTGTTGGGTTTTATTGTCAGTGACAAAGGAATTCAGGTAGACCCTGCAAAAGTAAAGGCTATACAAGAAATGTCGTCTCCTCATAATGAGAAGGAGGTCAGAGGCTTTTTGGGACGACTGAATTACATTGCCAGGTTCATTTCCCATTTAACTGCTACTTGTGAGCCAATCTTCAAGCTCCTGAAGAAAGATCAAGTGGTAAAGTGGAATGACGAATGCCAGACCTCCTTCGAGAGAATCAAGGAATACCTTCAAGAGGCTCCAACTCTGATGCCTCCAATTGAGGGAAGACCTCTGATAATGTACTTAACAGTGCTAGATAATTCAATGGTGTGTGTGTTGGGGCAGCATGACGAGTCTAGTTGAAAAGAGCACGCAATATACTACCTTAGCAAGAAGTTTACCGACTGTGAGACAAGATAATCACTGCTCGAGAAAACTTGTTGCGCTTTGGCATGGGTTGCTCGCCGACTGAGACAATACATGTTGAACCACACTACTTTGCTGATATCTAAGATGGATCCTATCAAGTACATCTTTGAGAAGCCCGCACTCTCCAAAAGAATAGGAAGATGGCAAATGATCTTGACCGAATATGATATCCAATACACAACCCAGAAAGCAATCAAGGGAAGTGTACTAGATGATCATTTGGCTCATCAGGCTGTGGATGACTACCAATCCATGAATTTTTAGTTCTCGGACGAGAAAATTATGCTAGTGGCTGACTATGAAGAATCTGGACCGGATGAAGGACCTGAAGAAGGACCCCAATGGATTATGGTTTTTGACGAAGCCTCAAACGCACTCGACAATAGCATTGGTGCTGTAATTATATCTCCTGAAGGCAGTCATACTCCTTTCACCGCCAGATTATGTTTCAACTGTACCAATAATATGGCGGAGTATGAAGCATGCATCATGGGTCTCAATGCTGCTATTGACCTGAGGATCAAGTTCTTGAGCATTTTTGGAGATTCAGCCTTGGTAATAAGTCAAATCAAAGGCGAGTGGGATACGAAGCACCTGAATCTCATCCCTTATAAAGAACATGTGCTAACATTGCTTCCACACTTTGAAGAGGTCACCTTTGAACATTTTCCACGAGAAGAGAATCAGTTAGCAGACGCGCTAGCTACCATGTCATCTATGTTCAAGGTCAAGTGGGACAATGAGGCTCTCCAAATTACCATCGAGAGGTTAGATGAACCGGCATAGTGCTACGAGCTCGGCACATAAGGAGTAGCAGACAAACCTTGGTTTCATGAAGTAAAAAGGTATCTCGAGGTTCAAGAACATCCCAAAGGGGCATCTGTCAATGATAAGAAGTTTCTGAGAAGGTTCGCCGCAAAGTTCTTCCTCAGTAATGGAATCCTCTACAAGTGTAACCATGAATCTACTTTACTTTGGTGCGTAGACAAGAGCGAAGCAGAGAGGATTATGACAGATTTACACGAAGGCGCCTTTGGAAACCATTCTAGTGGACATACCATGGTTAAAAAGATCCTACGAGCAGGATACTATTGGTCCCCTAAAATAGCAGACTGCTATCAACATTCCCGAACTTGTCACAAATGCCAGATCTATGCTGATAAGGTGCATGTACCTCTGGTTCCTTTGAACGTCTTGACGGCTCCTTAGCACTTTACAATGTGGGGCATTGACATGATCAGAGAAATTAGACCTACCGCTTCCAATGGGCATCGCTTCATCCTGGTAGCCATTGATTACTTCACGAAGTGGGTTGAAGCTGCATCTTTTGCTACCTTTACCAAGAACGTTGTGGCGCGATTTATCAAGCAAAACCTGATTTGTTGGTACAGTGTGCTAGAGAGAATCATCATTGAAAATGGTACGAATCTCAACAATGCAATGATCACCGAAATCTGTAAACAATTCAAGATCCAGCACCATAATTCTTCCCCTTACCGGCCAAAGATAAATGACATTGTGGAGGCTGCTAACAAGAACATTAAGAAAATCATACAGAAGTTGACGGTGACATACAATGACTGGCATGAGATGTTACCATTTTCTCTTCATGGGTACCGCACCTCCGCACGAACATCGACAAGGGAAACACCCTACTCTCTGGTATATGGTATGGAGGTTGTCCTGCTTATTGAGGTCCATATCCCTTCTCTGAGAATCATGAAGGATGCGGGTTTGAATGAAGACAATTGGATCTAGACTCGACTTGATCAACAGAATCTGATTGATGAGAAAAGGCTTACTGCTGTCTGTCATGGTCAAATGTATCAAAAAAGGATGATTAAGGCTTTCAACAAAAAGGTCAGACGCCAAGTATATCAAGTCGGGGATATAGTGATCAAGCGCATCATACTGCCGTAAGTTGATCCCAGGGGCAAATGGACTCCCACATATGAAGGACCATTTGCGATCAAAAACATATTTTCTGGTGGATCCATGATTCTGACCACCGTGGATGGTGACGACCTCCCTCACCCTGTTAATGCAGACTTAGTGAAAAGATACTACGCATGAATAAAGACCCGCTAGGTTGACTGGCCTAGGCAAAAATAAGGGTATACTGGTGAACTAAAAGGGTTCTGTTGTACCCCAAAATTTTCCCTCCCATATTTCTCAAAATATGTCAAGAAAGATCCTCAAGTTGCTCAAGGAAGTCCATGGGTTGACCAGACATGCTCTCTTCTAAGGCAGTCTACCTCAAATTAGGGTTTCATGTTGCATCAAGATACTTGAGTCCAAGGGATCCCAAATGCTCACCATTGTCCTAATATGTTCTCAAGATCATACATGTCAAGTTTCAAGCCCTACAGAGAAAGTTTGCTCAGTCAACTACTCAAAGGCCTGAAAATCGATTGTGCTAGGGAAAAAGTCTATTATGGAGCACATACAGTCAAAATTCAAGATTTTTGTTCAACATCCTCATTTTGAAGTAAATTTCATCATTTGATTAAGGGTTGATCATGATTCATCAAGGATTGCTCATAATTCATCAAGAACCAAAAGTTGCTAAATTAGGGTTTTGCAGGAAAAGTCAACTCAACTTTGACCAAGCATAACTTTCTCATACTTAATGAGAAACGACCCATCAAAAGCTCATTTTGAATAGGATGCATTTCTCTACAAACCATATTCATCTCCAAAGTTCAAAATATGCACTCACAATAAGTTATGAATTTTGACATTATAGGTCATTTTGAAAAGTCAACAAAAACACCTTTTTTGTCAAATCTTCATACATGAACATGGAATACCAATTTGAGATGGGACCAAAAGGGTTGATTATAGGACTTCTCAAGCTTTCTAAAAAGTCCAAGAACACCTTCAAAGATTCAAAATTGATGAAGTTATGCATTGGTGAAGTTGACCCTTTTTGCAAAATTGTCAAAAGTCAACTATGCCTAAAATTGCAATTTTTGCCAAATGGGCCTAACGTTTTGCACTTGTCTTGAGTTGGTAGCATGGTCCACGAGCCCTAGATCTTACCACTTGTCTTTATATTATTTTTTATTATTTATTTTGATTTTTATTTGAATTAAATCAAGTTTAATCAAAACAAATCATAGAAAATCCAAAACATTGAAATCCAAAGATCTTGTACATGTTTCAGGTCCTACATCCAGCTAGCATAAGATTGGAATCGTGCAAAGCATTGGTGTGCACAAAAAGATTGAATTTGGCTATTTTTGGAAAGATATTCAAAGGAATCAAATCAAGATCAAAATCAATAATGGAGGAAGATTGAGCATACTTTTTCAACCCTAATCAAATCTTTGATATATATTGAACATTTGCAGACCTAAAACAAGGCTAGAGAGAGGCGCATAAGGTCAGAACAAACTTGAAAGAAAAAAAAGAAAAGTGTTGAGTTGAATTCATTCTTCCAGGCAATTACAAATCCTCCTGACCATCCCAATCGCTTCCTGGGATCACCAGCAAGCAAAACCAATCAAGAACGAGGAGTTTTCATCCCTATAACTCACTGTAAGTCAGCCACGACCTTGGGTTATTTATGAAATCGAATTGTGTAATTCTTGCACATTCATCACATTATAATCACATATTCTTGTTCACCATCACATATGCAAGCTATCTGGAACGTTTAATTGCATTTTTATAGACTGTATGAGATTTCACCATTGTTAGGGTTTGTAGCTTCGATTTGGGATCTTTGTGTACAAGTGAAATTGGGCCATGAAAAGGGCACCATCGTGCCCAGCAGGTCCAGACGAATCTATCCATGGCCTTAGTTTTTACTTAACTTACTTATGCTTGATTTTGAGAAGTTGCAGGGATGTAGCGACGGATGTATGTCCGTAGGTAAAGGTTTTCAACTTTTACCAACGGAACAAGGTTGGGGATGACCTGCGTGGCACCCTTCTATTGGGTCATTTGAATTCTGGCGCCCTTTTTCACGTTATTATATATTATCATTGTTATTCATTCTATATACAAATCAAACAGTTAGCGCAGTTGGTAGCTAGGCGTTGGAAAATGCTTCAGGACCTGGGTTCGAATCCCAGGTCCTCCAATTCTTGCATATTATTTTTCTTTCAGTGATCCAGCATGCACACAGGGCCAAGGATCACCATAGTCCATCATCATCCCATCATCCAAGTGTCAAGAGGCCAGATCTGATGGCCATCAGGCGAGGATCCATCAAAGGCGTTGGTCAAAGAAATGCACTGGATCCAGCAAGTCAACATGGACTACTTTCTTCTTGGGCCAGAAAAGTGTTATCCACACCCCCTAAGTTGTTGGTTTCAGGCCCAAATTCCTTCCTCTTTTCATTTATATTTTATTTAATTAATTTAGTTTATTTATTATACTAACACAAATTAATCTTTCTTTTATAAAAAAATAACATAAAATCAACTTTTCACCAAATTAGGTTTAGATTTATTTTTTATACAAAAATTAATTTAATTAGATTTTAATTTTAGGCAACTTTAATTTCTTTTTGTATAATAAATTAAAATTAATTGGAACAATTAGGGTTTTTGTTTCTAACTCAATTATATTTTCTTTTTTCTTAAAAATAACAAAAAACACAAAATTACGTTAAATAATTGTTTTCTTTAATTAATTTAATTACTAATTATTTTTGTATTTAATTTAAAAAACCATATTCTTTTTTTTCTTAAATATTAAAAACAACAAAAACTTTTTTTACTTCGATTAGGTTAGACGGGGTCAAAACCCTAATTTCTTATCATTCTTAATTTCCTCGCGCACGCTTTATTATTTATTTTTACCATATTAATGTAATTGCCCACAAGTTGTAATAGATTAATTAGGACCTTTTACTTTCATTTATCGCTTTATGTTTAAGGGTTTGTTTTTGGCTATGTAAATACCTGAAGCGTTATAATAGCTTAGCTTTACCTTCCGCACTTTAAATTCCGCAAAATATTAACTGTTAGATGTATGAATAATAGGGATGCATGACAAGAATGTATGATTAATTTTAAAACGGTTAGAAAACCCTAAATTTTCGAAGATAATAAACTTGAAATTGAATCACTCGCACATGCGTACTCCTAGGGTACACTCCCACTTCGGTTGCCTTCGGTAAACGGTCATTAGGTATAGGATGCTTTAGTGGTCGTCCTTTTGTCTCAAAGATCAAAGTTGCCTCGGAATGGTTGCCTCGGATATTTTTGTCTCGAATAATTGATCTTAATACATTAGGATTATTACTAAGACGTCCTAACATTGCTTTAGTGACCGTACGTCCCCTTTCAAATTGACCCTCAAACTCCAACGATGGTGCTACCTACTCACTAATAGTGGGATAACACTATCTAAAGGGAACGAACATCGAACAATTCTTTTTTCGAGTAGGTAGATTAGTTCTTAAGTACTTTCTCAATCCAAACAAACTTTTTCACAATTACACTCTTTTCAAAACAAAGTTTTCAAAAAAAAAACACTTCGTAACACTCTTGAAGACAAAAGCAAGGGTTAAATCGAAGTCAAAACAAAAACTTTTCAAAACACATCAACACAAAGAAGAAATTTTGAAAATGATGAGCAAGTACCTAAGAGCCCGTGGAAAACCACGGATAGAAAGGGTGCTAATACCTCCCCTTTCTATAATTTACCCCCCGTACTCAGAAAATCTCGAAGAAGGAATTTTTCTGTGCTTTTTTCCTTTCCTTGTTGGATAAAATAAAAGTCGGTGGCGACTCTTGCTTACCGCGACATTTTGCGAATACAAACGCAAAACGCAAACCAACATTCCTAAAACAGTTCCGATTATGGCCACCGTATCACAGAACTGGCGACTTTGCTGGGGAAAGATAAGTGGTGTATACCTTAGGATTAGTTCATCATATTGTTTTCTATTGTTTGATTTGATTGGTTTATTTTTGTGGGCTTTGTATTAGAGTTACTATAGATCCTAACCCAGATCCGGGGAACACCTGTTAGGTAAGTAGCAATAAACTATGAGGGAACTGTACGACGTAGACCGATACGGTTAAAGCAGTAGCTACGTTGATGTGACACATTAGTTGGTACCGGTATCCCTTGTGGAGGAACAAGGAGAATATAGGGCTGATATATGGGTCGTTAAGCATCAACTGACCTTAGAACCTATAATTGACCAACTTGGCCATAGGAAGTAGTGAGATAGCCGGTCTCGGTGTAGAGTTTGGAACTGGTTGATACTCGATGCTACACTCATTGAGACCATACTCTCGAGATAGTTCCGGCCGCAAGAAAAGATTGTGTGAGCTGAAACCATGACCGATGGAGGATGGTCAGTGATATTGAGAACCTCTAGAACCCGGTTACTATTATTAGGACAGGTTGAAACAAACTGAACTTCAAGAGGGTAATACCTAGACCCCATGCAAGCCTAAACCTAAGGCTGTTTGTGTGACTTGTGTGCTTTCAACTTGAACTACTTGAGCATTTTTATTATCTGACAACATGAGTTCCTTGTAGGTTTTGTTTGCAGTCCTTATCCAATAACTTGGATTTCTTGTCGGATTTACTTGTTTATATCACCTCGCACTTTTGTTTAAACGCATAGCATACACATCATAACATCATGCCTTAACATTTCCTTAACCATTTCAAGGATCTCAAGGGTTTGTGATGCAGGTTATGGTAAATCAAACGTCTAGCAAGGGGCAAAGGGGATTTATTTTCCTCTAGCCAATGCCGTCTAGAGATAAAAACACGATAACTTGAGTCAGTGGCTATGACTCACTCGATATGGTGAGCTTGACTCTTAAAGAAGGACTCTAAACAACACGAAGTTCATTCAATCAAGCTGCAGTCAAATTCCAACAGTTTCTTGTTTACCCCGTGAGATCCTTGAAAACATCGCATACATATATCATACATATCATTGCATAACAGGACTTCCAATACAAGTCTCTCATGTTCTCGCTGTTTATTTCAGTAATGGCTCTCAAACAAGACAACAGAGATCTTCAAACTCAAGAAGCTTAGTTCAGGGAAATATTCCTAAACCTATCCAAGGGGCAGGAAGAGTTGAAAACACTCCTCGTTGGGAACTTCGTCAAGAAAAGTCCTGAAGACAATAAGGACGAGCGGCTGGAACAACTGCAAGCTGAGGTAATTGCAATAAGAACCCAGATGCTAGGGCAGATGGCTCTTATCCAAGGCTTAGCCCGGCAATAAGAAGAGTTGAGAACCGTTATCAACCAGCTTCATCAAGACCGATACAACAGTGTGAAGCAAACAGTCGAGGCCGGGGACCAAGTCATTAATCAGTCTCCAAGAAGACAAGGGTTTGGTTTGGTGAAGAATGGACCTCTCCAAGTTGCTACTACCTCACGGTCCAACAACAACCTCACCAAAAACAACGGGTTAATCAGAGTAAGCCAGATACACCCAAGAGGCAGTTTACCAAGTTCAACATGCCGCTGTCTCAAGCTTTACAACATATGTTGAGGATGAATCTGGTGAGATTGATAGGACCTCATTCGAATCCCAAGACTTCTTCGCCTAACTACAATCCTAATGCAAGGCACGCATACCACTCCAACAGTCTGGGGCATGATACTGACGACTGTTGGAAGTTGAAATACAAAATTTAAGACCTGATTGATGAAGGAGCATTGGAATTCACACAAGATCGTCAACTGGAATGTTTTTTTCAATCCTCAAAGGCTTACCATTTGAAGTGACAAGTTCTGATAAGAGAGGCTTTTGTTCATTAGAATTTTCAATTTGCAATTTTCTTTTAATTGTTCGAACATCTATTCATGTCAAACTTTGTTACTTTGTCAATGCATTGCATATGTCTGTTTTGAATCAATCCATTCGTATTCACTATACTTAAATTACTTTTCTTTTTGTGATATTTAACTCTCGAACAAAAGCTCTGAGCCTTTAGAGGGAGGATGACGAAAATGATACCACAATCTCTACAGTATGCTTTTGAACAAACCCTGCTGACGATGTACAGACGTTGTTTCAAATCCTAAACAGTGGAGTTATAAGGAAGATAATCCCTAGTCAACCTCTTTGAGCCAAAGAAGTAGTAGTTTTTCTTTTCACACAAGTTAAAACCCTTAATCACAACTTGGGGCAGGGTAGTTTTCTCTGTTAATCCAGGTGCACAATGAATGGCATCAAAGACGTCTTCCCAAAACAAAAGACGGTGATGGTTCCCTATAATCGTCAAGACAGGAACTCATTATCTCTAAAAAATAAAAGCCCATTAAGTCAAAACCTATGAAGGAGACTTAAAAAAAACTGGGGCATCCCGCTGACTGTAATCACAAAAGAAACAATTCAGGAAAAAGACATGGATAATATAATCAAAAAAGAAAGAGGTCCTACAAACTCTCAACAAAAATGACTGCCTGTTCAAAATAAATTGTCAGTATCCGAACCATCACTGGAATATCAGAGCAAAGACTCAAACGGGATCTAAATGCACAATTAGCCGAGTTTAGGACCGAAGAACATCACGAAGAACTGGTGGGTACAAATAAATTTTGAGCCTTTATCCTTTGTTTCTTGAACCGTGAACCAGGCCACTGTATAACCCTTAAAAGCCCTAGCTGGAGCATGGGTTAGTTCGAAAGCATACTATTACAAAAGGTATCCTGACTCCTGTAGGACTTGCTGTAAATCCTGAGTTGACATCACATTTTACAAAATTTGTCTGTTTTACTGAAAAATGCATTTTCAAAAATTTCAAGACAGACATAAGCTTTGCGTTCTTAAAATAACATTGTTTGCATATGACTATTTGTTCAACAACAGAGAAATTCGCACGACGAATATCTAGTGAACAAAAACCTTCTCAATAAAAAGGATCACCTCAAGTGGAAAAAACACTTCCAACCAAGGGGCACGACATGACCATTGTCCATCATCTGGGGCAGTCAAGTCAAGATTCAAGGAATCTCTCAAAGATGCCAAATAGCCAGGGGAAATTCTCCATCTGAGTCACTTGGGGCATTGGACATGAATTCCAGCAACGAATCTTGTATGATCAAACGAACGTCTTCTGGTAGTGTGGCAACATAACACTACCGACAGTGACAACTCCCTACACCCTGAGAGCGCGGACATAGTCAGAAAATACTGCGCATGAACAAAGACCCGCTAGGTTGACTGGCCTAGGAAAAAATAAGGGCATCCTGGAGAACCAAAAGGGTTCAGGAAAAAATTAGGGATAAAAAAAAATATTTGTACACCCGGCAAGTCGAAAACCTGAAAAGGCGGCTTGGGCAAGAAAGGGTATCCCGGTGGACTGAAAATCTGAAAAGACAGTCCAGGGAAAAGTTAGGGATTAAAGCGTACGACTATGTCCCGTTATCTTGTCACTTGCCTATCAGTAGAAGACTTAGCATTCCGATCGGCAGTTATCAAGCACCTCATAAGTCAGAATGATACTCAATCCACAAGGCCTCCGCATGCACTTTCTCCAGCAGATACAGGGGCAGAAAAGTCTTGATACGAAGTCATTGTCATATCCTCAGCATGCGTCCCAGTAACATACACTCCCCCGCAGAGTAAAAGACACCAAAAAGAGAGTGATGTTAGCTCTCCCTAGCTGAGGTTCGCAATCGCGAATGAGTCGGTAAGATTCTCCCCAAGCAGAGTTTATCTATCACCAGCACTGGAAGATTATCCACAGTGGAGTCTGGAAGATTATCCCCAGTAGATTCTAGAAGATTATCCCCAGTGGAGTTTATTTCTTCCACAAACAGAAACTTTATCCCCGACAGTGGTCATCATCTCCAACAACGGTAATTCATCCACGGTCGAGGTTATCTCTCCAAATCAGCAGACCTTCTAGCAGAATATCTCTTCCCCACAGAGTCATTCTCTCACCAATATATTCTCCAGCAGGATTATTCTCCCAATCACCTTCGGTCTGTTAGAACAATGTTTGAATCTACTACCCTATATTTAAGTTTTGATGATAACAAAGTGAAAAGATATAGTATTTATAAGTTTCATGTATGAACTATCTGCTGCCTAAAAGTATTATGTTCTGACTTGCAGATACTCTGATTGATATAAGCAAGATCACATCTATTCAGCATCAGAACTTGATTGCCATATCAGAATGTCAGAATCAGATGATCAACTCACGTACATGCTGAAGCCTGATGAACAAGACTGCGCTCAACACTCTGATAAAGAAACACAATAGTTCATCAGCAGCGAAGCAGAGTCAGAATGAGCCAAGCCAGAACTTGCATTAAGTAAGCAACGGTACTGTGCATTGAAAGCAAATTAATTCCAACGGCCTCATTCCAGACAAGATCTGCTCAATAAGGAAAGTTTGTTATTAGCATTGAATCAAGAATATTGCATCCAACGTTAATTATCTCAGTGCTATATAAACAAGGCTTTGAAGATTGAAATGGCTAATGCTCTCCAAATCTCTACACGCACAAAAGCTCATTATAATATTCTCTCTCAATTTTGCTAAACCACTCACTCTGATATTCTATCATTGTTTAGCAATCTAGTTTCTAAGCTTCAATTTGTGTATACATCACAGTTGTGATAAAGTTTTGTAGAAAACATTCACACACTTAGTTTTATCTCTTTGTAAGAAAGTGTTACCTTGACAAACCGGGTTGTGGTTTGGATCAAGAAGGCTTTAGCAGTTGTTAAAGCAGTCTGTAATATTCAGTTGAATATAGTGGATTAAGACCTCGTTGGAGAGAGGAGAAATCACCTTGAACGGGTGGACTGGAGTAGTTTGAGATCAAACGAACCAGGATAAAAATATCTTGTTCATTGCATTAGATTTCAGTTTTACAATTCAACCCCCCCTTCTTGTGTTTTTCACCACTTCAATTGGCATCAGAGCTCCTGGTTCTGAGCTAAAACACTTAACCGTGTCAGTACAAGATCCAGCGTCAGAAAAACACAATGGCAGGAAACAATTCTCACATCAGCAATGACAACAATGAGGACAGAGACAGATTCAGTGGCAAGCCTCCAGTATTTGATGGAGAAAACTTTGATTACTGGAAAGACAAAATTGAAAGCTTCTTTCTGGCACATGATGCTGATCTGTGGGATATGGTGACAGATGGATACACGCACCCTGTGAATGCAAGTGGTCAGAAGATTGATAGAAAAACAATGTCTGATCAACAAAAGCGTGACTTCAAGAATCACCACAAGGCCAGAACCATCCTCCTCAGCGCCATCTCCTATACTGAGTATGAAAAGATCTCCAACAGAGACACAGCAAAGAATATTTTTGACTCACTCAGAATGACGCATGAGGGCAACGTTCAGGTCAAAGAAACAAAAGCTCTGGCGCTCATTCAGAAGTATGAGGCGTTCAAAATGGAAGAATCTGAATCCATTGAAACCATGTTCTCTAGATTCCAGATTCTGGTAGCTGGTCTCAAAGTTCTGGACAAAGGATACTCTACTGCTGACCACGTCAAGAAAATCATCAGAAGTTTACCCAAGCAGTGGAGACCTATGGTTACAGCTCTGAAGCTAGCTAAAGATCTCAACAAAATCACTCTGGAGGAACTTATCAGCTCCCTCAGAAGTCATGAGATAGAGCTAGAAGCTGATGAGCCTCAGAAGCAAGGTAAGCCTTTAGCATTAAAATCTAACAGAAAATTTGAGTCTAAAGTTTTGCAGGCAGTTGAAGAAACATCTGATGGATCCTCATCAGAAGAAGACGAACTCTCCCTTCTCTCCAGAAGAGTAAATCAACTGTGGAAGCAAAGACAAAGGAAGTTCAGGAATCCCAGAAGATCTGATCAGAACGAGTCTTCTTCCAGATACAGAAGGACAGATTCTTCCTCTGGATACAGAAGATCTGAAGGCTCCTCCAGTAGCAAAAAGCCAAACACCAAAGACATCATCTGCTATGAGTGCAACGAGCAAGGACACTATAAGAGTGACTGCCCAAAGCTTCAGAGGGAAAAGCCCAAAAAGAAGTTTGGAAGAGAGAAGAAGAAAAGTCTCAGGGCTACATGGGATGACTCTGACTCGTCTGAAGCTGACTCAGAATCAGATGATGAAAGCGCAAACATAGCTCTCATGGCTAACATTTCAGAAGATAGTGAAGCTTCTGAATCAGACTCAGAATCAGACACTGAAGAGGTATTTCCTAACTTTGCTGTTAACTTTACAAAGGCTGAACTTGCTGAAAGCCTTAATGAGATTCTGGAACGTTATCAGCAAATTAGAGCTAAATTCAGAGACCTGAAAAGGAATCTTGAATCTGACTCTAATAAGACTGAGAGTCTCAAATTGGAAAATTCTGAGCTGAGAAATAAGATTTCAGAATTAGAAAACACTTTACAAAACTCTCAGAAGGATCCAATTTCTGAAACTCCCAGCAACGCTGATGAGATCATCAAGGAGTATGATCACAGTTTCCAGAAGTTCCTAGCTAAAAGCATAGATAGAAGCAGAATGGCTTCAATGATCTATGGAGTTAGCAGAAACGGCAGGAAAGGAATAGGATACCAAGGTAAGGTTCCTACACCAAAGAATGTCATGGACTTAACCATTAAACACACTCCTCTGAATTCACATTTTGTATATGGTCACACACATGATATCAAATACACTAGCAGTAAGCACTCTGTGAAACCAAAATTCAACCAGATTTTTGGTAAAACTAACAAATCAGGACCCAAGAAAATCTGGGTACCTAAGGATAAAATAATACATGTTGCAGATATCTTTAGCAGCATGTCAGAAACACCAGTCATGGTACCTGGACTCTGGCTGCTCACGACACATGACGGGAAGAAGGCATATGTTCCAAAGCCTGGAACTTAAGCCTGGAGGCCACGTTGGCTTTGGAGGCAATCAAAGGGGAAAATAATTGGCTCTGGAACTGTAGGTAATGGAAATCTTCCCTCTATCAATAATGTTCTGCTAGTAGATGGATTGATGCATAATCTGTTATCCATAAGTCAATTAAGTGATAACGGTTATGATATAATCTTTAATCAAAAATCATGTAAAGCTGTTAGTCAGAAAGATGGGACTATCCTGTTTAATGGTAAGAGGAAAAACAACATTTACAAAATCAAACTTTCTGAACTAAAAAGTCAGAATGTAAAATGTCTTCTGTCTGTTAACAACGAGCAGTGGATCTAGCACAGAAGATTGGGATATGTTAGTATGAGAAGAATATCTCAGATTAACAAACTCAATCTGGTCAGAGGACTTCCTAATTTGAAGTTCAATTCAGATGCTCTGTGTGAAGCATGTCAGAAAGGCAAATTTGCTAAACCTTCTTTTAAATCCAAAAATGTTATTTCTACCTCTAAGCCATTAGAACTTCTGCACATTGACTTATTTGGACCAGTTAAAACTGCCTCAGTCAGTGGTAAGAAGTATGGGTTAGTAATCGTAGATGACTATAGCAGATGGACATGGGTAAAGTTCTTAAGACACAAGGACAAGTCACACTCTGTGTTTGTTACCTTCTGTAACCAAGTTCAGAATGAAAAGGATCTTAGAATCGTTAAAGTCAGAAGTGATCATGGTGGAGAATTTGAAAATAAAGATTTTGAGTCATTCTTTAATGACAGAGGCATTCTGCATGATTTCTCTTGTCCTAGAACTCCCCAACAAAATGGAGTTGTAGAACGAAAGAACAGAACATTGCAAGAAATGGCCAGAACCATGATCAATGAGACAAACGTTGCTAAGACCTTCTGGGCAGAGGCAATAAACACAGCGTGCTACATTCAGAATAGAATCTCAATAAGACCTATTCTGGAAAATACTCCATATGAATTGTGGAAGAACAGAAAGCCCAACATTTCATATTTTCATCCATTTGGATGTACCTGCTTTATATTAAATACAAAGAATTATTTGAACAAGTTTGACTCTAAAGCACAGAAGTGTATTATGTTAGGATACTCTGAACGCTCAAGAGGGTACAGAGTATACAATACAGAAACACAGATTGTGGAAGAATCAATCAGTGTTCGTTTTGATGATAAGCTTGACTCTGACAATTCAAAGCAGAATGAAGTTTTTGCAGGTATAGAAATTGAATTTGCAGGTTCTGAAGACAAGTCATCAGAAGCTCTCAACACAGACATTCCTTCAACGTTTGAAAGGAGCACTGCTAGCAATCCTACAACAGCTGCTGATCAACCTCAGAAGAGATTACTCAGAAGCAGCTTGGATCACCCAGAAGAGACTATCCTAGGAAGAAAGGAAGATCCAATCAGAACAAGAGCAAGCTTCAGAAACTCTGAAGAAACACTTATGGGACTTGTGTCTCTGATTGAACCTTCTTCTATTGATGAAGCACTTCTGGATAATGACTGGATTCTGGAAATGCAAGAAGAGCTGAATCAATTCACCAGAAACGACGTATGGGATCTCGTTCCCATACCAAAAGGATTCAACGTCATTGGAACAAGATGGGTGTTCAGAAACAAGCTAAATGAACAAGGTGAAGTCATCAGAAACAAGGCACGACTGGTTGCACAAGGTTATAGTCAGCAAGAGGGGATAGACTATACAGAAACCTTTGCCCCATTCGCCAGGTTAGAATCTATCAGACTTTTAATTTCATTTGCTGTTAATAGAGGCATCACTCTGTATCAGATGGATGTCAAAAGTGCATTCTTAAATGGTTATATAGAAGAAGAAGTTTATGTACACCAACCCCCAGGTTTTGAAAATACAAAACATCCAGAACATGTTTTCAAACTAAAGGAGTCACTGTATGGTCTGAAACAAGCTCCCAGAGCTTGGTATGAAAGGCTAAGTAACTTTCTGCTGGAAAATGAATTCACCAGAGGGAAGGTGGACACTACTCTATTCTGTAAATCAGTTAAGAGTGACATCTTAGTCTGTCAAATTTATGTTGATGATATTATTTTTGGTTCTACTAATCCTTCTCTTGGAAGAAAATTTGCTAAGTGTATGCAGGCAGAATTTGAGATGAGCCTCATGGGGGAACTGAAATTCTTTCTAGGAATTCAGATCAATCAAACTCCAGAAGGAACTTACATTCATCAGAGCAAATACATCAGAGATCTTCTGAAGAAATTTGATCTCTCAGAATGTAAGCCATCAAAGATTCCAATGCATCCCACGTGCATTCTGGAAAGAGAAGAGGTAAGCAAAAATGTAGAACAGAAAGTCTACAGAGGTATGATTGGTTCTCTCCTCTATCTGACTGCTTCAAGACCTGACATATTATTCAGTGTTTGTATCTGTGCTAGATTCCAATCAGATCCTAGAGAATCTCACTTAACAGCTGTTAAGCGAATTTTCAAGTATCTGAAAGGTACTACTAATCTGGGTTTGTTTTATAGAAAATCTAGTGATTACAGCTTAGTAGGCTACTGTGATGCTGATTTTGCTGGAGACGGAGTGGAACGTAAAAGTACTTCTGGAACCTGCCAGTTTCTGGGAGAAAATCTGATCTCTTGGTCCAGCAAAAGGCAATCAACAATTGCTCTGTCAACAGCAGAAGCTGAGTACATAGCAGCAGCAGGTTGTAGCACACAAATGCTCTGGATGAAAAGTCAGCTTGAAGACTTCCAGATTTTTGAGAGTAACATTCCTATACTTTGTGATAATACTTCTGCTATTTGCTTAAGTAAGAATCCCATTTTACATTCTAGAGCTAAGCATATAGAAATAAAACATCACTTCATTAGGGACTATATTCAGAAAGGTATTTTGAACTTAAAATTTATAGATACAGACCATCAATGGGCTGATATCTTTACTAAACCCCTTTCAGAAGATAGGTTCAATTTCATTCTGAAACATCTCAGCATGAAAGTGTGTCCAGAGTGAAAACGTTTTAATTCCATATATTTACCTTCAGAATGTAATTATTTTACTGTGAACTTCTGATCAATCTCTTTTCAGAAAGATAGAACATGCAGATTGTATCAGATGCAAGTCTAAAGATCTGAGAGTCTAAGCTCAAAGACAGACGTGCTGATCACTACATCAAACAAGTGTCATCTAATCATCAGCATATCTCTGAAGCAGAACGCGTGCACGCTTCTGAGAAGGCAAAGCGCTGATTGGGTGCATTGAGACACATGTCTGGTAACCGTTTTTAAGTATCTTTCTCAAATCCCCCAAAATCAGCAAGCATTTAATGAAAAGTAATCATGCTTTTAAAATGCAATCATGATTTTTCTCTCTCTTAAAAAACGTTTATCTTTTCAAAACAGTTTAAAAACTCTATTTTGAGCACATTAATCTCTCATTCTCATTCTTTACGCTTTCTCACAAACACTCAAGCATTTTTCTGCATATTTCTGTGTTCATCTCTTGCAACCTATTTTCCTCAGTCTATTCTCAAAACCCTTTTAGTGTGAACATGGAAACCTCCAGCAGCGCTTCTGCAGGTCCTCATAAGAAAGCATCATCTGAGCAATATTAAGTGCCACACAGAACTCTCCTCACTCCTGTGAAGAATCTTGAAGTGCTTTCTGAATTAATCATTGATTTTGAAAGCTTGAAGGAGAACGGTTTTGACCTAACTGAAGAAGTTAGGGCTCAGAAGTGGGAAAGGTATTTCGATAGGTTGGTTGGACCAACATTCCCAATGCTTGTCAAGGAATTCTGGATTCACGCCAAGGCTTCAACACATATAGTCACCTCCTTTGTTTTGGGGAAGAAGATTGTGATCACTGAGGATCACATTGCAAGGCTAATCGGTCACAGTGGCGGTGGTGTCCGTTGTGTGGACATGGCTGAAAGATGTGCTGATGTAGGTGTGATAGCTGCAAGGATTTTCACTCTTGGGGTGCCCAGCAGCAAGATTAAAGATTTGAAGGATCATTACAGAGTGTGGGCTAAGATAATTCTGGGTTGCTTCAACCACAAGAAACCAACCAGTTCTCCTGATTACATAAATGTGGATCAGCAGTTTCTGATCTACTTTATTGATCAGAAGGTAAAGATCAATCTGGCTCACTTCCTGTTCAACCACCTCAGAACAAGTGTGAAAGAAACAAGGGAAGAAGAAAGAACCAAGAGGGATTGGATACCTTTTGGAAGGCTGATATCAGATATTCTGACAGAGAATAGGCTGATTGAGCATCTGATAGAAGCGCAAGAGCTAAGCGCTATTGAACCAACAATTGGGAAACCTCTGAATGCAAAGAACTTGAAGAAGATGAAGCTGATAGAAAATATTCAGAAGGAACCCAGAGCCACTTATATTGCTGATATCTCCAGCAGAAGAGTGCCTCTGAGTGACTTTCCGTTATTTTCTGAAATTGAATCCAAACCAGAGGTGATTCTCAGGTACTTGGATGCATGCAAGGCAGATGGTACAGATCCAAATCTAAATATCAGAGATCTGCATCAACCTCAACCAGAAGTGACTCTGAAGAAGACGAAGAAGAGGAAGGCACCATCAGAGGGATCATCCCAGCAGACACCCAGGAAAAGAGGTAATTCATCTGCTGCCCCTGTTTTAAATTCTTCTACTATTCCAGCATCTATCCCTCCTCAAACCTCTCATAGAATCTCAATCCCTATCCCTACCATAGACGAAACTGTACAAGAAGAAGACCCTTCTGAGGCATTAAAACTCAGAAGACCCAGAATAAAACATCCCAAACAACCAACAATCTCAACAACATCAGTAATTGACCAAGTGCTGTCTGATATTGATCAACACACCTCTGATCAACCAAACTCTGAACCACAAACTGTTCCCCCTCCACAACCAGAACCACAACAATCTGCTGAAGAACCACAACAACAACAACCACTCTCATCAATTCCAGAAGAACCCCTGATCCCTGAACAATCAGAAATTCCAACTCCCTCTCCCCAACCTGAAATTAATCCACCATCACCACAAACAGAGTTTCATCACTCTGAAACTCCTTCCCCTCATCAATCTGAACCTCATTCACCTCAACCATCACCGCTGGCAATCCAATTTCCATGTGGCACAACAGTTATCATGCCCCAGTTACCATCCTCACCAGAATCTACACCACCAAATACTCCCAAAACACCACCCAGTCCAATCGTAATCTCTGATTCTGATACTCCACCTCCAAAACAAACAGCTGCCCAGAAAACCTCCGAAAACCCCAGCAGGACTTTCATAGACTTAACCAGTCTTGACCGTCTTGCTGATCTGAAACACAAAATTGCCATTCCAAAACCAAAACAACCAGATTTTGGCTCTGGTATTATGAATTTTGAAACAGGTGTGCTGCAATGGATTTCTTCTTTGAAGCAAGTCTGTCCTAGTATGATTGACCCAGCTGCTTCTGATCAGCTCTGGTCACAATTCAGACTTTGGGTACGTGCTGAAGCCCTCAAGTTGCAGGATATCAACTATGAGCAGGCACAACAGAACTTCAGCAAGCTGCTGAAGGAAGTTGAAAGTCAGCTGCCTCAGGAAGCTGTGCTCCCTCTGGATAGTGAACCTTGGTCTGAGAAACAGCAAGCTGCAAAGGTGCAATCAGAAGAAGACAAGACCATTCAAGCTGAAGAAAGTCAAGCAGAGGATGTTGCTGAAAGTTCTCAGAAGCCTCCTGCTTCTGATGCTTCTCAAGCTGCCTTGGACAGGCAGACTCTGGAAGAACTAAGGCTGAATGACATGCGTCTGCAGCAGCAGATGGATGAAAGCGATCAGAAGATGAAAGAAAGAATGGATGTGCAGGATAGCAAGATTGACACTGTTGTCAGCATGGTGTACAAGCAGAATGAGACTGCTGAAAAGATCCAAGCCATGCTGGAGAACCTGTTTACACGCTTGCCTCCTCAACCTTAATCTTTTTTTCATGACCTTTTTCATGTTTTCCTTGATTTTCTGATGTACTGGTTGAATATGTTTTGTAATATTTTCTTGTTTTGATTCTGAACTCTCTCAATATGATTAGTTTTTCTGATCTTAATTGTTTTAGCACATCACCAACACTTTTTGATTGCTGACAAAAAGGGGGAGAACAAGAACGATATTTTAATCAATAACGGCTAATCAGACAGAAATTCTCAAACATTCTAACTCCATTACTTGAAAATGTTTTTCTGTTGCTTAAAGTCTACAGGTACAAGGAAGCTCCTGGACACTCTGAAGACTAGAAACTCTGAAGCTCTGATCACTATGAAGTTCTGATCCGCTCTGATATTCTGATCCAAAGCAAAGCTCTGACAAGAAAAACTCTGAAGCTCTGCTCTGACATAAAGCTTCTGATAAGTCAAAAGGCTCTAATACTCTGATGTTCAAAGAAAGGCAAAAAGATCTGATCCTGAAGAACACGTGAAATCAAAGGGAAGTAATAAACTCAGGGGGAGTATCCCTCAACTCTGATATCTCTTTACTCCTTATCCTTTTACTTCTTATTCTGATACATATTCCAGATACCTTTTCACGTTATTCTCATTTAAAATATCTAGTTTTTGTCATCATCAAAAAGGGGGAGATTGTTAGAACAATGTTTGAATCTACTACCCTATATTTAAGTTTTGATGATAACAAAGTGAAAAGATATAGTATTTATAAGTTTCATGTATGAACTATCTGCTGCCTAAAAGTATTATGTTCTGACTTGCAGATACTCTGATTGATATAAGCAAGATCACATCTATTCAGCATCAGAACTTGATTGCCATATCAGAATGTCAGAATCAGATGATCAACTCACGTACATGCTGAAGCCTAATGAACAAGACTGCGCTCAACACTCTGATAAAGAAACACAACAGTTCATCAGCAGCGAAGCTGAGTCAGAATGAGCCAAGCCAGAACTTGCATTAAGTAAGCAACGGTACTGTGCATTGAAAGCAAATTAATTCCAACGGCCTCATTCCAGACAAGATCTGCTCAATAAGGAAAGTTTGTTATTAGCATTGAATCAAGAATATTGCATCCAACATTAATTATCTCAGTGCTATATAAACAAGGCTTTGAAGATTGAAATGGCTAATGCTCTCCAAATCTCTACACGCACAAAAGCTCATTATAATCTTCTCTCTCAGTTTTGCTAAACCACTCACTCTGATATTCTATCATTGTTTAGCAATCTAGTTTCTAAGCTTCAATTTGTGTATACATCATAGTTGTGATAAAGTTTTGTAGAAAACATTCACACACTTAGTTTTATCTCTTTGTAAGAAAGTGTTACCTTGACAAACCGGGTTGTGGTTTGGATCAAGAAGGCTTTAGCAGTTGTTAAAGCAGTCTGTAATATTCAGTTGAATATAGTGGATTAAGACCTCGTTGTAGAGAGGCGAAATCACCTTGAACGGGTGGACTGGAGTAGTTTGAGATCAAACGAACCAGGATAAAAATATCTTGTTCATTGCATTAGATTTCAGTTTTACAATTCAACCCCCCCTTCTTGTGTTTTTCACCACTTCACGGTCGTCATCCCCAGCGAACGAAAATCTTTCATTCTCCAGCAGCCATCTGGGATTTATTTTCCCAACTAGAGAATATCATAAAAACATTGCATGTCCATACATCATGACATGCATATACGCACCATACAGCACAATCTCATTTATTTTGAGAACATCATTGCTTGATACATGTCATGCATTACATATGGCTAACCTTTACCTTTCAGGAAAGTACAATCATCCTCACAAAGTTCAAGCTATGAAGCCCGGATCCGACCAGATAGTATCTTGATTTCTACAGCATATTGTGAAGCCCGGATTACGACCAGATAACAATATCAGACTACCACGAAGCCTGGATTACGACCAGATAGTGGTATCTCTTAAAAGTAAGCTATGAAGCCTGGATTCGACCAGATAATAGTTTAATCCCCAGCAAGCCGTGAAGCCCGGATTACGACCGAATAGCAGCTCAGCAAGCACCATGAAGTCTGGATTCGACCAGATAGTGGTATATCATAAACACAAGCCATGAAGCCCGGATTACAACCGAATAACAGCTCAACAAGTTATTGTGAAGCCATGATTACGACCAGATAGAAATACAAGACCATGAAGCCTGGATTACGACCAGATAATGGTAGAAGACGTTGTGAAGCCTGAATTACGACCAGATAGTAACCAAGAGTACTAGGAAGCCTGGATTACGACCAGATAATGGTAGAAGACGTTGTGAAGCCTGGATTACGACCAGATAGCAACCATGAATACTATAAAGCCTGGATTACGACCAGATAGTGGTATATCTTTAACACAAGTTATGAAGCCCGGATTACGACCGGGTAGTATCTTGATTTCCTCCGAACACCATGAAGCCTGGATTCGACCAGATAATGGTATAAAGCATCGTCAAGCCTGGATTATGACCAGCTAGGGGTAAAAGACACTGAAGCCTGGATTACGACCAGATAACAGTAAGGTACACTGTGAAGCTTGGATTACGACCAAATAGCAGTTTACCCGGCTAATTACTATGAAGCCTGGCAGCGATCGGATAACCACTTGATTTTCTTCTGAAGCCTGGATTACGACCAGATAAGAAGTAAGGTATTATGAAGCCTGGATTACAACCAGATAGCAGTAAAAGAAACCATGAAGCCTGGATTCAAACAGATAATGATATAAAGCATCGTAAAGCCTGGATTACGACCAGATAACGATAAAAAGACTGAAGCCTGGATTACAACCAGATAATAGTACAAGACGTTGTGAAGCTTGGATTTCGACCAAATAGCAGCTTACTTGGACAGTTACTAAGAAGCCCGGAGTCGGCTGGATATTAGTGTGCCCTAAATTCAAGTTGAAGCCCGGATGCGACCGGATAACAACTTAATTCCTTCTGAAGCCTGGATTACGACCAGATAAGAATTGAGAATTTGTGAAGCCTGGATTACGACTGGATAACAAGTTTAATCTCATCCCCCAGTAAAGTCACTATAAAGCCTGGATTACGACCAGATAGCAGTCAGCCTTATCAATATGAAGCCTGGATTACGACCAGATAGTAGTTCATTCTCACCTCTTCAACTAAGAGACGATTCCTCAATAGAATAACAGACGACTGAAACTCCTAAAATTCAACTTTTCTCAAGAAGCAGAAACGATTTCTCGATAGAATAACGGGCGACTGAAGCTCCTAAAATTCTATTTCTCCCAAAACAAAGAACAACATTCCCCAGCGGAATCTTCCTCAACAACAGGTATACAAGCTCTCGCTAAGGAATCTCTTATGCGATCGACACTCTTTTGGATGGCATCTTTAAGCCCATCTCCTATCATTCATTTCCAAATGGCATCTGTAAGCTCATTCCCGACATCACAAGACAAGTACCACTTCATGCGAGTGCAAATTTCTGGGCACTCTAGTGTTCAATCATCTTCCACCTTCAGATCACAAAATGCAGACAAGCCAATCTAAATCTTAAGGTTTAAGAATATTGAACAGGGGCAGCTATTGTACCTCAAAATTTTCCCTCCCATATTTCTCAAAACATGTCAAGAAAGATCCTTAAGTTGCTCAAGGAAGTCCAAGGGTTGACCATACAAGCTCTCTCCTAAGGCAGTCTACCTCAAATTAGGGTTTCATGTTGCATCAAGATACTTGAGTCCAAGGGATCCCAAATGCTCACCATTGTCCTAATATGTTCTCAAGATCATCCATGTCAAGTTTCAAGCCCTACAGAGAAAGTTTGCTCAGTCAACTACTCAAAGGCCTGAAAATCGACTTTGCTAGGGCAAAAGTCAACTGTGGCCCACATACAGTCAAACTTCAAGATTTTTGGTCAACATCCTCATTTTGAAGTACATTTCATCGTTTTATCAAGGGTTGATCATGATTCATCATGGATTGCTCATAATTCATCAAGAACCAAAAGTTGCTAAATTAGGGTTTTGTAGGAAAAGTCAACTCAACTTTGACCAAGCATAACTTTCTCATACTTTATGAGAAATGACACATTCAAAGCTAATTCTTAAGAGGATGCAATTCTCTACGAACCATCTTCAGCTCCCAAGTTAAAAATATGCACTCACAAGAAGTTATGAATTTTGACATTATAGGTCATTTTGAAAAGTCAACAAAAACACCTTTTTTGTCAAAGCTTCATACATGAACATGGAATACCAAATTGATATATGACCAAAAGGGTTGATTAGAGTACTTCTCAAGCTTTCCAAAAAGTCCAAGAACACCTTCAAAGATTCAAAATTGAGGAAGTTATGCATTGGTGAATTTGACCCTTTTTGCAAAATTGTCAAAAGTCAACTATGCCTAAAATTGCAATTTTTGCCAAATGGGCCTAACTTTTTGCACTTGTATTGAGTTGGTAGCATGGTCCACGAGCCCTAGCTCTTGCCACTTGTCTTTATCTTATTTTTTATTATTTATTTTGATTTTTATTTGAATTAAATCAAGTTTAATCAAAACAAATCATAGAAAATCCAAAACATTGAAATCCAAAGATGTTGTACATGTTTCAGGTCCTACATCCAACTAGCATAAGATTGGAATCGTGCAAAGCATTGGTGTGCACAAAAAGATTGAATTTGGCTATTTTTGGAAAAGGTATTCAAAGGAATCAAATCAAGATCAAAATCAATAATGGAGGAAGATTGAGCACACTTTTTCAACCCTAATCCAATCCTTGATATATGTTGAACATTTGCAGACCTAAAACAAGGCTAGAGAGAGGCGCATAAGGTCAGAACAAACTTGCAAAAAAAAAGAAAAGTGTTGAGTTGAATTTATTCTTCCAGGCAATTACAAAGCCTCCTGACCATCCCAATCGCTTCCTGGGATCACCAGCAAGCAAAACCAATCAAGAACGAGGAGTTTTCATCCCTATAACTCACTGTAAGTCAGCCACGACCTTGGGTTATTTTTGAAATCGAATTGTGTAATTCTTGCACATTCATCACATTCTAATCACATATTCTTGTTCACCATCACATATGCAAGCTATCTGGAACGTTTAATTGCATTTTTATAGACTGTATGAGATTTCACCATTGTTAGGGTTTGTAGCTTCGATTTGGGATCTTTGTGTACAAGTGAAATTGGGCCATGAAAAGGGCACCATCATGCCCAGCAGGTCCAGACGAATCTATCCATGGCCTTTGTTTTTATTTAGCTTGCTTATGCTTGATTTTGAGAAGTTACAGGGATGTAGCGACGGACGTATGTCCGTAGGTAAAGGTTTTCAACTTTTACCAACAGAACAAGGTTGGGGAGGACCTGCGTAGCACCCTTCTATTGGATCATTTGAATTCTGGCGCCCTTTTTCACGTTATTATATATTATCATTATTATTCATTCTATATACAAATCAAACAGCTAGCGCAGTTGGTAGCCAGGCATTGGAAAATGCTTCAGGACCTGGGTTCGAATCCCAGGTCCTCCAATTCTTGCATATTATTTTTCTTTCAGTGATCCAGCACACACACAGGGCCAAGGACCACCATAGTCCATCATCATCCCATCAACCAAGTGTCAAGAGGCCAGATCTGATGGCCATCAGGCGAGGATCCATCAAAGGCGTTGGTCAAAGCAATGCACTGGATCCAGCAAGTCAACATGGACTACTTTCTTCTTGGGCCAGAAAAGTGCTATCCACACCCCCCAAGTTGCTGGTTTCAGGCCCAAATTCCTTCCTCTTTTCATTTATATTTTATTGAATTAATTTAGTTTATTTATTTTACTAACACAAATTAATCTTTCTTTTATAAAAAAATCACATAAAATCAACTTTTCACCAAATTAGGTTTAGATTTATTTTTTATACAAAAATTAATTTAATTAGATTTTAATTTTAGGTAACTTTAATTTTTTTTTTGTATAATAAATTAAAATTAATTAGAACAATTAGGGTTTTCGTTTCTAACTCAATTATATTTTCTTTTTTCTTAAAAATAACCAAAAACACAAAATTAGGTTAAATAATTGTTTTCTTTAATTAATTTAATTACTAATTATTTTTGTATTTAATTTAAAAAACCATATTCTTTTTTTTTCTTAAATATTAAAAACAACAAAAACTTTTTTTCCTTCGATTAGGTTAGACGGGGTCAAAACCCTAATTTCTTATCGTTCTTAATTTCCTCGCGCGCGCTTTATTATTTATTTTTACCATATTAATATAATTGCCCACAAGTTGTAATAGATTAATTAGGACCTTTTACTTTCATTTATCGCTTTATGTTTAAGGGTTTGTTTTTGGCTATGTAAATACCTGAAGCCTTGTAATAGCTTAGCTTTACCTTCCGCACTTTAAATTCCGCAAAATATTAACTGTTAGATGTATGAATAATAGGGATGCATGACAAGAATGTATGATTAATTTTAAAACGATTAGCAAACACTAAATGTGCAAAGATAATAAACTTGAAATTGAATCACTCGCACATGCGCACTCCTAGGGTACACTCCCACTTCGGTTGCCTTCGGTAAACGATCATTAGGTATACGATGCTTTAGTGGTCGTCCTTTTGTTTCAAAGATCAAATTTGCCTCGGAATGGTTGCCTCAGATATTTTTGCCTCGAATAATTGATCTTAAGACATTAGGATTATTACTAAGACGTCCTAACATTGCTTTAGTGACCGTACGTCCCCTTTCGAATTGACCCTCAAACTCCAACGGTGGTGCTACCTACTCACTAATAGTGGGATAACACTGTCTAAAGGGAACGAACATAGAACAATTCTTTTTTCGAGTAGGTAGATTAGTTCTTAAGTACTTGCTCAATCCAAAAAAACTTTTTCACACTTACACTCTTTTTAAAACAAAGTTTTCAAAAAAAAAACACTTCGTAACACTCTTGAAGACAGAAGCAAGGGTTAAGTCAAAGTCAAAACAAAAACTTTTCAAATCACACCAACACATAGAAGCAATTTTGAAAATGATAAGCAAGTACCTATGAGCCCGTGGAAAACCACAGATAGAAAGGGTGCTAATACTTTCCCTTTCTATAATCTACCCCCTGTACTCAGAAAATCTCGAAAAAGGAATTTTTCTGTGCTTTTTTCCTTTCCTTGTTGGATAAAATAAAAGTCGGTGGTGACTCTTGCTTACCGCGACATTTTGCGAATACAAACGCAAAATGAAAACCAGCATTCCTAAAACAGTTCCGGTTCTAGACACCGTATCACAGGTTCGGTAAAAAATTAGGGATGAAAACAAAAAATATATGTACACCCGGCAAGCCAAAAACCTGAAAAGGCGGCTTGGGAAACAAAGCGTATCCCGGTGGACTGAAAACCCGAAAGGGAGGTCCAGGCAAAAGTTAGGGATTTGAAGCGTATCACTATGTCCCATTGGATCACCTTGCGACCAGACTTCAGTATTAACTATCAAGCTCAAACGGCACCGATTAATCCAGTCAGCTTTAGACAAGTATCAAAGTGGTGTGACGCTCGAAGACATAAGGGAAATAGCAGAATTGAAACCCAATGGGATTATTACACATAGTTGTTTTCTTATCTTTGTACATTAATTTGTATAGTCTTCACTCTCACGGCGGTGTTGTCCTACTAGAACGTCAGCCTCTTTATACACAACGCATGTTATAGGCAAACTTCAGAAATCAATACAAATCGTTTCTTTGGAAGTACAAAACTGTTTGTTTTTCTTTTTCTTTTTCCTGTTTTGTTATGCAAAAACCTCCAATGACTTATTCTTGAGACATGAATTTTAATATGATTGCTATTCACAAATATTTGCATAAGAAACAGAAGGATAGTTGCTCATGACTTAAGTAACAGGGCAAAGTCTATAAAACCATTTCAATCCCCGACAGTTACTCTGTTTAGCTTGGTACAGGGGCAGAGACAGTTTAAGGAGAAGTCACCATTACATGAGACCCCGTGACATCTACACACCTCACAGAGTAGAGGCAACCAAAAGTTTTGATCTCAACTTCCCCAAACAGGAGTTACTTTCCCCAAAAAGTTCCTTCAGAAAGCTGAAATCTGTATTCCCCAGCCGAGTTTTATAATCGCAAACAGTTTATAAAGCTTTCTCCCGAGCAGAGTTTATTTCTCTGACTGCGGAACCTCCTCCTGAGCAGAGTTTATTTATATGAATGCAGAATCCCAATCCTTAACAGAGTTTATTCCTCCAGTTACGGAAGTTCATCCCCCAGTGGGTTTTATTTCTACGAATCGGCAGAATATTCCAGCAAAGCATCTCCTCTCTTAAACAAAGTTATTCCCCCACAGAGTTATTTTTAGGTAGAGTCTCTCCCCGGAAGGATATTCACAAAGAGAAAGAAATAAATCCCCAGCATAGTCATCTCCATTCACCACCCCCAACGGAAATGAAGAATTCAACTTCCCAATGCTCATCAACAGCAGTCCGGGATTTATTTTCCCCGACTAAGAAGTACCACAATAGCATCCCATATGCATACATCATGGCATGTGCATACATATTGCGTACAACACAATCTCATTTATTTTGAGAACATCATCACAATTCATTTCATACATCATGACATTGCATACGACTAACTATTTACCTTTCAGGGAAAAGATCAAATCAACAAGCTACGTCTAACAAAGGGTTATTCCAGGATTTTCCTCAGGAAGATGTCCTCACAAGTTTTCTCTGGATCATCCAGATCGACACTAAGATCCCTCTGATTACTATTCCAGTTGAAGATACTTCAAGACTTTTGTCTGGGTAAGTTGAATCGCTACTAAGATTCTCCTTATTATTATTCCAGTCAAAGTTAACCCAAGATTTTCCTTGGGTCAGATAGGTCGACACTAAGATCTCTCTGATTACCATTCCAGTTGAAGATATTCCAAGACTTTCGTCTTGATCGGTGAATAGATACTAAGACTCTCCTGATTACTATACCAGTTAAAGTTAACCTAAGATTTTCTCTGGATCATCCAGATTAACACTAAGATCTCTCTGATTAATATGCCAGTGGAAGATATTCCAAGACTTTCGTCTGGGTCAGTTCAATCGCTACTAAGATTCTCCTGGTTACTATGCCAGTCAAAGTTAATCCGAGACCTTTCTCTGGTTTAGTCAAATAGATACTAAGATTTCTATCCTAGTTGAAAACAATCCAAGACCTTTCTTTGGTCCAGTCAAGTCGATACTAAGATTTCTATTCCAATTAAAGAAGCTATGAAGCCCGGAAACTGACCGGATAATAGTCAATCAACAATTCAAGACACTGTGAAGCCTGGATCCTGACCAGATAACAATTTAATCTCATCTCCCCAGTAAGTTACTGTGAAGCCTGGAATATGACCAGATAGCAGTCAACCTTATTATCCTCAGCAAGCCACTGTAAAGCCTGGATTCTGACCAGATAGCAGTTCATTTCCGTCTCTTCAATCAAGTGATGACTCCCAGTAGAGTAACGGACAACTAAAGCTTCTAAAACTCTATGTTCCAAGACAGAGACCAACATTCCTCAATGGAGTCCTCTCTAACAGCAAAAGTAGGAATTCCCACAAAGGGATATCTCATGAAATCATCATTGTTCTAGATGGCATCTTTAAGCCCATCTCCGACGACTCTCCGTTATATTCTGATGGCATCTTTAAGCCCATCTCTGATGATCTTCTGTCATCTTTTACAAATGGCACATATAAGCCCATTCCTAATACTATCTACATAGTCAAGAATCATCTCAGACGAGTGCAAATTTCAGGGAACTTTAGTGTTTAATCCTCTTCCACCTCCCGATCACGAAAGGCAGACTATCCAATCTACATCCTCAGGTTTAAGAATATTAAACAGGGGCAGCTGTTGTACCCCAAAATTTGCCCTCTCGTGTTTTTCCAAGATTTTCCTATTGCATAGGTGGTTACAAACCTTTGCCCAAAGACAGGGAAATTTTTCAATGATGGTTAAGTATCCTTCGATTGGCACCTACAAAATTCCCTTTGATTGGCATCTTCAAAGTGCCTTTTAATTGGCATCTCCAAAGTTCCTTTTGATTGGCATCTCCAAAATGCCTTTCGACTGAAATCTACATAACGTCCTTCGATTGACATCTACATAGAGTCCTTCGATTGACATCTACATAGCGTCCTTCGATTGACATCTGCAAAAGGCCTTTTGATTGGCCTCATGACAAGCCTTTCGATGGCCAATGTGTCAAAGCCTTCTGATTGGCATGGCCATGGATCCTTCGACTTAGCATTGTGTCAAAGCCTTCTGATTAGCAGGGCAAGGGATCCTTCGATTTAGCATTGTGTAAAAGCAGCTTCAACAGGCATGTTAACTGTGTCCTTCGATTGGCCTCATGATAAGCCTTTCGATTGGCGTAGCTAAGGAATCTCCGATTGACATTCCAATAAATACCTTTCAATTGGTATTTAGACAAGGGCCATTCGAAGAACTCCTTCCAGGACATTCGAAAGAGGCCATCAAGAGGGCGCTCGGGAAATATGTCCAGACCAGATTCTTGCCTTGTTTGTTCACAATTCCACAAGAGTTGATTCGACCAGGGAATTCTCTTCACAAGGACAGGAAATTGAAGCAAAGGGTGGTCCAATCGAAGGAGCCCTAGTACTAAAGCTGACGTGATTCAAAGTCACAACCATCAAGGAAAACCAAGTTCTGATAAGGAAAGTCTTGATTGGCTCGAATTGGAGTTTAAGGCTGGTAAGAAAGGCAGATTCGAAGGAATGAAGATGGGATTCGTTCCAAAACAAGCCAGAAATCTCACAATCTAAAGAAGATTTTCTCATCAAATAAAGAGTAAAACGGGCTGGCAAATCAAAGGGAAAACGTGTTGGAAAAAACACAAGATTTGGCCCATTTTAGAAACAAAAAATACAAGACAAATCAAATCTTTTCTCACTCAATCTTCAAGGTTCAGTTCAATTTTGTTAACCTAATTCATTCTAATATATATATGCATAACAAACCCTGATCATAAAAGGAGGAATTGGCCATGTAGAACACCCACAAGACTGCTCAAAATTTTGACAAAAAGTGGTGATCGAGTTTTGCTCTAGAGGGAGATTCAAGGCATTTCAAAGGCTGCAATCTGTTCCTTGGCGTATTTGGAAGCTATCTGGACCACTCTCACACGTCAACACATCAAGAAATAGTCTATACATGCATGATAAATGAATTCTAAATATACAGTCATGTTTGTATAATCATGTAGAACATGTCTGCATAATTAATTGTATGTATTGATGCATATTTGACTGAATTCCATTATTAGGGTTTCAAGGTTCTTTTTAGGGTCTTTCGTTTCAGGAAAAAGCAGGGAAAAAGATGAGTACCATTGTACTCACGAGACCAACCCCAACTCATCTGTATATTTGGTTTGAATTTATATTGTCTGGTGTTGATTTTTGAGAATTGCAGGTTTGTAGCTACAACGTTGTCTGTAGGTAAAAGCCTTAGGCTAAAAGGACATTCCCAACGAGGAAGACCATGGTCTGTCCAAACCTGAGTGGCCCATTTGAATTTTGCGTGTTCTATTTATTACACTAACTTTTCATCACATATAATATAAGTTGTTTGTTTATATTAACGATTGAACAATTGGCTCAGTGGAAAAGGGAAAGGTTTTCAAAGCGCATGTGTGTAGGAGTTCAGTGGTTCAATCCCTGCTTCCTACATGTTATTTTTCTTAACAATCCTTTGCAGATCCCATGATATCCTTCCAAGCGCACACACCATAGGCCTCTAGATCCTCATCCTTGGATCAATCAGCTCCCAGATCTAATGCTTCTAATGAAGCTCCCCATGGTGGACACTCCTGGCACAACTACACTGAATCACACGCAGCTATGGGCCAACTGGATTAGGCTTTGGATAAAAATTCAGCATGCACCCTCCAACATGGGTTTACACCCCTCAGGCCCATTCTTTTCCTTTTTTATTTAATTCTCTTTTGTTATCTAATTATTTCAATTATTTTTTTATTTCAAATCAATTTTTTCATAAAAATCAGAAAATGATCACAAAAACTAGGATTTAGTTTTTTTCAATAAATTAATTTTTGTAAATTAATTAATTCCAACAATTTTAATTTGTTTCATTCATTAAAATTAATTAGAAAAAATTAGATCATACTTCAAATCTTTTTTTCAAAAATCCCAAAAATATTTTCAATGATCAAATTAGGTTTTTTAGGGTTTCAAACTTATTTCATTTTTTTATTCTCACGCTTAATTATTTTAGTCGTACGATTAATTTTTACTATTGATGTAACTGCATCCGGTTTGTAATAGCTTAATTAGGGTTTTATTTCCGCATTTTACTTTCAGTCAATTCCTTATGTATCTACACAAAAGCCTTGTAATAGCTTAGGGCCTTTATTTCTCTCTTTTATATTTTATATTCTTGTATATAATTTCTAGCAACCTAGGCATGTATGAGTAATTAATCAATAGATCACTAAATTCAAGATAAATATATTTGAAAAAGCACACTTTTGCACATGTGCACCCCTAGGGTATTTCCCACTTTGGTTGCCTCGGAAACAATGGTCATGTCCCTCGAACATAGGGATACTCCTAGCAAAGACCCTCAATTTAAAATCATCATAAAGATCATATACCCTAAATGTCCCTCGAGTTGCCTACGAGAAATGATCTTATGATGATAGTCCCTTCAAAATGATAAGGTATCCTTACATGTTGCCTTCAATGACCATTACGTCCCTTTCGATAGTCCCTCAACATCCAACGACTAGGGTTACCTACTCAGTAATAGTAGGATAACACGGTCTAAAGAATAGGAGGAAAAGAACAGTCTTTTTTTGAGTAGGTAGATAACTGTTAGGTACTTGCTCAAACAAATCTTCACACCACACTTTCAAATACTTTTCAATTAAAAGTTTTCAAAATCACTTTATCACATTCTTGAGGACTGATACAAGAGTTATCATAAAGTGAATCGCCGCACTAAGGCATTTTCAAAGCTTTTCAAAACACACAAGAACAAGCAATTTTAGAAAATGAGCAAGTACCTAAGAGCTCGTGGAAAACCACAGATGAAAAGGGTGCTAACACCTTCCCTTTCCATAATCTACCCCCCTTACTCAGAAAATCTCGAAAAAAGGTATTTTATGTTCTTTTCACCCTTTCATTTGTTAGATAAAATAAAAGTAGGTGGCGACTCTTGCTTACTGCGACATTTACGAATACAAAACGCAAACCAGTATTAACAGTCGGTTCTACCATTGTATCACAACAAGGTTCTGTTGAACAAGTTCCGAAGACTTTAAAGACTTAGGCAAAGAAGATTCAAGTTCTGATCCTTCTACAACATGCTTTGTAATCATACATCAGAAGCCCATAAAGACATAAAAGATAAAGATCAAGACTGGCTTGTGTGAGATGGTGATTATAAAAGTACAAAAGTTTGTTGGGAACTCTACTCTTCTAGGGTGGCGTAAGGGCAATCCTTTTTGTACTTGTTGTCTATAATTACCACCATGACTGTTGGGGACAAAACAAATGGTTTTATGTTTCTTATTCTACCCGACAACAGATCTCTTTTTCAGCTATAAAAGGAGGACTTGGAAGAATTGGAACTTAATAGCTATTGTTCTACAAAACTATGCTAAAGCGCTGCAGAAACTCTTTTGAGATATTCTTTGTGTAGTTTTTTATTCTTAGCAAGCAACTTTTGTTCGTATTTTGCTATCAACAATTTTTGTGTTGTTGTACTTAAATATTATGTAATCTACTTGTTTGAAGCATTTTTGTATACACATCTTTGTAAATCAATGGTTGTTGATAGGTTCCTTGAGAGACTCAGTGAGTCAGGATTTTCAAGAAGACTTTGGCTGTGGTAATCATGGATTGGAAATAAGGATCAACAAAATTATTGGGGTTGTTAACAAGGATGATATAACTTATTATGGTTGTCTATAATCAGTTTATTATAGTGGATTAAATCCTTATGGATAAGGAAAATCACCTTGTGGGGTGGCTGAAGTAACTTAGTTAACAATGAACCAGGATAAAAAAATTGTGTTCATAAATTTTTATTCACTTGTTAGCTTTGTGTTTGAGTTTATAAAAGATTATATTTAGTGCAATCCAATTCAAACCCTCATTTCTTGTGTTTCTCGCACCTTCAACAACAACTACAACAACAACAACAACAAAAATCAATAAAACAATAAGAACAATATAACTTGAGTAGTTATGTTTAACGTGCCAGATATATGAAGAAGAAGAAGTTAAAGAAATTATTTTGGTCTTTCATTCGGGCAAGTATCGAGTAAGAGCCCTAAATACATATCATCATTCTGGAGGATGATATGTGTTTAGGGCTCTTCGTTAGGATTCTGTGTGTTTCATTTTAGGGAAGTAAAATTGAAATTTACAAGTTCAGGTATATATATATGTATATATATTACAAAAAGCGCTTTTAACCTCAGGCGCAAAATAAATTTTACCTCGGCTACAGAAGTGAGGTAAAGGGCGTCATGAAAAGTAACTACTTAACACCTCATATTTTAAAAGACTGAGGAGTTAATTTATTTGCTCCTGGGTTCAGACCCCATCATCTTCTCTTTTATTATTTACAAAACTAGAGACTGATATATCTTGAACTATCAATATAACCGAGGGGCAAGATATATATATTTTTTAAATTAAAACTTTTTACATTGTTTACACAGAAAATTAATAAAAAAATTATTTACAAATTGCAGTGTTTACCCAAAATATTATATTGTTTACACATAATATTAAAATAAAAGTTAATTTGTCCATGAAGATCATATGTTGGATCTTCAAATCCTTGATATTCTAGGCAAGATCAAATGTTGGATGCCACTATATTCTCAATTGCTTTTTTATGTATTTGTTTCTAATATAAACAAGAAAAGGTTAGATAAATAAATGATTTTCAGCTCAAATAAATATTTAAGAACACAAATCCTTAAACCCAATTAATTTTCCGCTCTTTCAATCCATCATAAAGAACTATTCATGGCATATACTCTTGCAAACCTTAAAGTGGCTGATGTAGATAGTTTCAAGCGTTTCATGATGTTTCCTTATCAATTTTAGATATCAGAATGCTTTTATAATGTTTGTTTTTTAGGTTTCACGCGGATCACTAATGATAGTGTCTTGAGCTTTATTACTAATGAAATGGACGAAACATATTTGTTTAAGGATGACGATCAACATTATCAATTATCATATAAATTATACTCTCAGTTTTGATAAAAATCGAGGTGAAAATATCTTTTTTATACATTACATTGTTTACACAGAATATTAAAACAAAATATTACAACAAATCCAAATTCTCAGAGAATAATAAATTTTTATTGTAAGCAGATCTATGTTCCAAACATTTGAAAAAATGTTATATGGAGTGAATGCATCCAACTTCTAAAGGAGATATATGTTCTAACCAATGGAAAATGTTTTTCTGCACTTGCAATCTATCATAAAGAATTTTTTCAAGCTTCTTAAGTTCTAAGATTTCATTATCTTGCAATCCATCCCAAAAAGAATGATGTGTATATGTTAAGATTAGGATAAAATCTATTTGAGGAGTACTTTTATAGTAAAGTCTGATTATTTTTTCCCTCGATTATTAAGAAAATCGATGAGATATATCATTTAGTTTATAAATAAAAAATATATAAAAATATAGGTTCCTGAAATGTTTTACCCTCGGTTATCAGAAAATTCAAGGTAATATGTGGTTTTATTTCTAAAATGTGGTGCACATTGAAATAATATCACTAGAATAGTAATGATCATCCATATTCAAAATGAAATGTATCTTTTGGATTTTTAAGGAGGTTTTTGGAGCTATTTAAACACTATTCTTATTTTCAACGTCTCATTTCCAACTCTTTGTGTCTTCAAACCTAGTTTTAAAGTCTTTTCTTTTATTCAAAAATGGAGAAAAATCTTTTGTTCATTATCAATATGAAAAGTTTGTTGATTTCGATGATTTGAAAGACAAAGGGTTTGATCTAAGGAAAACTTTATTCAAACAAAAGTTGAATGATTACTTTAATATTCTTTACAGCCCCACCTACACTAATCTCGTTAAAAATTCTTGGTTAAATTCCTCCATTGTGCCATCTGGTCATGATGTTTAGTCAATCGAGCCCTATGTTAATGACTCTCCTATCACCATTACTCCATCACTTATTACTAAGACAATAAACTGTGAAGAGATAGGTAGTTGTGTTGAAAATTATAAATTCAACAATGTCTACTCAATCCTCCTTCACCTAATTTATGCCAACTGAGATAAACCCACCAGACCTACTACTCTACTCCCAATTGCAAAAGTTTTGTATAAACTTTTAGTTTTAAATCTCTGTCCAAGAGAGAAACGAATAAAAACACTCACTTGGGATGACAAACATCTCTTGTAGTTACTTTCCTGCAACATCAGAGTTAATCTTGCTCTTACCACTTTTAACTTCTTAAAGAAAATGATAATCATCTCTTGGGAGGAAACTACTTTCCTCATATCATATGAAAGAGTTCATTATAAACTTTTCACTCAATTACAAATAGTTTATAGGGATAATATTGAAGTTGAGTGGAGTCAAAAGTTTGAATGTGTGGAGTAGTTATTTGTTGTTCTATTCTTTTGATTATCAATGAAATATTGCCTTTTCTATTGTTTCCTATTTTGTTTATTAATAACAAAGATTATGAAAATTGCTAATTAACAAAGAAAAATATGTAATCTGGAAAGGCGCCAAGTGAGAAATCATTAAAAAAAATTAAATGAAGTAATAGGGATTCAAAGAGAGATCCCTTATAGTCATATTCCATCGGTTTTCTAAAAAATTGAGAGAATATATTTAATATTTTTTTATGGATAAAACATGGGGCTCATTATAGCTATTTTACCTCGGTTTAAAACCAAGGGAAAATGTTATTTATTTATTTTTTAAAATCAAACATGAATCTCCCAGAATATATACTCTCGATTTTTAGCATGTTCGAGGTGAAAATTTGATCATAAAAAATGTTATTTGTAGTAGTAGTAGTAGTAGAGTGTGTGTGTGGGTGTTTATATATATATATATATATATATATATATATATATATATATATATATATATATATATATATATATATATATATATATATATATATATATATATATATATATATATATATATATATATATATATATATATATATATATATATAAGAGTAAAATATTTCACCTCGGTTGAAAAACATAGCCAACGTGAAAAATTACTTATTTTTGGATTAAAAATAAAATATGAAGGAATGTACCGCTTTTAATGAAATAAAAATATAAACTGCAGTTGTTGGAATTTAAAGCATGTACTGAATTAGGTTACCGCTAAGTTTTCTACTACCACCGACATAATAGATTGTTTTTTTGGAAAGGAAAAAGACGCGTCGCATCCTGAAATTTTACCTCAGTTTTTTCTTAGTTAAGATGAAACCGCTGTCATAAAATTCATTAAATGAAATAGTGAGTTATACACCAAAGAATTGAGTATAACAGTTTTGTTAGTTTATCTTTAGCATGTGCGATTAATTAAAAACAAATAAACAGAGTTCCCAACAATTACACTTAGGAGATTCAAATAAAACATGATTACTTGTTAATTTTATATTTTATAATATTTGTTTGCTTTTACTCTTAATCAAAGTCAATTGCATAATTTTTTTTGCAATAATCAAGTTTTGAAAAAAAATTCGCAAATAACCATGTTTTGGAGAAAATTACGTAAATAACCATATTTCAGAAAACCCCACAAAGGAGGAGTCATCTCAATTGACTCCTACACCTTATTTTAATGGGGAGGCGCCATCTCACTTGGCGCCTAGGTGTTAAAAGTGTGTCATAAGCCAAATGATATGGCGCCTTAGTGCAAAGGAGAGGTGATTTTTAGCGTTTTTTATTTTAAATGCAGGACGCTACGTAAACGATATAGGATCACGAAAATTCGACTATTTATTTACACAAAACAATTACATAAAAAAATACAAAATAATCAGTGGTCCCCGGAACCCGGTAATGACCCGCGGTTCCGCATTTGCGTCCTCGCCTTTCCCGTGGTGGGTTTTATCGCGTTTCCTGTTGTGGCAGGGTCGATGTCCTAACATAGTCAATGCGTTCTGGATCCATGAAATCATTCAGATCTCCATATCTAAAAGATCTGCTTTGGTACAGTCGGTTACCCATACCCTCAAAGTTTGGTCGTCTTGGTGGTGGGTGAGGTTCCATGGTTGGCCTATAGCACTGGTCGTCTGAGTAAGGGGGGTAGAAAGGAAATGAATCATGGGGTGTTTGGTATTGGGAATGTTATGTGCTTTGGTGATGTGGTGGTTGACGGTAATTTAGGCCGGTTGGGTCATATTCTTCGGAAAATCGAAGATCAGGACTAAGTTTAGATGTTGAGGGGCCCATATTGGGATATGTAGAAGACTTGAATTGTGGGTGGGGCATGCATGTGTATTGGTATTGTGATTGAAATTGTGATTGGGTGTGGGGCATATGGGGGTATTGTATTGAGGTGGTGATTGTGGTTGGTTGTGGGGCATGTGGGTGTATTCGTATTGTGGTGGTGATTGTGGTTGGGTGGTTATGGATCTGTTTCATCAGGGAGGTTGGTGGGAGGTTGATGTGTGTTGTGTTTGTTGTTGGGGAAATGAGGGTTGTGCCCATTGTGTTTGTGGGTCAACCAAATACCTTGGATGAGACACGTGCATTTCTGGGTTACTAACTGATCTGTACCAAGATAAATATTGATCCGTGTGTCACATATTACCATGGTTGAGGAAAACTGGGAATTGCAAGACATGTCGGTGACGCCTCTGCCACATATTACACCATTCTGGAGCAAAATCTTTCCAGTTGGTAAGACCCCATTGGGCGTCGACCCTTTTGAGATGCCATGGGGAAAAACAAGTTGGATCGCAGGGTATCTCTTGATGCATTCCAAGTTGCATCTAGACACGGTCGTTATAGCGCATCTGCACAACATTGAACCATATGATTGCAGTCTTTGCGCTCCAAATTGCTGCATCCTCGGAGTTTGGTTCATGGTCCAAACCCAAATATGGTCTCCAGATAAACTGTGGATAAAATTAAATCATCTTAATGAAAATGTAATAAATAAATAATTTAAAAATAGAAAAGATCAAAGGTATGACGTACATCATTCGGGTCAAGGTGATCCAATAGATTGCGATATAGAGCGACATTGAATCTTGGATTCTTTCCGTAATCCATACCCGTCACGCAATACATAAAGGAATTGAAAAATAGTTTATTTTTATCATAAACCTCAATATGAAATAACCGTAATCTATACCATTATGTTGACGAGGACACTACACATGGAAAGAAAATACAGATATATATATCAGGATATACCCCTTAACTTGTTTTATCAAGTATCATCACTAATAAAATCAAAATTGTGAAAATATACATGCACTTTGATCCATATAATGTTGTTGGCTCTACTCTTTGGTACTTGAATACCTCTTTGTGATCGAAAAGTTTGTAGAAGTCTATAATAAAATATAAACGACTATTTAAAACAATCTCACATAGATAAATAAATATACACACGAATATTTAGAACAATCTCACTTACGTATCAATCGTCTTCTTCAAATTTGGGTATGTTGTCCAATCATTGTATAACAAATCCAGATAGTATACAATCTCTCTAACAGGATTAATCACAAGCAACAACCAATGTCCATTGTAACATTAAACAAAGGTTTGGTGGAAAGTTTCTACACAACGTCAAAAATCGAAAAATCATAATATATGAAGTTAGGATGAAAATCTAACCCGTTGCCAGTATTATATGGTAAAAAGAACAACTTTTATATATCTTTGCTGACCATAAATAAACCGAGTACATACGATATGACATCATCTGGTTTTGTTACAATTAACCATGCGTTGACGGTGTTGGGAGCTAAGAAAACGAATCTTTCTTCCAATCCACGCGGGCGCATCACTTTCTCATACAAAAGCCTTAAATAAAAACATCATTAAAATTAGACTATATTTATTGAAATGAGTAAATAAATTGTTCATTTAATTAAACAAAGTTGATCGGAGTATACCTGATGTATGTATCGATAACACCGAGGCCTAAAGTAGAATGTTGTAAAACATGATCAATATATTCTCTACCAATTTCTTCCATGTATTCATAACCAAAAATGTCTGCCTTCATAGGTATAAGACGAGTACCACCAATTGGAATATATGTTATTCCTATATATGTCTGAAGGCACGACCTAAACTGAGAAGTAGGTTTTTTGCAGCCGCGGTCTTCTTACCCCTACTTACTTGCTCAATCTCTTTATCATGAATATAAATATAATTTAATTAGTTAGGTGAAGTATAAGATCATTCTATGCATAAATATCATATAATTGTGTTATACCTCTTTTTTTGATGCAACTGGCTCAGTTTACTTCTTAATCTCCTTATCTTTTGATTTGGATTTTATGGGAGTGTAACATTACCATGAAAAAAAATGTATGTTAAATGGTCGTAAAAAATTTGAAAACTCAAAGGTTCATAATGGTTTAAAACATACCTCCTCATCTATGCAAATGAGGTTGACGGCCATGCAACATACGATCCTATTGCCTCTCCCACCAATGTTGCATCTGAAATATTGTCAGGAAAAGGTAATGGCGTATTCCTCTCTAAAGCAATATCAATTGATACTTTCATAAATCCAGCAGGGAGCGGTTTATGGTCAAGTACTTCTCCCAAGGTGTTATGAACTTTTCCATTGCCAACCATGCGATAAGTCGATGACGATAAATATAGCTGACAAGGTGAAATGCCCTAAACCAATAATAAATATGAAATTGTTAATGTGTATATATGTCAATTAAAAAAATTGTGCTAATTAATAATAATATATATTACCTCGGGAATTTTCTGTTGGAAATCACAATTGATACTATCTTTGTCACTAGTATCCTTGAACCCTGGACCTTGCCTTTCTGACATGTATTTTTCTTTGTCCTTTTCCAGCTCACGAACTTTAGCTTTTAATTTTTCTAACTCTTCCATCACTTCTTTATTGTTATGACCTTTCCTCTTTTGATGGTTACCCAAAGATGTTTGAGTCACTCTGAATCCCTTACCCCTCACACGACCGGGTTACTCAGGAACATTTAATATCCAACTAATTATGCTCCTGTAATCATGGCCTTCAGCTTGAGTTAAAGATTGAGATAGACTCTCCTAAAATTCATATGCGTAACGAAATAAATTAGTTGTGATTAAACTCATAATTTCTTTATTTTAATAAGCTCTATATTTAATTAAAGGAATATTGATATACTTACACATTGCTCATAAATTTGCTACACATCTTCCTTAACAACTTCATCCTTAACCATCCGGGCAGCCCTCCACAGAACATGTTCCGGAAGAGGTGTTTCTTGACTTTTCTCCTCTTCTAACTACACATTAAGAAAAATAATAAAATCAATAATTACACATGATGAACAATTATATCATAGCATTTATATATACTTACCAATCTTTGTTGTAAGCGTGCATATCCCATACGCCCTTTTCTGTATGGATACGGCGGACTTGATGCTCGTTGGCGATTCACGCCACTCACGTCCTGAAAATTGGAGATTCTTATTTTTTCTTTGAAGGTTTCCCATTCTTCAAGCAAAATCAAGCCTGCATACGCTTGTGGACGCTTCGCATCGATAAAATTGTTATCGGCATCCCTAAGAAACATGCTTGTCAAAAAAGATCGAAACCCTCTTAGTCTTTTTCCGGCCAATTGAAGATAATATGATTTTCGATCATCATCAATATTAAAATACCTATACAAAAAACACAATATAAAAAGCGTTAATAATTTAAATACATAAGCGACAAAAAAATGAAAGACATCACATATGGCACCTGTACTTCAGTCCATAATTTATCTTTAACGGGTTTCAACTCACGCCTTCTCTAATCATCACAAGTGATTGGAACTCCTCTCCTCACAATGGAACCAATGTAACTTGTTAACATTGAACTGTTATGCCTAATTAGTTGTTTGTCTTCATTCTAATGTACGTCAAATTTGATACCTTTATCTCTTGCACAAATGATTGACTTCATAATTGTTATTCCTCGTCTAATATCATTCTCCACATCACGAGCTGATTCCTTTCCTTCATTATTAGAAGTCATTTGACCTGTAATATTAAAGAACATAAACACCATATAAAATTCATGTAACATAAACACAATATAAAAACATAAACACAATATGAATTACTAGTACCTATTTCATTAACATCTCTTTCGTTTTCATCATTATTAGAAGCAGAATGTGATTTTTCCTCATTGGTAGCCATTTGGCCTGTAATATTAAAGAAAAACATAAACACCATATAAAATTCAAGTAGCATTGAATTAATAAACACAATATAAAAACATATACACCATATAAAATTCAAGTAGCATTAAATTAATAAACATAATATAAAAATATAAACGCCATATAAAATTCAAGTAACATTGAATTAATAAACACAATATGAAAATATTAATTGTGCCAAACAACATCACCCTCAAATTGAAATTTTATTTCCTATATCCATCATAAACCTCCACACCGTTCTCCCACAAAATCTTTAAATCTTCGATTAACGGTGTCAGGTATACGTCTATGTCATTCCCTGGTTGTTTAGGTCCAGAAATTAACATGGATAACATCATGTACTTGCGCTTCATACATAGCCATGGAGGTAGGTTATAAATCATCATAATCACATGCCATGTGGAATGTGAGATACTTTTAATACCACGCGGGTTCATTCCATATGTAGATAATGCCAAGCGAAGGTTTCTTGCTTCTCCTCCAAAATCAGGATAATCATTATCAATTTTCGACCACTGTGGTGAATCTGCCGGATGTCGAAACTTTCCATCAATAATTCTTTCATCTGCATGCCAAGCAAAGTGTCTTGCATCGGTTTCACTATGAAACATGCGTCTAAATCTCGGAATTACTGGAAAATACCATAAGACTTTTGCTGGAGACAATTTTTCTTATATCGAGATAAACCGCATTTAGGACACTCATATAACGATGCATATTCGTTTCGAAACAAAATGCAATCATTTCGACAAACATGTATCTTATCATAGCTCATGCCAATAGAGCACAACATTTTTTGGCCGCATATGTTCAATCAGGAAGAAGATTATCCTCCAGAAGCATATCTTTCATAAGGACTAATATCTCTGTGAAACTTTTATCTGACCATTTGTTGCCCGCCTTTAAGTTGTACAACTTTAATACTGCGGACAGTCTTGTGAATTTAGTGCAACCTTTATACAACGGTTTCTCTGTATCGCTTACCAACCTCTCAAACATTTTGGGACAATCCTGAAGATCTTCTTCAAGTGCTTCTGCAATCTCTTCGACACGATCGCAATCGTATGTATCTCTGTCGTTGTCGTCTGAAGCATATGTCGTACTATCCCCCAGTTCAACATTGTCATTACTTTTCTCACCATGAAATATCCAACATGTATAACTTTGATCAATTCCATTCCTCAGTAAATGCGATTCCAATCCAACTGCGTCAACCCGACCCCCATAACAACAACCCAAGCAAGGACATTTCATTCGGCTGGGGTTTTCGACATGTTCAACAGCAAACTTAACGGATTCTAATACCCTATTCTTTTACTCTTTTGACAATCGATTAGAAGACGTCCATTTTTTATCATGATTTTACTACTAAGTAGCCTAAACAAAAACAATACTTAAAAAAATGGACAGAGACTAAAAATCTTAATACCAATTAGGCATATTCATCGAAAATCAAAATACTATAATTATTCAAGCAACTATAGCAAATTAAAAGAACAACTAAATACCTGTAAAGAAGTCAGCAACTTCTGAAACCACACAGTGTAATATTCTTGGAAAGGCTTAGAAACTCCACTCTTCACAAGTAACCTACATAAATGATCAATTAATTTCATTATAATTAAAAAAATCTATAGATTAAGAATTACATTAGAATATTTATACAACATTAAACTTATATGTATACACCACTAAATAACCACTATTATTCTTTTTAACATATATTTTACTAGTAAAACAATATTAAACATATATATTTAACATATATTAAACAATATTTTTAACATATATATTATCGTTTCTATTCTATATTATCACTAATATTTATATTATCGTTTCAACTTTACATTATCATCAAATAATCACTTATATTATCAACTTTACACCATCAACTATATGAGTTCTTTCAATTTCATTTTCAACTATATGTGAAGTGCTTTCAATTTTAACACTATAAGTGTTATTACGACAACCTCTCAAACCAAAATGTATAGCTTGATTAATTGTATAGGAACATATTTTCTCTCAATCAATACATGTAATATTCATTGTGACATTTACACAAACACCTTATATGCAAAACTCATAATGACATTTTCACAAACACCTTACATGCAAAAACCATATGCCACACAAAACACAACATAATGCAACATTATCAACACTAAATCAACACTATCAACTAAACCAAATGCAATATTATATATCAACATTATCAAATATATCAAATATATAAAAAATCATACCTAGAGGATAAGAGAACCTTTGTTGTAAATGGAAGAAAGAATGAAACTGTCTTGAATGGAAGAAGGATGAGAACCTTGAATAAAGGATGCAACGATTTTGTCAAGAATCAAACGAAAATAACTTGTGAAAAGGGTTTTGTTCGTAACTGTGTTGTTGTGTGAAAATGGGTTTTGGAAAAAAAATAACGTTACTGTAATAAAAATGTTGGGCGCGTGTTTTATGTTTTTTATAACATGACTTTAGGAAGCACTTTGAGAATGCGCTACTTAACCCCACCCTTAGGCAGCGCTTGTAGTAGAAAGCGCTGCTTAATCCCCCCTTTAGGCAACACTTTAACAAAGCGCTGCTTAATCCCCCCTTTAGACAGTGCTTCTCCAAAACTCTATAGTACCTACCCCCTTTAGCAGTGCTTTATAAATTCACATTAACCCCCTTTAGGCAGCGCTTTCACAAAGTGCTGCTTAAGCCCACCCTTTAGGTAGCGCTTCTAAAAAGCGCTTTGTAAGGCCACCCTGTAGGCAGCGCTTCAGCACCTACCCCCCTTTAGCAGCGCTTTCTCAAATCATATTCACCCCCTTAGGCAGCGCTTTTTTAGAAAGCGCTGTCTAAGGTATACGATAAAATTTTCGTGTTTTTTAAATGCAGTTTTAGCAGCACTTTTGAAAAGAAGCGCTGCCTTAGGTGTGCTGTCTAAAATTATTTTTGGCGTAGTGTCTTTTGAGATCTGTGATCAATTACGAATTTAAAATTGCTACGACCAATGCAAGATCCGAATAGGATAAGGAGATAAAAGTTAATTTGAATCAGATCTGGTCATTGTTTGTAGAAACTTGATGAACAGATCTGATGTGTCACTATTTTGTCCGTATACCTTTTTTGTGATTAACAACTTTTATCACTCCTTAGTTTATTCATTTCATTTCATGACAATTATCATTTATCAAAAAATATATCATCCTATTCAAATTTGGGAATGGAGATAATAGTACCTTCAAGAAACCTTCTCTTTCCCACTTTCCCTTTTCCACTTTCTACAAATGTCATAAATAGAAAAATATTGAGAATTTTATGATGATTATGATGATGAATATATGATAAAGTTAAGAAGTAATTACATACCATCAGCCTTGGTGCCAATAATCAACCTGAGAGCTACAGAACATCTTAAGGATGAAGTGTGCATTTATGTCCAAAATAAATCATGTGCATCAAAACTACTTTCCCCTTCACCTTTTGACTTCTATTAATTAGACTTCTCACACTTGAATCCATCTTAGTAGCTTCTACGACAAACGTGATATGCATACCCTGCCTTTCTGAAAAATGAAAGAAAAAGCTACTTACTATTCTAATTTGTTCACATTCTGACATGGTACATATATAGCAAGTCTCTAACAATTATATAATAAACATAAAACTGATTTGATTATTCAAAATTGATGACTAAAGTTCACAAACAACGTGAAACTTGTTCTGGATCTCTACAACATTTATACTTCACTGACACAGGACATTATCATCACACATTGAATCAAACTCATCAATTGATTCTAAGATTCATCTCAAAGCTAAAATGACAACAAAATAAACCCTCATCGTTATCAAATTGATGGAAAGGGAATTTAAAACGTAAACTAATGCAATGAACATAAGCAAAATCAAATTCAAGCATCAGGAAAATATTAAACCCTCAAGATCTGGGGTGAAAGAGGCCAATATAATCAAGCAGTAATATAATCAAGCTGATGATTACTCGGCGGTGGACATCTATTGGAAACGGTGGGTTAGGCAAAACGGGAAAAAGATAAAAGAAGAAATGTATCAGTGTCGGTAATGAAATGCTTCTGCAAACCTAAAACCATAAAATATACTTTATAATGTACCTCCACTTCCCTCGGTTCATAATAGAAAACGTTGTTGCACCGTAGTAACTTTAGATTGCAATGTCTGGTATAGTGGAATAAGGCCTCCTTGTTGTATCGTTTTAGGGTAGCAAATGCATCACATATTCTATTATAGACCACTTCAGGTGATCCCTATAATATATTGAAACAATGAGGTTTAAAACCTGACAATTGTATAGTTGGAAAGATCAATAGTATAAAAGAAATTGTCTACTAATTTCCATAACATAAATTTTTAGTTAAATTTGAAAAAAGTGACAGAAGAATGTTGCTAATTGTTAATCTTAACCTACCCGTTTTATGTTAAAATCTTTAGTGTCGTCTATGTATTCTTTGAGCTACATTACCAGCAAGAGTATTATTATCAATTAAGTTAAGCAATATGGGTAAATTCTAAAACTACAGCTATGAGTAAAGTCAATTTTCTCATACCGACGATAATGAAATGAGAGTATTATCAATGACAATATAGAATGGCCTCTCCAGCTCTATCCAGCGTAACCGATATATCTTTTGTGCCTTCAGCACCAAGCAAGTGACCCAACATTGCAGCATTCAATACAATTCAATCATATGCTAGTCCTTTTTCGCCGCTGAGAGTTGATAAACCAAATTCAATGTTCCTTGAGATCTGAAGTTCAAAATAATACACTCAGACAAATATGTCACAAAGAATGAGAAGTTGATAACAAAGTATAAATTCAAAACAATTTGGAGCCATCCATTGCTCATAGGTAAAACATCAAATACAAAGGAAGACATTAGAAAATTACCTCAGCCGCCGACTTTGAAAATTACGTCATCGTCGTTCAAATATCTTAATATCTAGCCACTTCGACGAGAAATAATCATCTACCCGTTTTCAATTCCTGAAGGCAAATATGAATCACTGGTTAATGATATTCAAAATACAAGTTTTAGATTCCTAAGATCAAATGATGTTGTTTATTTAACCCCTGCCACATCAAGTAGTATAACTAAGAACCCCATCAACATTCATAGTCCAAGCTACTAAAATTGGCAAATAGTTCGTCCATGGGTTGCTCGTATTCCATATGTATGAAATGAACACAAAAACAAATTTTTTTCCTACTCTTATCTTAATGTCGATTATTCCGCCTACGTTCTTCCGGCTCCCTTCGTCGATATCATCTGCAAGATCAAACCAAGAAATCAATTAATTAAACACCACTAAACCTGAAACAACAAAAACGAAAGCAAAATCAAAATCATCAAATCAACCAAAAAACCCTAACCACAACATCAAAAACCCTAATCAATTGATTCAACACCACTAAACCTGAAACAAAAAAACGAAATCAAAATCATCAAATCAATTAAAAAAACTCTAACCACAACATCAAAATCCTAAGTTTATAAGAAAATCAAACAAAAACAAAAGATAGGTAAAGATGTAAAGATACTTAAATATAGAAGGCTTTCCAAAGACAAGAAACCATAACGACGGTATTTCTTTGATGATACCCAAAAACAACTTTGAGGAATTAAATAAAAAAATGGAGAAGAAAGAATAAGAGAAATATGGAATAAGTGGAAGAGGAAGAGAAAGAAGCAGGGAAAGACATAGAAAGACGCCAGCAAAAGAGAAAGAGAAGGAAAACGAGAGAGAAATAGCTTGTGTATTAGATTGTGTGATTTGAATTAAAGAAAAAGTAAGGAGACGTGTCAAATTAAGAAGGCATCAAGGGTAATTGTGTTTTTTTTCCATAACTATAAAAGTTATTATATGGTAGATTAATTAGAAATAATGATAAAGTGAGCGTCAGGAGGAAAATATGATTTTTAAATAAGTAGAGGGATAAGGAGATAATTGTCAAGAGTTGAGGGAAAATTATTAGATTTAATGAAAATAAAATAAGATTTATTTAAATAGAAAATAGAATTAGAGTAAGAAAATGTTTGGGAGAATAATATCTCAGTAGAGCAAGAGTAGGAGAAGAGAGATTCCATAGTCGTAGGTTGAAGTTTTATGCAAATTTGAGGTAGGGGAACTGTTTATGATATGGGTGTTTAAGCATGATGGATAGAGAGGATTCCTTATCCTATTTTTTGTTTCTTTTTCTATTTCCTCCATTGATAAGATCTTGAACCTTAAGTTGGTTTGTGAAAAACCTCTCTCATTTGTGTGTTTGAGTATGAATGTTGAATTGTTGATACATGTGATTATACCATTAAATTTAGATTTTTGAATATTGAAATGCATATGTGAAGATTTGATGAAAAGTATGACAATTGCTAATAGATTTGATGTTTTATATGTGCAATCCTTATGTGTTGAGCGTGAAAAATGTTTTTGATTTGAGTACTATAATTTGCCCCGTGTTTTAGGGTTGTTTGGGACTCAATTAATGAGTTTTGTAGCTATTTCAAATGGGAAGAAAAATCGCAAAATGCCAAAAAATCGCTGATAGACATAGAAGGGGATTAATCGTCTTGTTTTATACAAAACTTGAGTTTTGTAAGTCCGTTTGAGGTGTCATCAGTTGTGATAGAAAGAAAAAACACTAATATTTATTTTGAAATGGGAAATTTGTTTCATACAAGTTCATATTGTTTGATTAAACTGAACCGATTGGGGTATGAAGTCCTGATATAAAAATCATAGTCTTAAAATAGACATTCCAAGCTTTCTAGAACATATTCATTTGATTGATTTCGACTCTATTTGATATTATAAATAATCATTTGAATCAGAGGTATGATTAGTAGGAAATATAATTTAAGGTTGTTTTGATAAGATACTATGTTAATTAAGTTGCTAATGTTTTAGGACACAAGCCCAATGTTTGACGAGCAAAATATAATTTTTATTATTATGTTGAGTTTATAATGAATTCCTCACGAGGAAGAAATTATTGATCTTATGTTTTAGGTTTGAGAGGAACCGGTGATGAGTATTAGAGATAGAGGTTGAGACAATTATTATATTTATTTGTGTAACATTCATGCATCATGTGTAACACCCCGCTTTCCTAATTATATAATTATAATAAAACATACAAGATATATCAGATTCCACAAGTAGGATGTCACATCTTTCAAAAAAATTCACCAAGTATCAAAATAATTTATTGCTTTATTTCTCATAAAAGAATTATTTACACAGCGGAAATATCCAATTAGTGATTCTCGTAACACTACGGCTTTAATAACCACATTCTCCATAAAACTCGTGGTTCAACATAAATTTGAAGTTATGATACGTAACAAATACGACAAATACAAAACATAAACAATTTCCAATAATATCCCGTGTTACGTATCAGATAACTCTTAAGACTCGATCAGGCAACTCATACTCCAAATACTACTCAAGTACCTGAGTATCTGTACTCCTGGAGGAGCACAGGCACAACAACAGAAAAGGAATGAGAATTATATTCAATAAATATACGGTGAATATGACATGCTAAGGAGTAGTAATTCACACCATTCATTCACTAATTCACATCACAAACATCATCTACATAACACAACATCAAATCAACAATGATGCAATATAATGAGACCAACATCGGCTTAATGCATGTGGTACCAATAGGACATAAGCCCTCTCCATAATGCCAGATAAGGAAGCAACATGGCATAAGCCCTCAACATAACTCCATTACAGGACATCAACATGGCATAAGCCCTCACCAATGAATACATGCAACACCAAAATGCAACAACATGATTATGCAACCATAGGGCATGAGCCCATAACATTACACTAATAGAGGCCACCAACAGAGTATAAGCCCTAACCATACATGCAACGATGACAATAGAAAATAGTAACAACATACTTTCATACACCCAATAATGCAACATCAATGTATCACACTTTATCAAACATTACCACAACATTTTAACAACATGGTGTCATAGTATCATAATCCCCTTCGCATATTATCAATCCATCATAAAACATTCAACAACAACATTACACATTATAACATCATAGTATCACAACATAGTATTATAGCATCACCATAACTAAGCATATTAACAAGTCCTCATATATATTAGATAACATCAACATTGTACAATATAACATCATAGCATTATAACCACTAGACATATTATCAATTTATCATGTATATTCGATAACAACAACATTTACAATAACATAACATCATAGTATCAAAAAAACTAAACATGTTGTCAATTTATCACGCATTTTCAATAGAAACAACATTTACAACAACATAACATCCTATGACATTCCTTCATACATCATTCATACGACAACCATATGTTAGGTCACCTCACTCAACATCACCACCATATAAAATTTCCACTAAGTTCTACGTTTCAACATAATTCCCATTATTACAAACCTTCCTATGTCTGTATAAGTCATACTAGTCATTACAGACCAAAAGAAACTACATTGCACGCGAAAACGGGAAAGAAATCGTGAAAACAAAATTTTCTGCACATAAGCCCGCCCATACGCGTATGGCTCTTCCCCATACACATATGGCCTCTTTCTCACCCCAATACCTGTGTATCAAATGTTGTTGCACCCAAAAATTTACCCTCTTGAGTTCAGAATTTTTTATGGCTTATGTTTCATCATATACATTCATGCATTTGAGATGGGATCAAGGTATTCTTATCTTTATGGTCTTCTTCAAGCTAAAAGATTGGTTGTTTTGTCAATTAGTGCAAGAAGGGTTTCATGCCCTCCATCTATGATGTGTTTAGGCTACCCAGGATTTCTAGGCCTCATGATATCTCACTGATTCTTTGTTTCATCAGAGAATTGAGAATTGCAAGTATTTTGATCTTGAATCATATTTTTCCCATCTATTGGCTCTTATGCTAGGTTTGTTGATTATTGAATCTGTGACATCTTTCTTGAAAAAATCTCGGAAGCATTATCATCCCAAGTTTTATCTCAGTGAATGCTCAATCACCAACTGAGGTTCATTAGAGTTTCTCTTCTATGATTCCATTTTTATCTTTTTCAAGGTTTCTTCAAAGACAAGATATTGTTCTTTAACTCAGTGTGAGAAGTTTCCAGATGGATTTTCATTAGAAGATATTTTATCTATTTTTACGATTAAGTGATTTCTTTTGGGATACTTGTTGGACTATTAATTTTGAGGATGGATATTTAAGTATATTATGCAAGCCTAGTGAAGATTCTTTGGGCTTTTTAGAGTACATTTTGGGCTTTTTAGAGTTTGAATTTTAAAGAGGCTACTGGAGGGAAAGTTTGTCCTTTTGACTACATAAAATGTTTTGCACCTTTCTTTCCAAGATTAGAAGTTAAGAGAGAATACACGCTTTTTATTTTGAACTAAGGAATTCTATTGCAATATGGAAAAGATTGGTTTAATTTATACAATTTGCAAATACTTTAACCAAAGAGATTCCAAGATCTCTCATGCTTCATTAATCAAAGAACATTTCATATTACAATTCAAGTGATTCCTCTCATCATTCAAAGTTGTTTTAAACTTGAATAAAATTATTTCAAATCTACAAGTTTCACAAAGTCTTATACAAGACATTCATGTGCCACATTCATTCAATTCTACATGTTTCCATACAAGGCTTACAAAGAAAATTGCAATGATTCAAGTTTGTTTACAAAATTCTAATCAACACAATCAAATTCAAAGTTACATCAAGGTTGCCATTGAAGAATTCAAGTAATTACAACAATTCAAGATTTTCCTAAGTCTAAATATTTCCAAGCTCTTGAGTTTGATTCTTCCAAGACTTCTTATTCTTCAAGCTTCTCTCCATGCTCAATTTTATGCCAAGTCATGCTACAGTTTCTCCTTTCCAATCATCATATCATGAAACAAGAAAGAGAGAAATGTTAGAATACAATCAATGAAACCTAAGAAAGAAATTTCCAAGGGGTTTCACGAGTTCATCACTAGGGTTTGTGTAGGAATCAAAACAAGCGGGTGTTGAGTTCAATCATTTGGTTCATAGGAAATTAATAAAAGTTTCATAAATTCGTTTCACAAACAAACCAGAATTTCAATTTAATCATGGGCCTAACTTCACCTATTGAAAATCATAAGCAAGCTTGGTTCACAAAGAGGTGCGAGAAGCAGCATAACATAGCAAATCTGCAAGTCAGAAATTGCAGAAGTCCAGCCTAACAAAAATCACATTCAGTTTCACAGCAAATAAGCCTAAAACCAGAGGCAGTAAATGCAAAATTATCACAGCAAGAGAAGCATATCAGAAATTAAAAAAAACCAAAACAAGTACAAAAATCACATTTCCAGCCCAAACAACAAGAAAAATCACAATAAAAGTTCACATCTCATAAAACTATAACACATTAGATTTTTGTAAAGCCCAATAGCAAAATGAAATTCTCACAGGGCTATTAGCAAATCATTGAACCCAAAAAAGAAACCCTAATCTCATGATATATAAGCCTTCATTGGCACAATGTTTAAGGGGGGGGTCCACTATTCACACAAGCAAAAAGTTGCGCAGCAGCAACAAATAACTCAAAAACCCTAGATATTTTCCTTCATCATCTTCCATCACCAAAATCATTCAAAGAAAAGAAGAGAAAAATAGATAATCATTTGAAAACTAGAGATAGCCTTGGAAAACCCCCAACCCTAAGTCTCTCATCATTTTCTATAACACCAAACCCTTCTGAATACCCAAAAAGAAAAAGAGGAAGAGAGTTTTCAAAAAGGATAAGAGCAATCTCACCCGAAATCAGCAAAGAAATCGCGATCTGAGCGCTTAGGTTTTCGACCACCCCCCTTCAAGATCTAGGCAAAATCGTTCAACATCTATAAAATCAAGTTAAAGATTAGAAATCAGAGGAAGGAAACGAAGAGATTGATGTAAAAAATTGAAGATCAAAGACGAAAAACCGATCGCCGCTGCCGTGAGGCGATTTCCAGCGCGGCAGTAGCGTCTTCTCAGGAGAGGCGCCATTGAGAGACATGAGAGAACACAGTTTATGAGAGAGAGATTTTGTTCTCTTTTGATTAGCATCTTTTTGGGTTTATTTGTTTAATTTTGTTAATTAAGTTTGATTAACAACTAATCCGGCGCTGACACTTGTCACCGCCCTTGTGGGCACCGTGTGATTCTGTGCAGGAACCTTACTAAGTCATACCAGGATCCTTCGCCTTGCAACCGTCATATCTGCATTAGATCGTCACTAGAAAGATCTAACGAACCAGATCTGAGCATCCATGGTGAGCCTCTTGGAACATCTTCACCAAATCTCATATGCATATCCTCATCAACATTATGGTGCACTCTTAAAGCATCACCATTAAATCACTCTTGATCAACATCCAACGCTCCAGAAGCGAGCTTCCACGACATACCCCCTAGAGCTGCAGCACGTTGAATCGCTAGGCACTCTTTTTGGGCCTGGACTTCTTTGCTATTCAGCACCCCATGTTTGCTAATTTCAGGCCCATTCTCTATTTTCTTTTATATTTGTTTGTATTATATTATTTTGTTTTATTATTTTTATTTCTATCAATTAAAAATACAAAAAAATACATTTTATTTTAAATAATTAATTATGTTGGGAAATAATATTTAATATAATTAATTATTTTATTAATTAATTCTATTAAATAAGATAGTTCAATTTAATTAGTTGTTTAATTAAATTTGATTGGGTTGTATTGTTTTTTTATTTTGACTTTTAATTGTATTATCGATTCGATACATCCCCATTCATAAACTTGTACCCCCATTCCCATATGGTTTGTAATAGCTTAGAATTTTATTTTCTCTGTTATTTCTTTATATGTTTTAATTATTGCTATTTTGCATATTTTATTCAATTAAAATACATGGCCTTCTCTTGGGCTCCCCGTCAATGAGCAAGTATCCACCTACACATGCACACTTGCCCATATTCATAGTTTGGTCCTGGGCTTTTCTACTATGACCAATATTTGATCGATTGTTCCAATTGATTGTTTAGAATACTAGTGCCACGCTAGTCCCACTTTATAGGATCATTCATATAGCCACCTTGTATGGGATTTTTATTTTTATATTATGCATTGAGGAAACTCTATTCTTTCCCCTTGGTCCACATACCAAGCATTTTCTAAAAGGGTCTCATGTTGAGTTTGGGCATGGCCATTCTCACGAGGTTAATTAATTTTTGCCCTTGGTTAACCATAACCCGGATCAACCACTTTGACCCATATACCATGTGCTTCTATACACTAAAAGGATCTCATAGTTGAGCTTGGGCATGGCCATTCTAACGAGAATGATCAAGTTTTTCCCTTGATTACTCATAACCCGATCAAACCACTTTGGTCCATATACCAAGTATTTCCATGCACAAAGGGCCTCATGGTTGAGGGTAGGAGCACCTATTCTCACGAGATTAATCAAGTACACCCATTGGTTAATCATAACCCAATTCAACTCACATACACCAAGCATTCCATTTATATTGTGGACACTTGTGTTATGATCTTGATATCGATCGTTGATGCAACCTGAGTATGCCTAATTGATGGTTGATTGAGGAGGTTCAAAGAGGCGTTTGATAGAGTTTTCTTATCTCATGCATATTGAAGAGGCAATGGACCTACTCCATTAGGTATCATTGTGACTTCATTCTTCATTTCTACATTTTAATGCTTTCTAGAGATCATGTGAAGTAGGATTTTACCGCTTTCCTTGCCATGTCAAGTAGGAATAGAGATGCATGAAAGGGATCTCTATTGCTGATATCTGTCATGAATCTCTCTGGTTTATTTAAAGTCCTGTAGCAGGAACTGCTTTCTGTATGTTATATGTGTTTGTTTAAAATCTACCTTTGATGTAGGTATTCTGCATGTGTGTTTACAATTGTGCTCGCATTTATTCCCCCATCCCTCATTGAAGTCCTCAAAAGGAGGCGAGCGGAAAGGGTTCACAATCAACCCCTGCATTTCGTTTGTGTCATCCTTAGCTCGCGTTGTATGTCGACGCTTTGGATTTGTGCAGATCATGTGTATTGAGTCGATCATATGGAAAAGGGTTTGGTCTCAACCCCCACCATTTGTTAGAAGTTCGCTATGACCATTACTGAAACTTCTCTACCCGCTTGTTTGCTTCGGGTGATCCATTCCCCTTAGCTAAAGTAATACTTTTTAATTTATATCATCTTAGTCTCCCGCTTGTTTTCTTGGGTGATTCGCTCCCCTTAGATAAAGCATTTTATTTTCATACCCCCATCCCTTGAGAGTCAGTATACCCCGAGTGTCTGCTTTTTCCAAAGTACTTGTTTGATATGCCATGCTCCCTTTAGGATTGCTCGTGTAGGATTAGTCCTCGAGCTAGACATTAGGATATCTATCCATGGATGTTCACTTAGTTAGATATTTCCCTTTCTTCCTTGACGTAGGGCCATCATTGTATGATTACACTAGGGCTAGAGATTATGATACTCTCCCTTAGTTGTTTTCTTTTCTTTACATATTGCTTCTTAAAACAAAAACTTTCTTTTTCTTGGCAAATCATAAAACATCTCTAATGAACTTAAATCCTTCTTCAAGGTAAAAAATACAAACCAATCTTAATTGTTTGTGCGCTTTTTGGCTTTGTTTTAAACCTTGTTAAGTTGACATCTTACCATATTTACCATGATATTTTGCTATCTTTGTGTCGATGTTTCGCCATCCTGTATGTTTGTTATCCTACTTTGATTTTCAATATCATTGTTAGATGTGATGTTTTATCATCTAAATTGTAATGTTTTTCCATCCTTGCCATGGTATTTTTCTATCTTTGTGTCGATGTTTCGCCACCGTGTATGTTTGTCATCCTACTTTGATTTTCAATATCATTGTTAGGTGTGATGTTTTATCATCTAAATTGTAATGTTTTTCCATCTTTGCCATGATATTTTTCTATCTTTGTGTTGATGTTTCACCGTGGCGTATGTTTGTTATCCTATTTTGATTTTTAATATCATTGTTAGGTGTGATGTTTTTTCATCATTGTTGATGCTTTTCCATCATTGTTGATGTTGTGCCTTTGTTGTTGATGTTTTGCCATCATTGTTGATGTTCTGCCATTGTTGTTTCTGTTTTGCCATCATTGTCGTTGTCTTGCCATTACTGTTGATGTTTTATCATCATATCTGATGTTTTTCCATCCTGATTATTGCTTTTGTTTTTTTAACTAAAAAACACAAATAAACCAAAATGTGTGAGCTGAACTACGTATGCTCTGATTCCTTAAAAGGGATACATAGGCGGAGGCTTTTGTGGGGCCTATTCGAGCATATCTTTGTAAATATTTCTTTCTTTTCCCCACACTTTTTCTTTCATGCATTCCCTCTTTCTTTTGCTTTTTAGCCTTAGATTTAGATCTTCACACCCTTTAGATTAAATCAACAATAGTGGATACCGTATAGTACTACGGGTGTGTGGGGGGCTAATACCTTCCCCTAGCGTAATTGACTCCCTTACCCGATGTCTACGGTCGCAAGACCTTGATTTCACCCTTATTAGGTTTACTCGATGTTTACCTTTCCCTTCCAGTGGGATAAAAAATGTTTGTTGGCGACTTCATTGATTTTATTATCAGATGATTGATTTTTCCAGTTGTTTCAAACGCGTAAGGAAAAATCAACCAGATCCTGTACGCGTGTCATACACGTACCACCAGAGGGAAATTTCCTCCATAGCCTCTCAAAAACTTCCCATATGCGTAATGGCTAGCATATACATGTATTTCCTTCCTCTCATATGTATGTCATACGTGTTGCAGCAGAAAGCCATGTTGGCTTGGGGACAAGGTGCGTACCATATACATATGCCCCCCTGTAATTGTGCCCCATACACTTATGGCCTCCCCCGTACGCGTATAGTCAGTCTGCAACATAAAAATCTTTTTATTCACACCAGTATGAATTCTTCTTATTTTACCCACTTTTAGGCCACCAATTTGATCCAAAACTAATGTTTTACACATAACAATTCATAGTTTTAATACAATTTCATTCAACCATTATTCCATCACAACTTTCTGCATCAAAACTTCACTCTTCATCATCTCTCTCTAAATCTAAAATTTCAATTTAGGAATTTTATGGAACAACACCATAACATCAAATATTATCAACAACAATCATATCATGGATGTCAAATTATTCACGATTCTATATAGAATCACATAGGTATATCATCAATCAACAAAAGGAATCATAATACACCAAATCTACACAAAACCCTAAGAGGGAAAGGAACCCTCACTGCCCTCTCATATTATAATCACCATTTAAAGAACCCATTCTCCCCCTTACCTTAGTTTGGAGCTTTGATCCTTCAACAATGGTAGGACTCTCCTTGTCTCCTTGTGCCCTAGCTTTTCTTCTCTTCTCTTCTTTTCACGTGAAAACAATTCTTCCAATTCCTTCTACCACTCTCCCAATTATTCCTTATTATTTCCCAATAATAATAATAATAATTATTATTATTATTATTATTACTATTATTATATTAATAATAATATAATTAGTGCAAAGTACTCCATTTAACCAACAATAATATTTTTATTAATAATAATGGGATATTTCATCCTTCACCAGAATTATCATTATTATATTACTATTCAAAGCTCACTCAAATTATCAAATCATACTAATTTATCACACCCCCTTAGTCAAGCCAACATAGTTCTACAAATCCAATAATCAAATAACTAAATATCTAAATGGGATGTTACATCATGTATACTAGAATTTGGGTTATGATGAGAGTCCTACGATGATGGACTTGACCTTACGATAGTGGTCCTACACTGATAGATTTTCCCTTGTGATGATAGTCCTACAGTGATGGACTCGGCCTTGCGACGATGGTTCTACAGTGATGGACTCGGCCTTGCGACGATGGTTCTACAATGATGGACTTGGCCTTGTGATGTTGGTCCTACGAGGATGGACTTGACCTTGAGATGTTAGATGTTTCAGTAATACACCTATGAATATCCTATTTTTGGTACCACATGCATTGGAGTATATGAGATAAATACATTTCATACATTATTACATTTGTGAATAATGGTTGTTATGGATGTATTATGTGTTTGATTAATTGTGCTAATTGTTATATCCTTGTTCTTTTATACGCCATTAACATATGTGAATGCATTCTCACCCCATGTTTATTTTCCGTGTTCTTCTTTGCGCATGTGGTGCAGATACTCAGGTAGAGCTCGAGGAGAATTAGATGTTCCTTATGTTGGAAGATTTCGAGTTGTCCTTTTTTGTTTATTGTTTTTATGATGTTTAGTTTTTGTGAGTCGATCTAATAGTGTAACACTTGAGTTGGGATTATTTGATGATGTTTTATGTTATTTGTTGAGTTTATTTAATTTATGATTTTAATAAAGTTGAGTATTATTTCATGAGATAATTGAAGATGTTTTTAATTGTTTAATTTTTCTATGGTTATACTTTGAGAAAGAAGTTATGCTGAGAAAATGTGACTCATTTTTTTAGAACTATTTCTGAATTATGTTATAAAATCGTCAGTTTAGGGTGTTAGGACACAATATGGAGAGACAGACAATTTTACCATCACAATTGGTTTGCATTAAGGGTAAACCATAAGACCTTACCTTTTTACATTAATTTTGGATGTACTCACAGAATAAATCCAAGAGATAGCTCTGAGATGCATGCTTTTTGCAGATGATATAGTCCTCCTTGGAGAGTCGAGGGAGAAGTTAAATGAGAGGTAGGAGACTTGGAGAAGAGCTTAAGAAACACATGGTTTTCGCCTAAGTAGAAGTAGTTCGTAGTATATGTGTTGTACCCCAAAATTTTCCCTCTCATTTCACTCAACACATGCCCATTGAGGTCCTCAACTGGCTCAAGGATGCCCAAGGATTGACCAGACAAATCCTCCTCCTAAGGCAACAAGCCTCAAACTAGAGTTTCAACTCCTCATCAATATGGTTGAATTCCAAGGGTCCCAAATGCTTTCCATGGTCCTAGTATGTTCTCAAGATCACCCATGTCAAGTTTCATGCCTTGCACAAGAAGTTTGCTCAGTCAATTGCCCAGATGCCTGAAAATTAACTATACTAGGTCAAAAGTCAATTATGGCCCACATACAGTCAAACTTCAAGATTTTTGGTCAACATCAACATTTTTAAGTGATATCCATCATTTGATCAAGGTTTTATCATGATTCCCCAAGGAATGCTCCCAATTCATCAAAACTCAAAAGTTGCTAAATTAGGGTTTCACAAGAAAAGTCAACCAAACTTTGACCAAGCATAATTTCTTCATACTTTATCAGAAATTTTCCATCCAAGGCTCATTTTTAAAAGGATGCAATTACCTACAATTCATCTTCATCCCGCAAGTTAAAAATATGCACTCATAAAAAGATATGAATTTCTACATTATAGGTCCTTTTGAAAAGTCAACAAAAACACCTTTTGGGTCAAAGCTTCTTACATGAACATGGAAGACCCAAATAAGATGAAACCAAAAGGGTTGTTTATGGGACATCCTAAGATTTCTAAAAAGTCCAAGAAAAACTCTCTAGGGTTAAAATTGGAGGAGACATGCCTTGTCAAAGTTGACCATTTTTGCAAAATTGCCAAAAGTCAAATATGCTCAAAAGTGCATTTTTTGTCAAATGGGCCTAGCTTATCATGCTTGCATATTGCTTGTGGCATGGTCCACGACCCAAATCAGCATCCACACATTATTTGCTTCATTATTTATTTTATTTTGATTTTTTATTATTTAAAATTCAAATTAAATCAAATAAATTGCAAAAAATATAAAAAGATTGGTTTTGATCTGATTTTTGTAGGAATCACAATATAATCAAGCTGGCATAGCATATCAAATCGTGCAAGAGCAAATTGAATCAAAGATGGCATGATTAGGCCTATTTTGGAAACATATCGTACAAGAGAAAAATCAAATCAAATCTCCATGATTATCAAAGATTTAAATTGTTTTTGTTGCCCTAACAAGTTCCACTATATATACTGAGCAAAAACAATGTGCAAGAACAAGGTTTGCAGGTTGTGAAAGCTAGCAAGAAAACTAAAAAATTTGGCAAAAAGGTGTGGATCGGTTACAAGCTTAGAAGACAATTCAAGCCATTCTAAGACTACCAATAGACTACTGGACATCTCCAGAATGTGTCTCAATCAATTGCAAGCATTTTCACATCCAGAATCACGAGTTACAGACCCACGATTTGCATATCCAAACCTGACTTTGATTTTACAGTTTACGCATAATTGTTCACTTTTGAGCATAGCATTGTGTTTGTACTGACATTTGGAATGTTTTGGTTTAAGTAATTTTGCGCTTTGATGCCTGTATTCACCATTGCCATTATTAGGGTTTACCTTACCGTTTTTGGGTTTTTCCATACAGGTTAAATTGGCCCAAGAAAAGGGGACCATGATGCAGTGGCATCAAGACGACTTGATCCATGTACTTAGAATTAATTTATCATGCTTGTTGATGATTTTTGAAATTCACAGGTCTATAGCTATGGCAAACTGTCCGTAGGTAAATGTTTTGTACCTAACACGACGGATGAGGAAGAAGATGCTGATGTGTTCAATCATCATTGGGCCGTTCAAATAGTTGGCGCACATTTTTTTATTCATTAATCCACTTGTTTTTTATATATTATCATTTGTTTTCATTATATTAACAACGAAGACATGTAGCTCAGTTGGTCAAGCGTGCGTTTGAAAGAGTAGAGGACCTGGGTTCGATCCCAGGTCCCAGCATTTTATTGTTTTCCTAACATTTACATGTAGATCACGTGCACCATCATCCAAAACGTCTACCATGCGCTACCACCATCTGGCCACTGGATCATCACTAATCCAGATCCAACGCTCAGTCAAAGGGAAGTCCATGATGCACCCTCCAAGCGTGGCTACACAAGATCCAGCGTGGGACATAGGCTCACCAGCTATTGGGCCTAAACAATTCAACATTGCACCCCCCTTTCAGCAAATACAAGCCCAATATTTCTTTTCTCTTTAATTCTTTTTAGTTATTTACTAATTATTTCTTTTTCACAAAATAACATCAAAATTATTTCTTTTTTTATTTAATCAAAAAATCATAAAAACATAAAAATCATTTTTTTTCATAAAAATATTTTATTTCATTAATTAATTAGTTTAATTAAATTAGGGCAATTTAACTTTGTTTTTTTTCATAATTAAAAATACTTAGAATTAGGATTTAATTTGTACATAGTTTAACCTAATTTTTCTCAAAAGCTAACCTAAATCTTTTTCAACTAGATTTTTTGAGGTTTCCTAATTTAATCTCACATTTGATTCGCCACACGCATTTGTTAATTTCCTTTTTTATTATTATTGTAACTGCTCCGAGTTTGTAATAGTAATTAGGGTTTATATTCCGCATCTTTATTTTCAGTCGAAATAATTATGTATCTGCAAAAGCCCTGTAATAGCTAGGACTTTTAACTTTTCCGCATTTAATTTTCGCAAACTATGAACTGCCTAGATGTTAATAGGATTGTATGGAAAGACAAACTGAAAATTAATACGGTAGAAAACCCTTAATGTGAAAAGAGAAATTAACTGAAAATTACCCTCGCACATGCTCACTCCTAGGGTTTACTCCACTCTGGTTGCCTTCGGTAAACGGTCATGAAGTATAGGGTTTGTTAGTGGTTGTCCTCTAGCCCTGAAAGTTCTAAAATGACCCATTCGGATGTTGCCTCGGAAAAAGATCTTTAAGGCTTTAGGATGATTACTAACATTTCCTAACATTGCTTTTGTGATCGTATTTGTCCCTTCGAATGTTCCTAAAAAACTCCAACGACGATGCTACCTATTTCTCAATAATGGGATAGCATTGTCTAAAAGGAAAACGAACAAACTTTTTTCCGAGTAGGTAGATTAGTTCCTAGATACTTGCTCAAACAAACAAAAACTTTTTCACACCAACACTTTCCCAAACAAAGTTTTCAAAAACAACTTCGTAACACTCTTGAGGATAAAAACAAGGGTTAATATGAAGTAGAACAAAACTTTTCAAAACAAGCACACACAAGCAGTTTTCAAAATGAGAAAGTACCTAAGAGCCCGTGGAAAACCACAGATAGAAAGGGTGCTAACACCTTTCCATTCTATAATCTACCCCCCGTACTCAGAAACATCTCAAAAAAGGTTTTTTATGTTCTTTTTCCTTTTCCTGATTGGATGAAATAAAAGTCAGTGGCGACTCTTGCTTACTGCGACATTTGCGAACAAAAAATGTAAACCAGTATTAACAGTCGGTTCTGCCACCATATCACAGAACTGGCGACTATGCTGGGGAAAAGAATATAAAGTGGGGTAAACCTTATATTCTAGGTCATATTTAATTGCTTTCTCTTGATTGTCTTTCTTGCTTTATATTTATGGGAACTATTTGGGTTATTTGATCCTACACCCGTATCGGGAAACACCTTTTAGGTAAGTAGCAATAAACTGTGAGGGAGTTGTGCTGGGGTATACCGACACGGTTGAAGCAGTAGCTACGTTGATGTAGAATTTTGGTTGGTACCCATAACCCTTGAGTCAATCAGGGAGATGTACGGGACCGCCGCGCGGTGTCATAAAGCATCAACTCACCTTATAACCTTTAATTGCACAACTTGGCCAGTAGGACGTAGCGAGATGGCCGGCTTTGGTGTACGCCCAAGGTCGACAGATACTCGATGCTACACTCATTGAGGTTTGACTTCTGAGTTTTGTTTGATTATGAGGCAAACGTTGATTGAACAAGGCCTGGGGGAAAGATCAGTGATATTGAGATCCCTTTAGAACCCGGTTACATATTTATAGGACAGGTTGAACCAATCCAGCTTCAAGAGGGTATGACCTTATAACTCAAGCATGCCTTAAACCTAAGGACTTGGTGTGATTTGTCTGTGTTTGCTATACCTATCATTTATCATGACATCATAAACATTATACCATAGCATATCATACTAACTATTTCAAGGGTTTCTAGGTCTCATCTTTGCTCTGTTTTGTAGGATATGACATCCGCCCGCAGGAACACTATTCAGATTAACCTAGTGAAAGTATCTCCCCAATTAAGGGACTTGGCAGTAAGGATTCCCGAAAGCTCTCCTTTCACTGAAGAGCATGGTCGGTTGCTCAACTTGGTCACTATAAAACCTAACGAAGAAATGTTGAAAGTGCTGTTTCAGTTCTTCGATCCTCTGCATCACTGTTTCACATTCCCGGATTACCAGTTAGTGCCTACTATGGAGGAATTTTCTCAATTATTAGGGATACCCATTCTTGATCAGTTACCTTTTAGTGGTACGGAAAGACATCCCAAACCTGAAGAAATTGCTAAAGTTATATCCTTACAACAGTCCGACATAGTGACAAATTGGGAAACCAGGGGGAGTGTTCAAGGAATTCTGGTTAAATTTCTGTTCGAGAAGGCTTACTATTTTTGGGATAACCTGGATCTACAAGCTTTTGAAGATGTTTTGGCGCTCCTTGTCTATGGGATGGTATTGTTCCCTAATTCGGATCAACTCGTAGATGTGAGCACAATCCAGGTTTTTTTGTCTCGGAATCCGGTACCTACATTACCCGTGGATATTCTACACTCTCTGTATGCTTGCACTCTAAAAATAAGGGGGACCCTCCAGTGTTGCACTCCTCTATTGGCTAGGTGGTTTATTTCGCACCTACCCAGATCTACTTTGAAGAATGAACAGGGAAAAAGATGGTCTCATCGACTGATGTCCCTTACGCATTCAGACATTCATTGGTGTTCACAGTTCTCGGAAGATGTTACTATCATCAATCTCTATGGTGAATTCCCTAATGTCCCTCTCTTAGGCATTAGGGTAGGAATCACTTATAACCCTTGCTTAACATTATGACAGTTTGCTTATGGGAGAAGGGATGGTCCTCATGATACACTTATTCAAGGAATCGCCTTCAACTATGAGAATGATGTTCAGGGTTACCGCAAAAGGTTCATACAAGCTTGGAGTATGGTACATAGGGTTGACAGCAAGACACTTGGGCATAAGAATTCCATACCTCTTGAGCCTTATCTCAGATGGGTACGAGCCTGTTCTCAAACTCTTATGATGCCTTATCCCGTTATCAGATCTATGATTATGTAACCAGTTGCCGAGGGAGACACTCCTCATCTTGTTCTTCATCCAGACATTCCCACTGATCACGAAGAGTTACAAAAGTCCCGGGTTCAGCTTAAAGAGGAGCGGGATACGTTTGAAGCCCAATTTTACGCCAGCAAAAAGAAGGTCTTGGAACTCACTAGGCTACTTCATGAAGAGAGGAATATCAACGCCTACATCGCGCCAAAGAGGATGCGCTCATGGGAAACCTAGTCTTCTTTTTGTTTTATTTTGCTTAATTGTACTCTCAAAATACACTTTGTAACAATTCAAGTTTACTAATACAATTCACGTTTGTTCCTTTTTGTTTAAGAAAATATGAGCCTTTAAGAACCCTTGAAAACATTGCCTACATATCTTATATATCATTGCATAACAGGATTCATAATAGGTTTCCCATCTCCTCCACTATTTATTTCAACAATGGCTCTTGAACAAACTGTGAAAGATCTTCAGACTTAGAACATGCAGTTCCAGCAAATGATTATGGCTCTGGCCAAAGGACAGGAAGAGCTGAAGGCTCTGATTGTTAAGAAGAACACTAAGAAGACCAAGAGGACAGCCGGTGTGGCATATATGAGCAGAAGGTTCAGAGGGCCGCCAAGACGGGTTGTTGATTTAGCTTCTTCATCTAAAGAGGGAGAGAATCAAGAGGGTGAAGCCAGAGAAGAGGACCCTAGTCCTAAAGAGTCTGACAATGAAACTGATTATAATGAGGAGCAGTATCCTCCGACTGATGAAAAGTATAAGCAGTTAGAAGAGCGTCTGAGTGCTATGGAAATCCAGAAGGTTCCTGGGCTGGATTTTGAAGAGTTGGGTCTGGTCTCCGGGGTTGTCTTCCCCCCAAAATTCAAGGCACTGGTATTTGCTAAGTATGATGGGGTCTCTTGTCCTAAAATGAATCTTTGTTCCTATGTGAGGAAGATACAACCTCATACTGCTGACAAAGACTTGTGGGTTCACTTCTTCCAAGACAGTCTGTCTGGAACACAACTGGATTGGTTCTATCAGCTGGAAAGAGCCTATGTTTGTAACTGGGAATACCTTGCTGCTGCATTTTATAAGCAATATCAGTATAATATAGACCTCGCTCCCACCCGTACACAACTCCAAAATCTGTCTATGGGCTCGAGCGAGGGTTTCAAGGATTATGCTCAGAAGTGGAGAGATTTGGCTGGAAGAGTTCAACCTCCCTTGGCTGACAGGGAGCTTGTGGATATGTTTCTGGGAACTTTGACTGGGACATTCTTCAACTAATCTTAACAGGAGAAATAGTGGAAGCTGGAATCTGAAATGGAAAAATTCAAAAGGATGCCTCTTCCAGTGCTGCAAGGAAGCCGTTCGCAGGTAAAAAGGAAGTCAGTGCCATCTATAACCAAAAGAATCAGAATCGAATCGAGCTCCGTCCGGTGGTAGGGGCTGTTATGATCCCCAAACCTTCACCTTCTCAACAAAGAAACAATCAGCCAAGAGTAGAAAGACCAGCTAGATAGTTTACTCAGATCAATATGACATTGTCTCAGGTTTTACCTCAGTTGCTGAAGTCCAATCTGGTTACTCTGAGGGAAGCTCCGAAGAATACGAACACCACCTCTCCTTATTATAAACCGAATGCTCGTTGTGCTTATCATTCGGAAAGTCCCGACCATGACACCAATGACTGTTGGGCTTTGAAGAACAACGTGCAGGATCTGATTGATGCTAAGGAGATTGAATTTGGTCCCCCAGAGACTCCCAACATCATCAATGCTCCTATGCCTAAACATGGTCGGGGCGTTAATACCGTTGAAAAAGATGTGTTTTTGACTTCTATAGAAGAATTGGTAACCCCACTCATGATTATCAAAGGGAATTTGTTGAAGGCCAGTTTATTTCCGGGATGTGATGAAGGTTGCCACCTTTGTTCATTTCTACCGACTGGTTGCCCTTTGTTGAAGGCAGGTGTTCAGCGCCTGATGGATGACAAAGATATTATGTTTGAGAAGACTCTTGTTTCGACTGTTTCTTGTAAAGAAATTACTATCATAACCATTTCCGCCAATCCTCCCAGGGACTCCGCTAAGAGACCCATCAGGATTACATTAGTCCCAAAGGTGACTCCGTTGATCATAACCATGCCTGGACCAATCCCATACTCCTCGGACAAAGTTGTTCCTTGGTACTATGGGGCCGACGTCTATTACCACAGCGTAAAGCAGGACATGCTAGCCATTGAAGATAAGATTGCTGAAAATGTTGATTCCGACATCCTCAATATTGCCGAAACCAGTAAAATAACAAGAAGTGGAAAAGTGTTCTCCCCTGAAATTTCTCCCCCGAGGACTGTCACCGGACCCGTGATCATTCCTGTTGTGGTTCCACCCAAGACTACTACTGCAATTCCAGTAATCACTCTTGTTGACCCTCCCATCACCGAGTTGGACGAGACTCGAAGCAAAGACATATTGATTGAGCATGTCCTAACAAAGGCCAATTCAGTAACCATACCAGAAGCTTCCAAAAAAGAAATGGAAGAAATTTTGAAGATAATAAAGAAGAACGACTACAACATGGTCGAGCAGCTGGGGAAGACCCCATCCAAAATTTCTATGTTGGCTTTGTTGTTGTGTTCCGAGGCCCATGCGAAGGCTTTGGTTAAGTTTCTGAAGACGGCTCACGTGCCACAAGAGACATTTGTTGATCAGTTTGAAGATTGTGTGGCTAGTCTGACTGCTGATAATGGTTTGGGTTTTTATGACGCGGATCTGACACCAAAGGGGAGGAAGCATAATGATGCTCTTCATGTTTCCGTTGAATGCAGGGGCACGACTCTGGCCCATGTTTTGGTAGATACTAGCTTTTCGTTGAATGTGCTACCTAAAAAAGCTCTAGACAGATTGGACTGCGAAGGCTTGACCTTGAAGCCTAGCAATATAGTAGTGAGAGCTTTTGATGGTTCGAAGAGGATTGTGCACGGGGAAGTGGATGTCCCTATCAAAGTTGGTTCGCAGACCTTCGACTCCACTTTCTACGTAATGGATATCAAACCATCATATTCTTGCTTCTTGGGACGCCCTTGGATACATGGGGCTGGGGCTGTTTCTTCTACCCTCCACCAAATGTTAAATTACCCAGTAAGAGGAAAGATTGTCACTGTGCATGGTGAAGAGGAGTATATGATCAATCACTTGAACTCCTTCAGGTACGTGGAAATGGATGGCGAGTTCATCGAGACTCCTTGCCAGAACTTTGAAGACGTACCTCAGATTATGGATACAGCAGAAACTACCGACAGTCCTCCAAAGGTCACCAAATCTCCCTCAAAGATGGCTTCTCTCAAGGATGCACGAGCAGTGGTTGAAGAAGGTGGGTCTACCATTTGGGTTCAGCTCCCGGTTATTCATTACAAGTCTGACAAATCTGGTTTGGGCTTTACTACAGGTGCTCAAAAGGATGTTCTTCGTGCTCTGGCTGGAGGACCTCCCCTACGTATCAGCAATCCGGGGGTCAATGGGCTTGAATACAATGATGGTGATTCCGACATTGACAGCTGGATCTTCCCGACTACCAACGGCGGACTCAGTAACTGGACTGCCAAGGACTTTGTACCAATTACTTTTGTTCAGGAGTAATTGTCTTTCTGATTTTTCGGATATGTAATTTAAAAACAATATATGTAAGTCTAAGAGTGCCTAAGGGGGGGGGGGGGGGGGGGGGGTTAATTAGGTATATAAAAATTTATTCGGTTTTATGAGAATACTTGAAGTAATTTTTGGTTAAGTGTTTGAAGGTTTTGGTTATATCTTATCTTTTCTTGATTATGGTGATGAAAGTGATAAAAGCGGAAAAATATAGAACACGGCGATATATCCTGGTTCCCCTTACAATCCGAGAGTACTCCAGTCCCCTTTCCAACACGAAAGAGATTTCACTATAGTTAGAATGATTGTACAACCTATGCTTACTATCTAACTTATAGGGTGACCAAAGGTTCTTAACACCTTTAAGATCAAACAAACACTAATGTGAATGAAGAACAATCCTCTTCAAATCACAACACTTACTTCCAACAATCCTGGATAGTAAGGGAATAATTTCTTTTGTAATACAATGATTTATTTGAAATAGATGGAGAGCACTATCAATCTTCAATTGATCTTCTTCTTCAAGATAGAAACAATTCTCAAGCAATGATTATAAATGTTCACAATGTATGTATGAAACTTGTAATGATTTCTTAATGAAAATGTATATGGCAAGTTTCACAAAATTTAGGAACACTTGAAAGTTTGTATGCAAATTTGAATGATCAGAAATTGTTAATTGAAGAAGGTTATTTTAAATCTGAAAATCTGCACATTTATAATGTCACAAGTACCTCTTCCTTCATGCCATTTGATATGAAAAGATGCAATGCATTCATGAAAGAATATTATTTGAAATATGTTCAAAAACCAAAAGAAAAGTTGCACTGGTTCGCTGGGAACCGGTTCCGACACAGGCAGAACCCGGTTCTTAGTGAACGTTATAACTCAGAATTCAAAAATACCACGCAGGAACCGGTTCCCCTATTGGTACAACCCGGTTTCTGGTACAAATTCCAGGGAGGTGTTTTTTGAACAAGTTTGGAACCCGGTTCCCTGTTAGGTAAGAACCGGTTCCTGAAAGTTTATTTCCAATAATTCTTTTTGAAAAAGATTTCAAACAAGGTTTTTCTTAACATTAAAAATATGGGATATGTATATGATTATGAATGCATATTTGTGAACATCTATATTCAAGTTTAAGAATTATTTATACCATTTGACATTTGTTGATTCTTTAATAATTCTTCTTCTAATCTTCAAGACTTGTATATGATATTGATAAGCTTTTTGCACATCCTTTGAATGTTGATATCCATGTTGTCTTCATCAAAACAAATGCTTTAAATATGACTTGAGAAGCTTGCAATTACATTCTCCCCCTTTTTGATGATGATAACCAAGTCTTGAAAACAATTCTTGAAATGTTTATGTTGTTTTGTGTAGCAAACATGTTAAGCAAATGTAAGGCTCCCCCTAAATTGTATGCTCCCCCTAAGTCCATGATTCTTTGAATTTTGGAGTGATATCCATGATAGTTATTTTGGCCTGCAATTTCTTTGAAACAAAACAACACATATGCATATTCTTCTCCCCCTATGTTAACATCAAAAAGGATGGGGAAAAAGAGTGAAATAAATTCATTTAAAAATTAAGACGTTTTTAAAAACAACCACACACTAAAACACGAACAACGAATTGTACGATACAATATATAACAATGAAACATAAGATGGAACATTGTCTAGACATTACAAAGTAAAACACGAAAATGAAAGAAATGACATAGAAATTAAAAGTAAGTCTTTAGTCTTCATCCTCATTCATCTCATCACCATCATCTTCACTTCCATTTTCACTACCACTTCCGGATTCCTCTTCCTCTTGAACTTCTTTTCTATCAAGGTGATCAAGAATAAGCTTTTGAGTTCTTTGGACATTGCGTAGTTGTCGCCGTGCGGAAGCATTTTCTTGTTGGAGCACATCAAAGAGATCATCCACATGTCTTTGGAAGATGGTCATTTGATTAAACAACATGTCTATGGTGTATCCGCCTTCGGGAGGTTGAGCAACATAGTGGACAGTTGGTTCGAAATCCTCTTTGTAGTGAAAGTGACCTCTTGCATCAAGAATGATTTCGGTGTTCTTAAGAGCGGTTGCATCTGTAATAGCCTCCTTATCTCCTTGAATTCTTGTAACTTCCCGTTGAAGGTTAACATTAGCATTTTCCAGAATGTGAGAAATGGCTCGAGCATATGGTAAACCACCATCTAGAGATTCCATAAGTTGCATATGGTACATAATAGAAAGTGCCCAATTAACCGAACAACGGCGTCTCAATGCATTAAGGACCATTAATTCAAACTCATTGATACGAGAGTGGTTATAATTCTTTGGAAAGAGGATATAGGCAAATATAAGGTGGAGCATTCTGTCACTTACAGAGAGATTTGAGCCAAACAAATTAGATGACGAGAGAAGTTGTTGACGAGCAGTATTTTGCTGGTTTGGCCTACACATGTTAATAAAAACCTCTACCTTATTGTATGGTATCCAATCATGTGGAATAACACCATTAACAAGAACTAAACCTTCATGTGGAATACCCAACAATTCACCAAATTCCTCAACAGTTAAAGAGATACTCTTTGACAGAACATGAGAGGTTAGAGTAATATCACCAAATTCATCGGGGATAAGTTTTAAGTTGTGATAAAATTCTCGAACAAGGTCAGGAAACACTTCACCATTGTTACCTACAAACCTAGTAACCCCAGCAGAGGCCAACTGAGAAGGAAATAAAAAGCTATGAGCAGGAAAGGTATGAAGCCTACAAAACTTAGCTTTAAGAACCTTCCGATTACGAGATTTGAAGGTGAGCCTTCTGGATTTGATGGTCTGAGGATGAATGTTAGAAGACTCTTCTTCAACCTGAGCCTTTCCCTTGCTGGACCTGGTAGCTCTCTTAGGACCCATGGAGATTTGTGAGAAATCTGAAAGTTAAGGTTTGATTTGGGATTTTCGGAATAGTGAGAGATTGGGATATTTGAGTATGAAATATGGAAGGAGAAGTGATTTTATAGTGATTTGGAGTAGTGGGTATTAAAATGTTGGTGAAGAAAAAGAGATGTTGGAGCTTTTATGAGGTGTGTCAATGAAGGTGGAAGGGTTTGAGAGGAGGAAGATGAAGTTGGAATGAGAGATGAATGTTGACTATGACATAAAACTAATTAAAAACACTTAAGTTTTTACACAAAAACATAAAACAAATAATAATTATTAATCACAAAAAACGCGTGGCAGTCTGGAAAAAAAAGGCGTGTGGCAAGTCTGCGTGCTGGGAACCGGTTCTGCACTATAGGGAACCCGGTTCCTGGCTTTTGAAAAAAGTGACGTTTCTGGAAAATGAACCAGGAACCGGTTCCGACCATTATGGGAACCGGGTTCCACATGCAAATATTGCCAAAAACTTGAAAAAATTGTTATGAAAGGAAAAGTTTTGTACAAACAACATATACACACATTTTTTATTTTAAAAACTTATAAAATAAGGAGTAGAGGCAGAGTGTACTGAAACATAAAATTTTTTGAAGAAAAATTAAGACGTGCACCTTATGAGAAACATTTAGAGATCACCTTCATCCAAAATACCAAGTTCTCTTCGAAGCTTTTTGTTCTTGATGGACCAAAGAGATCCATGTGTAACAATTGTAGTGGCCTTGTAGTAGACACCACATTCTTAGATTTGAAAGTTGATTTGGTATGTTTGCCCTTTTAGCATGCGCTACATAATTTGTCTTTGATGAACTTCATCTTTGGTAGACCAATAACTAAGTCATGCTTAACCAATTTGTTCAAGTGCTCCATGTGAATGTGAGCAATCCTCTTGTGCCATAACCAAGCGTCATTGTTGTTTACCATAAGACATTGTACCTTCATAGACAAATCATCTAAAGTAATCTTAAAAATATTTTTAGATCTTATACCTTTGAGTTTTACCTCATTGGTTGCCTCATCCATAATAAGGCATTCTTCTTTGTTGAATTTGATCTTGAACCCTCTATCGCAAAGTTGACTTATTCTAAGAAGGTTATGCTTTAATCCTTCAACATAGAGAACATCCTCAATTTGAATGGATGGAGGTGTGCCAACTATTCCAACGCCAAGTATCTTTCCTTTGGTGTTGTCTCCATAGGTGACATACCATTTGGCTTTATGTACTAGATATGAAAATTGGTGTACATCTCCTGTCATATGCTTTGAACATCCACTATCAAGATACCAAACATTTGATGTGGATTTCAAGCATACCTACAAAAACAAATTATTTCTCGTTAGGTACCCAAGTTTCCTTGGGTCCTTCATAGTTAGTTCCCTTTTTCACCCACACATAATGCCCACTTGCCATACTAAAGTTTCTAACATAGCAAGCATTAGGTGTATGGCCTTTAATACCACAACAAAAACAAGTAGGTTCAAAGTTACTTCTATATCTAGAAGGATAAGATTTCTTCTTAGGAAATGTTTTCTTTTTCGATACATTAGCCTTTTTCTTTTGATGATTATGAACAACTTGCTTCTTTTCTACTTTCTTGGGATTGGAACTATTACTAGCCTTTACAAAAATAGTGGGATTGTTACTTGGTTTCTTAGTATTCACATAACCAAGACCTCTTTTATCATTTGGATAACGTTGTTGGCTTAGTAATCCTTCTAATCCTATTTGAACTTTTTCATATCGTTCAATAACTCTTTTCAATTGAACAATTTGAAAGACATTTGATTCACACTTGGAGCATGCAAAGTTTTCCTTTTCTTTAATAAAATTTTGTTTTTGAAGATCAAAATCTTTAGTCATGGTGTCAATTTTTTCTAGACAAATTAGAAGTTCTTTTTCTTGATTTGACACCTTTTTGTATAAACTTTTGCATTCTTTCAAGATTTCATCAATAGCTCCTTGAACAGCATCATCAAAAAGATTAAATTCATTACTAACCTCTTCTTCATCGTCGGAGTGATGTGAAGCCATCAATGCTAGATTTGCACATTCGTCGCTTTCCGAATCGGATGAAGAACTTATCTCATTATCTTCCCATGCAACATAATCCCTTTTGTTCTTGAACTCCTTTTTGCCTTTAAATCCATTTTTCTTGGAGAGTTTTGGACAATCCGGCTTTATGTGACCTTGCTTTCCACATTCATAACATGTGACATCTTGTGTTGATGTGGAGGCTTCTTTATCTTTATGCTTATAGAATTTCTTTCTTTTGACAAAGTTAGCATTATGAAGATTATTTTTATGACCAAAATATTTTCCTAACCTTTTTACAAGAAGCAAGAGATTTTCATCTTCGTCCGATGCATCTTTATCTTGACTTTCTTTTGAATCAACTTTCAAAGCAATGCCTTTGGATTTCTTCTCATGATTCTCATGTTTTTCAAGCCTTCCAAGTTCCGTCTCATATTCTTGAAGCTTTCCGAAAAGTGTTGCGGAAGTCATAGTTGCTAGGCTTTTCTTTTCGGATATTGCCGTCACTTTTGGTTGCCATTCCCTAGTTAAAGATCTAAGCACTTTAAGATTTAATTCATCGTTAGTTAAAGTCTTAACAAGTGCCTTCAAATGGTTTGTCAAGTGAACGAATCTCTTTTGCAAGTCAAGGATGGATTCTCCGGGCAGCATTCTGAATAATTCATATTCTTGACTCAAAGTGTTCAATCTAGACCTTTTGACTTCGGAGGTTCCTTCATGAGTTTCTACAAGAGTATCCCAAATTTCCTTTGCCGTTGTACATGCCGATACTCGGAAAAATTCATCCATACTAAGAGCACTTTGGAGAATATTGATTGCCTTTTTGTCAAAGAGAACTTTTTTCTTGTCATCGTCATCCCATGATGCTTTAGTCTTTGATGACCCAACACCATTGACAACGCACACCAGAGTAAATGGACCATTCTCAACAGCATTCCATAATTCTTCTCCTTGCGCTTCAAGATGAGCCTTCATGCGAATTTTCCAAAAGTCAAAGTATTCACCACAAAACAATGGAGGCTTGTTGTTACTACCACCATCTTTGAAAACCGGATTTGGATTTGCGGAAGCCATTCTGGATCTTTAGGAACAAGTTACCTATAACTTGCTCTGATGCCAATTGTAAGTCTAAGAGTGCCTAAGAGGGGGGGTGAATTAGGTATATAAAAATTTATTCGGTTTTATGAGAATACTTGAAGTAATTTTTGGTTAAGTGTTTGAAGGTTTTGGTTATATCTTATCTTTTCTTGATTATGGTGATGAAAGCGATAAAAGCGGAAAAATAAAGAACACGGCGATATATCCTGGTTCCCCTCACAATCCGAGAGTACTCCATTCCCATTTCCAACACGAAAGAGATTTCACTATAGTTAGAATGATTGTACAGCCTATGCTTACTATCTAACCTATAGGGTGACCAAAGGTTCTTAACACCTTTAAGATCAAACAAACACTAATGTGAATGAAGAACAATCCTCTTCAAATCATAACACTTACTTCCAACAATCCTGGATAGTAAGGGAATAATTTCTTTTGTAATACAATGATTTATTTGAAATAGATGGAGAGCACTATCAATCTTCAATTGATCTTCTTCTTCAAGATAGAAACAATTCTCAAGCAATGATTATAAATGTTCACAATGTATGTATGAAACTTGTAATGATTTCTTAATGAAAATGTATATGGCAAGTTTCACAAAATTTATGAACACTTGAAAGTTTGTATGCAAATTTGAATGATGAGAAATTGTTAATTGAAGAAGGTTATTTTAAATCTGAAAATCTGCACAATTATAATGTCACAAGTACCTCTTCATTAATGCCATTTGATATGAAAAGATGCAACGCATTCATGAAAGAATATTATTTGAAATATGTTCAAAAACCAAAAGAAAAGTTGCACTGGTTCGCTGGGAACCGGTTCCGACACAGGAAGAACCCGGTTCTTAGTGAACGTTATAACTCAGAATTCAAAAATACCATGCAGGAACCGGTTCCCCTATTGGTACAACCCGGTTCCTGGTACAAATTTCAGGGAGGTGTTTTTTGAACAAGTTTGGAACCCGATTCCCTGTTAGGTAGGAACCGGTTCCTGAAAGTTTATTTCCAAAAATTCTTTTTGAAAAAGATTTCAAACAAGGTTTTTCTTAACATTAAAAATGTGGGATATGTATATGATTATGAATGCATATTTGTGAACATCTATATTCAAGTTTAAGAATTATTTATACCATTTGACATTTGTTGATTCTTTAATAATTCTTCTTCTAATCTTCAAGACTTGTATATGATATTGATAAGCTTTTTGCACATCCTTTGAATATTGATATCCATGTTGTCTTCATCAAAACAAATGCTTTAAATATGACTTGAGAAGCTTGCAATTACAATATAAACTCTATAACCATGTGTCTTACCCGGGGTACAATGGTTCTATTTGTGAGGGTTATCATGTTTCATTTTCATATGACATCAATAAAGCATTGGACGTTTGCATACAAATTCTGTGCTCTCTGTCTTTCTTTTCTTTTATTCTGTCTATACAGCTATGCCCTTACACACACTTACGTATCCAAATGCAGATCCATATCCACTCTGGATCCCATTGATAACAGTTCTGCTACTACTCATTATGACTTTGAAAATCCGATCAACCAAGATGAGGACGAAGGTGAGGAAGATTGTGAGGTACCTGGAGAACTCGCTAGACTATTACAACAGGAAGAAAGGGCCATACAACATCATGAAGAGCCGGTTGAGACAGTGAACTTGGGTACAGAGTGACAAAACGCGGTCGGAACCTGTCATCTGGATGTAATGAAACATCAATGAAGTCGCCACCAAACGTCTTTTATCCCATCGAGAGGGAAAGGTAAACATCGAGAAAACCTGAAAAGGGAGAAATCACGGTATTTTAACTGAGAGATCGGGTAAGGGATTCTGTTACGCGAGGGGACCCCACACGCCCGTAGTACTCTACTGTATCCACTCTTGTTGTCTAATATAATGGGTGTGGTCAAGTCCTATGTTTATGGCTTAAAACTGAAAAGGGAATGCATGCGAAAGAAAGAAAAAAACAATGTAGGGAAAATAAAAAGACGTGCTTGATCGGGCCCTACCCCAATGCCTACGTATCCCTTTTAAGGAATCAGAGCAGCCGTAGTTCGGCTTATGTATTTTGGGTTATTTGTGTATTTTAGTTAAGACAACAAAAACAGGCAAGATGGAGAAAACATCAAATAAAACAATAAACAAATGATATGGTCAAACATCGACTAAATAATAACAGGGTAACATGTCAAAGATGGAGAAACATCAAATGGTAAAAAAGATAACAAAAACATCGATAAAACAGGTGACAAAATATCACACCTAACAATGATATTGAGAATCAAAGTAGGATAACAAACATGTGCGATGGAGAAACATCGGCTTCAAGATAACAAGATATCATGGCAAAGATGGCGAAACATCAATAAAACGGATGACAAATCATCACACCTAACAATGATATTGAGAATCAAAGTAGGATAACAAACATGTGCGATGGCGAAACATCGGCTTCAAGATAACAAGATATCATGGCAAAGATGGTGAAACATCAATAAAATGGATGACAAATCATCACACCTAACAATGATATTGGGAATCAAAGTAGGATAAAAAACATGTGCGATGATGAAACATCGGCTTCAAGATAACAAGATATCATGGCAAAGATGGCGAAACATCAATAAAACGAATGACAAATCATCACACCTAACAATGATATTGAGAATCAAAGTAGGATAAAAAACATGTGCGATGGCGAAACATCGACTTCAAGATAACAAGATATCAAGGCAAAGATGGCGAAACATCAATAAAATAGATGACAAATCATCACACCTAACAATGATATTGAGAATCAAAGTAGGATAACAAACATGTATGATGGCGAAACATCGGCTTCAAGATAACAAGATAAAGCAAGATTGGTTTGTATCTTTTACTTTGAAGAAGGGTTTGAGTTCATTAGAAATGTCTTATGATTTGCCAAGAAACAAATTTTTGTTTTAAGATGCACAATGCATAGAAAGGAAAAACAACTAAGGTAAACTAGCCTAGTACTATCCCTAGTGTTATCATACAATGGTTGACCCTCAGGTTGAGGATAAAGGAAAACCCTACTTTAAATAACACGCTAAAGGAAGCTTAACAAAACTATCCTACAGGGAGCATGCAATGAGATGGAAGTCGTGATCTCAATTTCTAAATTGAGTGACTCATCGATCAATAATTAAAGAAGAAAAGCAATAAACATCCTATAGGGAACATGCAATGAGAGCGAAGTCGTGATCTCAATTTCTAAATTGAGTGACTCATCGATCAACAACTAAAGAATAAAAGAAATAAACATCCTATAGGGAACATGCATTGAGAGCGAAGTCGTGATCTCAATTTCAAAATTGAGTGACTCATCGATTAACAACAAACACAACATATCTATTAGACAAAAACCAGAGGGCCTCCTGATATATATCAGCAACAAAGGTCCCATCATTCAATCATAGAACTATGCAACATGAAAATGGAAGAAAGGAGATAGTGCAATACCAAACGAATAACTATCCGTAGCAACTGAGCAAGAATAAAAAGAAACCTAGAGAACTTCAAGCAAGCTGGCATCAGTAGACAAATCAAGTCAGAAGTTACACCATAAGGATGTAAGTAATGAGATTATCAGATATGAACAGATCCCCATGGGCAATGTATAGTATTCACAATCTCATGTATATATCTTGCATGGAATATCAAACATGCCAAATACAATAGCAGTGCCAGTGTAATAAGTTGTGTTCCACAAATAAAGTGAAACACAGTAGCCTCAGGCCAGAAGTGGTATACTATACATTGTCACAAAGTATCCAAGATAGGCCAAGGTCTCTAATCCTAAGTCCAAGAAAAAGTATCATGCTCCATAATGCCAAGGATACTAACCAAATAGTCCAAGTATCATTAAAGTTTTTTTGGTTCATGTTGATTATTAGGTGTCTTTAAAAGGAAAAGAAAAGCTCAAGTGATAAAAATAAAAATGACATAAAAGTAAATGCTCAAGTGAGCAAAGATGAAAATAGCATGAAATGTAAAATGCTAAAAGTAAATGGTACATAAAGCATAAAAAAAATAAAAGCATAAAGTAAAGTCAATTGTTAGAAATTAGTGGTTAGTTGGATGACCATCTTGAAACTTGCATTTGGAACTCATTAGAGGATTGGTAGAACCAAAGCCTCCACACAACAAGTTGCATTTGCTTTTTTTCAAGTATATCATCCATTTTGGAATCCTCAAAAGTAACATTTAATGATCAACGATGTTTAAGTGATCCGCGTTGACCAAAGGTGTTGTAGATCCATTAGATAATTGGTAGAACCAAAGCCTCCACACAATGAATCTCAAGGTTATTGGATCAAAGAGGTAAAATTAACATACTTGGGCTTGCAATCATAAGTTTGGGCCACAAATGATCATTTATTCGAATTGGGACGAAATTTAGCGCTATGTTAAGCAATCGTAAGTGGACTTATGTAGAAGTCGCACCTATTTTGAGGCCGGTCAATAGAAATCTATGTACTTCATGTTTGGATAAATGATATAGAGATCACCATCCTTTAACATGTAACACAATTAAAAAAGAAAGGGATAAGATGAAGAGGGAGGGGAATGATAAGCTAATTTGGATCACCATTTCAAAATTCTGTCATCTTTAAATTCAACCACTCCTCTAGATGGATTAAAGCACTAAACATATCATTAATCCAAAGCACCAAAAATGAATTAAATAATTCACTCTTAGGTAGATTTGAATTGATGAACATCTATCCAACTTCATCTACATCACAAAGTCCATTGAGTTTAAAGAGAAATTGGACATTTAAAATTGCAATCCAAACCAACAATCAAAAGGAGTGAGTAGAAAAAACATTTTGGATCAAAGCTGCCCCAAAACAAGGCAAAAAAATGCATTATGTCCCTGTGTAAATCGATTGCCCTACTGTGTAAATCGATTTACATAGTACAGTTTTCAAAAATCTGTGCAAAATTGCTTCTGTGCAATCGATTGCACACTATTACAGGCAGCAAAAACAACATTTTATAAGGCCAATTTCTTGTTTAAACTTTCCATCAAACACCTTATGATCATGAATCCAATTGAGCACGAAAATTCCATCAAATTATGAGAAAAGAACACCATTGGAATCACAAAATAATGCTCAATGCATCAAACCCAAAGATCAACAAGAGATCACATTGTGAAAGATGAATTATCCAACTTACCAAAGGTAGATCTAGAGAATTATCAAAACAACTTCAAGAATTTGCTTCAATTCAACCACAAGAATCAATTTCTCAAGCTTGGATGTAGAGAATTGATAAAGAAAAAGTGTTTGGATAAAGGTTTAGCTCAAAGATTAGTAAGCTTCAATGCAAAGCTTACTACCTTTTTGAAAATGGAGCTTTGAGTGAATTTGGTAGATGGAGAGAATTGATAGATTTTTTAGCAAGGTGGATTTGGCTATCAAAAGCTTGTATTTTGATTAGAAGTCAGTCAACAACACATATACAAAATACACAACTAAGGTGCCTGGAGATAGCTGATCAAGCTTCAAAACCCTAATTCCACTTAACTGGGACCAAACCCTAATTTTGGTTAACATCTCAGGAGATTGATGAACCATCTTCAAAACTTTAAAATCCTCTAGACCTCTTGGCCAATTTCTTGTACTAGGATCTTCCAAATATCAATGAGATGTTATATCTTCCAAATCAAAACTTGTATATTGATAAATGATCTTGCTCAAACAAAACCCTAAATTGACTGGTGAATCAAAGGAGTGGTTCCTTCACATAATCAATCATAAACTTAAATCCTATGATGGTCCAAAGAGATGGATAAAACATCTTGAGATATGCAATAACTTTTTGCTTGAAAGATCCAGAGGTTTAGATGATAAGTTTCTACTTGAGCAACTTGTCAATGCAAACAACTTTCAAAGCTTGAGGAAGACTTGATAACCAAAGTACTTTGATCCCATTACCATGTATGAATGCAATGCAATATGATATTCATGATGAAACATAAGCCAAAAATCAAGAGGGTAAATTTTGGGGTGCAACAACTGCCCCTATTCAAATATCTTCAACATGATAAGTGAGAAAAGTGACAACTTTCGAGCGTACAAGGTTGAAGATGTTTGAATACGAAAGAACCCGAAAATTTACACTCTTGAAGAAGAAAGAAATAGAAATAGAAAACTCCCAAGACGTGCGTCAGAGTGAAGTTATAACGCATGTTGAAACAGAACACAAACATAAAGAAGAGTAGACGTATCTAAACTTTCGGACAAAAGTTCTAGGGCAAAACCGGGCTTCAAGAAAAGGGTGAGATAAAACTCAAACCACCGAGTATAGGAGAAACTAAGCTCTGGAAAAGAAAACGTACGCGGGTGAGGAGGCGAAACTCTGAGCTCGACCCAAAGCAAAAGTGGCTAGAGTGCGTGATTTTAGGAGCACTTGCTAATCTCAACTAAGATAGACAGTATGAAGCAACTAAAAGAATCTCAGAAATGAGGAACGAAAGCGAGACGATCTCGACTCAATAACCAGTTAGACGAAACTAAACAAGATGAATACCCGGACGAAACTAGATTTCACGCACGGGTAACGAGGTGAAACTCGACCCAAAGCAAAGTGATGAAATCGCATGTTTCTCAGAGCACCTGCTGGTCTCAGATCAATGGATAAACAATGACGAAAACTGATAGAAGTATCCAAGGAAAAAAAGGAGACTGGTTTCAAACCAGGGACGCAGTACGAATACTGCACTTGGTAAACAAACACCGTCATAGGGTCCAAGGTATGAAAGCAAAAACGAGACGAAACTCGACTCAATATCTAGTTAGGAGAAACTACACTAGATGAGTACCAGGACGAAACTGGATTTCATGCACAGGGTGAGGAGACAAAACTCGAGCTTAACCCAAAGCAAGGAGATTAAGGCTTACACCTAAAAACCTGCTGAAAGCGAATATTAGGACGAAACTGGTATTTAGAAGGTGCATCAATAGACATTGGAATGAACCAGAGAGGGTAGTGAAGACTAAACCCGAGAAGATCGCGTCAGGATGAAACTGAACTATAGTCAAGAATAGACACTCAAACAAACAAATTATTGACGTCAAAAGATAATGGTATGGGGAGGAAACTGAGGTGATGAGGACAAAGACCTCGCTGGGATTTTAATCCGAAGTATTAGCAAATCACTGGGGATGACATAAATAAGAATAGCTTATGTTCCGATTCATGTTTGAATTCTTTTTATATAGCGCAATGCTCCATATAATGGAAATGCTACGCTTTCGGTAGATGCAATGTAATGATGCATGTTTAAAAGTTTCACTGGGGAATAACCAACTGAGAAGCCAATAGCCAAGAAGTAAGAATCCAACAAAACTTGCAAAAATAAATTGCAAAATCCAAAGGAGAGGAGAAAATACGGGGAACTGTTAAAGAAGGAACCTCGAAGAGATGAAGCTTTGCGGGGAATAAAAACCGAGCAACCAGTAGAAACGGGCCACAAACATTGAGATGAGCTGCAAAAATAAATTTCAAACTCCTAGAGAAGATAAGATCGACACTGTAGCTTCTGGAGAAGATTAGACATTGAGGTAGAAGATCAGGGCAAGACTGTAATCTATGGAAAAGATGGCGCGCGGCCGTGTTGAAGATGATATCAAGACAACAAACCCGACGTGAGGGGTGAAAACCTTTGCTGGGGGGAACAAAGCTCTGCTGAGGAAATGGTACTTCACCAGGATACAGAACTCTGTTGAAGATTGGTTGGAGAGATTTCTTGGGAATGCAGCCATTGGACGGATCATGCAGATAGTCACACAGTATCGACCTGACTGGGGATAAGGAAAGATCTTAACATAAGGATTCCCCAGTCAGCAGATCGGCTGGGAAATGAGAGGTCAGGACGAGGGATCCCTGTCGGTAATTCCGTTGGGGAGTTGAAACTCCTTCAAAGTGGGAGTTCCCGTTTAAACGATTCCATTGGGGATGTGCGACATATCCGAACTTGAAGTCTTAGAATGAAGCTTTTGAAAGAAGATTCCTGGGGCAAAAAAACTTCCTTGCAGAAACGAAACTTTACTGGGGACAAGAAACTCCTCTGGGGATAAGTAGAGTCTTAATCATACATGGGCTCTGTCATAGCAGAAGAAAACCATACATTCCCTTTCTGACAATCATTAAGCTCTTACATGTGTTCAACGTGTAAACTCTTTTGATGTTAAACAAATGTTTTGCATGCAAGAAGATGTTTATTTTGGGAACGACAGACCTGATGCAATGATTATTTAAGCCTTGAAGTTGAAAATCTTAACAAAGGGTTGCATCTCTGTTGTGAATGAATCACTGGCTAGAGTGTAAATATTTCAAAACTTTTCTTCCCCCCTTTTTTTTTGAAAAACGAGTCAAGATGTGGGTGATAAAATACCAACACGGACATGCAACACATATTTGAGAGCTTAGGAAAAGTTATCCTATTGTAGTATGCTTTCGAGTTAAACCCTTGTTTCAGTTAGGACTTTTAGAGGTTGTAACGTGGCTTGGTTCGAGGTTTTTTTTTTTAGAAAAAAGTTTTTCAAGGCTCAAGTTATTTGGTGCCCACCCCCTTCGTGATATACTCTTGTCCTAAGTTTAGTTGACTTATCACAAGCACTCATCTTTTAAAAGGATTTATAATGGTTGAGTGATCACGACAAATTCTCCAACATGATTGTCGCTTAGCTTGTGCTCCCTCTTTTGTTTTTGATATTATTTATCCTCTTCTTTTGATGAAAATTTTATTGAATAATCTTCTTTTTCCGGCCTTTTAGGCTCTCTTTTCCCTAACTTTTGCCTGGACAAAATCTTTTGAATTTCCAATTCGGGAGTCCAGCGGGATGCCCTAACTTTAGCCTAAGCGACTTGTTTTCAAGTTTCGACTTAGCGGAGCTTTTTGTTTCTTTCTTATTAATACTTTCTGAAGTGGTGAAAAACACAAGAAGGGGGGTTGAATTGTAAAACTGAAATCTAATGCAATGAACAAGATATTTTTATCCTGGTTCGTTTGATCTCAAACTACTCCAGTCCACCCGTCAAGGTGATTTCGCCTCTCTCCAACGAGGTCTTAATCCACTATATTCAACTGAATATTACAGACTGCTTTAACAACTGCTAAAGCCTTCTTGATTCAAACCACAACCCGGTTTGTCAAGGTAACACTTTCTTACAAAGAGATAAAACTATGTGTGTGGATGTTTTCTACAAAACTGTATCACAACTGTGATGTATACACAAATTGAAGCTTAGAAACTAGATTGCTAAATAGTAATAGAATATCAGAGTGTGTGGTTTAGCAAAACTGAGAGAACGAAGATTATGGTTTAGCTTTTGTGCGTGTAGAGATTTGGAGAGCATTAGCCATTCCAATCTTCAAAGCCTTGTTTATATAGCACTGAGATGATGAACGTTGGATGCAATATTCTTGATTCAATGCTAATAACAAGCTTTCCTTATTGAGCAGATCTTGTCTGGAATGAGGCTGTTGGAATTAATTTGCTTTCAATGCACAGTACCGTTGCTTACTTAATGCAAGTTCTGGCTTGGCTCATTCTGACTCTGCTTCGCTGCTGATGAACTATTGTGTTTCTTTATCAGAGTGTTTAGCGCAGTCTTGTTCATCAGGCTTCAGCATGTACGTGAGTTGATCATCTGATTTTAACATTCTGATATAGCAACTTCTGATGTGGGTGTCTGAAATCAAGTTCTGATGCTGAATAGATGTGATCTTGCTTATTTCAATCAGAGTATCTGCAAGTCAGAACATAATAATTTTAGGCAGCAGATAGTTCATACATGAAACTTATAAATACTATATCTTTTCACTTTGTTATCATCAAAACTTAAATATAGGGTAGTAGATTCAAACTTTGTTCTAACAATCTCCCCCTTTTTGATGATGACAAAAACTAGATATTTTAAATGAAAATAACGTGAAAAGATATCTGGAATATGTATCAGAATAAGAAGCAAAAGAATAAGGAGTAAGGAGATACTCCCCCTGAGTTTATTACTTCCCTTTGATTATACGTTTTCTTCAGGATCAGATCTTTTTGCCTTTCTTTGAACATCAGAGTATCAGAGTCTTTGACTTATCAGAAGCTTTATGTCAGAGCAGAGCTTCAGAGCTTATCTTGTCAGAGCTTTGCTTTGGATCAGAGTATTAGAGCGGATCAAAACTTCATAGTGATCAGAGCTTCTAGTCTTCAGAGTGTCCAGGAGCTTCCTTGTGCCTGTAGACTTTAAGCAAAACAGAAAAAAACATTTCAAGTAATAGAGTTAGAATGTTTGAGAATTTCTGTCTAGTCAGCCGTTATTGATTAAAATATCATTCTTGTTCTCCCCCTTTTTGTCAGCAATCAAAAAGTGTTGGTGATGTGCTAAAACAATTAAGATCATAAAAACTAATCATATTAAGATAGTTCAGAATCAAAACAAGAAAATATTACAAAACATATTCAATCAGTGCATCAGAAAATCAAGGAAAACATGAAAAAGGTCATTTTGAGAATAAACTGAGGAAAATAGGTTGCAAGAGATGAACACAGAAATATGCAGAAAATGCTTGAGTATTAGTGAGAAAGCGTAAAGAATAAGAATGAGAGATTAATGTGCTTAAATAGAGTTTTCAAAACTATTTTGAAAAGATAAACGTTTTTAAGAGAGAGAAAAATCATGATTGCCATTTTAAAAGCATGATTACTTTTCATTAAATGCTTGCTGATTTTGGGGGATTTGAGAAAGATACTTAAAAACGGTTACCAGACATGTGTCTCAATGCACCCAATCAGCGCTTTGCCTTCTCAGAAGCGTGCACGCGTTCTGCTTCAGAGATATGCTGATGATTGGATGACACTTATTTGATGTAGTGATCAGCACGTCTGTCTTTGAGCTTTAGACTCTCAGATCTTTAGACTTGCATCTGATACAATATGCATGTTCTATCTTTCTGAAAGGAGATTGATCAGAAGTTCACAGTAAAATAATTACATTCTGAAGGTAAATATATGGAATTAAAACATTTTCACTCTAGGCACACTTTCATGCTGAGATGTTTCAGAATGAAGTTAAACCTATCTTCTGAAAGGGGTTTAGTAAAGATATCAGCCCATTGATGGTCTGTATCTATAAATTTTAAGTTCAAAATACCTTTCTGAATATAGTCCCTAATGAAGTGATGTTTTATTTCTATATGCTTAGCTCTAGAATGTAAAATGGGATTCTTACTTAAGCAAATAGCAGAAGTATTATCACAAAGTATAGGAATGTTACTCTCAAAAATCTGGAAGTCTTCAAGCTGACTTTTCATCCAGAGCATTTGTGTGCTACATCCTGCTGCTGCTATGTACTCAGCTTCTGCTGTTGACAGAGCAATTGTTGATTGCCTTTTGCTGGACCAAGAAATCAGATTTTCTCCCAGAAACTGGCAGCTTCCAGAAGTACTTTTACGTTCCACTCTGTCTCCAGCAAAATCAGCATCACAGTAGCCTACTAAGCTGTAATCACTAGATTTTCTATAAAACAAACCCAGATTAGTAGTACCTTTCAGATACTTGAAAATTCGCTTAACAGCTGTTAAGTGAGATTCTCTAGGATCTGATTGGAATCTAGCACAGATACAAACACTGAATAATATGTCAGGTCTTGAAGCCGTCAGATAGAGGAGAGAACCAATCATACCTCTGTAGACTTTCTGTTCTACATTTTTGCTTACCTCTTCTCTTTCCAGAATGCACGTGGGATGCATTGGAATCTTTGATGGCTTACATTCTGAGAGGTCAAATTTCTTCAGAAGATCTCTGATGTATTTGCTCTGATGAATGTAAGTTCCTTCTGGAGTTTGATTGATCTGAATTCCTAGAAAGAATTTCAGTTCCCCCATGAGGCTCATCTCAAATTCTGCCTGCATACACTTAGCAAATTTTCTTCCAAGAGAAGGATTAGTAGAACCAAAAATAATATCATCAACATAAATTTGACAGACTAAGATGTCACTCTTAACTGATTTACAGAATAGAGTAGTGTCCACTTTCCCTCTGGTGAATTCATTTTCCAGCAGAAAGTTACTTAGCCTTTCATACCAAGCTCTGGGAGCTTGTTTCAGACCATACAGTGACTTCTTTAGTTTGAAAACATGTTCTGGATGTTTTGTATTTTCAAAACCTGGGGGTTGGTGTACATAAACTTCTTCTTCTATATAACCATTTAAGAATGCACTTTTGACATCCATCTGATACAGAGTGATGCCTCTATTAACAGCAAATGAAATTAAAAGTCTGATAGATTCTAACCTGGCGACTGGGGCAAAGGTTTCTGTATAGTCTATCCCCTCTTGCTGACTATAACCTTGTGCAACCAGTCGTGCCTTGTTTCTGATGACTTCACCTTGTTCATTTAGCTTGTTTCTGAACACCCATCTTGTTCCAATGACGTTGAATCCTTTTGGTCTGGGAACGAGATCCCATACGTCGTTTCTGGTGAATTGATTCAGCTCTTCTTGCATTGCCAGAATCCAGTCATTATCCAGAAGTGCTTCATCAATTGAAGAAGGTTCAATCAGAGACACCAGTCCCATAAGTGTTTCTTCAGAGTTTCTGAAGCTTGCTCTTGTTCTGATTGGATCTTCCTTTCTTCCTAGGATAGTCTCTTCTGGGTGATCCAAGCTGCTTCTGGGTAATCTCTTCTGAGGTTGATCAGCAGCTGTTGTAGGATTTCTAGCAGTGCTCCTTTCAGACGTTGAAGGAATGTCTGTGTTGAGAGCTTCTGATGACTTGTCTTCAGAACCTGCAAATTCAATTTCTATACCTGCAAAAACTTCATTCTGCTTTGACTTTTCAGAGTCAAGCTTGTCATCAAAACGAACACTGATTGATTCTTCCACAATCTGTGTTTCTGTATTGTATACTCTGTACCCTCTTGAGCGTTCAGAGTATCCTAACATAATACACTTCTGTGCTTTAGAGTCAAACTTGTTCAAATAATTCTTTGTATTTAATATAAAGCAAGTACATCCAAATGGATGAAAATATGAAATGTTGGGATTTCTGTTCTTCCACAATTCATATGGAGTCTTTTCCAGAATAAGTCTTATTGAGATTCTATTATGAATGTAGCACGCTGTGTTTATTGCCTCTGCCCATAAGATCTTAGCAACGTTTGTCTCATTGATCATGGTTCTGGCCATTTCTTGCAATGTTCTGTTCTTTCGTTCTACAACTCCATTTTGTTGGGGAGTTCTAGGACAAGAGAAATCATGCAGAATTCCTCTGTCATTAAAGAATGACTCAAAATCTTTATTTTCAAATTCTCCACCATGATCACTTCTGACTTTAACGATTCTAAGATCCTTTTCATTCTGAACTTGGTTACAGAAGGTAACAAACACAGAGTGTGACTCGTCCTTGTGTCTTAAGAACTTTACCCATGTCCATCTGCTATAGTCATCTACGATTACTAACCCATACTTCTTACCACTGACTGAAGCAGTTTTAACTGGTCCAAATAAGTCAATGTGCAGAAGTTCTAATGGCTTAGAGGTAGAAACAACATTTTTGGATTTAAAAGAAGGTTTAGCAAATTTTCCTTTCTGACATGCTTCACACAGAGCATCTGAATTGAACTTCAAATTAGGAAGTCCTCTGACCAGATTGAGTTTGTTAATCTGAGATATTCTTCTCATACTAACATGCCCCAATCTTCTGTGCCAGATCCACTGCTCGTTGTTAACAGACAGAAGACATTTTACATTCTGACTCTTTAGTTCAGAAAGTTTGATTTTGTAAATGTTGTTTTTCCTCTTACCATTAAACAGGATAGTCCCATCTTTCTGACTAACAGCTTTACATGATTTTTGATTAAAGATTATATCATAACCGTTATCACTTAATTGACTTATGGATAACAGATTATGCATCAATCCATCTACTAGCAGAACATTATTAATAGAGGGAAGATTTCCATTACCTACAGTTCCAGAGCCAATTATCTTTCCCCTCTGATTGCCTCCAAAGCCAACGTGGCCTCCAGGCTTAAGTTCCAGGATTTGGAACATATGCCTTCTTCCCGTCATGTGTCGTGAGCAGCCAGAGTCCAGGTACCATGACTGGTGTTTCTGACTTGCTGCTAAAGATATCTGCAACATGTATTATTTTATCCTTAGGTACCCAGATTTTCTTGGGTCCTGATTTGTTAGTTTTACCAAAACTCTGGTTGAATTTTGGTTTCACAGAGTGCTTACTGCTAGTATATTTGATATCATGTGTGTGACCATACACAAAATGTGAATTCAGAGGAGTGTGTTTAATGGTTAAGTCCATGACATTCTTTGGTGTAGGAACCTTACCTTGGTATCCTATTCCTTTCCTGCCGTTTCTGCTAACTCCATAGATCATTGAGGCCATTCTGCTTCTATCTATGCTTTTAGCTAGGAACTTCTGGAAACTGTGATCATACTCCTTGATGATCTCATCAGCGTTGCTGGGAGTTTCAGAAATTGGTTCCTTCTGAGAGTTTTGTAAAGTGTTTTCTAATTTTGAAATCTTATTTCTCAGCTCAGAATTTTCCAATTTGAGACTCTCAGTCTTATTAGAGTCGGATTCAAGATTCCTTTTCAGGTCTCTGAATTTAGCTCTAATTTGCTGATAACGTTCCAGAATCTCATTAAGGCTTTCAGCAAGTTCAGCCTTTGTAAAGTTAACAGCAAAGTTAGGAAATACCTCTTCAGTGTCTGATTCTGAGTCTGATTCAGAAGCTTCACTATCTTCTGAAATGTTAGCCATGAGAGCTATGTTTGCCCTTTCATCATCTGATTCTGAGTCAGCTTCAGACGAGTCAGATTCATCCCATGTAGCCATGAGACTTTTCTTCTTCTCTCTTCCAAACTTCTTTTTGGGCTTTTCCCTCTGAAGCTTTGGGCAGTCACTCTTGTAGTGTCCTTGATCATTGCACTCATAGCAGATGATGTCTTTGGTGTTTGGCTTTTTGCTACTGGAGGAGCCTTCAGATCTTCCGTATCCAGAGGAAGAATCTGTCCTTCCGTATCTGGAAGAGGACTCATTCTGATCAGATCTTCTGGGATTCCTGAACTTCCTTTGTCTTTGCTTCCACAGTTGATTTACTCTTCTGGAGAGAAGGGAAAGTTCGTCTTCTTCTGACGAGGATCCATCAGATGTTTCTTCAACTGCCTGCAAAACTTTAGACTCAAATTTTCTGTTAGATGTTAATGCTAAAGGCTTACCTTGCTTCTGAGGCTCATCAGCTTCTAGCTCTATCTCATGACTTCTGAGGGAGCTGATAAGTTCCTCCAGAGTGATTTTGTTGAGATCTTTAGCTAGCTTCAGAGCAGTAACCATAGGCCTCCACTGCTTGGGTAAACTTCTGACAATTTTCTTGACATGGTCAGCAGTAGAGTATCCTTTGTCCAGAACTTTGAGACCAGCTACCAGAATCTGGAATCTAGAGAACATAGTTTCAATGGATTCAAATTCTTCCATTTTGAACGCCTCATACTTCTGAATGAGCGCCAGAGCTTTTGTTTCTTTGACCTGAACGTTGCCCTCATGCGTCATTCTGAGAGAATCAAAAATATTCTTTGCTGTGTCTCTGTTGGAGATCTTTTCATATTCAGTATAGGAGATGGCACTGAGGAGGATGGTTTTGGCCTTGTGGTGATTCTTGAAGTCACGCTTTTGTTGATCAGACATTGTTTTTCTATCAATCTTCTGACCACTTGCATTCACAGGGTGCGTGTATCCATCTGTCACCATATCCCATAGATCAGCATCATGTGCCAGAAAGAAGCTTTCAATTCTGTTTTTCCAGTAATCAAAGTTTTCTCCATCAAAGACTGGAGGTTTGCCACTGAATCTGTCTCTGTCCTCATTGTTGTCATTGCTGATGTGAGAATTGTTTCCTGCCATTGTGTTTTTCTGCTATGGCTCTGTCATAGCAGAAGAAAACCATACATTCCCTTTCTGACAATCATTAAGCTCTTACATGTGTTCAACGTGTAAACTCTTTTGATGTTAAACAAATGTTTTGCATGCAGGAAGAAGTTTATTTTGGGAACGACAGACCTGATGCAATGATTATTTAAGCCTTGAAGTTGAAAATCTTAACAAAGGGTTGCATCTCTGTTGTGAATGAATCACTGGCTAGAGTGTAAATATTTCAAAACTTTTCTTCCCCCCTTTTTTTTTGAAAAACGAGTCAAGATGTGGGTGATAAAATACCAACACGGACATGCAACACATATTTGAGAGCTTAGGAAAAGTTATCCTATTGTAGTATGCTTTCGAGTTAAACCCTTGTTTCAGTTAGGACTTTTAGAGGTTGTAACGTGGCTTGGTTCGAGGTTTTTTTTTTTAGAAAAAAGTTTTTCAAGGCTCAAGTTATTTGGTGGCCACCCCCTTCGTGATATTCTCTTGTCCTAAGTTTAGTTGACTTATCACAAGCACTCATCTTTTAAAAGGATTTATAATGGTTGAGTGATCACGACAAATTCTCCAACATGATTGTCGCTTAGCTTGTGCTCCCTCTTTTGTTTTTGATATTATTTATCCTCTTATTTTGATGAAAATTTTATTGAATAATCTTCTTTTTCCGGCCTTTTAGGCTCTCTTTTCCCTAACTTTTGCATGGACAAAATCTTTTGAATTTCCAATTCGGGAGTCCAGCGGGATGCCCTAACTTTAGCCTAAGCGACTTGTTTTCAAGTTTCGACTTAGCGGAGCTTTTTGTTTCTTTCTTATTAATACTTTCTGAAGTGGTGAAAAACACAAGAAGGGGGGTTGAATTGTAAAACTGAAATCTAATGCAATGAACAAGATATTTTTATCCTGGTTCGTTTGATCTCAAACTACTCCAGTCCACCCGTCAAGGTGATTTCGCCTCTCTCCAACGAGGTCTTAATCCACTATATTCAACTGAATATTACAGACTGCTTTAACAACTGCTAAAGCCTTCTTGATTCAAACCACAACCCGGTTTGTCAAGGTAACACTTTCTTACAAAGAGATAAAACTATGTGTGTGGATGTTTTCTACAAAACTGTATCACAACTGTGATGTATACACATATTGAAGCTTAGAAACTAGATTGCTAAACAGTAATAGAATATCAGAGTGTGTGGTTTAGCAAAACTGAGAGAACGGAGATTATGGTTTAGCTTTTGTGCGTGTAGAGATTTGGAGAGCATTAGCCATTCCAATCTTCAAAGCCTTGTTTATATAGCACTGAGATGATGAACGTTGGATGCAATATTCTTGATTCAATGCTAATAACAAGCTTTCCTTATTGAGCAGATCTTGTCTGGAATGAGGCCGTTGGAATTAATTTGCTTTCAATGCACAGTACCGTTACTTACTTAATGCAAGTTCTGGCTTGGCTCATTCTGACTCTGCTTCGCTGCTGATGAACTATTGTGTTTCTTTATCAGAGTGTTGAGCGCAGTCTTGTTCATCAGGCTTCAGCATGTACGTGAGTTGATCATCTGATTTTAACATTCTGATATAGCAACTTCTGATGCTGGTGTCTGAAATCAAGTTCTGATGCTGAATAGATGTGATCTTGTTTATTTCAATCAGAGTATCTGCAAGTCAGAACATAATAATTTTAGGCAGCAGATAGTTCATACATGAAACTTATAAATATTATATCTTTTCACTTTGTTATCATCAAAACTTAAATATAGGGTAGTAGATTCAAACTTTGTTCTAACACTTTCCACTTCGAACAAGTCAATGTGACTTTAGGTTTTTGAACTTTTTCTTTATTTCTCTTTTTTTTTTTGGTTTTTTTTTTTGAAGAAAACAAAAGCCTCATTCCTTGGTCGGTGGGGGATAGCCATTATTGTATCGATTCAATCTCGACTTCAAGGCTTTGTGAGGAAATGAACATCGTGGCTTAGACATTTTTCCGGATCTCATGATGTGAAAGATAAAACGTGGTGATCCTCAGATGGGACATTCCTTCCGAAATTTGAATGCTTGGGAAAATTGACTGAACATCTACCCTGCCCCTGGTTAAAAAAATAAGGTTTTTTTTTGAACGGAAAAGAAACTTCTACTTCGAAGGCTCAGGGGGGTTAATAATGGTCTAACTCCCTTATATCTCCGGTGTTTGGGGATTGAAACAATGCTTGTACAACGTCAATGAGGTTCTACTCAAAATCATACCACTACAGTCATCGTTTTTATCTAAACTCCTTCCTCCAAACTCTTAGGTAAGCAAAAGAATTGGCACAATTGGTATCAAAATGCCCGGAAAAATCGATTAAAGAGTGATACTGGATGGATTAAGTAAAATGAAACAATTTTTTTTAAAGCAAAAATATTCAGCGTATCAAAACTGACATTCAGCTATAAACAAAATCCTATATGCAGACAATACTTTAAAACAATCAATCAAGACAACACATGAAAGTGCAACAAAGAAACATAATAAAAGCCATTATGGGGAAGAAAAGTCTCCAACTAGGTTCGCCGACCTCGTCGACCTGCCGTAATCTTGATATTACCTTGACCCAAGACCTTTACCAATAACATGGGGCTGTGAAACAAATGGCAAGGCATCCGCCAGAAAAGTGAATGAGAATCTTATCAAACAGAGAAACAAACATGCCCCTTGCACAGTAGTAGTTGTGTTTGTTTTCCGTATTTCAAGCGATCAACTAACCATGATTTAAATTACCATTTCCGTGTAAGGCCCACGGAGTTTATATGCACATGCTTATCAAAAATATTGGATGTTTTTGCAAGCAAAATAGTAAAAAGGGAGAAAAGAAACGTATACGTATACTTGAAAGAAGATATTCTATTGATTTTGAGAAATCAGCCTGTGAAAAAGGCATTTACATTTGGAAGCAAGTAATTACAAAATCAAAACGAATAAGCGTTTACAAATGGCAATGTGAATGTGAATGTCCATCAAGTCCCGATTTTTCTATGACTCTTATGACTCTTACGCTTCCATCTTCCTGCTTTCAGACAGATCATTCTTGAATTAGCTTCGAGATTATACCAGATGACGGAACGAAGGAAAGAAATAAAGGATCTCATGCTGAGCGTAGTCATTTGCTTTAAGTCCCTAACTTTTGCCTGAATCTCCCTTTCGGGTTTTCAATTCACCAGGACACCCTCTTTTTGCCAAAACCGCCCTTTCGGGTTTTCAGCTTAGTGGTTTTTATTTATTTTTTATTTTTTATGCAAAGTATTTTTTAACTACGTCAGCATTCACAGGGAGAGGGAAGTACTCTCCATCCATAGTCGCGAGCATCATCGCTCCTCCAGAGAAAACTTTTCTGACCATGAAAGGACCTTCATAAGTCGGAACCCACTTGCCCCTGGGATCTCCCTGGGGGAGAATTATCCTTTTTAGCACAAGGTCACCTGGCTTATAACACTGAGGCTGTATCCTCTTATCAAAAGCTTTCCTCATCCTTTGCTGATATACCTGACCATGACATATAGCCGTCAACCTCTTTTCGTCAATAAGTTCTAACTGATCCAGCCGATTCTGTACCCATTCACTTTCATCCAGCTCGACATCCCTCATAACCCTAAGAGAAGGAATCTCGACTTCTACTGGAAATACTGCTTCCATGCCGTAAACCAAGGAAAATGGGGTTGCCCCAGTCGAAGTACGCACAGTGGTGCGATAACCATGCAACGCAAAAGGCAGCATCTCATGCCAATCTTTATAAGTTACCACCATCTTCTGCACGATTTTCTTGATATTCTTATTGGCTGCTTCGACAGCACCGTTCATCTTTGGTCGGTATGGGGAAGAGTTACGATGCTTGATTTTGAAGGACTCACAAAGCTCCTTCATCATTTTGTTGTTCAGATTAGACCCATTATCGGTAATGATCTTTTCAGGCACTCCGTAGCGACAAATAATATTGTGCTTAATGAAATGAGTTAACACCTGCTTGGTGACATTGGCATAGGATGCAGTTTGACCCATTTTGTAAAATAATCGATGGAAACTAGAATGAAACGGAACGATATTTGCAATCCATGGCGAATAATTGACGACCTTTAAGAAATTCGCGTCCAACTGCTTCTGGACCTCCTCCTTGATCTTCTTGTACATCTCAGGATGAGTTCTACGGAGTTTTTGCTTGACAGGAGAACAACCTTCTTTGAGCGGTAGTCGATGCACCACTATGTCTGTATCCAACCCAGGCATATCCTCATAAGACCATGCGAAGATATCAGAATACTCACGGAGTATCTCAATCAATTCGACCTTTACACTTTCTCCGAGATTTGCCCCTATCTTGACTTCTCTTCTTACCTCTTCTGTGCCAATATTCACCACCTCAATCGAATCTTGATTCGGCTGGATAACCTTCTCCTCTTGTTTTAACAATCTTGCTAATTCCTCAGGAAGATCACAATCCTCATATGCTTCTTCTTCAGTTTGATAAATAGGAGTATCAAATTCATAATGAGCCATAGCAGAGTCGTTATCAATAGAATCGGTGGTAGAAGTGCATCTGCATGAATTACATTTTGGCGTTTTTTAGTGACAATGTGTGAAAAGAGAAACATTGCCATTAAAGTAAAAAGGAAAAGAAGCAACATTTTGAATGCAAAAACGTCCTTTATTTCATGATAAAATTGAAAAATAAACATGGTGGCCCTACACAAATGATTCACTACGCCTTGGGCAGAGCGTAGGAATTATGATATGATTAAAAAGAAACAAGGAAATTACTCCTCAGCGCTTGAAACTTGGATAACATCCACAGAAGTCCAATTGTTGAGTGTCTGGCCTGGAATACTCGGGCGAATCCAATCTTCGATATTGTAGCCATCAACCCTATCGTCGCCAACTGCATTGACGTGTCCTTCTTGAGTAGCACAAGGACTGGAAAACTACATAGGAGTGGATAAACTAGATGCTCTAGGAGCTGCACTCTGCTGACCCGGGTTAAAACCAAGACCAAATTTATCAAACTTTGGAGTAACATCTAGCACCTGACCCCAACCTTCAGGGTTACCATTTTCCACCACAGCTCTCGCATCCTTGAGAGATGACATGACAGTTTCTGGTTTCTTTTTCTGCTCTAGAAGAGGAACATTGACAACATGAACTGTCTCAAACGCCTGAAATGGAGTCTCATGTATCTCGCCTTCAACTTCAACATAGCGGAATGATGTCAAATGACTCACGATGTACTCTTCTAGTGTGGGGACCAGTTGATAATCTTGAAAAGTAAAACACCATAATTCCTTGTCATAGAACTGGAAGAGAGTGATCAAAGCCATTGGGTCAGTTGGAGTGTTAAGGATTAGTAACAAATTTCCATAATTTTTGTTGAAATTACTCAGAACATCACCCTTCAGATAAGAACTCAACCTCTTCAACTCGGACACATCAATGGTAGGAATCTGATAAGAGAAAGTATGCCTGGTGGGCTCTTTAACACGAACTGAATCAAACTCATCTGATGGGAGGCCAACCATTTCTGATGAAAAGAAGACTCTTGAATGTCCCTGGAAGATGACATGCGCATGCTAGTTATTTTTTTTTCATCATTTTTTTTAGAAATAAATATGCTATGATGCAACATGACAGGATTAAAGTTTCACACTGGATCATGGTTGGACCATCACAGAACAACACTACTTCAAGATCAAAAGAAAATCCCAAAGCCTCAAAACTATCATGGGAACCTGAGTCACCTTTGCAACACAAAGTCACCAACAGTACTTGTACCTGTAAGAAAAGTTTTCCCGCCCCTCTCACGGGTGTAGTCTAGGTCAAGGTAAGGTTAAAAGCCAAATCAGAGTACAAGAGCTTGAATGTCGGTATCATCATATGATAACACCTATCCGAACTACCTCAGAAGTCATGGGTCTCATGGTCAGGTCTAAAAAGCATTTGCCTCATAGCCGCCATGGCCACTCTATTCCTAGTTCCTATGTGTTGTACCCCAAAATTTTCCCTCCCATATTCTTCAAGATTTGGCAAGATCAAGCTTCAGAATCTCTCCAGGGCTGCACAGTCCAATTGCCTCCTAACATAGTCAAAATTAGGGTTTTGGTTCTTGCAAAGAAATTGAGGTTCTCAAGGATCCAATCAAGTCCCATATGCCTATATACATTGTCAAGCATCCATATGTCAAGTTTCAAGACTCACAGCACCAAGTTGCACAGTCAAAAACCCTAAATGCTTCACAGTCAACTGCAGGGGTAAAATGGTCATTTGACAGTCAAAAGTCAAAAATTTTGGTCAACATCTTATTTTGAAGCCACAATCATCATTTGATCAATTCTTGATCATGATTCCACAAGCATGGCTCAAAAAGTCTCAAGATGCAAAAGTTTCTATTTTTGGACAGCTAAAAAGTCAACTGCAAATTGACCAAGGCATAACTTCTTCATGGTTTATCAGAAAAATCCCATCCAAAGATCATTTTGAAGGGGATGACATTTCCTACAACTCATCTTCACACTCCAAGTCCAAGAAATACTCTTACAAAAAGTTATCAATTTCAACATTATAGGTCATTTTCAAAAGTCAACAAAAAGGCACTTTAAGTCAAAGACCATAACTTGGGATTGGTAAATCAAAATGACATGGGACCAAAGGCATTGGTTAGAGGACTTCAAGACCTTTCCAAAATGTCCAAGAACATGTTCATAGCTTCAAAATTGAGCAAGATATGCATTGGAGAAGTTGGGAAATTTTTGGGAACTTTCAAAAGTCAACTTTGCCTAAAACACTTCATTTGTGCTAATGGGCCTCAAATTCTTTCTTGAATACTTACCCAAAGCCTATGCACGACCCATTGAGCTCAAAATAATTTATTTTCTTATTTTTAATTAATTAATTGAATTTATATTAATATTAATTCATTTAATTGGTTTTAATTATAGGAAAATCAAAAAGATATGTTTTTTTGGATCTTTTGTGAAGCAAATCATATCAGGGCAAGCTGGCAAATTCGTTTCTCAATCAAAAAAGGGAAGATCATCCATATTTGGCAAGGTTTTCATTGAAAAAGATTGAAAATTACATGATGAAAAATCAAGGATTGAAAACATTATTGCAATGGATTCATGGGCCTTATTCTAACCTAAATTCATTCACATACATATGCTGAGTGGAACCCTAAAGCTGGACACACGTGAAAGCTGCTAAAAACTCCATAGCCAATTTGCAAAATTTCAAGAAATTTTTGAAAACTGATTTCCTATTTGCAGGTGGATTCAAGGCTTAAAAGTGATTCAAACATATTGCCTAAGTCTCCAGGAAGCTATTACAATCAAGAACGAGTCTTAAAGCTCAAAGAACGCGCAAGAACAAGCCCTACAGTTTGCTTTATTTTCCAGAATTACATATCATCATTTATGCATTTTTAACCATTTTTCTTGATTGGTTTGAGTTGTTAGGAACATTCTGAAGCTAATGGAATAATCCAATTGAGTTATAACTTCCTAAATCGAAATCCACCATGGGAGATATCTACGGTTTCAAGGTTTGAAAATTAGGGCTTTGCGTATACTGTAAAATTAGACTTCAAGACCTAGGTGGATAAATTCTTCAGGACAAGACGAAATCAATGAGACCCTCGCGCCCTTTTTGTGTGACCCATAGCTCTAGTCGCTATTTTTTGGACTTTTGCTTGGTGGGGGTTTAAAACCCCCGCTATCTTGTTCATGTTATTGCAGGTAAACGAGGAAGAAGACGGGCGTGGCATCATGTGATTGGAGAGTTTAAATCTGGCGCGTTTTATTTGGTTTTATACCTATATTATTTGTTTTTTATATAATAATTGTTTTCCACTTATACTACAAACGCGTTGGATAGCTCAGTTGGCAAAGGCATAGTGGCAAGAGGTACTGGGACCTGGGTTCGATTCCCAGGTCCCCCACATAATTATTCATATTTTTCTTAATCCATTCCAAAGCAGCAATGACTCAATGGTCCACCATACGTCCTCACGACTAAGCTTGCCAAGCGCTCATGATGATCAATCTAATGGCTACAGAGTGAAGAGCATGGTACACCCTAGTCATCCAGCAAGCATGTGATGCCAAAAAAGTCAACAAGGCCTTGTGTTAATGGGCCAGAATTCCTCAGAATTCACCTCTATATGGGCCAGACACCCCCTTGGTTTGCAATATTTTTCTTATTTTTATATTCTTTTATCTTATTTTTTTAATTTGTTTTAATTATTATCAATTCACCACAAATAATTTTTCCAATAAAAATCAGAAATAAAAAAAATTGTAAATATATTTAGTTATTTATTAAATTCATAATTAACCTATTTTTGTAAATAAATGTTAACAATTAACTTTAGTTTAATTTAGGTTTAAAATTTAATCTCCTTTCTTAATAAATAAAAAATACATAGAATTAGGTTTTGACACTTTTATCTTTTTCTTAATTAATTATTATTATCATTATTAATTACTATTATTTTTGTACATAAATATGTAAATTAATTAATTAGTAAATTAGGTCAACTTTGACATTTTCTTTAATAATTAAAATAATTTAGAATTAGGGTTGTTTACTAACTTTTAAATTCTCTTCTTTATTTTCATAAATACCAAAAAACATAAAAAAACACTTTCTTTTCTTTAATTAAATAATTAATTAAGTTTTAATTTAATTTAATTTCAAGCAAAGGGTCAACACCCTCGGACGTCCAATTTAATTCTTTTCGCGCATTATTTTCTTTTGATTATTATGTAACTGTTCAAGGATGTAATAGTAATTAGGTTTACTTCTTTTTTACTTTCCGCATCGTTATCAAAAACGGGTCTTTGTATTTTGGCGATGTATAGACCCGCGCCTTGTAATAGCGTAGCTTTTACTTTTCCGTCTTTTAATTTTCCGCACTCCTAACTGCTAAACTCGCATGAAAGAGTGTATGGTAATTAAAAAAAACTCGTAGCTCACAATGCCATGATCAAAGATAAAACATAACCTGAAAACAACACATAATGCACACACCACTTCTAGGGTACGCCTCACTCGTTGCCTTCGAAACGTGGTCGTCAAGTATATGATGTTTTAGCAGTCGCTCTTATGTCCAAGATCCAGTTGCCTCGAAACAGTTGCCTCGAAACGGTTGCCTCGGATTAAAAAGGATCTAGGACATTAGGGTTACTTCTAAGGTGTCCTACCATTGCTTCGGTGACCACAATGTCCCTACATTCGAATTGACCCGAACACCTCCAACGGTGGTGCTACCTACCTCTCAATGGTGGGATGACATTACCTCAAGGACTTTTAAACAGCCTAATTCCTTAGGGTAGGTAGATGACTCATGGGTACTTGCTCTCTTCAAAAACAATCAAAAGTCTTTTCACACTAACACTTTCAAAAGCTTTCAAAGCAAATTTTTCAAACACTCTTGAGGACAGATACAAGAGTCACTCAGAAATCTTTCAATGAAACTTTTTCAAACCCACTCACATTTGAAAAGCAAACACATTTTGAAAACATAAGAGCAAGTACCTAAGAGCCCGTGGATAACCACAGATAGAAAGGGTGCTAACACCTTCCCTTTATATAAGTCTACCTCCCGAACCGAGAAACGTTCTCATAAGGAATTTTGATGTGATTTTGTCCTGTCCATGTTGGATAAAATAAAAGACGGTAGCGACTCTTGCTTCCGCGACATTTCGCGAACCAGCTTTAAACAGTCAGTTCTATTTCCACCGATCACAGAACTGGCGACTCTGCTGGGGAAACTTAAAGTGAGGTGTACCTTAGGATAGCTCATACTTGTGTTTTCAATTGCTTTGTTTTGTTTGCTTTATTATTATGGGCATTGTCTCGGAGTTTCATAGATCCTAACCCGGATCTGGGGATACCCTTTTAGGTAGCATAAGCTGTGAGGGACCTGTCCGGCGTAGACCGACACGGGTGAAGCAGTGGCTACGTTGGTGTGGCACCTTGGTCTGTACCGATATCCCTTGTGTCGCAACGAGGAGAATATGGGTCTTCTGAGGAGTCATTAAGCACCAACCGACCTTAGAACCCTAATTTGACCCAACTTGGCCATAGAACAGTAGCAGTATGGTACACCCATTGAGGCTAAACTCTCGCGATGGTTCTGGCCGCAAGAAAAGATTGCGATGCTGGAGTTATGACCGATTGAGGGTAGTCAGTGATATTGGGATCCTCTAGAACCCGGTTACTTTTGATAGGACAGGTCTGAACCAACGAAACTGAAAGAGGGTAGTACCCAAACTTCATGCTGGCCTAAACTCTAAGGGCTGTCTTGTGTGACTTGTGTGCCTTATCATGTTTGCCTTTGTGAATACTTGTGGTGTGCTTTATCATAACATCATACCATCATAGACATTGCATGCATCCTGCATAAGAACTGACCCATTTCAAACACAAGAGGGTTTCATCTTTGCTCTGTTTTGTAGGACATCATGATGCCTATGCGAAGGAACACTATCCGGTTCAACTTTGTTCACCCACCTGAGTTGCTTGAAGAGTTGGTTAGAAGAATTCCAAACACTACTTCCTTCATCCAGAGGCATGGTTCTCTTCTTGGTTTAGTTACTGCAAAGTGGGACCAACAACTTATGAGTGTCTTGACCCAGTTTTATGATCCCTTGTACAATTGTTTCACCTTTCAAGACTTCCAGCTGGTCCCTACCCTGGAAGAATTCTCTGATTTGCTTAGTATCCCTATCTTGGATCAGACTCCCTTCACTGGTTGGGAAAAGACTCTTAGGCTTGAGGAGATTGTTGCAGCCCTTCCCTTGACCCACAAAGAGGTAATGGAAAACTGGGTGACTAGAAGCAGAGTTAAGGGTTTCTTGGCCAAGTTTCTGATTGGTAAAGCTAACAGTTTCTGGAACGACTTAGACTTTAGGGCGTATGAAGACATTCTGGCTCTCTTAATCTATGGTCTAGTTTTGTTTCCTAATCCTGATAACTTCATTAATGTCACTGCCATAAGGATTTTCATGTCTCGAACCCTGTGCCCACTCTTTTGGGGGATATCCTGCAACAACTCTATGCTCGTACTGCCCGAAGACGAGGAACTCTGTGGTGCTGTACTCCTTTGTTAGTGAGGTGGTTTATTTCTCACCTCCCTAAGTTCGTGCTGAAGAACAAAGAAGGAAGAGGCTGGGCTCATAGGTTAATGTCTCTCACTGATAATGACATCATTTGGACTCTCAGAGGTTTGGACGAGGTAGCTGTTATTGATCGTTGTGGAGAATATCCTAATGTTCCTTTGATTGGTACCCAAGGAGGAATCTATTATAATCCATGTCTAGCTCTCCGTCAGTTTGGAAGAGCCAGAAGAGCAGGGCCTCATGAGATGTTGGTGCCTCACATCAGTTTTGAGTTTCAGGTAGATAGTGACGAGCTGCGTCGTAGATTCATCAAGGCTTGGGACAGAATTCACAGAGTTGACCCACATGAGTTGGGGCCAAAGACTTCTCTACCTATGGAATCCTACTACAGATGTGTCTGCATCCGTGCTCAGAAGTTAGGAATGCCATATGAAGCTGTCAGACCCATCATTCTTGAATATCCTGATAGAGACGGGGTTCCTCCTACTGTTCTCCCTCCTCAGATACCTACATATGTTGATACACTAAAGAGGTCTTGGGTGCAACTACAAGAAGAACGGGATTCTTATCGGGAAAAGTTCAACGAGCAGGAACTGAAGATCCAGAAGCTGACAAAGCCGTTGGAGAACGAGCGTGCCTTGAATGACTACATCCGTACTGAGAAGAAGAGACCCTGGGATCAATGATGAGCTTTGGATGTTCTTTCACAGTTTATTTCCCTTTTCAGTAGTTCCATTTTATGTAACGCCTAAGGGCAATCTGTTGAACAATTTAAATTCCAAAGTTTAAATCTAATAAAGTGTGTTCCTTTTTATTTACAAAGTTGAATCCCGATTGTCTTTGAAAACATAAATCATATGCATTACATTCATCATATGCATCACATGTACTCTTCTTTTCAGGTAGCTTAATATTCTTCGCTGTTTATTTCAGCAGCAATCATGAATCCTGAATCATCTACTGAGTAATCCATCAAGGCCCTCCAGGCTCAGAACGCCCAGTTCCAAGAGCTGATCATGAGTTTAGCCCAAGGTCAAGAGGAATTGAAGGCTCTGCTGGTCAAGAAGAAGAAGAAGAGAACTGTATTATTCAACACTAGCCGGAGGTTTGGAAACACACTGCAAAATGAGGTTGATCAAGCTGGTTCTTCTGTAGGGAAAGGCAGTCCCCAAGGGGGAATGGTTCCTAGTCATGTGGTCTCTGACAACGAGACCGACTTCAATGAAGAGCAGTACCCTCCCTCTGAAGACAAGTACAAGCAGTTAGAGGATCGTCTGAATGCCATGGAAATTCAACAGGTGCCTGGGTTGGATTTTGGAGATCTGGGTTTATCTTCTGGTGTGGTAATCCCGCATATGGTCAAAGCACCATCTTTCACAAAGTATGATGGGGCGTCCTGCCCTAAGCTACATCTCAGATCTTATGTGCGGAAGATCCAGCCGTATACTATGGACAAGAACTTATGGATCCATTTCTTCCAGGAGAGTCTTTCAGGGACTCATCTCGAATGGTTCTATCAGCTGGATGGAACCAAAGTTCGTAACTGGGAGGACTTGGCTACTGCTTTTTACAAGCAGTATCAGTATAATGCCGACCTCGCTCCTACATGTACCCAACTCCAGGGTATGTCGCTAGGATCGGGAGAAGGTTTCAAAGAGTACGCGCAGAAGTGGAGGGACCTGGCTGGCAGGGTGCAGCCACCGTTGACCGATCGTGAACTTGTGGACATGTTCTTGGGGACCCTATCTGGTCCATTCTTCAATCATCTCATTGGCAATTCTTCTGCAGGGCTTACAGATCTCATTCTGACGGGCGAAAGGATAGAAGCTGGTATGAAATCGGGGAAGATACAGAAAGGTGCGTCCTCAAGTTCTGAAAAGAAGCCTTTCAAGAAGGAAGCCAGTGCTGTGTATGGGCCCAGAAGGCAAAATAAACCGGAACGCCTCCAAGCTGTCAACGCGGTGGTAATTGCAAAGCCTGATGCCGCTCCTCGGCAACCTAACCAACCAAGAGGTCAGAGACCCAGAAGGGAATATACTCGGCTTAGTATGACCTTATCGCAGATCTTGCCACAACTGCTATCGACCAACCTGGTGACTGTCAGAGAAGCTCTGAAGGTGGTAAACACAACCTCTCTGAAGTACAATCCCAACGCCCGCTGTGCTTATCACTCTGATAGCCCGGGGCATTCTACTGTTGATTGCTGGGCCCTGAGGAATAAGGTTCAAGACCTTATCGATGCTAAAGAGGTTCAGTTCAAGGCGCCCGAGAAGTCTAATGTGGTGACGGCTCCCATGCCTAACCATGGAGTAAGTGCTATCAGGGTTGAGGACGAAGTGGAAGAATCTGAGTTCAACAGCTGGATCTACCCAACGGCCGACAGTGGACCTAGCAACTGGACTACCAAGGACTCCATACCTGTTACTTTTGTTACTCAGTAATGAACTCCTTTGTTTTAATTTTGTAACGAACAATAATTTGAAACTTTATGGCCCGGTGTCTTACCCGGGGCACTGTGGTTTCATTTGTGAGGGCTTATTACTTGTCATTTCCATATATCATGAATAAAAACATTGGACGTTTTTCGCATTTAAAATCTTGTGCTCCCTTTCTTTGTTTCTTTATATATTGCAAAACACCTATATTTACACACACTCACCTATACAGGTTTCAATCCACTCGGGATCTCACTGGTAACGACTCTGCTAATGCCAGTTATGACTTCGAAAATCCGATCAACTTAGCCGAAGACGAAGGTGAAGATGATTGCGAAGTGCCTGGTGAGCTTGCAAGACTGTTACTCCAGGAAGAGAGGACCATTCAGCCACATGAAGAGCTAGTAGAAACGGTAAATCTGGGTACTAAGACAGACAGAAAGGAAGTCAAGATTGGTGCCAATCTAGAGCTCAGCGTAAAACAACGGTTGATTCAGATGTTGCATGATTATGTGGAAATCTTCGCCTGGTCCTACGAAGACATGCCTGGGTTGGATATCGACATTGTAGTTCATCACCTGCCTACCAAGGAAGAATGCCCTCCGGTTAAACAAAAGGTCCGACGCATGCGTCCAGAGATGTCCGAGAAGATCAAAGCTGAGGTTATGAAACAATTTGATGCCGGTTTTCTAGCAGTGACTTCTTACCCTCAATGGGTTGCCAACGTGGTTCCGGTGCCGGAGAAAGATGGTAAGGTCAGAATGTGTGTTGATTACAGGGATTTGAACAGGGCGAGCCCCAAGGATGATTTCCCTCTGCCTCACATCGACGTTCTGGTTGACAATACTGCTCAGCACAAGGTGGTCTCCTTCATGGACGGCTTTTCAGGTTATAATCAGATTAAGATGGCTCCTGAAGATATGGAAAAGACTACCTTTGTTACTCAGTGGGGCACCTTCTGCTACAAGGTCATGCCTTTTGGACTGAAAAATTCTGGGGCAACCTACCAACGTGCCATGGTTGCTTTATTTCATGACATGATCCATCATGAGATTGAAGTATATGTCGATGATATGATTGCAAGGTCCCAGACTGAGGAGGAACACCTTGACCATCTGCAGAAACTGTTTGACCGTCTGAAGTTGTACAAGCTGAGGTTGAACCCAAACAAGTGCACATTTGGGGTAAGATCTGGAAAGTTGCTAGGCTTCGTTGTGAGCGACAAAGGTATTCAAGTGGACCCTGCCAAGGTTAAAGCCATACAAGAGATGCCAGTTCCCAAGACAGAGAAAGAAGTCAGAGGCTTTCTAGGATGTCTGAATTATATTTCCCGATTCATCTCGCATCTAACTGCTACCTGTGAACCAATCTTCAAGCTGCTGAAGAAAGATCAAGTAGTACGTTGGAATGATGAATGTCAGGCCGCTTTCGACATAATCAAAGAGTATCTCCAAGAACCACCCATTCTTATGCCACCGGTTGAAGGGAGACCTCTGATACTATACTTAACAGTACTTGACAGCTCAATGGGGTGTGTGTTGGGGCAGCATGACGAGTCTGGCCGAAAAGAGCACGCCATTTATTACCTTAGCAAAAAGTTTACCGACTGTGAGACCCGATACTCACTGCTCGAGAAAACTTGCTGCGCTTTGGTATAGGCTGCTCGCCGGCTGAGACAGTATATGCTGACTCACACTACTCTATTGATTTCAAAAATGGATCCAATCAAGTACATATTCGAAAAGCCCGCCTTGTCCGGAAGAATAGCAAGATGGCAGATGATCTTGACCGAATACGACATCTAGTACACATCTCAGAAAGCCATCAAAGGAAGTGTATTGGCAGACCATTTGGCACACCAGGCAGTAGACGACTACCAGTCAATGAACTTTGAATTTCCTGACGAGAACATCATGGTAGTGACTGATTGTGAAGTACCTGGACCGGATGCAGGACCTGAGGAAGGATCCCGATGGTCTATGAACTTTGACGGAGCCTCAAACGCTTTGGGTAACGGTATCGGCGTTGTGATCATATCCCCAAAAGGCACTCATACTCCACTCACTGCCCGGCTATGTTTCAATTGCACCAACAACATGGCGGAGTATGAGGCATGCATCATGGGTCTTCAAGCTGCAATTGACCTAAGGATCAAGTTTCTGAGTGTCTTCGGAGATTCCGCTCTCGTGATCAATCAGATCAAAGGCGAGTGGGATACGAAACATCCGAATCTTATTCCTTACAAAGAATGTGTGTTGACGTTGATCCCCCATTTCACGGAGATAACTTTTGAACACTTCCCAAGAGAGGAGAATCAGTTGGCGGACGCGCTGGCTACGATGTCTTCTATGTTCAAAGTCAAATGGGACAACGAGGCTCCCCGGATCATTTTCTAGAAGTTGGACGAACCTGCATATTGTTGTGATCTCGAGGCTGAGATAGTAACTGAAAAACCCTGGTATCATGAGGTGAAGAGGTATCTGGAAGCTCAAGAATACCCCGAGGGTGCATCTGTCAACGACAAGAAGTTCCTGAGAAGGTTCGCTGCAAAGTTCTTCCTCAGCAACGACATTCTCTACAAGCGAAACCATGATTCAACCTTACTGCGTTGTGTGGATAAGACTGAAGCAGAAAGAATCATGGCAGAGCTGCATGAAGGTACCTTCGGAGCGCACTCCAGTGGACACACCATGGCGAAGAAAATCCTTCGGGCAGGATATTTCTGGTCCACAATGGAAGCAGACTGTTACCAACATTCTCGGACATGTCATAAGTGCCAGATCTATGCTGATAAGGTGCACGTTCCTCCAGCTCCTCTGAATGTCTTGACTGCACCTTGGCCTTTTGCAATGTGGGGCATTGATATGATCGGCGAGATTAAACCTACGGCATCCAACGGGCATCGCTTCATCCTGTTATCGATTGATTACTTCACAAAGTGGGTTGAAGCAATTTTCTACGCTACCGTAACCAAGAACGTCGTGGCACGGTTCATTCGACACAACCTGATCTGTCGATACGGCGTCCCGGAAAGGATCATTACGGACAATGGTACCAATCTTAATAACAAAATGATCACTGAGCTCTGCGAGCAATTCAAGATACAGCACCACAACTCTTCTCCTTATCGGCCGAAGATGAATGGGGCTGTAGAAGCAGCAAATAAGAATATCAAAAAGATTGTGCAGAAGATGACAGTGACCTATAAAGATTGGCACGAGATGTTACCGTTTGCTCTTCACGGGTACCGTACCTTAGCAAGAACGTCAACCGGGGCAACTCCCTTTTCCTTGGTTTATGGCATGGAGGCAGTCTTGCCGATTGAAGTCCAGATACCCTCTCTTCGGATAATGAAGGATGCAGGCTTGAGCGAAGATGACTGGATCTAGACTCGACTTGATCAATTAAACCTAATTGACGAAAAGAGACTCACTGCTATTTGTCATGGTCAAACGTATCAAAAACGGATGATCAGGGCATTTAACAAGAAAGTCAGACCACAAGAGTATCAAGTTGGGGACCTGGTAATCAAGCGCATCATTCTTCCTCAAAGTGACCCAGGGGAAAATGGACCCCTATGTACGAAGGGCCATTTGTGGTTAAACATGTGTTCTCAGGAGGAGCCATGATTCTAACCACCATGGATGGTGACGACCTTCCTCACCCCGCCAATGCAGACATAGTAAAAAGATACTACGCATGATAAAAGACCCGCTAGGTTGACACACCTAGGCAAAAATAAGGGCTTCCCGGCGAACCAAAAGGGTTCGGGAAAAAATAAGGGATGAAAAATGAAAAAATTTGTACACCCGGTAAGTCGAAAACCTGAAAAGGCGGCTTGGGCAAAAATGGGTATCCCGGTGGACTAAAAACCCGAAAGGGCGGTCCAGGCAAAAGTTAGGGATTAAAGCGTAATACTATGTCTCATTGAATCACCTTGCATCCAGAATCCGGTATCAACCATCAGGTTCAGACGGCATTGATCGATCAACTTGATCTTCAACTAAGCAGCCAAGTGATGAGATGCTTGAAGACATAAAGGCGATAGCAGAGTTGGAACCCAATGGGATTATTCTTTTCACATAGATGTTTTGTTTTCCTTTTCCACAAAATTGTATAAACTCTGTTTGTTCGGCGGCGTTCTCTTACTAGGACGTCAGCCTCTTGTACATAAACGCCTATTTACAGGTAAATTCAAAAAATCGATACAAATTCACTTTTCAAATAAAATTGCCAATTATTTTTCCTTTTACTGTTTTGTTGTGCAAAGAATGTCCAATGTTCAATTGTGATATATGCATTTGACACTAATTGCTAACTCATAAATATTTGCATGCGAAACAAAGGATTAATTACAGGTGACATCAGAAACAGGGGCAATAATGAGTTGTCTAAGTGATCTAGTTGCTCTGTCCACCAAGGTACCAAGGTAAGTTCGGCTGAAGAATGTAACCAAGATACCTTAATTCCCCAGAGAGTGAGACAAGATCCAACAATTCTCCCCAAGCAGAGTTGGTCTCCAATGAGCCCTGAAAAGGCGCAGTATCTCCAGCAAGTCAACAACGCTCTCCCCGAGCAGAGTTAGCCTACTGTCAGCCTCAAGGAGTTGGATTATTCCCAGAAGATCTCAACATTCCCCAGCGGAGTATACAAACATTCCTAACAAGCATCCCCGACAGTCTTAATATAAGATTGTTCCCCGGAGGAATACCGGATATCCAGTGGAGCCACATCCCCAGTGCAATCTCAAAAGTTTCCCCAGGAAAGTTGAATCAATCTCTCCAGTAGGAAGCTTATCCCCAGTAGATTCTGGAAGCTTATCACCTGCAGAGTACGAACACTCTCCCCGACTTTATTCAGAAGGTTATTTCCCCACCAGGATATAACTGGGTTATCCTCAGCCTATTGCCACGGAAAGATCGTCCCCGACAAAATTCTTTCTATCCCCCAGCGAAGTTCATCAAATCTTCCAACAGAGCTCAACAATGGTATCCTCAGCGGAGTTATCATGAACATCTCAACAAAGTACCTCTCTCCCCACAGAGTAATGCCCCGCAGAATATCTCTTCAACAAGTTTATTCCCCAACGGAGTCTTCTTCTCCCACAGGTTTATCCTTGCAATCGTCATCCCCAGCGGAAAACGAAGAACTCTACTCTTCAACATCAGCCCAAGATTTAACCTCCCGGCATTCGTCAAGGATTTATTTTCCTAGACGAAAATACGTTCATAAACATCACATCTTCATATATTATAGCATGCACATACGCACCATGAACATACATTCTCATTTATTTTGAGAACATCACGTATTTCATACATCATGACAGCGCATACAACTAACGTTTTGTCTTTTCAGGACAAAGGTCAGTATAAAGATGATTACAATCAATTGTCGCAATTCCAGATTCGATACCTGTATCTAGCCAGGGCATATCTGTGAGCGATTACTTGTGGATTCGACACCTGTATCCGGCCAGGGTATATCTGCATAAAGAAATTCCAGACTCGATTCCTGTATCCTGCCAGGGCACGTCTGAAGAGTTCGAAGATTAGATTCCTGTATCCGGCCAGGGCATATCTGTTGACGACTATTTCCAGACTCGATTCCTGTATCCTGCCAGGGCACGTCTGAAGAGTTTGAAGATTCGATTCCTGTATTTGGCCAGGGCATATCTGTTGACGACTAATTCCAGACTCGATTCCTGTATCTTGCCAGGGCACGTCTGAAGAGTTTGAAGATTCGATTCCTGTATCCGGCCAGGGCATATCTGTTGACGACTATTTCCAGACTCGATTCTTGTATCCTGCCAGGGCACGTCTGAAGAGTTTGAAGATTCGATTCCTGTATCAGGCCAGGGTATATCTGTTGACGACTATTTCGGACTCGATTCCTATATCCTGCCAGGGCACGTCTGAAGAGTTTGAAGATTCGATTCCTGTATCCGGCCAGGGCATATCTGTGGACGACTATTTCCATACTAGATTCCTGTATCTTGCCAGGGCACGTCTGAAGAGTTTGAAGATTCGATTCCTGTATCCGGCCAGGGAATATCTGTTGACGACTAATTCCAGACTCGATTCCTGTATCTTGCCAGGGCACGTCTGAAGAGTTTGAAGATTCGATTCATGTATCCGGCCAGAGTATATCTGTTGACGACTAATTACAGACTCGATTCATGTATCTTGCCAGGGCACGTCTGAAGATTTTGAAGATTCGATTCCTGTATCCGGCCATGGCATATCTGTTGACGACTATTTCCATACTCGATTCCTGTATCCTGCCAGGGCACGTCTAAAGAGTTTGAAGATTCGATTCTTGTATCAGGCCAGGGTATATCTGTTGACGACTAATTCCGAACTCGATTCCTGTATCCTTCCAGGGCACGTCTGAAGAGTTTGAAGATTCGATTCCTGTATTCGGCCAGGGCATATCTACGTAAAGAGTTTGAAGATCAACTCCTGTAACAGGCCAGGTAATTTTTTTCTTTCTCAGGTACACAAGTTCTCGCTAAGGAATCTCTTACGCGATCGACACCTAGATGGCATCTATAAGCCCATCCACATACCAACAATCTCCCGATGGCATCTATAAGCCCATCCTCCTACCCATCATCTCTCCAAATGGCATCTGTAAGCCCATTCCCGCCATCACACTGCTGACATTCTACTATGTGAGTGCAAATTTATGGGCACTCTAGTGTTCAATCATCTTCCACCTCCGGATTACGAAAGGCACGCCAGCCAATCTACATCTTCGGGTCTAAGAATATTGAACAGGGGCAACTGTTGTACCCCAAAATTTGCCCTCCCATATTCTTCAAGATTTGGCAAGATCAAGCTTCAGAATCTCTCCAGGGCTGCACAGTCCAATTGCCTCCTAACATAGTCAAAATTAGGGTTTTGGTTCTTGCAAAGAAATTGAGGTTCTCAAGGGTCCAATCAAGTCCCATATGCCTATATACATTGTCAAGCATCCATATGTCAAGTTTCAAGACTCACAGCACCAAGTTGCACAGTCAAAAACCCTAAATGCTTCACAGTCAACTGCAGGGGTAAAATGGTCATTTGACAGTCAAAAGTCAAAATTTTTGGTCAACATCTTATTTTGAAGCCACAATCATCATTTGATAAATTTTTGATCATGATTCCACAAGCATGGCTCAAAAAGTCTTAAGATGCAAAAGTTTCTATTTTTGGACAGCAGAAAAGTAACTGCAAATTGACCAAGGCATAACTTCTTCATGGTTTATCATAAAAATCCCATCCAAAGCTCATTTTGAAGGGGATGACATTTCCTACAACTCATCTTCACACTCCAAGTCCAAGAAATACTCTCAAAAAAAGTTATCAATTTCAACATTATAGGTCATTTTCAAAAGTCAACAAAAAGGCACTTTAAGTCAAAAACCATAACTTGAGATTGGTAAATCAAAATGACATGGGACCAAAGGCATTGGTTAGAGGACTTCAAGACCTTTCCAAAATTTCCAAGAACATGTTCATAGCTTCAGAATTGAGAAAGATATGCATTGGAGAAGTTGGGAAATTTTTGGGAACTTTCAAAAGTCAACTTTGCCTAAAACACTTCATTTGTGCTAATGGGCCTCAAATTCTTTCTTGAATATTTACCCAAAGCCTATGCACGACCCATTGAGCTCAAAATAATTTATTTTCTTATTTTTAATTAATTAATTGAATTTATATTAATATTAATTCATTTAATTGGTTTTAATTATAGGAAAATCAAAAAGATATGTTTTTTTGGATCTTTTGTGAAGCAAATCATATCAGGGCAAGCTGGAAAATTCGTTTCTCAATCAAAAAAGGGAAGATCATCCATATTTGGCAAGGTTTTCATTGAAAAAGATTTAAAATTACATGATGAAAAATCAAGGATTGAAAACATTATTGCAATGGATTCATGGGCCTTATTCTAACCTAAATTCATTCACATACATATGCTGAGTGGAACCCTAAACATGGACACACGTGAAAGCTGCTAAAAACTCCATAGCCAATTTGCAAAATTTCAAGAAATTTTTGAAAACTGATTTCCTATTTGCAGGTGGATTCAAGGCTTAAAAGTGATTCAAACATATTGCCTAAGTCTCCAGGAAGCTATTACAATCAAGAACGAGTCTTAAAGCTCAAAGAACGCGCAAGAACAAGCCCTACGATTTGCTTTATTTTCCAGAATTACATATCATCATTTATGCATTTTTAACCATTTTTCTTGATTGGTTTGAGTTGTTAGGAACATTCTGAAGCTAATGGAATAATCCAATTGAATTATAACTTCCTAAATCGAAATCCACCATGGGAGATATCTAGGGTTTCAAGGTTTGAAAATTAGGGCTTTGCGTATACTATAAAATTAGACTTCAAGACCTAGGTGGATAAATTCTTCAGGACAAGACGAAATCAATGAGACCCTCGCGCCCTTTTTATGTGACCCATACCTCTAGTCGCTATTTTTTGGACTTTTGCTTGTTGAGGGTTTAAAACCCTCGCTATCTTGTTTATGTTATTGCAGGTAAACGAGGAAGAAGACGGGCGTGGCATCATGTGATTGGAGAGTTTAAATCTGGCGCGTTTTATTTGGTTTTATACCATTAATATTTGTTTTTTTATATAATAATTGTTTTCCACTTATACTACAAACGCGTTGGATAGCTCAGTTGGCAAAGGCATAGTGGCAAGAGGTACTAGGACCTGGGTCCGATTCCCAGGTCCCCCACATAATTATTCATATTTTTCTTAATCCATTCCAATGCAGCAATGACTCAATGGTATACCATACGTCCTCACGCCTAAGCTTGCCAAGCGCTCATGATGATCAATCCAATGGCTACAGAGTTAAGAGCATGGTACACCCTAGTCAGCCAGCAAGCACGTGATGCCAAAAAAGTCAACAAGGCCTTGTGTTAATGGGCCATAATTCCTCAGAATTCACCTCCATATGGGCCAGACACCCCCTTGGTTTGCAATATTTTTCTTATTTTTATATTCTTTTATCTTATTTCTTTTAATTTGTTTTAATTATTATCAATTCACCACAAATAATTTTTCCAATAAAAATCAGAAATAAAAAAAATTGTAAATATATTTAGTTATTTATTAAATTCATCATTAACCTATTTTTGTAAATAAATGTTAACAATTAACTTTAGTTTAATTTAGGTTTAAAATTTAATCTCCTTTCTTAATAAATAAAAAATACATAGAATTAGGTTTTGACACTTTTATCTTTTTCTTAATTAATTATTATTATCATTATTAATTACTATTATTTTTGTACATAAATATGTAAATTAATTAATTAGTAAATTAGGTCAACTTTGACATTTTCTTTAATAATTAAAATAATTTAGAATTAGGGTTGTTTACTAACTTTTAAATTCTCTTCTTTATTTTAATAAATACTAAAAAACATAAAAAAAAAACACTTTCTTTTCTTTAATTAAATAATTAATTAGGTTTTAATATAATTTAATTTCAAGCAAAGGGTCAACACCCTTAGACGTCCAATTTAATTCTTTTCGCGCATTATTTTCTTTTGATTATTATGTAACTGTTCAAGGATGTAATAGTAATTAGGTTTACTGCTTTTTTACTTTCCGCATCGTTATCAAAAACGGGTCTTTGTATTTTGGTGATGTATAGACCCGCGCCTTCTAATAGCGTAGCTTTTACTTTTCCGTCTTTTAATTTTCCGCACTCCTAACTGTTAAACTCGCATGAAAGAATGTATGGTAATTAAAAACAACTCGTAGCTCACAATGCCATGATCAAAGATAAAACATAACATGAAAATAACACACAATGCACACACCACTTCTAGGGTACGCCTCACTCGTTGCCTTCGAAACGTGGTCGTCAAGTATAGGACGTTTTAGCAGTCGCTCTTATGTCCAAGATCCAGTTTCCTCGAAACAGTTGCCTCGAAACGGTTGCCTCGGATTAAAAAGGATCTAGGACATTAGGGTTACTTATAAGGTGTCCTACTATTGCTTCGGTGACCACACTGTCCCTACATTCGAATTGACCCGAACACCTCCAACGGTGGTGCTACCTACCACTCAATGGTGGGATGGAATTACCTCAAGGACTTTTACATAGCCTAATTCCTTAGGGTAGGTAGATGACTCATGGGTACTTTCTCTCTTCAAAAACAATCAAAAATATTTTCACACTGACACTTTCAAAAGCTTTCAAAGCAAATTTTTCAAACACTCTTGAGGACAGATACAAGAGTCACTCAGAAATCTTTCAATGAAACTTTTTCAAACCCACTCACATTTGAAAAGCAAACACATTTCTAAAACATAAGAGCAAGTACCTAAGAGCCCGTGGATAACCACGGATAGAAAGGGTGCTAACACCTTCCCTTTCTATAAGTCTACCTCCCGAACCGAGAAACGTTCTCATAAGGAATTTTGCTGTGCTTTTGTCCTGTCCATGTTGGAGAAAATAAAAGACGGTGGCGACTCTTGCTTCCGCAACATTTCGTGAACCAGCTTTAAACAGTCAGTTCTATTTCCACCGATCACAGAACTGGCGACTCTGCTGGGGAAACTTAAAGTGAGGTGTACCTTAGGATAGCTCATACTTGTGTTTTCAATTGCTTTGTTTTGTTTGCTTTATTATTATGGGCATTGTCTCGGAGTTTCATAGATCCTAACCCGGATCTGGGGATACCCTTTTAGATAGCATAAGCTGTGAGGGACCTGTCCGGTGTAGACCGACACGGGTGAAGCAGTGGCTACGTTGGTGTGGCACCTTGGTCTGTACCGATATCCCTTGTGTCGCAACGAGGAGAATATGGGTCTTCTAAGGAGTCATTAAGCACCAACCGACCTTAGACCCCTAATTTGACCCAACTTGGCCATAGAACAGTAGCAGTATGCTACACCCATTGAGGCTAAACTCTCGCGATGGTTCTGGCCGCAAGAAAAGATTGCGATGCTGGAGTTATGACCGATTGAGGGTAGTCAGTGATATTGGGATCCTCTAGAACCCGGTTACTTTTGATAGGACAGGTCTGAACCAACGAAACTGAAAGAGGGTAGTACCCAAACTTCATGCTGGCCTAAACTCTAAGGGTTGTCTTGTATGACTTGTGTGCCTTATCATGTTTGCCTTTGTGAATACTTGTGGTGTGCTTTATCATAACATCATACCATCATAGACATTGCATGCATCCTGCATAAGAACTGACCCATTTCAAAGAAAAGAGGGTTTCATCTTTGCTCTGTTTTGTAGGACATCATGATGCCTATGCGAAGGAACACTATCCGGTTCAACTTTGTTCACCCACATGAGTTGCTTGAAGAGTTGGTTAGCAGAATTCCAAACACTACTTCCTTCATCCAGAGGCATGGTTCTCTTCTCGGTTTAGTTACTACAAAGTGGGACCAACAACTGATGAGTGTCTTGACCAAGTTTTATGATCCCTTGTACAATTGCTTCACCTTTCAAGACTTCCAACTGGTCCCTACCCTGGAAGAATTCTCTGATTTGCTTAGTATCCCTATCTTGGATCAGAATCCCTTCACTGGTTGGGAAAAGACTCTTAGGCTTGAGGAGATTGCTGCAGCCCTTCCCTTGACCCACAAAGAGGTAATGGAAAACTGGATGACTAGAAGCAGAGTTAAGGGTTTCTTGGCCAAGTTTCTGATTGGTAAAGCTAACAGTTTCTGGAACAACTTAGACTTCAGGGCGTATGAAGACATTCTGGCTCTCTTAATCTATGGTCTAGTTTTGTTTCCTAATCCTGATAACTTCATCAATGTCACTGCCATAAGGATTTTCATGTCTCGGAACCCTGTTCCCACTCTCTTGGGGGATATCCTGCAACAACTCTATGCTCGTACTGCCCGAAGACGAGGAACTCTGTGGTGTTGTACTCCTTTGTTAGTGAGGTGGTTTACTTCTCACCTCCCTAAGTTCGTGCTGAAGAACAAAGAAGGAAGAGGTTGGGCTCATAGGTTAATGTCTCTCACTGATAATGACATCATTTGGACTCTCAGAGGTTTTGACGAGGTAGCTGTTATTGATTGTTGCGGAGAATATCCTAATGTTCCTTTGATTGGATACCCAAGGAGGAATCTCTTATAATCCATGTCTAGCTCTCCGTCAGTTTGGAAGAGCCAGAAGAGCAGGGCCTCATGAGATGTTGGTGCCTCATATCAGTTTTGAGTTTCAGGTAGATAGTGACGAGCTGCGTCGTAGATTCATCAAGGCTTGGGATAGAATTCACAGAGTTGACCCACATGAGTTGGGGCCAAAGACTTCTCTACCTATGGAATCCTACTACAGATGGGTCCGCATCCGTGCTCAGAAGTTAGGAATGCCATATGAAGCTGTCAGACCCATCATTCTTGAATATCCTGATAGAGACGGGGTTCCTCCTACTGTTCTCCCTCCTCAGATACCTACTGATGTTGATACACTAAAGAGGTCTTGGGCGCAACTACAAGAAGAACGGGATTCTTATCGGGAAAAGTTCAACGAGCAGGAACTGAAGATCTAGAAGCTGACAAAGCAGTTGGAGAACGAGCGTGCCTTGAATGACTACATCCGTACTGAGAAGAAGAGACCCTGCAATCAATGATGAGCTTTGGATGTTCTTTCACAGTTTATTTCCCTTTTAGGCAGTTCCATTTTATGTAACGCCTAAGGGCAATCTGTTGAACAATTTAAATTCCAAAGTTTAAATCTAATAAAGTGTGTTCCTTTTTGTTTACAAAGTTGAATCCCGGTTGTCTTTGAAAACATAAATCATACGCATTCCATTCATCATATGCATCACAGGTACTCTTCTTTTCAGGTTGCTTAATGTTCTTCGCTGTTTATTTCAGCAGCCATCATGAATCCTGAATCATCTACTAAGCAATCCATCAAGGCCCTCCAGGCTCAGAACGCCCAGTTCCAAGAGCTGATCATGAGTTTAGCCCAAGGTCAAGAGGAATTGAAGGCTCTGCTGGTCAAGAAGAAGAAGAAGAGAACTGTACTATTCAACACTGGCCGGAGGTTTGGCAACACACTGCAAAATGAGGTTGATCAAGTTGGTTCTTCTGTAGGGAAAGGCAGTCCCCAAGGGGGAAGGGTTCCTAGTCCTATGGTCTCTGACAACGAGACCGACTTTAATGAAGAGCAGTACCCTCCCTCTGAAGACAAGTACAAGCAGTTAGAGGATCGTCTGAATGCCATGGAAATTCAACAGGTGCCTGGGTTGGATTTTGGAGATCTGGGTTTATCTTCTGGTGTGGTAATCCCGCATAAGTTCAAAGCACCATCTTTCACAAAGTATGACGGGGCGTCCTGCCCTAAGCTACATCTCAGATCTTATGTGCGGAAGATCCAGCCGTATACTATTGACAAGAACTTATGGATCCATTTCTTCCAGGAGAGTCTTTCAGGGACTCATCTCGAATGGTTCTATCAGCTGGATGGAACCAAGGTTCGTAACTGGGAGGACTTGGCTACTGCTTTTTACAAGAAGTATCAGTATAATGCCGACCTCGCTCCTACACGTACCCAACTCCAGGGTATGTCGCTAGGATCGGGAGAAGGTTTCAAAGAGTACGCGCAGAAGTGGAGGGACCTGGCTGGCAGGGTGCAACCATCGTTGACCGATTGTGAACTCGTGAACATGTTCTTGGGGACCCTATCTGGTCCATTCTTCAATCATCTCATTGGCAATTCTTCTGCAGGGTTTACAGATCTCATTCTGACGGGCGAAAGGATAGAAGCTGGTATGAAATCGGGGAAGATACAGAAAGGTGCGTCCTCAAGTTCTGAAAAGAAGCCTTTCAAGAAGGAAGCCAGTGCTGTGTATGGGCCCAGAAGGCAAAATAAACCGGAACGCCGCCAAGCTGTCAACGCGGTGGTAATTGCAAAGCCTGCTGCCGCTCCTCGGCAACCTAACCAACCAAGGGGTGAGAGACCCAGAAGGGAATATACTCGGCTTAGTATGACCTTGTCGCAGATCTTGCCACAACTACTAGCGACCAACCTGGTGACTGTCAGAGAAGCTCCGAAGGTGGTAAACACAACCTCTCCGAAGTACAATCCCAACGCCCGCTGTGCTTATCACTCTGATAGCCCGGAGCATTCTACTGATGATTGCTGGGCCTTGAGGAATAAGGTTCAAGACCTTATCGATGCTAAATAGGTCCAGTTCGAGGCGCCCGAGAAGCCTAATGTGGTGACAGCTCCCATGCCTAACCATGGAGTAAATGCTATCAGGGTTGAGGACGAAGTGGAAGAATCTGAGTTCAACAGCTGGATCTACCCAACGGCCGACAGTGGACCTAGCAACTGGTCTACCAAGGACTCCATACCTGTTACTTTTGTTACTCAGTGTTGTACCCCAAAATTTGCCCTCCCATTTCTCATTGATTTCTCACCACAAAACCTTTGAAGATCAAGATCCAGTTAGGGTTTCATCTGCTCAAGACTTCTCCTTGCACTGTTGACCCAAATTAGGGTTTGTGTTTGCACAAAGATGTTTTGACCCAAAATGCCTAAGATGACTTTCTTGCTTCATATTGGACTCCCAAGTTTATACCCATCAAGTTTCAAGTCTTGATTCCAAATTTTGCCCAGTCAATTGGACAGTTGACCTAGAAATCAGCTGTATTGGGGGAAAAGTCAACTGTGGCCAATTGACAGTCAAACCTCATGAAAATTGACCCACATCAACATTATGAACTCACATGGACCATTTGATCAAGTTTGGATCACAATTCCGCAAGAAATTTGATCAGATCACCAAAAGGGCAAAATGGTCATTTTTAGGGTTTTGACTGCACAAAGGCAATTTTTGACTGTTTGACCTAGCCAATGGTAAACCAAGCTCACATATGGACTCAAAGACCCCATGGAATTATCTTGACATGCTCAACAAGTTCAAAAGATCCCAAGTACACAAGATTTACAGTTGAATTTCCCAGTCAATTGATCAATTTTGACTGTATACTGAAAAGTCAAACTTTGACTTTTTGGTCAAAATCAAGAGTCAAGATTCATTTTTCATCAAAACATGCCAAATCATGAAACTTGTTCACCAAGAAATCAAAATTTGCAAATTAGGGTTTGAAATGAGAATTTTTCATAACTTAGATTCACTTTCTCACCAAGATTCATTTGGATTCAAACAAAAGTCCAAACATGAAAGTTGTAGCTTGTTGCATAATCTACAACTTTGATTCACAAAGTTTTCCCAAATGAGGCTTGTATCTCAAGTTACAATTTTTGGAATAAGGGTACTAAACCATTCTTAACTTAGTGAAAATTTGACCTATTTTGACAAGGTTTTCTACCTAACTTCAAGACCATTTTCCATACACTTCCACTTGGAATTTCAATTTGCATTTCAAATATGGATTGTAGTACACATTCCAAGCTTTCCAAAATGTCCAAGAACTCATCAAACAACCTCATAACTTGAGAGAATCGAATTTCACAATATGGCAAAAACTCACTTTTGAATTGGTCATGTACATGTTCATAACTTATGCCATTTTCAAGTCAGCTTGGTTTATGCTACATTACAGGCCTCTAAACCATCCAACACTCATAAATTTAATGCCAAACCTTTGTGCCAAAGTGTTGTTCTATGAGTTCAAGCATTACATACAAGTTTAATCCATTTATGGAAAAAGTGAAATAGCCATTTTTGAAAAGTTAAGCTTTATGTCCAATTGCAAATCCACAAGTACAGATCAAATCTAATTGGCACAAGATTATGAGCAAAACACACTGATCAAGGAGAGGTTTTGCAGCATGATTAGGGGGCCTCTACTTGCCTAGAACATCAACTTGGCTTTGCTTGCTTAAGTGTGAAGAAAAGTGGCATAACATAACATAACTTTCATCTCAGCATTAGAACACTTAAGCAAATATTGTATACACTTTCTAATCATCCCAACTAAGCTAGCACACGACTCCAATACCTCTAATACCTCCACAAACTCAGAACCACCATCAAACTACTCAAACAGAGTTCTCAATGCAGTTTGAGTGCCAACTCTCATCCCTTTCATGATTTCTTGCCCAAAGCTCATCAAACACATTCCCTAACATCAATGCAAGCTAACCAAAACCTAAAACACGACCTGTAACTCCTCTAACCAGTTCCACCATTTTCACTTTCTTGTTTTGCAGTTGAAGGTCCATAGCTCGATTCAAGGTGTTTCAAAGCAAAGTAAGCATTGGAATAGCATCACCACACTTCAGGCAAGCTATACAGATCAACATCTTGCCCTGAAAGCTTCCCCATTGCCAGATAGAACTTCAATTGAACAGGTATTTTTGTGAACTTCTAACTCTTAGTATAGGCTTCCTTAGCTCTAGGTTTGTGAATAAGGAATGTTCTACTCATGCCCCTGAACCTGTACATGCTTTTACTTTTCATTTATTTTGCCTGAGCTGTGAGAATTTAAGGTTTGAATATGGAAGAAAAGTTAGGTCAAGATTTGGGAATGCCAAAATTCTCTCTCATTTCTGAGAGTTAGGATGAGTTTTTTATATATTTAGAATCGTGATTCAATGCTTAACATTTCTTATGTTGGAAGTTTGTGCAAAAAGTCAAAGAATCCAGATGTTTGAACTTGGTCACAGGCGCGCGTTTTTTTTGAACGTTTTTGGCTGAAGGTTGAAGAAGAAGTTTCATGGGCTGGGCTTTTGTGTTATTTCTCTTCATACCATATTTTTGGTTTTGCACCCCCTGAGCCCATTTTATTTATTTGCTTGATTTGTTGACTTTTCTTTTTTCATTTTGACTTATTTATTTTTGCTAATAATATTAAAAACATGAAAAATATTTTTTACACCATTTTTATATTTTTTAGGTATTTACTTGCTTATATGGACATTTGCACATAAATATATATATATATATATATATATATATATATATATATATATATATATATATATATATATATATATATATATATATATATATATATATATATATATATATATATATATATATATATATATATATATATATATATATATATATTATTATTTAGAAAAAAACTAGAAAAAATAATGTAAATATATTTCATTTCTGGTTTTTATTTCATTTTTCTTTTGAAAATATTTTATGCAAAATATACTTTTTTTATAAATATTAAATATTATTATTTTTATATATATAATACATATTTAGAAATTAATATATATATATATATATATATATATATATATATATATATATATATATATATATATATATATATATATATATATATATATATATATATATATATATATATATATATATATATATATATATATATATATATATATATATATATATATATATATATATATATATATATATATATATATATATATATATATATATATATATATATATATATATATATATATATATATATATATATATATATTTATTTATTAGTATATTTAGGTTAAAATACAAAAATACATACATTTTTTTATTTTATTAATATTTGACATGAAAAACACTTTTTATAAATATATTTCATTTTATTTTATTTTTTGTACATAATAAATAAATACTTGTGTAAATTAAATAAGATATATATTTACTTAATAAAAATTAGGGTTTTACCCTTAAAACATAAAAAACTCCAAAAATAATACTTTTTATTTTTATTTATTTAACATAAATAATACTTTTTTATACATATAAAAACCCTTTTTTGCATTTTTGCATCTTTATTGTATTTTCCATTTAATTTATGCAATCAATTATTTGTAAATATTCCAAAATTGATGTAATAGCTAGGTTTAAATTCCTTGTCTAAATATCCCCCCATTTGAACATTTGTACCCCCCTTCCCATATTGTGTTGTAATAGTGTAGGAATTTTACTTTTCGCACTTTAAACGCTTTCTAAATATACCATGCTAGAATTAGGGTTTGTATGCAAATAAAACGAACAAAAGTAATTTGACCTAATTTCAAGATAATCAAGCATGAAAATGGACAACATATCTCACACTTGCACCCCTAGGGTATTCCACTTGTTGCCTTCAAATAATTGGGCCATGTTGCATGTTAGGTTTCTTTGGGTAAAAACAAACAATCAAATGATCATAGTCCCTCGATGACGCTTTCAAAAAGTTGCCTAAAATGATCAAGTCCCTTTCAAAGAAAAATTGCCCAAAGACATTTAGCACTATTGCAACTATGGTCTAAACGATGACCCGCACCCGTCCCTTTCACCTCCTAATACAAGATTGTCCACCAAATGCAATGGTGGAACAAAATTGTCAAAAGGGTTAAAACATAGCATAAATCTTTGAGAACTTTAGGGTAGATAGCTCTTAAATACTTGTCCATTTGCAAAAGAAAACACTTGCCTATTTTGAAACCACACTTCACAAACACTTTCAAAACAAACTTTCAAAAAACCTTGAAACATCTTTTCAAAAAAACAAACACCTTTTGTAAAACATTCGAGTAAAGAATTGTTACAAGGGTAGCCTATACAAGGCATCTTTTTCAAAACCTTTTCAAAACCACACACAAAGCACCATTTCAAACAATTGAAAACCAAGGCAAGTTGATCTAAGCAAGTACCTAAGAGCCCATGGATAACCATGGATAGAAAGGGTGCTAATACATTCCCTTTCTATAATCTACTCCCCGAACCCAAGAAAAATCTCAAAGGTTTTTGCTGTGCTTTTTAAACCTTTCCTTAGGATAAAATAAAAAGTCGGTGGCGACTCTTGCTCAACCGAAACATTTGCGAAAACAAATGCAAAACCATAGTCAGTTCTCCCACCGTATCACAGAACTGGCGACTCTGCTGGGGAAAAATTTAAAAGTGGAGTAACCTTGGGGCTTAGATCACTCTCTTGCATGACTAGTTGTTTGATTTGTTTGCTTTATATTTTGACTCTATTGTTTGGGTTTGCAATCCTACACCCGGATTTTGGGAAACATTCATAGATAGCAATACGTTGTGGAAACTGTGCGGGGTATACCGACACGGTCGAAGTAATAGCTATATTAGTGCGACATATTTGTGAGTACCGGTAACCCTTGAGTTCAATCAAGGAGAGTACGGGGCCGCTGAGTGATGTCACTAAGCACTAATGACCTAGAACCTTACTTGACCATCTTGGCCTTTTATTAAGGGTAGTGAGATGACCGGCTTTGGTGCAGTCCGAAGTTGGTAGATACTCGATACTACACTCATTGAGGGTTGTTTTCTTGGAATATTTTGGTCGCTAGTTAAGTGGCTAAACCAAAACAATGAACAATGAAAACAATCCAGTGATATTGAGCTCCTTAGAACCCGGTTACTATTTATAGGACAGGTTTTTAAGCCAACTACACTCAAGAGGGTACTTACCTATGAAACCCCATGCAAGCCTGAAACTAGGGTTTGGTGTGATTTGCTTGTACATATGTTTGTGCATACATCATAAACATCATGAAGCATCATATGCATTCACTAACCATTTCAAGGGTTTGGATCTTCATCTTTGTTCTTGTTTTGTAGGTCATGGAAATTCCTCGCAGAAACACCATTCAAGTCAACCTTGTGAGAATCTCTCCTCAACTCAAGGAGCTCACCTCAAGAATTCCGGAAAGCTCTTCCTTCAGTGAAAGACATGGTAGACTGCTCAGCTTAGTCAACACCGACATTGAAGAAGACATGATGAAAGTGCTATTCCAGTTCTTTGACCCTCTTCACCACTGCTTCACTTTCCCTGGATATCAGTTGGTACCCACTTTGGAGGAGTTTTCTCAACTCCTAAGAATCCATATCCTTAATCAACTACCATTCAACGGTACGGAAAAGGAACCAAAGCCGGAAGATGTTGCTCGAGCATTACATCTACAACCATCCGACATCAAGGGGCATTGGGAAACAAGAAGCGGCGTCAAAGGATTCTTAGCAAAATTCTTGTTTGAGAAGGCACAAGAATGTTGGAACTCATTGGACCTTCAAGCCTTTGAAGAAATTATGGCACTCCTTATCTATGGGTTGGTCTTATTCCCAAATTCTGACCAATTGATAGATGTCAACACCGTCAAAATCTTCTTGTCCAGAAACCCAATACCAACATTGCTTGGGGACATTCTTCACTCATTTTACACACGAACAATGAGAAAGAGGGGTGTTCTCATGTGCTGTACTCCTCTCCTTGCAAGGTGGTTTATTTCGCACCTTCCACAATCTGTCTTGAAGAATGACCAAGGTTCAAGGTGGTCCCAACGGTTGATGACTCTTACTCACTCTGATGTACATTGGTGTTCTCGGTCCAGAGAAAATGTCATCATCGTCGATCGTTGTGGGGAGTTTCCTAATGTTCCTTTACTTGGAATTAGAGGAGGTATCACCTACAACCCTTGCCTAGCTTTGAGGAAATTTGGATATGCACGGAGGGATGGCCCTCATGACATGTTGATTCCTGACCTAGTTTTTGACTTCGACAACGATGCGCAAGGACTTCGCCAAAGATTCATCAGAGCTTGGGGGAGGCCCAACAAGGTTGATAGCAAGACTCTGGGACACAAGAACTCCATCCCTCTTGAGCCTTATCTCAAGTGGGTACGAGCCCGAGCCCAAAGTCTAATGATGCCTTATCCTCACGTACTCCCTGTGATTAAAGAGCCCGTCAAGGAAGGAGAGGTTCCCTACACCATCCTACATCCTGACATGCCTACATCGTGGGAGGAAATGCAGAAAAGTTGGATTCAGCTCAAGGAGGAACGAAATACTTTTGAAGCTAACTTCTACGCCAGTGAGAAGAAGGTTCTAGAGCTTACTCGCCGATTCCATGAGCAAGAGGCCCTCAACACCTACATCGCACCAAAGAGGATGCGCAATGTCTTTTTACCTTGAGAAGTTTTTGTAATATTTGGCCCATGGGGCATTTATGTACTAACAAATTTCTTCTTATTAATATGACGTGCGTTCCTTTTTGTCTACAACAATCTTGAATGTTCTAAATCCTTGAATGCATTGCATACATAAGCATATCATTCATCATGTGCATAAGCAGGTCTCACTCCATGTTTCCTTATCTGTCTGCTGTTTATTTCAGTAGGATGGATCTCGAGCAAACGGTCAAAGACCTGCAAGCTCAGAATGCACAGTTTCAGTAACTCCTGACAACCTTGGCTAAAGGTCAGGAGGATCTCAAGACCTTGCTGGGGAACAAAGACCCAGTGAAAAAGAAGAAGAAGAGGCTCGGGGTAGCTACTTTGGGGAGAAGATTTGACGGAGAAGCTCGGAGAGTGCTTGAATTTCCTCCTACCTCTGATGAAGGAACCAACAAAGGAGGTGGGGCTGCAGTACCTTCCGAGTCTGATGTGGAAGAAGAAGAGGTCGAAGAGGATGAAGACTATTCTGATCAGCAATACCCTCCAGCTGATGATAAATACAAAGGGCTAGAAGATAGGTTGGCCGCCATGGAGCTACAAAGAGTACCGGGTTTGGATTTTGAAGACTTGGGTTTGGTTGTCGGGATTGTGATTCCCCCAAAGTTCAAAGTTCCAGTTTTTGTGAGGTATGATGGGCTGTCCTGTCCCAAAATGCATCTCAGGTCCTACGTGAGAAAGATTCAACCCTATACGGCAGATAAAAATCTTTGGATTCATTTCTTCCAAGACAGCCTTTCTGGGGCTCAATTGGAGTGGTTTTATCAGCTAGAGGGAACCAGCGTCAGAAATTGGGAAGACTTGGCCACCGCTTTTTACAAGCAATACCAATATAATTCTGACCTTTCTCATACTCGTACCCAACTTCAGGGTATGTCACTAGGAACAAGCGAAGGATTCAAAGAGTATGCACAAAAATGGAGAGATTTGGCTGGCAGGGTGCAGCCTCCTTTAACCGACCGTGAACTTGTTGATATGTTTCTAGGGACCCTATCTGGGCCATTTTTCAATCATCTAATTGGTAACTCTTCCGCGGGGTTTACCGATTTGATCTTAACAGGCGAAAGAATAGAAGTTGGCATCAAGTCAGGAAAGATTCAGAAGGGTGTTGCTGCAAGTGTTGAGAAGAAGCCTTTTAAGAAGGAAACAGCTGTGGTATATTCTCAGAGAAGAGCAGGGAAGACGGAGCGTCGGCCAACTGTGGGGGCCGTAATGATTCAAAACACTCCAAGTGAGCAGCCTCGCTATAACCAGTCCAGACCAAATCAGCAACGGGTGAAACGGCCACAACGGCAGTTCACCCGTATTAATATGACTCCAGCGCAAGTGCTTCCCCATCTATTGAAGTTGAATCTCGCCACCATCAAGGAGGCACCAAAGAATGTGAATACGTCCTCTCCGCATTATCATGCTAATGCTAAATGCGCCTACCATTCAGACAGTGTTGGGCACGACACCAATGATTGTTGGGCACTCAAGCATAAAATCCAAGACCTGATAGAGGCGAAGGAGGTGGAGTTTGACGCTCCGGAGAAGCCTAATGTGATATATGCACCCATGCCGAAGCACGGCCGAAATGTCAATGCCATTGAAGAAGATTTGTATGTTGCTGACGTCAATGATCTGGTAACTCCATTGCTAACCATCAAGTTGAATTTGTTAAGGGCCGGGATCTTCCTGGGATGTAAAGAAGACTGCTATTGTTGTTACTCTCTGTCGTTTGATTGTCCGTTACTGAAGAAAGGCATCCAAGGCCTTATGGATAGTCGACAAATTTTGTTTGAAAAAGTTTCTGCTGTTCCAGTTCATACTGAAGATGTCTCAATCATAACCATTCACGCCAATCTTTCCAAGGCCGTCAGAAAGCCTGTTAAGATTACACCAGCTGCGAAATCTGTTCCTTTGAAGGTAACAATGCCAGGGCCTGTCCCCTATGTTTCTGAGAAGTCGATACCTTGGAACTATGGCGGTGACGTCTACTACCATGGTATCAAACAAATCGAAATAACTGAAGAAAGTTCGCATGATGAAGAAGCCAACATTGGTAACATTGCAGGCGCGAGCAAAATCACCAGGAGCGGGAGAATATTTTCTCCAGAGATTGCCCCTCCAAGAGAAATCTTTGGACCCTCATCAGCTGACAAGGTCATCCCTGCAGCAATAAAACTCTCTGCTAGAACCCCTTTGATTGAGGATGTTGTTGTTCCTAGTGCTGTCTCTCCTACCGCTGCTGATAAAGGTAAGGGAATCCAGGATGAGCTCGTCAGGACGAGGGCTCAACCCTTGGTCATCCCGGAAACCTCCAAGAAGGAAATGGATGAGATTTTGAGGATAATCAAAAGAAGTGATTACGATGTGGTAGAACAGCTGGGGCAAACCCCCTCAAAGATCTCCATGCTGGCACTACTACTTTGCTCGGAAGCGCACGCTAAAGCCCTGATAAAATTCCTGAAGGCAGCCCATGTGCCCCAGGAAACCTCTGCGGATCAATTTCAAAATTGCGTGGCTAGCATGATTGCGGATAATGGATTAGGTTTCTCTGATGCCGACCTAACTCCTAAAGGTAGAAACCACAATGATGCTTTACACATTTCAGTCGAGTGCCGAGGAACTACTCTCGCACATGTCTTGGTTGACACTGGTTTGTCGCTGAATGTATTGCCTAAGAAGGACTTGGACCGGCTAGATTGTGAAGGGTTGGAATTGAAGCCGAGTGATATTGTTGTTAGAGCTTTCAATGGTTCGAAGAGAATGGTCCATGGAGAGGTCGAAATTCCCATCAAGATAGGCACTGAGGTGTTTAAATCTACTTTCTATGTGATGGACATCCGTCCATCATACTCTTGCTTGCTGGGTAGACCTTGGATACACCATGTTAGGGCAGTCACCTCCTCCTTGCATCAGATGTTGAAGTATCCCGTCAAGGGAAAGATCATTAATGTCCATGGTGAAGAGGAGTACATGATCAGTCACTTAAACTCATTCCGGTACGTGGAGGTAGAGGGGGAGTTCATTGAGACGCCTTTTCAGCATTTCGAAGAGGTCCTTCCTGAAATAGCAGTAGCAAAGTTGGCAGCTGAGACACAAAGGCAGATGGCCAGGATGGCATCTTTGGAGGACGCGAGGGCCGCAATAAAGGAAGGGAAGAATTCAGCACGGGGGCAGTTACCTGATATTCCGCATAAGACAGACAAATTTGGATTAGGGTTCACTACCGCAGGCCATAAAGCTATGCGCCGTGCGAAGATTGAAAGAGCGCCAGTCAAAATTTCTCCCTACGAAATCAATGCTTTGGAGGACGAAGACAAAGAGAGCAACATCGAAGAGTGGATTTATCCAACTGTCAAAGGAGGATTGAGCAACTGGGAGGCCAAAGACTTTGTCCCCATCACTTTTATTCATCAGTAATTTATCTGTTAAAAATTTCCTATTTGGTCTGTAATATTTACTTTCAAACAATCCGTACACTATCTTTTTTCACCTCATGCCTTGCCCGGGGCATGTAGGTCCATTTGTAAGGGTTTTGATTATTTTCCATATCCATATGCCATGTTTAATGATTCATTGGACGTTTTTCAGTTGATAAACTGCTTGTGTTCATTTTCTTTCCTTTTGCATTTTTGTTTAAGGATGGCTATCCCTTACACACACCCACACTCACCAATGCAGGTACCCATCCACTCCGGATTCCATGGGTGACGATTCTGCTATATCTTTCAATAACTCTGAAGATCTGGTCAATCAAGCCGAGTATGAAGATGACGAAGGTTGTGAAGTACCAGGGGAACTAGCCAGACTTCTGCAACAAGAGGAAAGGGCCATCTTACCGCATGAAGAGTCATCGGAAACTGTCAACTTAGGGACCGAGGAAGACCGGAAGGAGGTGCAAGTGGGTGTAAATCTGGAACCAGAGGTCAAAGAGCGCCTGATACAGTTGTTGAATGAGTATGTTGAAATCTTCGCTTGGTCTTATGAAGACATGCCGGGTTTAGACACAGACATCGTGGTTCACCGTCTCCCCACAAGAGAGGATTGTCCACCGATCAAGCAAAAAGTTCGCCGAATGAGGCCTGACATGTCTGAAAAGATCAAAGCAGAGGTAATGAAGCAATTCGACACTGGCTTTCTGGCTGTTACGTCCTATCCTCAATGGGTCGCTAACATCGTGCCAGTACCTAAGAAAGATGGCAAAGTCAGGATGTGTGTGGACTACCGGGATTTGAACAGGGCCAGCCCCAAAGATGATTTCCCGCTACCTCATATTGACATTTTGATCGACAATACAGCTCAGCACAAAGTGTTTTCCTTCATGGATGGATTCTCGGGCTACAATCAAATCAAAATGGCTCCCGAGGATATGGAGAAAACAACTTTTGTCACACAATGGGGAACTTTCTGTTACAAAGTGATGCCGTTCGGACTGAAGAACGCAGGGGCAACTTATCAACGCGCCATGGTAGCTTTATTTCATGATATGATTCATCATGAGATTGAAGTTTACGTAGACGATATGATAGCTCGGTCACAAACAGAGGAAGAGCACCTTGAACATCTAGAAAAGCTGTTTGCCAGATTGAAAGAATACAAACTCAGGCTGAATCCATGTAAGTGCACTTTTGGAGTTAGGTCTGGTAAACTTCTAGGATTCATTGTAAGCAACAAAGGCATTGAAGTCGATCCAGCAAAAGTGAAAGCAATACAAGAGATGCCTGCTCCCCGTACTGAAAAGGAGGTCAGAGGGTTCTTGGGGCGCTTGAACTATATTGCCAGATTCATCTCGCATCTGACTTCTACCTGTGCACCAATTTTCAAACTTTTGAAGAAAGATCAGGTAGTTGAATGGAACGGCGATTGCCAAGCTGCTTTTGATAGAATCAAGGAGTATTTGCTAGAACCTCCTATTCTGATGCCACCCGTCGAAGGAAGACCATTGATCATGTATTTGACCGTCTTGGATAACTCAATGGGGTGTGTTTTGGGCCAGCATGACGAGTCTGGTCGAAAAGAGCATGCTATTTATTACCTTAGCAAAAAGTTTACCGACTGTGAGACTCGCTACTCACTGCTCGAGAAAACTTGCTGCGCTTTGGTATGGGCTGCTCGCCGACTAAGGCAGTATATGTTGACTCATACTACCTTGTTGATTTCCAAAATGGATCCTATCAAGTATATCTTCGAAAAGCCCGCTTTATCTGGAAGGATAGCTAGATGGCAAATGATCCTAACAGAATATGACATCCAGTACACCACCCAAAAAGCTATAAAAGGGAGTGTGCTAGCTGACCATCTGGCTCATCAGGCTATCGAAGACTATCAACCCATGAGATTTGACTTCCCAGACGAGGACATCATGAATTTGGACAACATTGAAGGTGACGAACCGTATGACGGACCCGAAAAGGGATCCCGATGGACCCTGTACTTTGATGGTGCTTCAAATGCACTTGGAAACGGTATCGGTGCAGTACTCATTTCTCCGGAAGGCTGTCACACACCTTTCACGGCCCGACTTTGCTTCAGCTGCACAAACAACATGGCTGAGTACGAAGCTTGCATCTTTGGTCTCAAGGCTGCTATAGACTTGGGGATCAAATCTTTGATCGTATTTGGGGATTCGGCTTTGGTTATCAGTCAAATCAAAGGTGAATGGGATACCAAGCATCCTAATCTTATCCCATACAAAGAACATGTCCTGACATTGTTGCCGCATTTCGAGCAAATTACCTTCGAGCATTTCCCGCGAGAAGAGAATCAGCTAGCAGATGCTCTAGCCACAATGTCCTCCATGTTTAAACTCAACTGGGATAACGAGGCTCCCCAAATCACCATCGAGCGAATGGATGAACCTGTGCATTGTCACGAGATTAATACCGAAGAAGTAATGGAACAACCTTGGTTCCATGAAATCAAAAGGTATCTCGAGACCAGAGATTATCCCGAAGGAGCTTCCGTAAATGACAAGAAGTTCTTAAGGAAATTTGCGGCCAAGTTCTTCCTGAGCAACGACATCCTTTACAAACGAAGCCATGATTGTGTATTACTCCGATGCGTAGACAAAGCTGAAGCAGAGTTGATCATGACTGATATACACATCGGCACATTTGGCACTCACTTGAGCGGGCATACAATGGCTAAGAAGATCCTAAGGGAAGGCTATTACTGGTCTACCATGGAAGCTGACTGCCATCAACATTCCCATACTTGCCACAAATGTCAAGTCTATGCTGATAAAGTTCATATCCCTCCGGTCCCTCTCAACGTTCTGACTGCTCCTTGGCCATTCGCAATGTGGGGCATTGACATGATTGGGGAGATCAAGCCCACAGCTTCCAACGGACATCGTTTCATCCTGGTTGCCATTGACTACTTCACTAAATGGGTCGAAGCAGCTTCCTTCGCCTCTGTCACTAAAAATGTGGTTGCCCGCTTTATCAAGCAAAATCTCATATGTCGGTATGGTGTTCCAGACAGGATCATCACAGACAACGGTACAAATCTGAATAATACAATGATCACCACCTTGTGCGAACAGTTCAAGATTTATCATCACAATTCATCTCCCTATCGGCCGAATATGAACGGTGATGTTGAAGCTGCGAACAAAAACATTAAGAAGATCATTCAGAAAATGACAGTCACTTACAAAGACTGGCATGAGATGTTACCGTTTGCTCTGCATGGATACCGTACAACGGCACGTACTTCAACCGGGGCAACCCCATTTTCATTGGTATATGGCATGGAAGTTGTCCTGCCTATGGAGGTTCAGATTCCTTCTCTGAGGATTATGAAGGACGCAGGTTTGAATGAAGATGATTGGATGCAGACCCGACTTGACCAACTCAATTTGATTGACGAGAAGCGACTCGCTGCTATATGCCATGGTCAGACGTATCAAAAACGGATGATCAAGGCCTTCAATAAGAAAGTCATACGTCAAGTGTATCAAGTCGGAGATCTCGTAATCAAGCAGATTATCTTGCCACAAAGTGATCCCATGGGCAAATGGACTCCTACATATGAAGGACCATTTGTGATCAAGAGTATATTTTCTGGTGGTGCAATGATTCTGACCACCATGGACGACGACGATTTGCCGCACCCTGCGAACGCAGACATAGTCAAAAGATACTACGCATAAAATAACCCGACAAGTCGAAAACCCGAAAGGGCGGCTTGGGCAAAAAATGGGCATCCCGGTGAACCGAAAACCCGAAAGGGCGGTTCAGGCAAAAATTAGGGATAAAAACAAAAAAAATCTGTACACCCGGCAAGTCGAAAACCCGAAAGGGCGGCTTGGGCAAAAAGGGGTTTCCCGGTGGATCAAAAACCCGAAAGGGCGATTCAGGAAAAAGTTAGGGAATTAAAGTGTATGACTATGTCTCGTCGGATCACTTCAAAGGCAATCTCTTCATCAATCAGTTCCAGGCTTCTGATCAATCCAGTCATCGGCAAACGAAGCATCGAATGGACAGATATTTAGAGTTGTGAAGGCTGTAGCGGAATGGAATCCCATGGAATTATTTCACATAGCCATCTTTATTTTGTATAAATCTTTCAATATTTACGACAAAATCCTCTTACTAGGATGATTGTCTCCTCTGTACAAATATACTCACAGAAAGTCAATACAAATACTTTTCCCAGAAATTTGTGTCTTTTCCTTTCTTTTTGCACCAATTGTTTATTTTGAGAAACGTCCAATGTTTTGTTAAATAGGCATATGCATTTGAAACATAATCATTTCCTTATGAACCAAGAAAGAGGATTACTTATAGGTTGAAGGTACAGTTGGATATCTTGATACCCTTTCAAAGGAAACCCCCCAGGAGATTTGGAATCCATATCCCTAGCAAGTCTTGAAGCTTATCCCCAGTAGATTCTGGAAGCTTATCCCCTGCAGAGTACGGACGTATCTCCCGAGCTTTATTCAAAGTTATTCCTTACAAGGGCTTATAACTGGGTTATCCTTAGCTTATTGCCACAGATGATCGCACTCGCCAAATTCTTCCTATCCCCAGCGGAGTTCATCAGAGTTCCCCCAGCATAACTTATCAATACAATCCCCAGAGGAGGTTGTCTTTGTACATCCCCAGCCAGAGGATCCTCCAGAACTCACGTCCCCTCAGAGTTTAAGTTTCAGTATCCCCAGCCGAGCTAAAGCTTCAAATTGTCAATCCCCAGCGGAGCCAGACTAGTGAACCTTCTCCCCACAGAGTTTTGGGAAAGCAAATCTTGAGTTCCCCAATGAAGTCGCCAGAGATACTTCCCTCCAAGCTGAAGATTCTCAGTCTTACCTCCCCAGCATGAGTCTATTAGATTGGAATTCCCAGTAGGAATCATCAGGAATTCCCCAGAAGATTGGTATACAACCCAACCTCCTTATTCTCCAGCAACAACCAGGAATTATTCTTCCCGACAGCAGTCAAACTTTTTACCTTCAGCCATCTCAGATTCATCTATCCATTGCAAGACAGCTCTCTAGCTTACATGCGCATCCATTTACATTCATATCACATAACATACATTATATCATGCATCATGACATTGCATATAACTAACTCTTTACCTTTCAGGTAAGATCAGTCGAAAGAATAAAATCATTATCTTCCGAGATTCTTTCTAGGAATAGTTCAGATTTGATCCAGGCACGGCAACATTCTAATGCTTATTCCAGATGCAGTTTTACACGAGCTCATCATCAGGGAACCCTACACCGGTTCTTTTTCCGACTTCAAGATTTCTGAAAACGGTTTACGGTTTCTCCAAGTAACGGATGTTGACCTATCACTTGTTCAGTCTCTTCTCAAGACTTCTGAAAACAGTTTATGGATTCTTCCCAACAACGGATGTTAATCTATCACTTGTTCAGATGCAACCTTTGAAAACAGTTTACGGACGCTTCCCAACAACGGATGCTGCTTTATTGCTTATTCAACTTCAAGTTTTCTGAAAACAGTTCACGGGTTCTCCAAGTAACGGATGTTAACCTATCACTTGTTCAGTTTCTTCTCAAGATTTTTTTTGAAAACAGTTTACGGACGCTTCCCAACAACGGATGCTGCTCTATTGCTTATTCAACTTCAAGACTTCTGAAAACAGTTTACGGTTTCTCCAAGTAACGGATGTTAACCTATCGTTTGTTCAGTTTCTTCTCAAGACTTCTGAAAACAGTTTATGGATTCTTCCCAACAACGGATGTTAATCTATCACTTGTTCAGATGCAACCTTTGAAAACAGTTTACGGACGCTTCCCAACAACGGATGCTGCTCTATTGCTTATTCAACTTCAAGATTTCTGAAAACAGTTCACGGGTTCTCCAAGTAACGGATGTTAACCTATCACTTGTTCAGTTTCTTCTCAAGATTTTTTTGGAAAAACAGCTTACGGATTCCTCCCAACAACGGATGTCAATCTATTGCTTATTCATATCCCCAGTTCAGAGATGGTCGCAAGCATGGACACCTTCCTGATACTCATTCCAGATGGCATCTTTAAGCCCATCCCCGACAAGATTTCTGTCACCCTTCCAGATGGCATCTTGAAGCCCATCTCCAAATGGCATCTCTAAGCCCATTCCCGCATCCATTGCTTTGACGAGTGCAAATTTAAGGGCACTCTAGTGTCCAATCTCCTTTTACCCTCGAGTCACGAAAGGCAAACTTGCCAATCTAACTCTTCGGATTCAAGAAGATTGAACAGGGGCAACTGTTGTACCCCAAAATTTGCCCTCCCATTTCTCATTGATTTCTCACCACAAAACCTTTGAAGATCAAGATCCAGTTAGGGTTTCATCTGCTCAAGACTTCTCCTTGCACTGTTGACCCAAATTAGGGTTTGTGTTTGCACAAAGATGTTTTGACCTAAAATTCCTAAGATGACTTTCTTGCTTCATATTGGACTCCAAAGTTTATCCCCATCAAGTTTCAAGTCTTGATTCCAAATTTTGCCCAGTCAATTGGACAGTTGACCTATAAATCAGCTGTATTGGGGGAAAAGTCAACTGTGGCCAATTGACAGTCAAACCTCATGAAAATTGACCCACATCAACATTATGAACTCACATGGACCATTTGATCAAGTTTGGATCATAATTCCACAAGAAATTTGATCAGATCACCAAAAGGGCAAAATGGTCATTTTTAGGGTTTTGACTGCACAAAGGCAATTTTTGACTGTTTGACCTAGCCAGTGGCAAACCAAGCTCACATATGGACTCAAAGACCCCATGGAATTATCTTGACATGCTCAACAAGTTCAAAAGATCCCAAGTACACAAGATTGACAGTTGAATTTCCCAGTCAATTGATCAATTTTGACTGTATACTGAAAAGTCAAACTTTGACTTTTTGGTCAAAATCAAGAGTCAAGATTCATTTTTCATCAAAACATGCCAAATCATGAAACTTGTTCACCAAGAAATCAAAATTTGCAAATTAGGGTTTGAAATGAGAATTTTTCATAACTTAGAATTTTTCTAAGTTATGAAAAACCCTAATTTTTTCCCAACTTTGCCTCACTTTCTCACCAAGATTCATTTGGATTCAAACAAAAGTCCAAACATGAAAGTTGTAGCTTGTTTCATAATCGACAACTTTGATCACAAAGTTTTCCCAAATGAGGCTTGTATCTCAAGTTACAATTTTTGGAATAAGGGTACTAAACCATTCTTAACTTAGTGAAAATTTGACCTATTTTGACAAGGTTTTCTACCTAACTTCAAGACCATTTTCCATACACTTCCACTTGGAATTTCAATTTGCATTTCAAAGATGGATTGTAGTACACATTCCAAGCTTTCCAAAATTTCCAAGAACTCATCAAACAACCTCATAACTTGAGAGAATCGAATTTCACAATATGGCAAAAACTCACTTTTGAATTGGTCATGTACATGTTCATAACTTATGCCATTTTCAAGTCAGCTTGGTTTATGCTACATTACAGGCCTCTAAACCATCCAACACTCATAAATTTAATTCCAAACCTTTGTGCCAAAGTGTTGTTCTATGAGTTCAAGCATTACATACAAGTTTAATCCATTTATGGAAAAAGTGAAATAGCCATTTTTGAAAAGTTAAGCTTTATGTCCAATTGCAAATCCACAAGTACAGATCAAATCTAATTGGCACAAGATTATGAGCAAAACACACTGATCAAGGAGAGGTTTTGCAGCATGATTAGGGGGCCTCTACTTGCCTAGAACATCAACTTTGCTTTGCTTGCTTAAGTGTGAAGAAAAGTGGCATAACATAACATAACTTTCATCTCAGCATTAGAACACTGAAGCAAATATTGTATACACTTTCTAATCATCCCAACTAAGCTAGCACACGACTCCAATACCTCTAATACCTCTACAAACTCAGAACAACCATCAAACTGCTCAAACAGAGTTCTCACTGCAGTTTGAGTGCCAACTCTCATCCCTTGCATGATTTCTTGCCCAAAGCTCATCAAACACATTCCCTAACATCAATGCAAGCTAACCAAAACCTAAAACACGACCTGTAACTCCTCTAACCAGTTCCACCATTTTCACTTTCTTGTTTTGCAGTTGAAGGTCCATAGCTCGATTCAAGTTGTTTCAAAGCAAAGTAAGCATTGGAATAGCATCACCACACTTCAGGCAAGCTATACAGATCAACATCTTGCCCTGAAAGCTTCCCCATTGCCAGATAGAACTTCAACTGAACTGGTATTTTTGTGAACTTCTAACTCTTAGTATAGGCTTCCTTAGCTCTAGGTTTGTGAATAAGGAATGTTCTACTCATGACCCTGAACCTGTACATGCTTTTACTTTTCATTTATTTTGCCTGAGCTGTGAGAATTTAAGGTTTGAATATGGAAGAAAAGTTAGGTCAGGATTTGGGAATGCCAAAATTCTCTCTCATTTCTGAGAGTTAGGATGAGTTTTTTATATATTTAGAATCGTGATTCAATGCTTAACATTTCTTATGTTGGAAGTTTGTGCAAAAAGTCAAAGAATCCAGATGTTTGAACTTGGTCACAGGCGCGCGTTTTTTTTGAACGTTTTTGGCTGAAGGTTGAAGAAGAAGTTTCATGGGCTGGGCTTTTGTGTTATTTCTCTTCACACCATATTTTTGGTTTTGCACCCCCTGAGCCCATTTTATTTATTTGCTTGATTTGTTGACTTTTCTTTTTTCATTTTGACTTATTTATTTTTGCTAATAATATTAAAAACATGAAAAATATTTTTTACACCATTTTTATATTTTTTAGGTATTTACTTGCTTATATGGACATTTGCACATATATATATATATATATATATATATATATATATATATATATATATATATATATATATATATATATATATATATATATATATATATATATATATATATATATATATATATATATATATATATATATATATATATATATATATATATATATATATATATATATATATATATATATATATTATTATTTAGAAAAAAACTAGAAAAAATAATGTAAAGATATTTCATTTCTGATTTTTATTTCATTTTTCTTTTGAAAATATTTTATGCAAAATATACTTTTTTTATAAATATTAAATATTATTATTTTTATATATATAATACATATTTAGAAATTAATATATATATATATATATATATATATATATATATATATATATATATATATATATATATATATATATATATATATATATATATATATATATATATATATATATATATATATATATATATTAGTATATTTAGGTTAAAATACAAAAATACATACATTTTTTTATTTTATTAATATTTGACATGAAAAACACTTTTTATAAATATATTTCATTTTATTTTATTTTTTGTACATAATAAATAAATACTTGTGTAAATTAAATAAGATATATATTTACTTAATAAAAATTAGGGTTTTACCCTTAAAACATAAAAAACTCCAAAACTAATACTTTTTTATTTTTATTTATTTAACATAAATAATACTTTTTTATACATATAAAAACCCTTTTTTGCATTTTTGCATCTTTATTGTATTTTCCATTTAATTTATGCAATCAATTATTTGTAAATATTCCAAAATTGATGTAATAGCTAGGTTTAAATTCCTTGTCTAAATATCCCCCCATTTGAACATTTGTACCCCCTTCCCATATTGTGTTGTAATAGTGTAGGAATTTTACTTTTCGCACTTTAAACGCTTTCTAAATATACCATGCTAGAATTAGGGTTTGTATGCAAATAAAACGAACAAAAGTAATTTGACCTAATTTCAAGATAATCAAGCATGAAAATGGACAACACATCTCACACTTGCACCCCTAGGGTATTCCACTTGTTGCCTTCAAATAATTGGGCCATGTTGCATGTTAGGTTTCTTTGGGTAAAAACAAACAATCAAATGATCATAGTCCCTCGATGACGCTTTCGAAAAGTTTCCTAAAATGATCAAGTCCCTTTCAAAGAAAAATTGCCCAAAGACATTTAGCACTATTGCAACTATGGTCTAAACGATGACCCGCGCCCGTCCCTTTCACCTCCTAATACAAGATTGTCCACCAAATGCAATGGTGGAACAAAATTGTCAAAAGGGTTAAAACATAGCATAAATCTTTGAGAACTTTAGGGTAGATAGCTCTTAAATACTTGTCCATTTGCAAAAGAAAACACTTGCCTATTTTGAAACCACACTTCACAAACACTTTCAAAACAAACTTTCAAAAAACCTTGAAACATCTTTTCAAAAAGACAAACACCTTTTGTAAAACATTCGAGTAAAGAATTTTTACAAGGGTAGCCTATACAAGGCATCTTTTTCAAAACCTTTTCAAAACCACACACAAAGCACCATTTCAAACAATTGAAAACCAAGGCAAGTTGATCTAAGCAAGTACCTAAGAGCCCATGGATAACCATGGATAGAAAGGGTGCTAATACCTTCCCTTTCTATAATCTACTCCCTGAACCCAAGAAAAATCTAAAAGGTTTTTGCTGTGCTTTTTAAACCTTTCCTTAGGATAAAATAAAAAGTCGGTGGCGACTCTTGCTCAACCGAAACATTTGCGAAAACAAACGCAAAACCATAGCCAGTTCTCCCACCGTATCACACTCAGTAATGAACTCCTTTGTTTTAATTTTGTAACGAACAATAATTTGAAACTTTATAGCCCGGTGTCTTACCCGGGGCACCGTGGTTTCATTTGTGAGGGCTTATTACTTGTCATTTCCATATATCATGAATAAAAACATTGGACATTTTTCGCATTTCAAATCTTGTGCTCCCTTTCTTTCTTTCTTTATATATTGCAAAATAGCTATATTTACACACACTCACCTATACAGGTTTCAATCCACTTGGGATCTCACTGGTAACGACTCTGCTACTGCAAGTTATGACTTCGAAAATCTGATCAACTTAGCCGAAGACGAAGGTGAAGATGATTGCGAAGTGCCTGGTGAGATTGCAAGACTGTTACTCCAGGAAGAGAGGACCATTCAGCCACATGAAGAGCCAGTAGAAACGGTAAATCTGGGTACTGAGACAGACAAAAAGGAAGTCAAGATTGGTACCAATCTAGAGCTCAGCGTAAAACAACAGTTGATTCAGATGTTGCATGATTATGTGGAAATCTTCTCCTTGTCCTATGAAGACATACCTGGGTTGGATACCGACATTGTAGTTCATCACCTGCCTACCAAGGAAGAATGCCCTCCGGTTAAACAAAAGGTCCGCCGCATGCGTCCAGAGATGTCCGAGAAGATCAAAGCTGAGGTTATGAAACAATTTGATGCCGGTTTTCTAGCAGTGACTTCTTACCCTCAATGGGTTGCCAACGTGGTTCCGGTGCCGAAGAAAGATGGTAAGGTCAGAATGTGTGTTGATTACAGGGATTTGAACAGGGCGAGCCCCAAGGATGATTTCCCTCTGCCTCACATCGACGTTCTGGTTGACAATACTGCTCAGCACAAGGTGTTCTCCTTCATGGACGGCTTTTCAGGTTATAATCAGATCAAGATGGCTCCTGAAGATATGGAAAAGACTACCTTTGTTACTCAGTGGGGCACCTTCTGCTACAAGGTCATGCCTTTTGGACTGAAAAATGCTGGGGCAACGTACCAACGTGCCATGGTTGCTTTATTTCATGACATGATCCATCATGAGATTGAAGTATATGTCGATGATATGATTGCAAGGTCCCAGACTAAGGAGGAACACCTTGACCATCTGCAGAAACAGTTTGACCGTCTGAAGTTGTACAAGCTGAGGTTGAACCCAAACAAGTGCACATTTGGGGTAAGATCTGGAAAGTTGCTAGGCTTCGTCGTGAGCGACAAAGGTATTCAAGTGGACCCTGCCAAGGTTAAATCCATACAAGAGATGCCAGTTCCCAAGACAAAGAAAGAAGTCAGAGGCTTTCTAGGACGTCTGAATTATATTGCCTGATTCATCTCGCATCTAACTGCTACCTGTGAACCAATCTTCAAGCTGCTGAAGAAAGATCAAGTAGTACGTTGGAATGATGAATGTCAAGCCGCTTTCGACAGAATCAAAGAGTATCTCCAAGAACCACCCATTCTTATGCCACCGGTTGAAGGGAGACCTCTGATACTATACTTGACAGTACTTGACAGCTCAATGGGGTGTGTGCTGGGGCAGCATGACGAGTCTGCCCGAAAAGAGCACGCCATTTATTACCTTAGCAAAAAGTTTACCGACTGTGAGACCCGATACTTACTGCTCGAGGAAACTTGCTGCGCTTTGGTATGGGCTGCTCGTCGGCTGAGACAATATATGTTGACTCACACTACTCTGTTGATTTCAAAAATGGATCCAATCAAGTACATATTCGAAAAGCCCGCCTTGTCCGGAAGAATAGCAAGATGGCAGATGATCTTGACCGAATACGACATCCAGTACACAACTCAGAAAGCCATCAAAGGAAGTGTATTGGCAGACCATTTGGCACACCAGGCAGTAGACGACTACCAGTCAATGAACTTTTAATTTCCTGACGAGAACATCATGGTAGTGACTGATTGTGAAGTACCTGGACCGGATGAAGGACCTGAGGAAGGATCCTGATGGTCTATGCACTTTGACGGAGCCTCAAACGCTTTGGGTAATGGTATCGGCGCTGTGATCATATCCCCAAAAGGCACTCATACTCCACTCACTGCCCGGCTATGTTTCAACTGCACCAACAACATGGCGGAGTATGAGGCATGCATCATGGGTCTTCAAGCTGCAATTGACCTAAGGATCAAGTTTCTGAGTGTCTTCGGAGATTCCGCTCTCATGATCAATCAGATCAAAGGCGAGTGGGATACGAAACATCCTAATCTTATTCCTTACAAAGAATGTATGTTGACGTTGATCCCCCATTTCACGGAGATAACTTTTGAACACTTCCCAAGAGAGGAGAATCAGTTGGCGGACGCGCTGGCTACGATGTCTTCTATGTTCAAAGTCAAATGGTACAACGAGGCTCCCCGGATCATTATCTGGAAGTTGGACGAACCTGCATATTGTTGTGATCTCGAGGCTGAGATAGTAACTGAAAAACCATGGTATCATGAGGTGAAGAGGTATCTGGAAGCTCAAGAATACCCCGAGGGTGCATCTGTCAACGACAAGAAGTTCCTGAGAAGGTTCACTGCAAAGTTCTTCCTCAACAACGACATTCTCTACAAGCGAAACCATGATTCAACCTTACTGCGTTGTATGGATAAGCCTGAAGCGGAAAGAATCATGGCAGAGCTGCATGAAGGTACCTTCAGAGCGCACTCCAGTGGACACGCCATGGCGAAGAAAATCCTTCGGGCAGGATATTTCTGGTCCACAATGGAAGCCGAGTGTTACCAATATTCTCGGACATGTCATAAGTGCCAGATCTATGCTGATAAGGTGCACGTTCCTCCAGCCCCTCTGAATGTCTTGACTGCACCTTGGCCTTTTGCAATGTGAGGCATTGATATGATCGGTGAGATTAAACCTACGTCATCCAACGGGCATCGCTTCATCCTGGTAGCGATTGATTACTTCACAAAGTGGGTTGAAGCAGCTTCCTACGCTACCGTAACCAAGAACGTCGTGGCACGGTTCATTCGACACAACCTGATCTGTCGATACGGCGTCCCGGAAAGGATCATTACGGACAATGGTACCAATCTTAATAACAAAATGATCACTGAGCTCTGCGAGCAATTCAAGATACATCACCATAACTCTTCTCCTTATCGGCCGAAGATGAATGGGGCTGTAGAAGCAGCAAATAAGAATATCAAAAAGATTGTGCAGAAGATGACAGTGACCTATAAAGATTGGCACGAGAAGTTACCGTTTGCTCTTCACGGGTACCGTACCTCAGCAAGAACGTCAACCGGGGCAACTCCCTTTTCCTTGGTTTATGGAATGGAGGCAGTCTTGCCGATTGAAGTCCAGATACCCTCTCTCCAGATAATGAAGGATGCAGGCTTGAGCGAAGATGACTGGATCCAGACTCGACTTGATCAATTAAACCTAATTGATGAAAAGAGACTCACTGCTATTTGTCATGGTCAAACGTATCAAAAACGGATGATCAGGGCATTTAACAAGAAAGTCAGACCACAAGAGTATCAAGTTGGGGACCTGGTAATCAAGCGCATCATTCTTCCTCAAAGTGACCCCAGGGGCAAATGGACCCCTACGTACGAAGGGCCATTTGTGGTTAAACATGTGTTCTTAGGAGGAGCCATGATTCTAACCACCATGGATGGTGACGACCTTCCTCACCCCGCCAATGCAGACATAGTAAAAAGATACTACGCATGATAAAAGACCCGCTAGGTTGACACACCTAGGCAAAAATAAGGGCTTCCCGGCGAACCAAAAGGGTTCGGGCAAAAATAAGGGATGAAAAATGAAAAAATCTGTACACCCGGCAAGTCGAAAACCTGAAAAGGCGGCTTGGGCAAAATTGGGTATCCCGCTGGACTGAAAACCCGAAAGGGCGGTCCAGGAAAAAGTTAGGTATTAAAGCGTAATACTATGTCTCATTGAATCACCTTGCATCCAGAATCTTGTATCAACCATCAGGTTCAGACGGCATCGATCGATCAACTTCATCTTCAACTAAGCAGCCAAGTGATGAGACGCTTGAAGACATAAAGGCGATAGCAGAGTTGGAACCCAGTGGGATTATTCTTTTCACATAGCTGTTTTGTTTTCCTTTTCCACAAAATTGTATAAACTCTGTTTGTTCGGTGGCGTTCTCTTACTAGGACGTCAGCCTCTTGTACATAAACGCCTATTTACAGGCAAATTCAAAAAATCGATACAAATTCACTTTTCAAATAAAATTGTCAATTATTTTTCCTTTTTCTGTTTTGTTGTGCAAAGAACGTCCAATGTTCAATTGTGATATATGCATTTGACACTAATTGCTAACTCATAAATATTTGCATGCAAAACAAAGGATTAATTACAGGTGACATCAGAAACAGGGGCAATAATGAGTTGTCTAAGTGATCTAGTTGCTCTGTCCACCAAGGTACCAAGGTAAGTTCGGCTGAAGAATGTAACCAAGATACCTTAATTCCCCAGAGAGTGAGACATCCAACAATTCTCCCCAAGCAGAGTTGGTCTCCAATGAGCCCTGAAAAGGCGCAGTATCTCCAGCAAGTCAACAACGCTCTCCCCGAGCAGAGTTAGCCTACTGTCAGCCTCAAGGAGTTGGATTATTCCCAGAAGATCTCAACATTCCCCAGCGGAGTATACAAACATTCCTAACAAGCATCCCCAATAGTTTTAATATAAGATTGTTCCCCGGCGGAATACCGGATATCCAGTGGAGCCATTTCCCCAGTGCAATCTCAAAAGTTTCCCCAGGAAAGTTGAATCAATCTCTCCAATAGGAAGCTTATCCCCAGTAGATTCTAGAAGCTTATCACCTGCAGAGTACGAACACTCTCCCCGGCTTTATTCAGAAGGTTATTTCCCCACCAGGATATAACTGGGTTATCCTCAGCCAATTGCCACAAAAAGATCGTCCCTGACAAAATTCTTTCTATCCCCCAGCGAAGTTCATCAAATCTACCAACAGAGCTCAACAATGGTATCCTCAGCGGAGTTATCATCAACATTTCAACAAAGTACCTCTCTCCCCACACAGTAATGCCCCGCAGAATATCTCTTCAATAAGTTTATTCCCCAACGGAGTCTTCTTCTCCCACAGGTTTATCCTTGCAATCATCATCCCCAGCAGAAAACGAAGAACTCTACTCTTCAACATCAGCCCAGGATTTAACCTCCCGACATTCGTCAAGGATTTATTTTCCTAGACGAAAATACGTTCATAAACATCACATCTTCATATATTATAGCATGCACATACGCACCATGAACATACAATCTCATTTATTTTGAGAACATCACGCATTTCATACATCATGACAGCGCATACAACTAACGTTTTGTCTTTTCAGGACAAAGGTCAGTATAAAGATGATTACTATCAATTGTTGCAATTCCAGATTCGATACCTGTATTTAGCCAGGGCATATCTGTGAGCGATTACTTGTGGATTCGACACCTGTATCCGGCCAGGGTATATCTGCATAAAGAAATTCTAGACTCGATTCATGTATCCTGCCAGGGCGCATCTGAAGAGTTCGAAGATTTGATTCCTGTATCCGGCTAGGGCATATCTGTTGACGACTATTTCCAGACTCGATTCTTGTATCCTGCCAAGGCACGTCTGAAGAGTTTGAAGATTCGATTCCTGTATCTGGCCAGGGCATATCTGTTGATGACTAATTCCAGACTCGATTCCTATATCTTGACAGGGCACGTCTGAAGAGTTTGAAGATTCGATTCCTGTATCCGGCCAGGGCATATCTGTTGACGACTATTTCCAGACTCGATTCCTGTATCCTGCCAGGGCACGTCTGAAGAGTTTGAAGATTCGATTCCTGTATCAGGCCAGGGTATATCTGTTGATGACTATTTCCGGACTCGATTCCTGTATCCTGCCAGGGCACGTCTGAAGAGTTTGAAGATTCGATTCCTGTATCCGGCCAGGGCATATCTGTGGACGTCTATTTCCAGACTCGATTCCTGTATCTTGCCAGGGCACGTCTGAAGAGTTTGAAGATTTGATTCCTGTATCCGGCCAGGGCATATCTGTTGACGACTAATTCTAGACTCGATTCCTGTATCTTGCCAGGGCACGTCTGAAGAGTTTGAAGATTCGATTCCTGTATCCGGCCAGGGTATATTTGTTTACGACTAATTCCAGATTCGATTCTTGTATCTTGCCAGGGCACGTCTGAAGAGTTTGAAGATTCGATTCCTGTATCCGGCTAGGGCATATCTGTTGACGACTATTTCCAGACTCGATTCCTGTATCCTGCCAGGGCACGTCTGAAGAGTTTGAAGATTCGATTCCTATATCAGGCCAGGGTTTATCTGTTGACGACTAATTCCGGACTCGATTCCTGTATCCTTCCAGGGCACGTCTGAAGAGTTTGAAGATTCGGTTCCTGTATCCGGCCAGGGCATATCTACGTAAAGAGTTTGAAGATCAACTCCTATAACAGGCCAGGTAATTTTTTTCTTTCTCAGGTACACAAGTTCTCGCTAAGGAATCTCTTACGCGATCGACACCTAGATGGCATCTATAAGCCCATCCACATACCAACAATCTCCCGATGGCATCTATAAGCCCATCCTCCTACCCATCATCTCTCCAAATGGCATTTGTAAGCCCATTCCCGCCATCACACTGCTGACATTCTACTATGTGAGTGCAAATTTCTGGGCACTCTAGTGTTCAATCATCTTCCACCTTCGGATTATGAAAGGCACGCCAGCCAATCTACATCCTCAGGTCTAAGAATATTGAACAGGGGCAACTGTTGTACCCCAAAATTTGCCCTCCCATATTCTTCAAGATTTGGCAAGATCAAGCTTCAGAATCTCTCCAGGGCTGCACAGTCCAATTGCCTCCTAACATAGTCAAAATTAGGGTTTTGGTTCTTGCAAAGAAATTGAGGTTCTCAAGGGTCCAATCAAGTCCCATATGCCTATATACATTGTCAAGCATCCATATGTCAAGTTTCAAGACTCATAACACCAAGTTGCACAATCAAAAACCCTAAATGCTTCACAGTCAACTGCAGGGGTAAAATGGTCATTTGACAGTCAAAAGTCAAAATTTTTGGTCAACATCTTATTTTGAAGCCACAATCATCATTTGATCAATTATTGATCATGATTCCACAAGCATGGCTCAAAAAGTCTCAAGATGCAAAAGTTTCTATTTTTGGACAGTTGAAAAGTCAACTGCAAATTAACCAAGTCATAACTTCTTCATGGTTTATTAGAAAAATCCCATCCAAATCTCATTTTGAAGGGGATGACATTTCCTACAACTCATCTTCACACTCCAAGTCCAAGAAATACTCTCACAAAAAGTTATCAATTTCAACATTATAGGTCATTTTCAAAAGTCAACAAAAAGGCACTTTAAGTCAAAGACCATAACTTGATATTGGTAAATCAAAATGACATGGGACAAAAGGCATTGGTTAGAGGACTTCAAGACCTTTCCAAAATGTCCAAGAACATGTTCATAGCTTCAAAATTGAGCAAGATATGCATTGGAGAAGTTGGGAAATTTTTGGGAACTTTCAAAAGTCAACTTTGCCTAAAACACTTCATTTGTGCTAATGGGCCTCAAATTCTTTCTTGAATATTTACCCAAATCCTATGCACGACCCATTGAGCTCAAAATAATTTATTTTCTTATTTTTAATTAATTAATTGAATTTATATTAATATTAATTCATTTAATTGGTTTTAATTATAGGAAAATCAAAAAGATATGTTTTTTTGGATCTTTTGTGAAGCAAATCATATCAGGGCAAGCTGGAAAATTCGTTTCTCAATCAAAAAAAGGAAGATCATCCATATTTGGCAAGGTTTTCATTGAAAAAGATTGAAAATTACATGATGAAAAATCAAGGATTGAAAACATTATTGCAATGGATTCATGGGCCTTATTCTAACCTAAATTCATTCACATACATATTCTGAGTGGAACCCTAAAGCTGGACACACGTGAAAGCTGCTAAAAACTCCATAGCCAATTTGCAAAATTTCAAGAAATTTTTGAAAACTGATTTCCTATTTGCAGGTGGATTCAAGGCTTAAAAGTGATTCAAACATATTGCCTAAGTCTCCAGGAAGCTATTACAATCAAGAACGAGTCTTAAAGCTCAAAGAACACGCAAGAACAAGCCCTACGGTTTGCTTTATTTTCCAGAATTATATATCATCATTTATGCATTTTTAACCATTTTTCTTGATTGGTTTGAGTTGTTAGGAACATTCTGAAGCTAATGGAATAATCCAATTGAGTTATAACTTCCTAAATCGAAATCCACCATGGGAGATATCTAGGGTTTCAAGGTTTGAAAATTAGGGCTTTGCGTATACTGTAAAATTAGACTTCAAGACCTAGGTGGATAAATTCTTCAGGACAAGATAAAATCAATGAGACCCTGGCGCCCTTTTTATGTGACCCATAGCTCTAGTCGCTATTTTTTGGACTTTTGCTTGGTGGGGGTTTAAAACCCCCGCTATCTTGTTCATGTTATTGCAGGTAAACAAGGAAGAAGACGGGCGTGGCATCATGTGATTGGAGAGTTTAAATCTGGCGCGTTTTATTTGGTTTTATACCATTATTATTTGTTTTTTTATATAATAATTGTTTTCCACTTATACTACAAATGCGTTGGATAGCTCAGTTGGCAAAGGCATAGTGGCAAGAGGTACTGGGACCTGGGTTCGATTCCCAGGTCCCCCACATAATTATTCATATTTTTCTTAATCCGTTCCAATGCAGCAATGACTCAATGGTCCACCATACGTCCTCGCGCCTAAGCTTGTCAAGCGCTCATGATGATCAATCCAATAGCTACAGAGTGAAGAGCATGGTACACCCTAGTCAGCCAGCAAGCACATGATGCCAAAAAAGTCAACAAGGCCTTGTGTTAATTAGCTCAAAGATTAGTAAGCTTCAATGCAAAGCTTACTACCTTTTTGAAAATGGAGCTTTGAGTGAATTTGGTAGATGGAGAGAATTGATAGATTTTTTAGCAAGGTGGATTTGGCTATCAAAAGCTTGTATTTTGATTAGAAGTCAGTCAACAACACATATACAAAATACACAACTAAGGTGCCTAGAGATAGCTGATCAAGCTTCAAAACCCTAATTCCACTTAACTTGGACCAAACCCTAATTTTGGTTAACATCTCAGGAGATTGATGAACCATCTTCAAAACTTTAAAATCCTCTGGACCTCTTGGCCAATTTCTTGTAGTAAGATCTTCCAAATATCAATGAGATGTTATAGCTTCCAAATCAAAACTTGTATATTGATAAATGATCTTGCTCAAACAAAACCCTAAATTGACTGGTGAATCAAAGGAGTGGTTCCTTCACATAATCAATCATAAACTTCAATCCTATAATGGTCCAAAGAGATGGATAAAACATCTTGAGATATGCAATAACTTTTTGCTTGAAAGATCCAGAGGTTTAGATGATAAGTTTCTACTTGAGCAACTTGTCAATGCAAACAACTTTCAAAGCTTGAGGAAGACTTGATAACCAAAGTACTTTGATCCCATCACCATGTATGTATGCAATGCAATATGATATTCATGATGAAACATAAGCCAAAAATCAAGAGGGTAAATTTTGGGGTGCAACAGCTGCCCCTATTCAAATATCTTCAACATGATAAGTGAGAAAAGTGACAACTTTCGAGCGTACAAGGTTGAAGATGTTTGAATACGAAAGAACCCGAAAATTTACACTCTTGAAGAAGAAAGAAACAGAAATAGAAAACTCCCAAGACGTGCGTCAGAGTGAAGTTATAACGCAGGTTGAAACAGAACGCAAACATAAAGAAGAGTAGACGTATCTAAACTTTCGGACAAAAGTTCCAGGGCAAAACCGGGCTTCAAGAAAAGGGTGAGATCAAACTCAAACCACTGAGTATAGGAGAAACTAAGCTCTGGAAAAGAAAACGTACGCGGGTGAGGAGGCAAAACTCTGAGCTCGACCCAAAGCAAAAGTGGCTAGAGTGCGTGATTCTAGGAGCACTTGCTAATCTCAACTAAGATAGACAGTATGAAGGAACTGAAAGAATCTCAGAAATGAGGAACGAAAGCGAGACGATCTCGACTCAATAACCAGTTAGATGAAACTAAACTAGATGAGTACCAGGACGAAACTAGATTTCACGCACGGGTAACGAGGTGAAACTCGACCCAAAGCAAAGTGATGAGATCGCATGTTTCTCAGAGCACCTGCTGGTCTCAGATATATGGATAAACAATGACGAAAACTGATAGAAGTATCCAAGGAACAAAGGAGACTGGTTTCAAACCAGGGACGCAGTACGAATACTGCACTTGGTAAACAAACACTGTCATAGGGTCCAAGGTATGAAAGCAAAAACGAGACGAAACTAGACTCAATATCTAGTTAGGAGAAACTACACTAGATGAGTACCAGGACGAAACTGGATTTCATGCACAGGGGGAGGAGACAAAACTCGAGCTCAACCCAAAGCAAGGAGATTAAGGCTTACACCTAAAAACCTGCTGAAAGCGAATATCAGGACGAAACTGGTATTCAGAAGGTGCATCAATAGACATTGGAATGAACCGGAGAGGGTAGTGAAGACTAAACCCGAGAAGATCGTGTCAGGGCGAAACTGAACTATAGTCAAGAATAGACACTCAAACAAACAAATTATTGACGTCAAAAGATAATGGTATGGGGAGGAAACTGAGGTGATGAGGATGAAGACCTCGCTGGGATTTTAATCCGAAGTATTAGCAAATCACTGGGGATGAAATAAATAAGAATAGCTTATGTTCCGATTCATGTTTGAATTCTTTTTATATAGTGCAATGCTCCATATAATGGAAATGCTACGCTTTCGGTAGATGCAATGTAATGATGCATGTTTAAAAGTTTCACTGGGGAATGGCCAACTGAGAAGCCAATATCCAAGAAGTCAGAATCCAACAAAACTTGCAAAAATAAATTGCAAAATCCAAAGGAGAGGAGAAAATACGGGGAACTGTTAAAGAAGGAACCTCGAAGAGATGAAGCTTTGCGGGGAATAAAAACCGAGCAACCAGTAGAAACGGGCCACAAACATTGAGAGGAGCTGCAAAAATAAATTTCAAACTCCTAGAGAAGATCAGATCGACACTGTAGCTTCTAGAGAAGATTAGACATTGAGGGAGAAGATCAGGGCAAGACTGTAATCTATGGAAAAGATGGCGCGTGGCCGTGTTGAAGATGATATCAAGACAACAAACCCGACGTGAGGGGTGAAAACCTTTGCTGGGGGTAACAAAGCTCTGCAGAGGAAATGGGACTTCACCAGGATACAGAACTCTGTTGAAGATTGGTTGGAGAGATTTCTTGGGAATGCAGCCATTGGACGAATCATGCAGATAGTCACACAGTATCGACCTGACTGGGGATAAGGAAAGATCTTAACATAAGGATTCCCCAGTCAGCAGATCGTCTGGGAAATGAGAGGTCAAGACGAGGGATCCCTGTCGGCAATTCCGTTGGGGAGTTGAAACTCCTTCAAAGTGGGAGTTCCCGTTTAAACGATTCCATTGGGGATGTGCAACATATCCGAACTTGAAGTCTTAGAATGAAGCTTTTGAAAGAAGATTCCTGGGGCAAAAAAACTTCCTTGCATAAAAGAAACTTTACTGGGGACAAGAAACTCCTCTGGGGATAAGTAGAGTCTTAATCATACATGGGCTCTGTCATAGCAGAAGAAAACCATACATTCCCTTTCTGACAATCATTAAGCTCTTACAGGTGTTCAACGTGTAAACTCTTTTGATGTTAAACAAATGTTTTGCATGCAGGAAGATGTTTATTTTGGGAACGACAGACCTGATGCAATGATTATTTAAGCCTTGAAGTTGAAAATCTTAACAAAGGGTTGCATCTCTGTTGTGAATGAATCACTGGCTAGAGTGCAAAAATTTCAAAACTTTTCTTCCCCCTTTTTTTTTTGAAAAACGAGTCAAGATGTGGGTGATAAAATACCAACACGGACATGCAACACATATTTGAGAGCTTAGGACAAGTTATCCTATTGTAGTATGCTTTCGAGTTAAACCCTTGTTTCAGTTAAGACTTTTAGAGGTTGTAACGTGGCCTGGTTCGAGGTTTTTTTTTTTAGAAAAAAGTATTTCAAGGCTCAAGTTATTTGGTGCCCACCCCCTTCGTGATATTCTCTTGTCCTAAGTTTAGTTGACTTATCACAAGCACTCATCTTTTAAAAGGATTTATAATGGTTGAGTGATCACGACAAATTCTCCAACATGATTGTTGCTTAGCTTGTGCTCCCTCTTTTGTTTTTGATATTATTTATCCTCTTCTTTTGATGAAAATTTTATTGAATAATCTTCTTTTTCCGGCCTTTTAGGCTCTGTTTTCCCTAACTTTTGCCTGGACAAAATCTTTTGAATTTCCAATTCGGGAGTCCAGCGGGATGCCCTAACTTTAGCCTAAGCGACTTGTTTTCAAGTTTCGACTTAGCAGAGCTTTTTGTTTCTTTCTTATTAATACTTTCCACTTCGAACAAGTCAATGTGACTTTAGGTTTTTAAACTTTTTCTTTATTTCTCTTTTTTTTTTTGGTTTTTTTTTGAAGAAAACAAAAGCCTCATTCCTTGGTCGGCGGGGGATAGCCATTATTGTATCGATTCAATCTCGACTTCAAGGCTTTGTGAGGAAATGAACATCGTGGCTTAGACATTTTTCCGGATCTCATGATGTGAAAGATAAAACGTGGTGATCCTCAGATGGGACATTCCTTCTGAAATTTGAATGCTTGGGAAAATTGACTGAACATCTACCCTGCCCCTGGTTAAAAAAATAAGGTTTTTTTTTTGAACGGAAAAGAAACTTCTACTTCGAAGGCTCAGAGGGGTTAATAATGGTCTAACTCCCTTATATCTCCGGTGTTTGGGGATTGAAACAATGCTTGTACAACGTCAATGGGGTTCTACTCAAAAGCATACCACTACAGTCATCGTTTTTATCTAAACTCCTTCCTCCAAACTCTTGGATAAGAAAAAGAATTGGCACAGTTGGTATCAAAATGCCCGGAAAAATCGATTAAAGAGTGATACTGGATGGATTAAGTAAAATGAAACAATTTTTTTTAAAGAAAAAATATTCAGCGTATCAAAACTGACATTCATCTATAAACAAAATCCTATATGTAGACAATACTTTAAAACAATCAATCAAGACAACACATGAAAGTGCAGCAAAGAAACATAATAAAAGCCATTATGGGGAAGAAAAGTCTCCAACTAGGTTCGCCGACCTCGTCGACCTGTCGTAATCTTGATATTACCTTGACCCAAGACCTTTACCAACAACACGGGGCTGTGAAACAAATGGCAAGGCATCCGCCAGAAAAGTGAATGAGAATCTTATCAAACAGAGAAACAAACATGCCCCTTGCACAGTAGTAGTTGTGTTTGTTTTCCGTATTTCAAGCGATCAACTAACCATGATTTAAATTACCATTTCCGTGTAAGGCCCACGGAGTTTATATGCACATGCTTATAAAAAATATTGGATGTTTTTGCAAGCAACATAGTAAAAAGGGAGAAAAGAAACGTATACATATACTTGAAAGAAGATATTCTATTGATTTTGAGAAATCAGCCTGTGAAAAAGGAATTTACATTTGGAAGCAAGTAATTACAAAATCAAAACGAATAAGCGTTTACAAATGGCAATGTGAATGTGAATGTCCATCAAGTCCCGATTTTTCTATGACTCTTATGACTCTTACGCTTCCATCTTCCTGCTTTCAGACAGATCATTCTTGAATTAACTTCGAGCTTATACCAGATGACAAAACGAAGAAAAGAAACAAAGGATCTCATGTTGAGCGTAGTCATTTGCTTTAAGTCCCTAACTTTTGCCTGAATCTCCCTTTCAGGTTTTCGATTCACCAGGACACCCTCTTTTTGCCTAAACCGCCCTTTTGGGTTTTCAGCTTAGTGGTTTTTTTTTATTTTTTTATTTTTTATGCAAAGTATTTTTTAACTACGTCAACATTCACAGGGAGAGGGAAGTACTCTCCATCCATAGTCGCGAGCATCATCGCTCCTCCAGAGAAAACTTTTCTGACCATGAAAGGACCTTCATAAGTCGGAACCCACTTGCCCCTGGGATCTCCCTGGGGGAGAATTAACCTTTTTAGCACAAGGTCACCTGGATTATAACACTGAGGCCGTATCCTCTTATCAAAAGCTTTCCTCATCCTTTGCTGATATACCTGACCATGACATATAGCCGTCAACCTCTTTTCGTCAATAAGTTCTAACTGATCCAGCCGATTCTGTACCCATTCACTTTCATCCAGATCGACATCCCTCATAACCCTAAGAGAAGGAATCTCGACTTATATTGGCAATACTGCTTCCATGCCGTAAACCAAGGAAAATGGGGTTGCCCCAGTCGAAGTACGCACAGTGGTGCGATAACCATGCAACGCGAAAGGCAGCATCTCATGCCAATCTTTATAAGTTACCACCATCTTCTGCACGATTTTCTTGATATTCTTATTGGCCGCTTCGACAACACCGTTCATCTTTGGTTGGTATGGGGAAGAGTTATGATGCTTGATTTTGAAGGACTCACAAAGCTCCTTCATCATTTTATTGTTCAGATTAGACCCATTATCGGTAATGATCTTTTCAGGCACTCCGTAGCGACAGATGATATTGTGCTTAATGAACCGAGTTACCACCTGCTTGGTGACATTGCATAGGATACAGCTTCGACCCATTTTGTAAAATAATCGATGGAAACTAGAATGAAACGGCACGATATTTGCAATCCATGGCGAATAATTGACGACCTTTAAGAAATTCGCGTCCAACTGCTTCTGGACCTCCTCCTTGATCTTCTTGTACATCTCAGGATGAGTTCTACGGAGTTTTTGCTTGACAGGAGAACAACTTTCTTTGAGCGGTAGTCGATGCACCACTATGTCTGTATCTAACCCAGGCATATCCTCATAAGACCATGCGAAGATATCAGAATACTCACGGAGTATCTCAATCAATTCGACCTTTACACTTTCTCCGAGATTTGCCCCTATCTTGACTTCTCTTCTTACCTCTTCTGTGCCAATATTCACCACCTCAATCGAATCTTGATTCGGCTGGATAACCTTCTCCTCTTGTTTTAACAATCTTGCTAATTCCTCAGGAAGATCACAATCCTCATATGCTTATTCTTCAGCTTGATAAATAGGAGTATCAAAGTCATAATGAGCCATAGCAGAGTCGTTATCAATAGAATCAGTGGTAGAAGTGCATCTGCATGAATGACATTTTGGCGTTCTTTAGTGACAGTGTGTGAAAAGAGAAACATTGCCATTAAAGTAAAAAGGAAAAGAAGCAACATTTTGAATGCAAAAACGCCTTTATTTCATGATAAACTTGAAAAATAAACATGGTGGCCCTACATAAATGATTCACTACGCCTTGGGCAGAGCGTAGGAATTATGATATGATTAAAAAGAAACAAGGAAATTACTCCTCAGCGCTTGAAACTTGGATAACATCCACAGAAGTCCAATTGTTGAGTGTCTGGCCTGGAATACTCGGGAGAATCCAATCTTCGATATTGTAGCCATCAACCCTATCGTCGCCAACTGCATTGACGTGTCCTTCTTGAGTAGCACAAGGACGGGAAAACTACATAGGAGTGGATAAACTAGATGCTCTGGGAGCTGCACTCTGCTGACCCGGGTTAAAACCAAGACCAAATTTATCAAACTTTGGAGTAACATCTAGCACCTGACCCCAACCTTCAGGGTTACCATTTTCCACCATAGCTCTCGCATCCTTGAGAGATGACATGACAGTTTCTGGTTTCTTTTTCTGCTCTAGAAGAGGAACATTGACAACATGAACTGTCTCAAACGCCTGAAATGGAGTCTCATGTATCTCGCCTTCAACTTCAACATAGCGGAATGATGTCAAATGACTCACGATGTACTCTTCTAGTGTGGGGACCAGTTGATAATCTTGAAAAGTAAAACACCATAATTCCTTGTCATAGAACTGGAAGAGAGTGATCAAAGCCATTGGGTCAGTTGGAGTGTTAAGGATTAGTAACAAATTTCCATAATTTTTGTTGAAATTACTCAGAACATCACCCTTCAGATAAGAAATCAACCTCTTCAACTCGGACACATCAATGGTAGGAATCTGATAAGAGAAAGTATGCTTGGTGGGCTCTTTAACACGAACTGAATCAAACTCATCTGACGGGAGGCCAGCCATTTCTGATGAAAAGAAGACTCTTGAATGTCCCTGGAAGATGACATGCGCATGCTAGTTTTTTTTTTTCATCATTTTTTTATAGAAATAAATATGCTATGATGCAACATGACAGGATCAAAGTTTCACACTGGATCATGGCTGGACCATCACAGAACAACACTACTTCAAGATCAAAAGAAAATCCCGAAGCCTCAAAACTATCATGGGAACCTGAGTCACCTTTGCAACACAAAGTCACCAACAATACCTGTACCTGTAAGAAAAGTTTTCCCGCCCCTCTCACGGGTGTAGTCTAGGTCAAGGTAAGGTTAAAAGCCAAATCAGAGTACAAGAGCTTGAATGTCGGTATAATCATATGATAACACCTATCCGAACTACCTCAGAAGTCATGGGTCTCATGGTCAGGTCTAAAAAGCATCTGCCTCATAGCCGCCATGGCCACTCTATTCCTAGTTCCTATGGAATTCACTCATAGCCTGGGTATGAGGCCTTTTACCTCATGGAACAACCCATCCACCAAGAAAACCAGAATCCAAATAGTCCAGCCAAATCCAGTATGCAGAAAGTAAAGCGCGCATAGGATGCAATGCAAATAGATAAATATGCAAAGCAGTAAAATAAACACCCAAAAAGAAAACAAACAAGAGCTAGGATGAACTCCGGGATGGACCAGCAAAAGGTCAATTTGTCCCCAGTGAAGTCGCCAACTGAAACAACGCGGTCGGAACCTGTCATCTAGATGTAATGAAACATCAATGAAGTCGCCACCGAACGTCTTTTATCCCGTCGAGAGGGAAAGGTAAACATAGAGAAAACCTGAAAAGGGAGAAATCATGGTCTTTCGACCGAGAGATCGGGTAAGGGAGTATGTTACACGAGTGAAGGTGTTAGTACCCCACATGCCCGTAGTACTCTACGGTATCCACTCTTGTTGTCTAATCTAATGGGTGTGGTCAAGTCCTATGTCTATGGCTTAAAACTGAAAAGGGAATGCATGCGAAATTAAAAAAAAAACAATGTAGGGAAAATAAAAAGATGTACTCGATCGGGCCCTACCCTAATGCCTACGTATCCCTTTTAAGGAATCAGAGCAGTCGTAGTTCGTCTTATGTATTTTGGTTGGTTTGTGTTTTTAAGTTAAGACAACGAAAACATGCAAGATGGCAAAACATCAAATAAAACAACATACAAATGAGATGGTCAAACATCGACTAAATAATAACAAGGTAACATGTCAAAGATGGCGAAACATAAAATGATAAAACATATAACAAAAACATCGATAAAACAGATGACAAAATATCACACCTAACAATGATATTGAGAATCAAAGTAGGATAACAAACATGTGCGATGGCGAAACATCGGCTTCAAGATAACAAGATATCATGGCAAAGATGGTGAAACATCAATAAAACCGATGACAAATCATCAGACCTAACAATGATATTGAGAATCAAAGTAGGATAAAAAGCATGTGCGATGGCGAAACATCGGCTTCAAGATAACAAGATATCACGGCAAAGATGGCGAAACATCAATAAAATGGATGACAAATCATCACACATAACAATGATATTGGGAATCAAAGTAGGATAAAAAACATGTGCGATGGCGAAACATCGGCTTCAAGATAACAAGATATCATGGCAAAGATGGCGAAACATGAATAAAACAGATGATAAATCATCACACCTAACAATGATATTGAGAATCAAAGTAGGATAACAAACATGTGCGATGGCGAAACATCGACTTCAAGATAACAAGATATCATGGCAAAGATGGCGAAACATCAATAAAACGAATGACCTATCATCACACCTAACAATGATATTGAGAATAAAAGTAGGATAACAAACATGTGCGATGGTGAAACATCGGCTTCAAGATAACAAGATATCATGGCAAAGATGGCAAAACATCAATAAAACGGATGACAAATCATCACACCTAACAATGATATTGAGAATCAAAGTAGGATAACAAACATGTGAGATGGTGAAACATCGGCTTCAAGATAACAAGATAAAGCAAGATTGGTTTGTATCTTTTACTTTGAAGAAGGGTTTGAGTTCATTAGAAATGTCTTATGGTTTGCCAAGAAACAAATTTTTGTTTTAAGATGCAGAATGCATAGAAAGGAAAAACAACTAAGGGAAACTAGCCTAGTACTATCCCTAGTGTTATCATACAATGGTTGACCCTCAGGTTGAGGATAAAGGAAAACCCTACTTTAAATAACACGCTAAAGGAAGCTTAACAAAACTATCCTATAGGGAGCATGCAATAAGAGCGAAGTCGTGATCTCAATTTCTAAATTGAGTGACTCATCGATCAACAATTAAAGAAGAAAAGCAATAAACATCCTATAGGGAACATGCAATAAGAGCGAAGTCGTGATCTCAATTTCTAAATTGAGTGACTCATCGATCAACAATTAAAGAAGAAAAGTAATAATCATCCTATAGGGAACATGCAATGAGAGCGAAGTCGTGATCTCAATTTCTAAATTGAGTGACTCATCGATCAACAGCAAACACAACATATGTATTAGACAAAAACGAGAGGGCCTCCTGACATATATCAGCAACAAAGGTCCCATCATGAAATCAGAGAACTATGCAAAATGAAAATCGAAGAAATGAGATAGTGCAATACCAAATGGATAACTATCCGTAGCAACTGAGAAAGAATAAAAAGAAACCCAGAGAACTTCAAGAAAGCTGGCATCAGTAGACAAATCAAGTTAGAAGTTACGCCATAAGGATGTAAGTAATGAGATTTTCAGATATGAACAGATCCCCATGGGCAATGTATAGTATTCACAATCTCATGTATATATCCTGCATGGAATATCAAACATTCCAAATACAATAACAGTGCCAGTGTAATAAGTTGTGTTCCATAAATAAAGTGAAACACAGTAGCCTCAGGCCAGAAGTGGAATACTATACATTGTCACAAAGTCTCCAAGATAGGCCAAGGTCTCTAATCCTAAGTCCAAGAAAAAGTCTCATGCTCCATAATGCCAAGGATAGTAACCAAATAGTCCAAGTATCATTAAAGTTTTTTATGGTTCATGTTGATTATTAGGTGTCTTTAAAAGGAAAAGAAAAGCTCAAGTGAGCAAAATAAAAATGACATAAAAGTAAATGCTCAAGTGAGCAAAGATGAAAATAGCATGAAATGTAAAATGCTAAAAGTAAATGGTACATAAAGCATAAAAAAAATAAAAGCATAAAGTAAAGTCAATTGTTAGAAATTAGTGGTTAGTTGGATGACCATCTTGAAACTTGCATTTGGAACTCATTAGAGGATTGGTAGAACCAAAGCCTCCACACAACAATTTTCATTTGCTTTTTGTCAAGTATATGATCCATTTTGGAATCCTCAAAAGTAACATTTAATGATCAACGATGTTTAAGTGATCCGCGTTGACCAAAGGTGTTGTAGATCCATTAGAGGATTGGTAGAACCAAAGCCTCCACACAATGAATCTCAAGGTTATTGGATCAAAGAGATCAAATCAACATACTTGGGCTTGCAATCATAAGTTTGGGCCACGAATGATCATTTATTCGAATTGGGACGAAATTTAGCGCTATGTTAAGCAATCGTAAGTGGACTTATGTAAGAGTCACACCTATTTTGAGGCCGGTCAATAGCAATCTATGTAGTTCATGTTTGGATAAATGATATAGAGATCACCATCCTTTAACATGTAACACAATTAAAAAAGAAAGGGATAAGATGAAGAGGGAGGGGAATGATAAGCTAATTTGGATCACCATTTCAAAATTCTGTCATCTTTAAATTCAACCACTCCTCTAGATGGATTAAAGCACTAAACATATCATTAGTCCAAAGCACCAAAAATGAATTAAATAATTCACTCTTAGGTAGATTTGAATTAATGAACATTTATCCAACTTCATCTACATCACAAAGTCCATTGAGTTTAAAGAGAAATTGGACATTTAAAATTGCAATCCAAACCAACAATCAAAAGGAGTGAGTAGAAAAAATATTTTGGATCAAAGCTTCCCCAAAACAAGGCAAAAAAATGCATTATGTCCCCGTGTAAATCGATTGCACTACTGTGTAAATCGATTTACACAGTACAGTTTTCAAAAATCTGTGCGAAATTGCTTCTGTGCAATCGATTGCACTGTTACTGCAATCGATTGCACACTGTTACAAGCAGCAAAAACAGCATTTTAAAAGGCCAATTTCTTGTTCAAGCTTTACATCAAACACCTTATGATCATGAATCCAATTGAGCACGAAAATTCCATCAAATTATGAGAAAATAACACCATTAGAATCACAAAATAATGCTCAATGCATCAAACCCAGAGATCAACAAGAGATCACATTGTGAAAGATGAATTATCCAACTTACCAAAGGTAGATCTAGAGAATTATCAAAACAACTTCAAGAATTTTCTTCAATTCAACCACAAGAATCAATTGCTCAAGCTTGGATGTAGAGAATTGATAAAGGAAAAGTGTTTGGATGAAGGTTTAGCTCAAAGATTAGTAAGCTTCAATGCAAAGCTTACTACCTTTTTGAAAATGGAGCTTTGAGTGAATTTGGTAGATGGAGAGAATTGAGAGATTTTTTAGCAAGGTGGATTTGGCTATCAAAAGCTTGAAATTTGAATGAAATGAGGGCTCTATTTATAGAGTTTTAGGATTGGGATTAGTGGTAATTTGGTAATTGATTCTTGGAGCCAAAATTTTAATTAATGATAATTCTTTCAAATATTAGAGCCAAAATTTGAATTAATGATAATTCTTCTTAAAAATGAAAGATTGGCACTAAAATTTGAATTAATGGTACATCGTTCAAAAATGAAGGAAAATTGGAGCCAAAATTTGACAAGTTTAAAATTGCTGATTTTTTTCAAATTTTCACACTGTGCAATCGATTGCACTATAGTGCAAATCGATTTGCACAGTGTTTTTATTTTCAAAAATGGCGCAAAATACACTATGTGCAATTGATTGCACTCGAAGAGCAATCGATTGCATCAGTGAAAAAAAATGAATTTTTGATAATTTTCTTTTGCAAGAAAGAGATTTTAGGAGAATAATACCAGGAATCTTTATTTGTTAGATGCTTCGACTTGGTACGTACAAAACACAAATATGCAAAGACAAAGACAAATATTTTTTGTATTTTGATTAGAAGTCAGTCAACAACACGTATACAAAATACACAACTAAGGTTCCTGGAGATAGCTGATCAAGCTTTAAAACCCTAATTCCACTCAACTTGGACCAAACCCTAATTTTGGTTAACATCTCAGGAGATTAATGAACCATCTTCAAAACTTTAAAATCCTCTGGACCTCTTGGCCAATTTCTTGTACTAAGATCTTCCAAATATCAATTAGATGTTATAGCTTCCAAATCAAAACTTGTATATTGATCAATGATCTTGCTCAAACAAAACCCTAAATTGACTGGTGAATCAAAGGAGTGGTTCCTTCACATAATCAATCATAAACTTCAATCCTATGATGGTCTAAAGAGATGGGTAAAACATCTTGAGATATGCAATAAATTTTGGCTTGAAAGATCCAGAGGTTTAGATGATAAGGTTCTACTTGAGCAACTTGTCAATGCAAACAACTTTCAAAGCTTGAGGAAGACTTGATAACCAAAGTACTTTGATACCATCACCATGTATGAATGCAATGCAATATGATATTCATGATGAAACATAAGCCAAAAATCAAGAGGGTAAATTTTGGGGTGCAACACAGAGGAAGACAGAAAAGAGGTTAAGATAGGTGCAAATCTAGAGCTTAGTATCAAACAGCGTTTCATACAGATATTGCATGAGTATGTTGAAATCTTTTCCTTGTCATATGAAGATATGCCAGGACTAGACACAGATATAGTGGTTCATTGTCTACTGACTAAAGAAGATTGCCCTCCAGTAAAGCAAAAGGTTTATCGTATGCGCCCTGAGATGTCAGAGAAGATTATAGCAGAGGTTATGAAGCAGTTCAACGCAGGGTTCTTAGTTGTCACCTCCTATCCGCAGTGGATTGCTAATGTGGTTCCAGTACCTAAGAAAGATGGTAAAGTACGAATGTGTGTGGATTACAGAGACCTGAGCATGGAAAGCCCCAAGGATGACTTCCCGCTTCCCTATATCGATGTTCTGGTTGACGACGCTACACAACACAAATTCTTTTCCTTCATGGAAGGTTTCTCTGGCTACAATCAGATCAAGATGGAACCTGAATACATGGAGAAGACAACTTTTTTTACACAGTGAGGCACTTTCTGCTACAAGGTGATGCCATTTGAGTTGAAGAATGCTGGGGCAACTTATCAGCGAGCTATGGTAGCTCTATTCCATGACATGATTCACCATGAGATAGAGGTTTACATTGATGACATGATAGCCAGGTCTCAAACTAAGGATGAACATCTTGATCATCTACAAAAGTTGTTTGATAGGTTGAAGACGTACAAGCTGAGGTTAAATCCGAACAAGTGCACCTTCGGGGGTAAGGTCTGGTAAGCTTCTGGGATTCATCGTCAGTGACAAAGGTATTCAAGTAGACCCTGCAAAGGTGAAGGCCATACAAGAGATGTTGTCTCCCCGTACTGAGAAGGAAGTTAGAGGTTTCTTTGGACACCTAAATTACATTGCCCGATTCATTTCACATCTGACTGCTACTTGTGAGCCAATCGTCAAGCTTCTGAAGAAAGATCAAGTGGTAAAGTGGAATGATGAATGTCAGGTCTCCTTTGACAGAATCAAGCAATACCTCCAAGAACCTCCTATTCTGATGCCTCCGACTGAAGGAAGACCTTTGATAATGTACTTAATAGTGCTAGATAATTCAATGGGGTGTGTGCTGGGGCAGTATGACGAGTCTGGTCGAAAAGAGCATGCAATATACTACCTTAGCAAAAAGTTTACCGACTGTGAAACACGATACTCATTGCTCGAGAAAACTTGTTGCATTTTGGCATGGGCTGCTTGTCGACTGAGACAGTATATGTTGACCTACACTACTTTGTTGATATCTAAGATGGATCTGATCAAGTACATTTTTGAGAAGCCCGCACTCTCCAGAAGAATAGCAAGATGGCAAATGATATTGACCGAGTCGACATCCAATACACAACCCAATAATCAATCAAGGGAAGTGTGTTAGCTGATCATTTGGCGCATCAGGCCGTGGATGACTACCAGTCCATGAATTTTGATTTCCCGGATGAGAACATCATGCTAGTAACCGACTGTGAAAAACCTGGACCAGATGAAGGACATGAGGAAGGATACCGATGGTCTATGTTTTTTGATGGAGCCTCAAATGCACTAGGTAACGACATTGGCGCTGTAATCATATCTCCCGAGGGCTGTCATACTCCGTTCACTTCCAGATTATGTTTTAACTGTACCAATAACATGGTAGAGTATGAAGTGTGTATCATGGGTCTTAGAGTTGCTATTCACCTAAGGGTCAAGTTCTTGAGTGTATTCAGGGATTCCGCTTTGGTGATAAGTCAGATCAAATGCGAGTGAGATACGAAACACCCGAACCTTATCCCTTACAGAGAACATGTACTGACACTGCTTCCGCATTTTGAAGAGATCACCTTTGAACATTTCCCACGAGAAGAGAATCAGTTAGCGGACGCGCTAGCTACTATGTCGTCAACGTTCAAGGCCAGGTGGAACAATGAAGCTCCCGAAATCACTATGAGAGGGTGGATTAACCTACATACTACTGTGAGATTGATACTAAGGAGGTAGCCGACCAACCTTGGTTTCATGAAGTGAAAAGGTATCTCGAGGCTCAAGATACCCCTAAGGGGCATCTGTCAATGACAAGAAATTTCTGAGAAGGTTTGTTGCAAAGTTCTTCCTCAGGAATGGAATCCTCTATAAACGCAATCATGACTCCACCTTACTGTGGTGTGTAGACAAGAGTGAAGCAGAGAGGATTATGGCAGACCTACACGAAGGTACCTTTGGAACTCATTCCAGTGGAAATACCATGGCAAAGAAGATCCTACGGGCAGGATACTACTAGTCCACTATGGAAGCCGACTGTTATCAGCATTCTCGAACCTGTCACAAGTGCCAAATCTATGTTGATAAGGTGCATGTACCTTCGGTTCCCTTGAACGTCTTGACAGCTGCCTGACCCTTTGCAATGTGGGGCATTGACATGATCGGTGAAATCATACCTACTGCGTCCAACGAGCATAGCTTCATCCTAGTGGCCATTGATTACTTCACGAAGTGGGTTGAGGCTTTCTCCTTTGCTACGGTTACCAAGAATGTGGTGGCACAGTTCATCAAGCATAACTTAGTTTTTCATTATGGTATCCCTGAGAGAATCATCACGGAAAATGGTACTAATCTCAACAACTCGATGATCACAGAACTCTGTAAACAGTTCAAGATTCAGCATCACAACTCTTCTCCTTACCGGCCGAAGATGAATGGGAATGTCGAAGTTGCTAATAAGAATATTAAAAAGATCATACAGAAGATGACGATGACATACAAAGACTGGCACGAGATGTTACCGTTTGCTCTTCATGGGTACCATACTTCAGCACGTACGTTGATAGGGGCAACACCCTATTCTCTGGTATATGGCATGGAGGTTGTCTTACCCATGGAGGTCCAGATCCCTTCTCTACGGATTATGACGGATGCGGATTTGAGCGAAGACGATTGGAGCCAGACTCGACTTGATCAATTGAACTTAATCGATGAGAAAAGACTTACTACTCTCTGCCATGGTCAAATGTATCAGAAACGGATGATCAAGGCCTTCAACAAGAAGGTCAGACAACAAGTGTATCAAGTAGGGGATCTGGTCATCAAGCGCATCATACTGCCACAAGGTGATCCTAGGGGAAAATGGACTCCCACCTATGAGGGACCATTTGTAATTTAGAACATTATTTTCGGGTGGAGCCATGATTCTGACCACCATGGATGGTGACGACTTTCCACACCCTGTCAATGCGGACATAGTGAAAATATACTATGCATAATAAATACCTGCTAGGTTGACATACCTACGCATAAATAAGGGCATCCCGGCGAACCAAAAGGGTTCGGGCAAAAATTAGGGATAAAAAATGAAAAAATCTGTACACCCGGCAAGTCGAAAACCCGAAAGGGCGGCTTGGGAAAAAAAGGGTATCCCGGTGGACTGAAAACCCGAAAGGGCGGTCTAGGAAAAAATTAGGGATTAAAGCGTATCACTATATCCCATTGGATCACCTTGCGATCAGACCTCAGTAATCAGATATCAAGCTCAAACGGTACCGATCAATCCAGTCAGCTTCGGACAAGCAGCAAAGTAATGAGATGCTCGAAGACATAGGGGCAATAGCAGAATTGAAACCCAATGAGATCACTACGCATATCTGTTTTCTTCTTATACATAATTTCTGTAATAATTTTAATTTTAATGGCGGCGTTCTCTTACTAGAGCATCAGCCTCCTTGTAAAGAACACTTATTATAGGCAAATTTCAAATCAATACAAAGCGTCTTTTGAGTACAAAACTCTGTGTTTGTTTTTTCCGTTTTCTGTTTTGTTTTGCAAAAAAAACTCCCAAGTTTTATTCTTGACATATGCATTTGAATATTATTACTGTTCACAAATATCTGCATATAAAACAGAAAGACAGTTACTAAGAACTCAAAGAAACTGGAACAAAACCTAAATATCGATAGTTACCCCGTCCATCACGGTACAAGGGGCAGAGATAGTTGGAAGCAAAGTCATTATCACATACAAGCCAGTGATACTTATATTCCCCACAGAGCCGAGACAACCAAGGCCCGACCTCTGTATCCCCAAGCAGGAATTCCTTCCCCAGCAGGTTCCTTCAGAAAGCTGATATATGTATTCCCCAGCCGAATTTTATAACCATGAGCATTTTATAAAGCCATCTCCCGAGCAGAGTTTATTTCTCTGACAGCGGAAGCTCAATCTCCAACAGAGCTCTTCTCTCCAGCAATGGAAGTTCATCCCCAGCTGAGTTTATTTCTCCAAATCAGCAGATCTTCTAATAGAGTATCTCTCTTCCCCACAGAGTCATTCCCCCGCAGGATTATTCTCAGATAGAGTCTCCTCCGGCAGAATATTCTCAAGCAGAATGGATGTAAATCCCCAGCTAATCATCTTCGGTCACTATCCCCAACAGAAATGAAGAACTCAACTTCTTATACTCTCCAGCAGCAGTCTAGGATTTATTTTCCCCAGCTAGAGAATATCACAATAGCATTTCATATCCATACACCATGGCATGTGCATACATGTTACACAACACAATCTCATTTATTTTGAGAACATTATTATTCAATACATTTCATACATCATGACATTACATACGACTAACTCTTTACCTTTCTTGGAAATATGCAATCAAATTCTCACAAGTTCTCTCTGGTTCAGTCATACCGACACCAAGGTTTCTATTCCAATTGAAGACATTCCAACATTTTTCAAGATTTTCTCTAGTTTAGTCAAACCGACACTAAGGTTTCTATTATAGTTGAAGATGTTCTAAGACTTTCTTCTGGGTCATCCGAATCGCCGCTAAGATTCCCCTAATTTATATGCCATTCAAAGTTAATCCGAGACCTCTCTCGGGTTCAGTCAAATCGATACTAAGATTTCTCTCCCAGTTGAAGATAACTCGAGGTCTCTCTGGTTCAGTCAAATCAACACCAAGATTTCTATTCCAGTTCAAAAGCTATGAAGCCCGAAAACTGACCGGATAATAGTCGACCAACAATCAATCATACTGTGAAGCCTGGAGCACGACCAGATAACAGTACAAAATACTATGAAGTCTGGAATCAATCAGATAGTGGTATACCTCAAATTCAAGCTATGAAGCCCGGAAATATCTTAATTTCTCCAAATTACTGAAGCCTGGGACACGACCAGATAACAGTACAAATTACTATCGAAGCCTGGAATCGACCAGATAACGGTATGAGACACTGTGAAGTCTAGAGCACGACCAGATAACGACAAGAGACACTGAAACCTGGAGCACGACCAAATAACAGTATGAGGTACTGTGAAGCTTGAAATTCGACCATATAGAAGTTTACTCGACCAATTACTATTGAAGCCTGGAAACGACCGGTTGCTAGTATGCCTTAAATTCAAGTTGAAACCCGGATGCGACCGGATAACCACTTAATTCCTTCTGAAGCCTAGAGCACGACCAGATAACAGTTTTTGAGATTGCAAAGCCTAGAGCACGACTAGATAGCAAGTTTAATCTCATCTCCACAATAAGTCAATGTAAAACCTGGAGCACGACCAGATAGCAATCAGTCTTATTATCCTTAGCAAACCACTGTAAGGCCTGGAGCACGACCAGATAACAGTTCATTTTCATCTCCTTGACTAAGAGATGATTCCCTAGTAGAGTAACAGAAAACTGAAGTTCCTAAAATTCCATTTCTCCCAAGAAAGAGACCAACATTCCTCAGCAGATTCCTTCTCAACAACTGGAACAGGAATTCTCATCAAAGGAAAATCTCGGGAAATCAACATCCTCTAGATGGCATCTTTAAGCCCATCTCCGACGATTCTCCGTCATATCTTCCGGATGGCATCTTTAAGCCCATCTCCAGTGACCTTCCGTCATCTCCTCCAAATGGAATCTGTAAGCCCATTACTGATACTACCTACACACTCCAGCACCATTTCAGGCGAGTGAAAATTTCTGGGCACTATAGTGTTCAATCATCTCCCACCCTCAGATTACGAAAGGCAGATAGTCAATCTACATCCTCAGGTTTAAGAAGATTAAACAGGGGAAGTTGTTGTACCCCAAAAATTTCCCTCTCATTTCACTCAACATGTAACACCCCAATTCTACCCCTCGTAATTAATAATAAAATAAGAGTTTCAAAATTTCACCCAAACATAAATTGAGGTATCACATATATTCACTTTATGTTCAACACAAAAATCATCACAAACAAAGTATCATATAACATAGAAATTCGTCATAAGCAATCAAATAAAACTCAACGCCAAAAGACTCAAACATAAATATAACCGACTCTATGAGACATGACTATGTTATGCATGTGGTACCCGTCGCTTTGTCCATAATTAAGGACATTCGGAATAAAAGCCCATCGTTACTTTGGCATATTTTTGGTTAGTAAGACTAGTGGAGGGTAGTATGGTAATTTCATGTTGTCTTAAGACCAAAAATCCAAACAAAGGCATTAGTTGTTGTTTTATGAGAGATAGAAGTATCATAATATTAAAACACATAAAGAGAGAGAGCAAGAGAAAGAGGTCTTAGAAGAGGAAACAAGAACACAAGAGCAAGCTTGGGTTTTGGGTGATTGTTGATAGGCTTACAAAGTCGAATCACTTTATTCCTATTAACATCACTTATCCCGTTTCAAAGTTGGCGGAAATTTATACGCATGTGATTGTGAGATTACATGGTATTACTTTGTGTATTGTTTCGGACAGAGATCCGAGGTTTACTTCTGAATTTTGGAAGAGCTTGCAAGAGGCTTTGAGTTCAAAGTTGAGGTTGAGTTCGGCTTATCATCCTCAAACTGATGGTCAGACAGAAAGGAGGATTCAATCATTGGAAGACTTGTTATGTGCTTGTATTCTTGAACATGGTGGTTCATGGGATACATATCTTCCTTTGATTGAGTTTACTTATAATAACAGTTTTCATGCTAGTATTGGAATGGCACCGTTCGAGGCTTTGTATGGTCGGAGGTGTAGAACTCCTTTGTGTTGGCATGAGTCGGGTGAAATTGTGGTGATTGGACCAGAATTGGTTAGAGAGACTACTGAGACGGTGAAGATGATTAGAGAAAAGATGAGAATTTCTCAAAGTCGACAAAAGAGTTATCATGATAAAAGGAGAAAAGACTTGGAATTTCAAGATGGTGACCATGTATTTTTGCGAGTTACTCCTACAACCGGCGTTGGGCGAGCATTGAAGTCGAAGAAGCTAACTCCTCACTTTATTGGTCCTTACCAAATTACTTAAAGTGGGAAAAGTGGCTTATAGAGTGGCGTTACCGCCAAATCATTCGAACTTGCATGATGTGTTCCATGTGTCGCAACTTCGGAAGTATGTTCCGGATCCTTCACATGTGATTGAGATGGATGATATCCAAGTGCGAGACAATCTTACGATGGAGACGATGCCTTTAAGGATCGAAGATCGTGAGATGAAGTCTCTTCGTGGCAAAGAGATCTCCTTGGTTAAAGTTGTTTGGATAGGAGCAGCTGGTGATAGTGCGACGTGGGAGTTAGAAAGCAAGATGCGGGATTCCTATCCCGAGCTTTTCGAGTCAGGTAATTTCGAGGACGAAACTTTTATAAGTGGGGGAGAGTTGTAACGCCCCGTTTTATTTAATATTATATTATATTAATATTTTCGAATTACCGTTTGACGTTTATTTTTGCGACGAGAATATTTAAATTAATTGTTATATCTGTTAATATATTCGGCGACGTTTTATTCGGACCGGTAATTATTTTATTCGGTTCGGTATTTGTTTTATGGGACCGGTAATTATTTTGTTTGGTCCGGTATTTATTTTGTTGGACCGATAATTATTTTGTTCGGTCCGGTTTTTATTCCGTTTGGTTCGGTAAAATATTATTGGGACCGATATTTAATTATTTAGAGTTATTTTAATTATTTGGGTTAATAATGTTATTTAGTATTATTAGTGTTATAACTAGTAGCAAGACCAAGGGCTTTTTGGGTATTTTACTAGCTTATGTCTTGCTATTAAATCACACTAAACACTCCTTGTTTTGTCATAACATACAAAAACACATAGAAAGAGTTTGAGAGAAGAGAGTCTTGGAGAAGAGAAGAGCAAGAACAAAGCCAAAGTTAGGGTTGGAACATCAAGAATCAATTCAAGCATTTATGGTAAGGGGCTTGATTTTTTCCAATGCTTATAGTTAGGGTGTGATTTGGTATATTTTGGATTTGGGGAAAAATTGATGTTAGGGTTTTTGAGTTTTGTTGAGATAGAAATTAGAAGAGTTAATTAGGTGTTGTTGTTGTTGAATTAGTATTGGGTTAATTGAAATTAGAATGAAATAATAAACTAGTAGTTAATTGTTAAGAACTAAATATGTTTTATAATTTTGAAACAAACAAGAAATAGCAGAATTTTCTACTTTTACTAACTAGCAGTATGTGCTAGCATTATAGAATTTGTTTTTAAGCTTATAAAAACTAAGGCATGAGTAATTAATGGAGTTTGGCTTATGAAAACAAAATAAATGAAATAACAGTATATCTTTTTTTTCTAAACTAGCAGTTTATCACTTTTTTTTTAGCTAGCAGTATACCTCTTTTCTAAGCATAGTAGTAGTTTTGAGAAAGAAAAAAAAAGAATTAGTAGTATAGTTTAAAATGTAATAACAGTAGCTTACAAATAAAACAAAAAAACTAGCTGTATGGTTTAGAATAAACAAAAACTAACAGTATAGAAACTAAAGTGCTAGCGGCATTAGCGGTATATTAATCGAATTGAAATTAAGTTTAGAAAATTAATTTATATTTTGTTTTTCTTTTATTAATTTGATATATTAAATATTTATATTAATTAGATACAAATATGACATAAGTTAGCTGATTTAATTTGGAACCCGATTATGTTCCGATTTCCCGATTTCGGCAATTTCGATGACGGAGCAAGTTGCTCCGAATTTAACGAAAATTGACGTGCTAGCTAATTTCGACGTGTAGAACATCGTGGTGAGGTTATTTTTTCGAGATTTCGAGTTTTTATGAAGTGACCCGAAATAGGCCAATTTGCGGTTAATTTGAAATGGGTTGCATTTTAGTCGGTTTAAGTAGCGTATGGACAATCTGATTACGACGTTAATGATTATGATTGATGCCGATTATTATGAGTGAATTTCGCAATGATTATTGATGTTTGACTATTTTTCCATGTTTGAAATTTAGTGAATTATTTGATAATGATGTGGTGTGATTAAATATGATGTTTGCGGCGGTTTATTTATATTTAATACTTGATGATATGCGATGTGATGATATGTTTATCTTGATGTGGATAAATATGGCGACGTGGGTTTTATACCAAAGCGACGAGGGCTTTTATGCCAAAGCGACGAGGGCTTTTATGCCAAAGCGACGATGGGCTTTTATGCAGAATGTCATTAATTATGGACAAAGCGACGGGTACCACATGCATAACATAGTCGTGTCTCATAGAGTCGGTTATGTTTATGTTTGAGTCTTTTGGCGTTGAGTTTTATTTGATTGCTTATGACGAATTGCGATGATATATGATACTTTGTTTGTGATGATTTTTGTGTTGAACATAAACTGAATATATGTGATACCTCAATTTATGTTTGGGTGAAATTTTGAAACTCTGATTTTATTATTAATTACTAGGGGTAGAATTGGTGTGTTACACAACACATGCCCATTGAGGTCCTCAACTGGCTCAAGGATGCCCAAGGATTGACCAGACAAATCTTCCTTCTAAGGCAACAAGCCTCAAACTAGGGTTTCCACTCCTCATCAAGATGGTTGAAGTCCAAGGGTCCAAAATTCTTTCCATGGTTCAAATATGTTCTCAAGACCATCCATGTCAAGTTTCATGCCTTGCACAAGAAGTTTGCTCAGTCAATTGCCCAGATGCCTGAAAATCAACTATACTAGGTCAAAAGTCAACTGTGGTCCACATTTAGTCAAACTTCAAGATTTTTGGTCAAAATCAACATTCTGAAGTGATATCCATCATTTGATCAAGGGTTGATCATGATTCCCCAAGGAATGCTCCCAATTCATCAAAACCCAAAAGTTGCTAAATTAGGGTTTCACAGGAAAAGTCAACCAAACTTTTACCAAGCATAACTTCTTTATACTTTATCAGAAATTTTCCATCCAAGGCTCATTTTGAATAGGATGCAATCAACTACAATTCATCTTCAGACCACAAGTTCAAAATATGCTCTCATCAAAAGATATGAATTTCTATATTATAGGTCCTTTTGAAAAGTCAACAAAATCACCTTTTGGGTCAAAGCTTCTTACATGAACATGGAAGACCCAATAGAGATGAAACCAAAAGTATTTTTTAGGGGACATCCTAAGCTTTCTAAAAAGTCCAAGACCACCTCTCTAGGGTTAAAATTGGAGGAGATATGCCTTGTAAAAGTTGACCATTTTTGCAAAATTGCCAAAAGTCAAATATGCTCAAAAGTGCATTTTTTGTCAAATGGGCCTAGCTTATTATGCTTGCATCTTGCTTGTGGCATGGTCCACGACCCAAATCAGCATCCACACATTATTTTCTTCATTATTTATTTTATTTTGATTTTTTATTATTTAAAATTCAAATTAAATCAAATAAATTGCAAAAAATATAAAAAGATTGGTTTTGATCTGATTTTTGTAGGAATCACAATCTAATCAAGCTGGCATAGCATATCAAATCATGCAAGAGAAAATTGAATCAAAGATGGAATGATTAGGCCTATTTTGGAAACATATCATACAAGAGAAAAATCAAATCAAATCTCCATGATTATCAAAGATTTAAATTGTTTTTGTTGCCCTTATCAGTTCCACTATATATACTGAGCAGGAACAATGCGCAAGAACAAGGTTTGCAGGTGGTGAAAGCTAGCAAGAAAACTCAAAATTTTGGCAAAAAGGTGTGGATCGGTTTCAAGCTTAAAGGACAATTAAAGCCATTCTAAGACTACCAATAGACTCCTGGACATCTCCAGAACGTGTCTCAATCAATTGCAAGCATTTTCACGTCCAGAATCGCGAGTTACAGGCCCACGGTTTGCATATCCAAACTTGACTTTGATTTTACAATTTATGCATAATTGTTCACTTTTGAGCATAGCATTGTGTTTGTACTGACATTTGGAATGTTTTGGTTTAATTAATTTTGTGTTTTGATGCTTGTATTCACAATTGCCATTATTAGGGTTTACCTTGCCGTTTTAGGGTTTTTCCATACAGGTTAAATTGGCCCAAGAAAAGGGTACCATGATGCTCGTGGCATCAAGACGAGTAGATCCATGTACTTGGAATTAATTTATCATGCTTGTTGATGATTTTTGAAATTCACAGGTCCATAGCTATGGAAAACTGTCTCTAGGTAAAGGTTTTCTACCTAACACGACGGATGAGGAAGAAGATGATGATGTGTTCAATCATCATTGGGCCATTCAAATAGTTGGCACGCGTTTTTTTATTCATTAATCCCCTTGTTTTTAATATATTATCATTTGTTTTCATTATATTAACAACTAAGACATGTAGCTCAGTTGGTCAAGCGCTCGTTTGAAAGTGTAGAGGACCTGGGTTCGATCCCAGGTCCCAGCATTTTATTATTTTCCTAACATTTACATGCAGATCACGTGCACCATCATCCAAAACTTCTACCATGCGCTACCACCATCTGGCCACTAGATCATCACTAATCCAGATCCAACGCTCAGTCAAAGGAAATTCCATGATGCACCCTCCAATTGTGGCTACACAAGATCAAGCGTGGGACATGGGCTCACCAGCTATTGGGCCTAAACAATTCAACATTGCATCCCCCCCCCCCCCCCCTTTCAGCAAATACAGGCCCAATATTTCTTTTCTCTTTAATTCTTTTTAGTTATTTACTAATTATTTATTTTTCACAAAATAACATCAAAATTATTTCTTTTTTTATTTAATCAAAAAATCATAAAAATCATTTTTTTTCATAAAAATATTTTATTTCTTTAATTAATTAGTTTAATTAAATTAGGGAAATTTAACTTTGTTTTTTTCATAATTAAACATACTTAGAATTAGGATTTAATTTGTACATAGTTTAACCTATTTTTTCTCAAAAGCTAACCTAAATCTTTTTCAACTAGATTTTTTTAGGTTTCCTAATTTATTCTCACATTTGATTCGCCCCGCGCATTTGTTAATTTCCTTTTTTTTATTATTATTCTAACTGCTCCGAGTTTGTAATAGTAATTAGGGTTTAAATTCTGCATCTTTATTTTCAGTCGAAATAATTATGTATCTGCAAAAGCCCTGTAATAGCTAGGACTTTTAACTTTCCCGCATTTAATTTCCGCAAACTATAAACTGCCTAGATGTTAATAGGATTGTATGGAAACATAAACTGAAAATTAATACGGTAGAAAACCCCAAATGTGCAAAGATAAATTAACTGAAAATTACACCCGCACATGCTCACTCGTAGGGTTTACTCCACTCCGGTTGCCTTAGGTAAACGGTCATGAAGTATAGGGTTTGTTAGTGGTTGTCCTCTAGCCCTGAAAGATCTAAAATGAGCCATTCGGATGTTGCCTCGGAAAAAGATCTTTAAGGCTTTAGGATGATTACTAACATTTCCTAACATTTCTTTTATGATCGTATTTGTCCCTTCGAATGTCCCTAAAAAACTCCAACAACGATGCTACCTATTTCTCAATAATGGGATAGCATTGTCTAAAAGGAAAACGTACAGACTTTTTTTCGAGTAGGTAGATTAGTTCCTAGATACTTGCTCAAATAAACAAAAACTTTTTCACACCAACACTTTCCCAAACAAATTTTTCAAAAACAACTTCGTAACCCTATTGAGGACAGAAACAGGGGTTAATACGAAGTAGAACAAAATTTTTCAAAACAAGCACACACAAGAAGTTTTCAAAATGAGAAAGTACCTAAGAGCCCGTGGAAAACCACAGATAGAAAGGGTGATAACACCTTCCCTTTCTATAATCTACCCCCGTACTCAAAAACATCTCGAAAAAGGGTTTTTCTGTTCTTTTTCCTTTTCCTGATTGGATGAAATAAAAGTTGGTGGCGACTCTTGCTTACCGCGACATTTTCGAACAAAAAACGCAAACTAGTATTAACAGTCGGTTCTGCCACCGTATCACAATATGGAATGTAATTTCAACAAAATAAGCAGGGTTTCTAACTTAGAGGTGAAAGTAGGAGACCATATTATCCCTCAAGTCACACGGTTTAAATATCTTGGGTTCTTAATAGAGAATTATGGAGAAATAGAAGGGGATGTAAATCATCGTATTCAAGCTGGATGGATGAAATGGAGAAAGGCATAAGGTGTTTTATGTGATGCAAAAGTATCACTCAATATAAAGGGAAAGTTTTATTGGACTGCAGTAAGACCTACGATTTTGTACGGGACAAAATGTTGGCGGTTAAGAATCAAAACGAGAATAAAGTAGGTGTAGTGGAGATAAGGATGTTGCAGTGGATGTATGGTAAGACTCGACGAGGTAAAATTAGAAATGAAATTATTAGAGAGTGTTGGAGTAGCGCCTATTATAGAGAAGATGGTGGAAAATAGACTTAGGTAGTTTGGGCATGTAGAGAGAAGACCTGTAGACTCTATAGTAAGAAGAGTTGACAAGATGGAGAGAAGACAAACAATTCGAGGAAGAGGAAGACCCAAAAAGACTATAAGACAAGTTATCAAGAAGGATTTTGAAATTAATGATTTGGATAGAAACATGGTCCTTGAAAGAACATTATGGCGAAAGTTGATACATGTAGCTGACCCCATCTAGTGGGATAAGGTGTAGTTGTTGTTGTCTGTTTATTTTATTTAATTTTTAATTTTTATTCTTATTTTACTTTTTACTTGGTGGAATGCTACTAATGAATTTTATGGTTGTGTATGCAAGGTTCATAATCAACGTTATTATTGTTGGATTCAGATATCATGGAGAGAACTAGAGAAAATAGGAATACAACTAGAGAAGAACGAGTTGCACATGAAAAATGGGAAGAAGAACATTTGTCATAATCTTCAAATCACAAAAGTGATCAAGGATAAGAAGCCAAGGATAATTGACAACTGAGACGGACCATTGGTGATTATTATAAAAGATTAGATGCAGGCCATAATACATTGGAATTCTAACCGGTCAACCTCGTTGCTTTTAACATTAACAATAATGTGCTAGAGGGTTTAAGAGACAAACCATTTGATGGAAGTGCACTTTGAGACTCGAGGAATCATCTGGCTCAAGGTTAGAAGAAATATTTTTAGGGATAACTGATGACAAAATCAAATTGAAGTTTGTCATATTTTCTTTAGTCAACAGGGAAAAAGATTGGTTGCAGTGTTTACTGAGCCCTGCGATTCATACATGGACAAAGTTAGAAGAAAAATTTATAGAAAGATTCTTTTCCAATGATGAGTTTTTTTGAAGAAGGGTTGAAATTGTAAATTTCTAGGCGATTCAGAATCACTCAATGATTCATGGGAAAGATTTAAGTTATTACTTTAAAGGTTCCCGAATCATAATATGGAACAAATGCAACATTTCACAAAAGATCTTAAAGGATAAACAAGAACCCTTATGGATGCCTCAGTTTGAGGTACAATTAAAACAAAGAATGAAGATGAGGTGAAATAATTGTTTGAGAAAATGTGTCAAAATGAGCATATTTCCCAAAGTGAGAGAGGTGTGAAACTTGAAGAAAAGTATATATGTGTTTTAGAATTATACGCTCACACAACTCTGTTAGGTCAATTAGAGGTTCTTATTTAGTAATTAACAGGAGCTTCTATTATTCCTACAAATGAAAATGTAAGTCAAACTCAAGCATTAAGGTGTGATTTTTGTGGGCAGGGTCATGCTAATGGCATCTGTGTAACAGAAGGATTCACAGAAGAAGCACAAGATGAAAAAAACATTAAAAAGGTAACCCTTATTGTAACACTTTGTAATACGGTGGGAGAACTGGATTTTTGGTTTTATCGCAAATGTTGGGGTTAGCAAGACTCGCCACCGACTTTTCTTTTATCCAACTGTTGTACCCGAAAATTTTCCCTCCCATTTTCTTCAAAACATTTTCACAAATGTTTCAAATACTCAAAGCTACTCAAGAGTTGACTGGTCAAACCTCCTCCTAAGGAAGGGTCTTCAACTAGGGTTTGGTGCTTCTCAAATAAGATTGGGTTGCAAGGGTCTCAAATGACTTTCATGGTTCATCATAGGCCCTCAATAATTCTGATGGTAAGTTTCAAGTCTTGCATCACATAATTGCTCAGTCAATGGCTCCGAAGATTTAAAGTCAACTATATTGGGTAAAAAGTCAACTATAATCAACATACAATCAAACTTCAAGATTGTTTGTCAACATCAACATTTTGAGGTGATGTTCATCATTTTATCAAGGGGTGATCATGACTCCCCAAGGAAAGCCCTCAAATCATCAAAGGTCAAAAATTGCAAAATTAGGGTGTTGATTGAAGATGACTGATCATTGACTTTTAGCCCAGTGCATGACCTAATGGCTTAAAGCATGATCTCAAGGGCTCAAATACAACAACTTGACCAAATTACATGGCTCAAGACATTTCCAAAGATACAAGTGATTGATAGTTGAAGAATTGAATCAATTGATAAAAAGTCAACAGTCACATAAAAGTCAAACTTTGACTTTTTGGTCAACATTGGAATTCAAAAATCAAGAATCATCAAAACATTCAAAATTGTTAAGTTTGATCATCAAGAATTACAAATATCAAGAAAGTCAACAAAAGTCAAAGTTGGAAGACTTTCAAGTACTTAGAAAAAATTCAAGTATTTTGTGCTTAGAAAACCATAACTTCACAAGCAAGTTTCCTCAAGATACAAGTTGATTCAAAGAAAACTTTCAACATGAAAGTTGTAGGGATTAATGAATTCTACAACTTTGTTAATGGGGTTTGATCTCCAAAAAGTGCTTAAATTAAGAGATATGAACCCATGAAGTTGTGATATTTTTACCTAACACTTGGAAAAAATTTCAACAAGTTTTGATCAGTTTTTCATCTCAACTTCATGGAAAATTTTCACCAATTTCACTGTTGATTTAGCAAAGTGGTCAACATGAAAGTTGAAGAACTGGATTCAAGATTTCCAAAATATCCAAGAGCATGAAAAGATCATACTTGAGTTGAGAGATTCGAAGAGTTGAAGTTGGCATTTCATTCTTGAATTATAGGTCATTTTTGTGATGAACTCATGATCAAATCCTCATGCCATGCTTAGAGATCTCACTTTGCAGGCCACTAAACTCCTAAATCTATCCATAATCAGAAGATCACATACTATTTTTAGGTATTATCCAAGTGTTCAAGCCATTGTCCAAGTGATCATTCTATTAATGGAACAAAGGCACCATTGCCATTTTAATAAAGCAAGCTTTAATCACAAAGTCAAATTCTTGAGCTCCCAACTTGTTTCATTCGAGTACAAGCAATCTCAAAAGAAAGAAGCAAGCTCCTTGCACCCAACAATTCCAGAGCACACTTGTACTTCACCATTGGAACCACCATTTTCACATAAACTTGATTTTTTTTCACTTCCAACCAAGCCATAACTTGTTATCTCAAGAATATGGTTACTTCGACCTCTTAAACCTTTTGCATATAAATAGTATGGTCATTTTCTAGCCAAGGGACGAATTCAAAAGCCCTTTAAACCTCTCACACACTCTCAAACTCAAAATTACGAAGAAAACTCCATTAGTGCATATCTTGATCCTTAATAAGACAACTCTCAATCCACTCGTGCGTTTTCCCTTTTTATCATTCAAACATCATCTATACACCATATAGAAGTGATCCAAACACCTGTTTCACTTCTGTAATCACTCTATCATTATCCACCTTTTTCAAAATCTAACCATGCAACTTGACTTGAGTAGAACATTTTAGCCATCCTCAAAGAAAAGTAAAGGTTGCAGCACACTCACCAAAGTCCAAAGAAGCTTTTGGTATCATTTATTTTCACCTGGAAGCATCCATACGCATTCTGAGTTTTCACTTCAAGAGGTATGTTTTCCAAACAGTGATATCTTGATACAAGCATCATTTGCAAATACATTCTAAAGCAAAAATGTAGATATCATGCCTCTAAAGCTAACCATATCCTTAGTTCTAATTTAAATTAACTGTGTGAAGAGAGTTTTGACTCTGAACCGTTAGGGTTTGTTTTTGGTGCCAACAAAAATTTTCTTTAATCTTTGAGTTTTAGCTTGAGTAAATTACATGGTTGAATTCGTGATTAAATTTCAAGCAAGTTTGGTTTTGGAAGTTTTCAAAATGGATGAGAAATGAGAGTTTTAGAAGATCATCATTGGTGTTGTTGTTGTCTGCGCGTGCAAGGAAGAAGAAGATAGCATTTTCAAATTTTTCAAAACTGAGTTCATATTATATTTATTGGGTGTTTTTTCATAACTGGATGAAACAACCACCCCAGTGGTAAAACAAGTGCACATGAAACCTTATGGACCTGGGTTCGAGCCCCAATGGTACCGTTTTATTTTTTTCACATATTTTTCTTACAGATTCAGCATACCAAGCCTTCGCAAGTCCATCGTGTGCCCTCATCAAATGACCATCAGATCTCAACTATCTTGATCCAGCGTTCCCAAATCAGCATGCCTATGGTGCACTCCAAGGGATTGTCCATACTGAATCTAGCGCAGACCTGGGCTTTATCCAGTTTGGGCCTATATTTTTTCTTTTTTCTCACCCCCATTTTACTTCTTTACACCCAGACCCATTTTACTTTTTTTTTGTTTTAATTAACTTTTTCTTTTCTAATCATATTTATTTAATAAAAATAATAATAAAATCATAAAAAACTAGATTTAGTTTTCTTGATTAATTAATTTAATTTTTGATGATTAAAATTAACTAACTTAATCATAGTTTGTTTTTATTTATTAAATTAATTAATTATAATTAGGTTTACTTATTATTTCACACTTCAAATATTTTTATAAACCAAAAATAAAAACATCAAAAATATTTTCTTAAATGCTTAGAAATATTATAGGGTTTTTAAACATCTTTTCCCTTTTCAATCTCCGCGCGCTCATTTACTTTTTCATATTATTTTTCAGTATTGTAACTATCAATGGTTTGTAATAGATAAATAGGATTTATTGATTTCCTCCCCATTTTCTATGGTTTGTACTCCCCATCCCAGAAGCGATGTAATAACGTAGATTATTTCCCGCATTTTTATTTTTCGCACTTATATATATTTAACTGCTAGATTAATTAGGAGTTTATGGCAAGACATAAAAAATAACAAATGTTAGAAAACCTAATCTCAAGATAAATACTTGAAATCAAAACACTCCGCACACGCAAACCTCTAGGGTGAAACCGTCATGTCCCTCGAACGTGGGACGCTTTAGCAAAAAACCTCGATTGAAAGATTGTAGTCCCTCGATGACCCTTAGATGTTGCCTTCGGTAAACAATCTTAGTCCCTTACAAAAATTGCTAAAGCATCCTACAAGTTGGTTTTATGAGTGTACGATGACCCGCGCCTGTCCCTTCACATCCAATGATAGGGCTTCCTACTAACTAATGATGGGTAGCAGCATCTAAAGGAGATGGAAAAGAACAAAGACTTCTTTGAGTAGGTAGAACGCTCGTAGTCGCTTGCTCAGAAACTTTTCAAAACAAAAACATCTCTTTTCACAAAACAACACTTTCTTTCACAAATATTTTCAAAACAAACATTTTGTATACATTCTCAATGATACGAGAATCATTACAAAATTGTTGCGCTTAGGAATTTTCAAAATATATTCAAACATACACAAAGCATTTCCATAAAGTGAGCTAACGATTAAGATCCCGTAGAAAATTAAACATGAAAAGGGTGCTAACACCTTCCCTTTTCATAACCTACCCCCCTTACTCAGAAAATTCTCAAAAGGTCTTTCCTGTTCTTTTAACCCTTTCCTTTATTGGATAAAAGAAAAGTCGGTGGCGACTCTTGCTATTCCCAACATTTGCGATAAAATTCAAAAACTTAAAAGTTAGTTCTCCCATCGTATTAAAGAACTGGCGACTCTATTGGGGAGATTAACCAAAATTGGGGTTACCTTTAGAGCTAATTCACCTTTATTACTTTACTTTCTTGCTTTGTATGCTTTATATTTAGGGATGTGTTTGGTTTTATTTCTTGTATAGATCCTGTACCCGGATCTGAGGGCATTTTAGGTAAGTAGCAATACTTCGTGAAAATTGTATGGCGTAGACCGATATAGTTGAAACAATGGCTACGTTAGTGCGACACATTGGTTTGTGCTGGTGTCTCTTGAGTCAATCAAGGAGAATGTTGGGATGCCACGTGGTTTCATAAGCACTAACTGACCTTAGAATCTTAGTTGACACAACTTAGCCATTAGAAGGTAGTGAGATGGCCGACTTTGGTGCAGACTAAAGTTGGTTGATACTCAATGCTACAAAATTGAGATTAGACTCTCGGGATATTTCGATTGCAATTCAGATGCTTGAGCTGAAACAATGCCTGAGAGAAAGATAAGTGATTTGAGATTCCTAGAACCCGGTTATTTCTTTTAGGACAGGTTGAACCAACTAAACTCAAGAGGGTACTCACCTACAAACACCATGAAAGCTTAAACCTAAGGCCTTGTGTGTTTTGTTTGTGTATGATTAATTGTTCGAACATGACATCATAACATCATGACATCATACCATATCATTTTCACTAAACATTTCAAAGACCAAGAGATTTATCTTTGTTCTGTTTTGTAGGTTACGGCCTATGCTTGTAGAATACTATCTGGATCTGTTTTGTGAGGATATTGTTTCAACTTAAGGAGTTAGTCTCAAAAATTCCTGAAAGCTCTCAATTCACTAAAAAGCATGGTCATCTACTCAGTTTGGTTACTTCGGGTTTTGAAGAAGACATGATGAGTGTTTCATTCCAGTTCTTTGATCCCGCACATCACTGTTTCACCCTTCCAGATTACCAGCTGGTACCCACAATGGAAGAGTTCTCTAAGCTACTGGGAATAACTGTTCTTGATCAGACACCTTTCATCGGTTTATAGAAAGATACACAACCTAAAGAAAATGTAGCAGCCTTACATCTGAAGTGGTCTGATATTGTATCTAATTGGGAAACAAGAAGTTGAGTCAAGGGTTTTCTTGCTCAATTTCTGTTAGAGAAGGCTCAGATATTTTTGGATGCTATGAATTTTTAGGCTTTCAAGGAAATCTTGGCTTTGTTGATATATGGTTTGGTGTTATTCGTTAATCCATACCAACTCATAGATGTGAATGTTGTCAAAATTTTCCTCACTCCTAACCTTGTGCCTACCTTTCTCGGAGACATTTTGCATTCTCTTCACACTCGTACTATGAGGAAACGAGGGACTCTTATGTTTTGCATACCTCTGTTATCCAGGTGCTTTATTTCGCACCTTCCTCGATCAACAATGAATAATGAACAAGGTTTGAGGTGGTCTCAAAGAATGATATCGCTTTCTCATTCAGATATCTATTGGTGTTCCCGATCTTTGGAAGATGTTACTATCATTGACTGTTGTAGAGAATTCCCTAATGTTCCACTCCTTGGCATTAGGGGAGGTATTACCTATAACCCTTATCTAGCTCTACGCCAATTTAGTTATTCTCGAATAGATGGTCTTTGTGACATTCTTATCTAGGGTATTGTATTCAATTATAAGAATGATTTTCAAGGTTATCATCAAAGGTTTATACGTACTTGGGGCATGGTAAACAAGATTGATAGCAAGACTTTAGGACAAAAGAATTCCATCCCTTTGAAGCCCTACCTCAAATGGGTACGAGCTCGCGCTCAAAACCTCATGATGCCATATCCAGCTATTCTACCGATGATCATAGAGCTTGTTGTCGAAGGAGACGTTTCTCGCACCATCCTCCATCCAGACATGCCCACTGACCTTGAAGAATTGCAAAAGTCCTAGATTAAACTCAATGAAGAACGAGACACATTTGAAACTCAATTCTATGTAAGTGAAAAGAAAGTGTTAGAGCTCATAAAGCAACTTCACGAGGAGAAAAGCCTTAATGCATACATCCACACGAAGATGAAGCGTCTGTGAGAGACTTGAGTTTTAGGTTTTAGAAGTTCATATTGTTGTCTCTTTAAGACCCTTTTTATTTTCATTGTAAGCCTAAGAGGCAATTGTAATTTTGAACTTACTAATGAAGTCTTTGTTTTTGTTTCTTTTTTATTAATGAATTTAAATCTCCTAAGGTCCTTGAAAAACATTTCATTAACATATCATGCATCATTTCATAAATAGGTTTTCTAATATAGGTCTTCTCATCTACTTACTTTTATTTTAGTATAAGATGGCCCTCGAACAAACTGTCAAGGATCAGCAGGCTCAGCATGCACAATTTCAAGAGACTCTTCTGAATCTGGACAAAGGGAAACAAAAGATGATGATGCTCCTCGCCAAGAAAAAGAAGACTAAGAAGGTGGTTATAATCCTCAATATATGTAGAAGATTCGAAGGTCCTGATCGACCAGTTAAAGGGGATGTTGTTTCCTATGAGGAAGACGACAACCAAGAGGAGGATGGCTGAAGTGTCATGGGGTGAAGGTAGAAATAACCAGGGTTCTAAGAATATTCCTGAAGATGAAGACTACTCCGATGAACAGTACCCTCCTGCAAATGAAAAGTACAAGAAGTTAGAAGACCGTCTCAAAGCTATGGAAACCCATAAAGTGTCTGGATTGGATTTTTGAGAGCTAGGTCTGATCCCGGAGGAGGTCATTCCGCATAAATTCAAGGTCCCTATCTTTGCTAAATATGATGGGTTCTCTTGTCCCAAACTTCATCTGAGGTCGTGTGTTTGAAAAATCCAACCTCATATTGCTGACAGGAAATTATAGGTCCATTTCTTTCAAGAAAGTTTGTCTGATACTCAACTTGAATGGTTATACCAGCTGGAAGGAACCATCATTCACACGTGGGAGGACCTGGTTATTGCTTTTTACAAGAAGTATCAATATAATGATGACCTGGCGCCGACTCGTGTGCAATTGCAAAACATGTCCATGGGCTCGAATGAAGGGTTCAAGGAGTATGCCCAGAAGTGGAGAGACTTAGATGAAAGGGTCCAACCTCCCTTGTCTGACTGAGAATTAGTTGATATGTTCATGGATACTCTGACAGGCCTATTCTTTAATCATCTGATTGGGAGTTCTTCATCTGGCTTTGCTGAGCTATTTCTTATAGGAGAAAGAGTTGAAAGTGGTATCAAGAGTGGGAATATTCCAATGGCTACAACTTCTAATATTGTGAACAAGTCGTTCTTTGGTAAAAAATAAACCAATGATGTCTATGTCCAGAAGAGCCAAAGTAAAAATGACCTCCATTATTCTGTGGGAGCAGTGTTAATCTCTAATCCAGCGCTTGTTCAACAATCACAATAAGGCAATCATTGAAGGCCAGATGCTCCATCAAGGAAGTTTACCAAGATCGGCATGCCTTTATCTCAGCCACTACAACATTTGTTAAAAGCCAAACTCATTTCACTGCGGGATCCTCCTCAGAATCCCAACACATCCTCTCCAAAGTACAATCCAAATGCGAGGTGTGCCTATCATTTGAACAGTCCTGAGTATGACACCAATAACTGTTGGGCCCTGAAAAGCAAGATTCAGGATATGATCGATAGTAAGGAAATTGAGTTTGATCCTCCGGAGACTCCAAACGTGATTACTGAACCTATGCCTAAGCATGAAAAAGGCATAAGTGCTATTGAATATGTTTTATATGTTACTTTCGTAAGTGATGTGGTTACTCCTCTCTCAATAGTCAAGGAAAATTTGCTACAAGTCAGTTTATTTTCGGGTTGTGTTAAAGAATATTATTGTTGTGTAGTTCAACCTAATGGTTGTGGGTTACTGAAGGAAGGAATTCAACACCTGATAGATGAACATGTAATTTTGATTGAGAAAGTTCTGTATACTGAGAATTTATGCCGAGATTTTTCTATCATATCTGGCACTCCTTTCTGAATCACTTCCAAGGATCCTGTTAGGATTATTGAAAATCCAAAAGCTGCTCCTTTAATCATTACAACACCTGGACCTATCCCATATTCCTCGGAGAAGGTTATTCCATTGAATTATGGGTCTGATGTCTTTTACCATGGCATTAGACAAGAGTTGTGTGATGAAGATGATGAAGAGGTTGATCCCAATATTTACCATATTGTAGGAACCAAAAAAATTAATAGAAGTGGAAGGATTTTCTCCTTGGAAATATCTCCACCTATTCAAGTCACAGTTACCAATACAATTATCGAGGCTCGGGTTAAAGAGACAATGATAGATCCTCCCCAGATAGAGGCGCCAAAAGAAGTTATAGTCAAGGACACCTCTAGACAAGAGTTGGAAGAGGTTTTAAAGATCATTAATAGAAGCGATTATAAAATTGTTGAACAGCTGGGGAAAACCCCGTCCAAAACATCCATGTTATCATTACTGCTTTGTTCTGAAGCCCATGCGTAGGCTTTAGTAAAGTTCTTGAAGATTGCTCATGTGCAACAAGAAATTTTGGCTAATCAATTTTGGAGCTACGTGGCTAGTCTGACAACTGATAATGGCTTGGGCTTCTCTGATGTTGATCTCACTCCGGAGGGGATAAATCATAATAGGGACTTGTATGTCTCCATCGAATACAGGGGCACTACGTTGGCTCATGTGTTAGTTGATACTGGGTCTTCTTTAAATTTTCTGCCAAAAGGCACTCTTGACATACTGGATTTTTAAGGGGTTGTGCTGAAACCCAATGACATTATAGTTCGAGCCTTTGACGGGTCCAAAATAATGGTACATGGAGAAGTGGATCTTCCTATCAAAGTGGGTTCACAGATATTTGTATCCACCTTTTATATAATGGATATTCGTCCAGCTTATTCTTGTCTATTAGGACGCCCCTGGATCCATGGGGTAGGAGCTGTTACCTCCACCTTACACTAGAAATTAAAATATCCTGTGAAAGGGAAGATTGTTATTATCTGCAGAGAAGAGGAGTACATGGCCAGCCACCTAAATTCATTCTGGTACATGGAGATGGACGGAGAATTCATCGAGACTCCCTGCCAAGCTTTTGAAGTAATTTCCCCTACTGCTATTAAAGATGTTTCTGCCATTCCAAAGACTACCAAGGTTCCTCACAAGATGGCTTCCTTAAAATATGCCAAAGCTACTATAGAAGAAGGTAGTTGTACCATTTGGGGTCAGCTTCCTAATATCCCTTACAAATCTGACAAGTTTGGTTTATACTTTACTGCAAAAGCTCAAAGGGCTATTCGTCGCGCTCGAGCTGGAAGACCTCCGTTCTGTATCAGCAACAACTAAATCAATGATATAGTAGACACTGATAGTGATTGTGACTTCGACAACTGGATATTCCCTACCATTGGCAACAAACTCAACAATTGGAAGGTGAAAGACATTATCCCTATCTCCTTTAGTCATGAGTAATATTTATTTCTATTTTATTGCTTTAAGATGTTTGGTTATGTAATATCTTTTAAAAACAATGACTTTAAACCTTGTGTCTTTCCCGGGGAACAATGGTCCATTTGTTAAGGATTGTCATTTCATATGTCATATTTTCATTCAATGAAAACATTGGATGTTTTTCATTCAAATTTTGTGCTCTCTGTCTTTCTTTTACTTTATTGCACTTTCGAATTGCTATGTGTTCTTACACACACTCACGCGCTACATTGCAGATCCACATCCACTCTGGATCTCGTTGATAACTTCTCTGCTATTTCCGTATATGACTTTGAAAATCCGATCTACCAAGCCGAGGAAGAAGGTGCGAAAGATTGTGAAATACCTGGAGAACTTGCCAGACTCTTAATATAAGAAGAAAAGGCTATCCAACCGAATGAAGGGACGATCGAAGTGGTAAACTTGGGTTCTAAGACAGACAGAAAATAGGTCAAGATAGGCGCCAACTTAGACGGAAATGTCAGGAACAAATTGATTAAAATGTTGCATGACTATGTCGAGATATTTGCTTGGTCATGTGAAGACATGCTAGGGCTCGATACTGATATTGTGGTTCACCATCTACCGATGAAAGAGGGTTGTTCTCTGGTTAAACAGAAAATATGTCGCATGCGCCCTGAGATGCTAGAGAAAATCAAAGTCGAGCTTATGAAGAAATTCAATGCAAGGTTCTTAGTAGTGACGTCATATGTTCAATGGGTTGCTAATGTTGTTCGGGTACCAAAGAAAGGTGGCAAGGTACGCATGTGTGTAGATTATAGGGATCTGAATAGGGCAAGCCCCAAGGATGACTTCCCGCTTCCGCATATTGATGTTTTGGTTGACAACACTGCTCAGCACAAGGTATTATCCTTCATGGATGGTTTCTCGGGTTATAATCAGATCAAGATGGTTCCTAAAGACATGGAGAAAACTACATTCGTCATACAGTGGGGCACTTTATGTTACAAGGTCATGCCATTTGGGTTGAAGAACACCGGGAAAAATTATCAGCGTGCCATGGTAGCTTTATTACATGACATGATTCATCATGAGATAAAAGTTTACGTCGATGATATGATAGCCAAATCACAGATAGAAGAAGAACATCTTGATCATCTGTGTAAATTATTTAAGAGATTGAAGAAATACAAGTTGAGGTTGAATCCAAACAAATGCGCCTTTGGGGTGACGTCTGGAAAACTCCTAGGTTTCGTCGTTAGTGGTAAAGGTATTTAAAGTTGACCCCGCAAAAGTTAAATCTATTCAAGGAATGTCGGCTCCCTGTACTGAGAAAGAGGTCAGAGGTTTCTTAGGACGACTGAATTACATTTCCCGATTCATTTCCCATTTGACTTCTGCCTGTGAGCCAATATTTAAGCTACTGAAGAAAGATCAAGTAGTAAAGTGGAACAACGATTGTCAAATAGATTTTGATAAAATCAAGGAGTAAATACAAGAACATCCAATTCTGATGCCACCAGTTGAAGGAAGACCTCTAATCATGTACCTAACAATGCTAGAGAACTCAATAGGGTGTGTACTGAAGAAACATGACGAGTCTGGTCTAAAAGAGCATGTAATATACTACCTTAGAAAAACATTTACCGACTGTGAAACAAGATATTCACTGCTTGAGAAAACTTGTTGCACTTTGGCATGGGCTGCTCATCGACTAAGACAGTATATGTTGACCCAAACTACTTTATTAATCTCTAAAATGGATCCCATCAAGTACATATTCAAGAAGCCGACTCTCTCCGGAAGAATAACCTGATGGCAAATCATCTTAATAGAATAATACATTCAGTACACCACTCAAAAAGCAATCAAAGGATGTGTAATGGTAGATCATTTGGCACATCAAGCTGTAGACAAATATTAATCTATGAACTTCAAATTCCTGGATGAGAACATCATGCTAGTAATGGATTGTGAAGAGCCTAGATCGTATGAAGGACCTGAACTAGGATCCCGATGGACTATGGTTTTCTATGGAGCTTATAACGCACTTGGCAACGAGATTGATGCTGTAATTATCTCTCCCCAGGGTTGTCATACGCCCTTCACTGCCTGACTTTACTTTGACTGCACTAATAATATGGCTAAATATGAAGCATGCATCATGGGTATTAGAGCTACTATTGACCTGAGAATCAAATTCCTGAGCGTATATGGGGATTCAGCCTTGGTAATCAGTCAAGTCAAGGGAGAATGGGATACGAAGCATCTGGATCTTATCCCTTACTGAGAACATGTGCTAACCTTGATTATGTATTTCAAAGAGATTACTTTTGAGCATATCCCAAGAGAAGAGAATCAGTTGGCGGACGCATTAGCTACCATGTCATCCATGTTCAAGGTAAGATGGGATAATGAGGCTCCCAAAATTACCATTGAAAGATTCGATGAATCGACACATTGATACTGATGGAGTAGAAGAAAAATCTTGGTTTCATAAAGTGAAAAGGTACTTTGAAGCTCAAGAATACCCTGAAGGGGCCTTAATCAATGACAAGAAATTCCTACGGAGGTTCTCAGCTAAGTTCTTCTTGAGCAATGGAATTTTGTACAAGCGAAATCATGATTCAACTCTGCTTCGTTGTATACACAAGAAGGAAGCATAGAAAATTATGGAGGATATGCATGAAGGCATCTTTGGTACTCACTCCAGCGGGCATACTATGGCTAAAAAGATTTTGAGAGCAGGTTACTATTGGTCGACTATGGAAACTGAGTGTCACCACCACTCGAGGACTTGTCATCAGTGCCAGATCTATGCTGATAAGGTTCATGTGCCTCTGGTTCCTCTGAATGTTTTGACCGCTCTTTGGTCATTCGCAATGTGGGGCATTGATATAATCGGAGAGATCAAGCCTAGTGCTTCTAACGGACATCGCTTCATTCTCGTCGCCATTGACTACTTCACAAAATGGGTTGAAGCAGCCTCGTTTTCCTCTATTACCAAGAATATGGTAGCTCGATTCATTAAGCATAACCTCATTTGTCGGTATGGCATCCCCGAGAGAATCATCATAAATAATGGTACCAACCTCAACAACATTATGATCACTGAACTTTGCATGCAGTTCAAGATCAAGCACCACAACTCTTCTCTGTATCGACCAAAGATGAATGCCGCAGTGGAAGCCACCAACAATAATATTAAGAAGATCATACAAACGATGGTCGTGACTTGCAAAGAATGGCACGAGATGTTACCATTTTCTCTTCATGGCTATCGCACTTTAGCACGGACATTAACTGGGGCAACCCCATTTTCTCTGGTCTATGGTATGGAAGTTATCCTACCTGTTGAAGCTCATATTCCTTTTATGATGATTATGAAAGTTGCATACTTAGAAGAAGACGATTGGATTCAGACCAGGCTAGACCAGTTGAATCTGATTAATGAAAAGAGGCTTGCGGCTGTCTGTCATGGCCACATGTATCAGAAACATATGATCAAGGCATTCAACAAGAAAATCAAGCATCAGGTATATCAGGCTGGTGACTTGGTAATAAAGTGCATCATTCTACCGCAAGGTGATCTCTAGGGAAAATGGACTCCCACCTACGAAAGGCCATATGTAATCAAGATATTTTCTGACAGTGCTATGATATTGACAACTATGGACGGCGAAGATTTTCCACACCTTGTGAACATGGACATAGTTAAAAAATACTACGCATAAAAACGAACCGCTAGGTTGACTGGCCTAGGCAAAAATAAGGGCATCCCATCGAAACAAAAGGGTTCAGGCAAAAATTAGGGATACATATATAAAATATTGTACAACCGGCAAGTCGAAAACCTGAAAAGGCGGCTTGGGCAAAAAAGGGCATCCTGGTGGACTGAAAACCCGAAAGGGAGGTCCAAGCAATACTTAGGGATTAAAAGCGTATGATTATGTCCCATTGGATCACTTACTACAAGCTTTACTACCAAAGTCAAAAGTTCAAATGGTATAGATCATTTCAATTAACTTCTTCTGACAACAAGGAATGATATGTTCGAAGACATAAGGGGAAATAGCCGAGTTGGAACCCAACGAGATCATTTCCACATAGCTATATGTTTTGTTTTTACTTTTTACTCTTTTATTTTCATGACAATTTCCTCTTACTAGGATTTATCTCTCTTTGTGTAAAATTGTCTGTTTATGGGCAAACTATCAATACAAAATACACCCTAAAATTCAAACTTTTTTAATTTTTCTTTTTTGTTTGCAAAAACTTCCAATGACTAAAATTAAATGAACATATGCATATGAGCACGATTAACTGTTAACAAATATAAGCATACGAATAAGAATAAGCATTTAATCAAGACTCTAGGAGTTGGGATGACATTCAAGCTGTCCACAAATCCCCATAGAGCCACTTCCATGAGATTATCCCCACAGAGTAATCTTCACAAAATTCACATTCAATGAAGATACATTCTCCTCAATTTCCCCGACAGATCGCTCTGGAAGATAGAAGAATATGATCTTTTTCCCGACAATTTCACCAACCTACGGAGTTCTAATCAATACAGTTCATAGAAGTTCTCTTTCCCAACTAATTTTATTCCTCCAAAATTGTAAAACACCCTGCAGATTTCTTATCTCCAGCATAGCTCATTTCCTCAGCAAGGGTGTTTCCTCAGCAGTGTTTCTCTGTCAACAGGGTTTATTTCCCTAATAGATTACAGTCTCCCCAGCTTGAGTCTATTCCTCAGATGGCTACGAATCACTGGTAAAATTCCTCTCCCCAGTGAAGTCGCCACTATCCCCAAAGAGTTGCTACGGAATCTGGAACCAGACCAGATATCAGTCAACTTTATCCTCCCCAGACGAGTCGAAAGGTTATCCATCTCTTTCATCCCAAGTTAGGGTATATAAGAATTAAACTCCCCAGATGAGTCTGAAGGTTATGCATATCTTTTATCCCAAGTCAGGGTATATAAGAAATAAACTCCCCAGACGAGTCGGAAGTTTATCCATCTCTTTTATCCCCAGTCAGGGTGTATAAGAATTAAACTCCTTAGACGAGTCGGAAGGTTATCCATCTCTTTTATCCCAAGTCATAGTATATGAGAATTAAACTCCACAGTAGAGCGATGAATGACTAATGTTCCTAAACTCTTCTCCCCAAATAGAAGTCAACACTTCCTAGCGGAATTTACTCAAACAACAAGCAGGAATCCCTAGCTGAAGCATTCTAGACAAGGTTTAAGATTACACATATTCTTCATCTCCAGCACCAGTCAGGATTCATTTTCCCCAACAAGATGTCATATAGAACTGTTGATACATTTCCAACAACATTTCACATTCATACATCGTTTACCAATAACATATCATATGCATACGAAACGCATATAGCACAACCTCATTTATTTTGAGAACATCATTATGCAATTCATTTCATACATCTTGACATTGCATACAACTAACTCTTTACCTTTTCAGGAAAGATCAATCAACATACAAACATCACCAACAACTTATATGACCCGACAGTCTTCTCCAATGCTACATCCGACAAAGGGCTATTTCATCAATTTCCTCAGAGGATCATTCTAAAAAAAATACATTTTATGGCTCAGATTAAATCGACCATAGATTTATTCTAATACTTATTCCAGTAGATATTTTCTGGCTCATATTAAATCAACCATGGATTTATTCTGATACTTCTTCTAGTTAAAGATGGACGCAAACATCTTTTAGCTCAGATTAAATCGACCATAGATTTATTTTGATACTTCTTCCAATAGACATTTTTCGGCTCAGATTAAATCGACCATAGATTTATTCTGATACTTCTTCCAGTAGACATTTTTTGGCTCAAATTAAATCAACCATAGATTTATTATGATACATCTTCCAGTTAAAGACGGGTGCAGACATCTTCTGGCTCATATTAAATCGACCATAGATTTATTCTAATACTTCTTCCACTAGACATTTTCTGGCTCAGAATAAATCGACCATAGATTTATTCTGATACTTCTTCAGGTTAAAGACGGACACATGTATCCTCTGGCTCAGATTAAATCGACCATAGATTTATTCGATACTTCTTCCAATAGACATTTTCTAGCTCAGATTAAATCGACCATAGATTTATTATGATACTTCTTCCAGTATACATTTTCTGGCTCAGATTAAATCAACCATAGATTTATTCTGATATTTCTTCCAGTAGACATTTTCTGTCTCAAATTAAATCGACCATAGATTTATTCTGATACTTCTCCCAGTTAAATACGGACACAGACACCTGGCTAATTGACAGAGCAAACTTGTTATGTAAGGCTTGAAATTTGGCATGAGGATACTTTGAGATATATGAGAAACCATGAAATCCACTTGAGGCATTATAAGTCCAATTTCCTTTAAGAAAAGTAAAACCCTAGTTGTAGGTCAACTGCTTAGGAGGGATGCTTTGTATGCTCAAACCTTAAGTATTCTTGAGTAATTAAGAACCCTAAGAGGATGAGGAGGTATCTTAAATCAATTTGTCCCAATTATGGGAGGGAAATTTTGGGGTACAACAGTTGCCCCTGTTCAATCTTCTTAAACCTGAAGAGTTAGATTGACATGTCCGACATTCGTGATCTGAAGGTGGAAGAGGATTGAATACTTATAGGTGCCCGAAAATTTGTACTCACGGATGCACGAAGTAACAGTGTTGGTTGATTGTATTGCTTGAACGGACTTAAAGATTCCATTCAGAGAGGGTGACCGGATGCCGTCGGAGATGGGATTATTGCGAGCAACCCTTTTTCTTTGAGTAGTTTTGTATGATAGTAAATATGTGTGATATAAGTATTAATGAATGTTTATTGTTTTTGACATATAAGTGTGCATGTTATGATAATAGTGTAGCATGTTCAAAAAGGGTCAAAAATGTGTTTTACACATGTATCAAGACTTCAGGTCGATAAAAACTGCTTTGCATCGACACATACTTAAGCCAAAATCTCAAAAACAATTCTTCTTCAGTATGAGTCGACTCATACGCACTATGCATCGATACATGTTGTAACACGGTGGGAGAACTGACTTGGGATGTTTTGCATTTGATCGCAATTGTTGCGGATAGCAAGAGTGGCCACCGAATTTTCTTTTATCCAATAAAGGAAAGGGTGAAAAGAATAGGAAACACCTTTGAGATTATTTTCTTGAGTTCGGGGGGTAGATTATGAAAAGGGAAGGTGTAAGCATCCTTTTCATCCATAATTATTTATGGGCTCTTAGTTGCTTGCTAGATCACTTGCTTTTGTTTGAAAGTGTGCTTGTGGTGTGGTTTTGAAAGTATTTTGAAAATGTGCCTTTGTAATGATTCTCGTCTCTATAAGAACGCATACAAAGTGTTGTTTGGAAAATAGTTCAAAGAAGTGTTTGTGGAATTTTTTTTTGAAAGTGATTTTGAAAAGGTGTCTTTGTAATGATTCTTGTCTCTATAAGAACGCATACAAAGTGTTATCTTTTGAAAATGTTTCAAAATGAAAGTGTTTGGTGTATGAAATGTTTTTGTTGTGAGCAAGCGAGCAACTAGGAGCATTGTACCTACTCAAAAGGTCTTTAGTGTTATTTTCCTCCTCCTTTAGATGTTGCTATCTTACCATTGTTTTGGTAAGAAGCCTCATCATTGGATGTGAAGGGACGGGCGTGGGTCATCATATGGACATGATAGCAATATTGTGAGATATCTTAGAAATTCTCTTGAGGGACTAAGATCATTTGTAAGGCAGCATTCGAAGCGTCGTCGAGGGACTATGATATTGTATTTTGATTGTTTTTGATGAGACATTTCACATGCATAACATGACCATTTTCATAAGGCAACAAGTGGAGTTAGCCCTAGGGGTGCATGTGTGAATAGTGTGTTTGATTCGCATGCATGATTTATCTTTGAATTAGTATTTTCTAAGCATTGATTTTATCTTTCCATACAAACCCTAATTACTAGCATTTATATGAAAGCGATAAATTGCGGAAAGTAAATATCCTACGCTATTCCAATCGCTTGGGGATGGGGTGTACAAATTTACAAATGGGGATTGCAAGAAATTAAAGTCCTAATTATCTATTACAACCATATTGAAATAATGTACAAGAAATGTAAAATAGACTTGTTTTGTTTTTGTTAAGAGAAGAAATAAATTTGCTTAAGAAAATATTTTTAGTCTTTTTGTTTTAAAAGAAATAAAATAAAGCCTATGAATATAAAGTATTTTTTGGTGTTTTTGATTAATGAAAAAAAGTGAATATGAATAATAAGAGAGTAAGAGTCGGAATCAGCGCGTTGCTGAAAGAGGAGAGAGCAGAAGTTCTGACTCAGGAACACTGCAAATCAAAAAACAAATGTTAGCAAAACAAAGGAAGGTCACAAGTTCTGGATCCAGACGCACTGACGTTCTGAGGTTGCCGGGAACAAAGGAAAGCCTAGAAATTATGATTGTTGAGAGAGTCTAGAAGTTATAATTTGCTGGAGACCTCGAAGTTCTGATGTTACTGGAAGGATAGAAGTTCTGATAAGGGGTAAGTGAGGTGTCAATGCTGCTGGATGAGAATGTCTAGAAGTTCTGGTCTAGGAATACTGTTTGATACGTAATGGGGTAAAAATGTTGAGAAGTAAACGTAAAAGGTGTTTCTGGGATTAGAACCAAAGACCCTTAACACTAATGCCTTATGTGCGCGTTCTCTACCACTGGGGTGGCTGTACATCCGGTATTAGAAACAGAAACATAAGCATGAAGCACAAAGTAAGGTCTGCTAATGAACTTCATCTTCTCCTTCACGCCAACCAGAGCATCTGCAACAGTCATTTCTCAACAAAAATGGAAAATGCAAATATAGTAGTTATGGCAAAATTCATCATGTTTTCATAAATACAAAGCATCAAAGCCGTATCTCAGAAGCAAGTATGAATTTTTCTAATCCTAATTTTGAACCCTAATTTCCTCAAGACGTTCTGATATGAAATTCTCTATACTTAGGACATATAAATGAAACCTATAAATATGTACATAATCAGAGCCATGATATCTACATTGTATCTTTGAAAATGCAAGCCTAACAATGCCTAAGTAATGAGATGAAAATCAGAAGAAACTAACCTTACAGCTGGAAGTTGTTTTGTGAATTAGAGCCTGGTTCAAATTTATGTGGTATTCTGATCAGTTTTCTCACGTTCTCAGAAAGCTAAAGCAACCCTCAACTTGAGTTATGGATGGCTGGAATGTTCTGGAGCAGCCAAGAAGCAAAGTTTTGATTTTTGAAATGGAGATTGGTGGATATTGTGTTACAGTCTGTAAATAGAAGTTGGGACGGCTTCTAAGTGTATATATGAAACTGTGTGGGTGATTTGGCCAAGAAATGCACAAGGAAAATTAGAGCTTGGATGCAAAAACCAAGAATTAGCAGGTTTTGTGTTTGGGCTGCAGTTTCAGGATCTTGTAATTTTCAGCAAGGTTTCAAGGATTTTTTCCAATGTCTCCCCCCTTGATGTTTGCAAATGAAGTTAAATTTATAGGTAAAGAATTTAGAAGCTTGGAGAAATCAAGAGTACAACCATCATGTGTTATGGATCGTTGCTTGTTTTTGAAGCACGTTTAGACAAGCGTGTTTCAAGGCAAGGTAGGGTGGTTAGAAGCTTTAAGCACACCTAATCTGAATTTGTAAGCATAATTTGTGGAGGAAGTACACTCAGAAGCAAAGTAAAGCATGGGCTTAAAATAAACTTTGTACAAAAGTTAACTTTTCAAGGACAACGGTGGTACTTTTATGCCACACGTGGGAAGATCCTTTGGATAAAGACTCAAAAGTTGGTGTGAGCATTAAATGATGATGTGATTTAACAAACAAAAAAGCCTGTAACATGAGATTATGCAGCATAGCTTGAATCTAGATCAGAAGTTCAACATAAAAGTAACTTGGACTAAGAACAAATGTCCCACTTCTAATCTTTGAATCTCCCTGCTCCAGCATGATCTGAAGGAGTTCTCAGGCTTTTCATAAATATTGTAACATGCTTTGCAACCTCTCTTTGAATCATCTTAGAAAACTCTAATTGAACCTGCGTGAAAACTGGCCCAGAGGTTCTAACCAAATTCTGACTTGGAAATGCTCAGAATTTACTGAGTGTTTTAGTTTCATGGACGTGCCTTCAAGGATGCATAACTTGAAATCCCAGCGTTTCTAGGAGAAGTTATGTTCTGCAATATTTTAGATCTCACTGATATCTAAAACTCTTGTGTCAGAAGTTCTTCCAGAATCATCTTGCATCATGATGAAAATCTAGCCAGAAGTTCTGAACTTATCATCTTTTCTTAACACTTGGAAAAATTTCTAAGTATTTAGAACTTGACTTTTCCAAAGTAATTTTGACTTTTGATTTTCTTGGTGAACCAACTTCTTGTCGTAATGAAATGTGATTCTTGAAACTTGATTTTGACCCAAAAGTCAAAGTTTGACTTTTCAGTGTGCATTTTGACCATTTTCCCCTTGTGCCAATTCCAAACCTAAATTGATGTATTAGTGCTTCAAACTTGAGCCATGGAAGGTTTTGTGAGAAAATTCTTGAAAATTGAGAGGGAAAATTTTGGGGTACAACAACTGCCCCTGTTCAATCTTCTTAAACCTGAAGAGTTAGATTGGTGAGTCTGCCATTCGTGACTTGAAGGTGGAAGATGATTGAACACTAAATTTCCCAAAAATTTGAACTCAATGATGTGGTGGTTGGTTGTGTAGGGAATGGGCTTAAAGATGCCATTTGAAGAAATGATGAAAAGTCGTTGGAGATGGGCTTATAGCCATCCAGAGTGATTGGGAAAGGTACCAGGATAAACCTTTTGGTTGATTTATACTGAAATAGTAGATGTCTTTTGCCTATTTTTAATCTGGAAGAACTAAATCTAACCAGAAGAGGTCTTTGGTTTCCTGTTATTAACTGGAAGAAATAAATCTAACTAGAAGAGGTCTTTGGTCGCCTGTTATTAACTGGAAGAAATGAATCTAAACAGAAGAGGTCTTCGGTCATTTATTTGTGATGTTATTGTGTAGGTCTTTGGTCGAAATCCAGGCTTGGTAGTAAATTCTTGGGGATAATGAAGTTGACTGTTATTTGGTCGTATTCCAGGCTTTGCAGCGACTTACTAGGGAAGATTAAATTAACTATTATTTGGTCGTATTCCAGGCTTCGCATAAAATTTCTTGGGAGAGTGAAGTTAAACTGTTATCTAGTCGGATTCCAGGCTTCGCAACAACTTACCCACTTTGAACTGCTATCTGGTCAGATTCCAAGGTTCCAAGAAGATTTCTGAGGTGGATGAAGTTAATTATTATCTAGTCTAACTTTAGGCTTCGTAATGACTTACTTGAAAGGATGAAATTGAACTGATATCTGATCGAATTCCAGGCTTCACCAGTAACTTGCTTGAAAGGATTGTAGAAGAGTCTACTAAGTAAGAGGGGTTGTGGTTCCTTGATTTGTAATAGTCGGAGAGGCAAACTCAAGTTGGGGAATATGTAGTTTGTTGGGGAAATAAACCATGTCGCCCATCTGTTGGAGAGGTGTCCTCTTTTGGTAAAAACCCTAGAGGATTCTTGAGATCAACTCAGTTTGGGAGAAGTTTTCATGGATTGAAATTGTGGCTAAGGATCACCCTATGATAAGGACTTTGTGGGGGATTTATCACTGCCTCTAGTAACAAATGTTTGTGTCACTTCAGGAAATATTTGACTGTACATAAACCTTTGTGGGGATTCACGCTTAATGCCCTAATTGATTCAGATACAGACCTGCCCCTGGTTATTCAGCATTTCTTGAGATATTTCTTGGAATCTTGACTGGACAGCCCCAAATGTGTTGAACAGTGACACGTCATGCCCCCTTGCTTATAAGAGATCTGCTTTTTAAAGTGTCTTCCCACTTGAGGTGATTTTTTTCATTGGGAGAGTTTTTGTTCACTGGATATTCGTCGTGTGAATTTCTCCAATGTCAAACAATTAGCCATATGCAAACAACGATATTCAAATAATGCAAAGTTTATGCTTGTCTTGAAGTTTTGAAAACGCGTTTTAATAAGTAAATAATTTTTGTAAGAAAATTCAACTAAGGATTTGGAGTAAAGCCTTACAAGAGTCAGGATACCTTTTGTAACAATATGCTTTCAAACTAACCCGTGCTTCAATTAGGACTTTTGAAGGGTTGTAGCGTGGCTTGGTTCATGGTTTAAGAAACAAAGGATAAGGCTCAAAGTGTATTTGTACCCGCCCGTTCTTCGTGATGTTCTCTAGTCCTAAACTCAGTTAATTGTGCATTTTAACTCCAATGAAGTTTTGGTGATGGTTCAGACATGTTTTTTTGGAAGGCATTCATTTTTTGTGTTTGTTGAGGATCTGTAGTGTTCTTTTTTGATTTGTTATCCCAGATTTTTGCATGACTATTATCGTTTTGAGATTGTGGTCAACGGGATGCCCCCGTTTTTTTATCTTAAGTCTTCTTCGTAAGTTTTGACTTAATGGGCTTTTATTTTTGAGAGATAATGACTGCCTATGTGATAGGGAACCATCACCGCCTTTCGACTCCAGAGGAATGTTTTTGATGTCATTCGTTGTATACGAAGTGAAAGTTTGCGACTGAACACGCATTTGAATTAACTGAGAGACTACCCTGCCCCAGGTTCTGATTAAAGGTTTAAATTTTATGTAAAAAAGGAAACTCCTACTTCTTTAGCTCGAAGGGGTTGGCTAGGGATTATCCTCCTTATAACTCCAGTGTTTAGGAATTGAAAGAACGCTTGTATTTCTTCAGTAAGGTCTATTCAAAAGCATACTGTATGAGATTGTGGCATTGTTTTTCGTCATCCTCCTTTTAAAGGCTTGCAACTTTTTAAAACAAGAGTTGAATATCATAAAGGGAGTAAAAAGGATAGTTTAAATATAATGAAAATGAATGGACCAATTAAAGACAAACATATGCAATGCATTAATAAAACAACAAGGTTTGACATTAATAGATAATTGTTTCAATAACAAGAAAATACAATAGAAAATTCAAAATGAACTGGAACACTCAATATTTTGGCATGTGAGCAGTGATCTCGTTGGGAGTCTCTGGAAGGTAAAACTCGATCTCCTTGGCGTCAATCATGTTTTGAATATTGTATTTCAGTGCCCAACAGTCGTTAGTAACATGCCCCGGACTGCCGGAAGGATATGCACGTGTTACATTAGGATTGTAGTTAGGAGAAGAAGTTTTGGGGTTTGGACGAGGTCCTATCAATGTAATCAGGTTCATCTTCAACAAGTGTTGTAGTGCTTGATACAACGACATCTTGATGGTAAACTGTCTTTTGGGCTCGTCTGGCCTTCGCTGATTTCCCCGTTGTTGTTGTCGCACTGATGCAGAACTAGAGATCTGGACTGCCCCCACATGTTGATCATGGTGGCTGTTGTTATGACTCTTTTGGCCGTAAATAACATTGGACTCTTTCTACCCATTGTATGGCTTTTTCAAGTATCAGAGGATGTAGCCCCTTGGAACTTTCCGCTTTTGATTCCAGCTTCGACCCTTTCGCCAGTCAGTATTATCTCGGTGAACCCGGTTGAGGAGCTTCCGATTAGGTGATTGAATAAAGGTCTTGTCAAAGTTCCCATGAAGATGTCAATCAACTCCCTGTCAACTAATGGGGGCTGCACCCTACCAGCCAGATCTTTCCACTTTTGGGCGTACTCTTTGAAGCCCTCGTTGGAATGCATGGTCGTGTTCTGCAACAGTGCACGAGTTGGTGCAAGATCAGCGTTGTATTGGTATTAATTGTAAAAGGGAGCAGTTAGATCTTCCCAAGTGTGAATGTGGGAACTCTCCAAATGATAGAAACACTCAAGTTGCGTCCCAACTAAGCTCTCTTGGAAGAAATGGATCCAGAGCTTCTAATCAGTTGTGTATGGTTGAATCTTGCGGACATAAGACTTTAGATGCATCTTAGGACAAGAGACTCCATCATACGGGGAAAATGTAGGGATTTTGAGCTTTGGTGGGATGACCACTCCAGTAACCAAACCCATGTCTCCTAAGTCCAAACCAGGCAAAGCTTGGATCTCCACAACTTTTAGTTTGTCTTCAAGTTGTTTGTTTTTTTTCATCCGCCAGTGGATATTGCTGCTCAGAAGAGTCATTGTTATCAGTAGCTATGTTAGGTCTAATGCTTCTAGCTTCATCTTCTTGACTGTCTTCTTCTTTAAAAGAAGCATCTTCTTTTTGAGCTAGTTGGGCATGCCCCTTGGGCCTTCTCTTTACGTTGAGGATGATGGACTTTTTCTTCTTCTTGCTCTCTTTGGTGAAGAGTGTTTTCAGATCTTCCTGCCCCTTGGACAAGTTCATGAGCACTTGTTAGAACATAGTTTGATTCTACAACCCTTAATTAGAGTTTTGATGATAAAAAACACAAAAAAACAAATATGCACTCTAAATTTGTGTTATTTTGTATGCAGAAGTTCTGACTGAAACAGCATCAGAAGTTAAGCTATAGAAGATTTCAAGCTGAGGTAATCAGAATGTTCTGAAGAATGATGATCAGAATCTGGAATAAAGTAAAGGATACTATGATTCTGAATAGAAGTCTAATATACCATCAGATCTTCACATCTCTGAGTCATCAATATTCTGAAGTAAAAGCAGCATGCAAGATTCTAGTTCTGAAGCGTTACTTTTCAATAAAGACATGATCATATGCAACGGCTTCATTCAGACAAGAATCTTCTCAATATGGAAAGAGCATTGAGTGTCCATTATGATGCTTTATGTTAGACAAGATTTCCACGCCTATATAAACAAGCTTAAAGGACAAATTGTTGATGAATTTGAATATACAACTGCTCATACATCTAAAACGTTGCAAACACTCATATTCACTCAAACGCTCAAATTGTGTAATATATCATAGTAGTGATACAATTTTTGTAATGAAAAACAACAGTACACAGTAAATCATTTTCTTTTGATTAAGCTAGTTTTCCTTGAGATAAACCGGGTTGTGGTTGTACTCAATAAGACTTTGGCAGTTGTCAAAGTAGTATTGTAATCAAGTTTTGATTAGTAAATTAAGTCCTCTTTGGAGAGAGGCGAAATCACCTTGGCGGGTGGATTGGAGTAGTTTGATATCAAACGAACCAGGATAAAAATATCGTGTCTACTGTTTTTTATTTTAAGTTTCAATTCAACCCCCACCCCCTTCTTGTGTTTTTCACTTCTTCAATTGGCATCAGAGCTCCTGGTTCTAAGTTCATACACGTAACTGTGTCAGTACAAGATCCAAGCTTTAGAAAAACACTCTAGTGGGACCAAGCCAAAACATCAGCAATGACTATCATGAGGACAAGGACAAAATCAGCGGCAAACCTCCAGTCTTTGATGGAGAAAATTTTGACTACTGGAAAGACAGAATTGATAGCTTCTTTCTGGCTCATGATGTTGATCTATGGGACATGGTAATTGATGGGTACACACATCCTGTGGATCAAAGTGGTCAGAAGATAGATAGAAAAAGGATGTCTGACCAGCAAAAGCGTTATTTCAGAAACCATCATAAAGCCAGAACAATACTTCTCAGTGCCATCTCATACTCAGAATATGAGAAGATCTCAAACAGAGAGACAACCAAAAACATGTTTGACTCTCTGAGAATGACGCATGAAGGAAACATACAAGTTAAAGAAACTAAGGCACTTGCGCTCATTCAGAAATATGAACCATTCAAGATGGAAGACAGTGAATCCATAGAAGCAATGCTCTCAAGATTTCAGATTCTTGTTGCTGGGATGAAAGTTCTTGACAAAGGATATTCTACTACTGATCACGTAAAGAAAATCATCAGAAGTCTACCAAAGCAATGGAGGGCAATGGTATCTGCACTTAAGCTGGCTAAAGATATCAACAAGATATCTCTGGAGGAACTTGTTAGCTCCCTCAGAAGTCATGAGATAGAGCTAGAAGAAGACGAGCCTCAGAAGCAAGGTAAGCCTCTAGCATTAAAATCTAACAAAAAATCTGATTCTAAGGTTTTGCAGGCTATGGAAGAAACCTCTGATGGATCCTCATCAGAAGAAGACGGATTGTATCTTCTCTCCAGAAGGGTCAATCAACTGTGGAAGCAGAGACAAAGAAAATTCAGAAACCCGAGAAGATCATAGAATCAAAATGAATCCTCTTCTAGATACAGAAAGTCTGTGTCCTCCTCTGGACACAAGATCTGGAGCTTCTTCAGGTCACAGAAAGTCAAATAACAAAGACATCATCTACTATGAGTGCAATGAACAAGGGAACTACAAAAGTGACTGTCCAAGGCTTCAGAAGGAGAAGCCCAAAAATAAGTTCTTCAAGGAGAAGAAGAAAAGCGTCATGGCAACATGGGACGTTTCAGACACTTCTGATGCTGACTCAGAGTCAGATGATGAAAGAGCCAACATCGCTTTTATGGAAATGTGACAGAAGACAGCGAAGCCTCTGATTCAGACTCAGAATTAGACACAGAAGAGGTATTTCCTGATTTCACTGTGAATTTTACTAAAGATGAACTTGCAGAAAGTCTGAATGAAATTCTGGAAAGGTATCAGCAGATCAGAGTCAAATTCAAGAACCTGAAAAAGGATCTTGTCTTTGACTCTGAAAGAACTGAGAGTCTCAGATTAGAAAATTCTGAGTTAAAAGAAAATATTTTAAAATTGGAAAATGATTTACAAAACTCTCAGAAGGAAATAATCTCAGAGACTCCCAGTAATGCTGATAAGATCATCAAAGAATATGATCACAACTTTCAGAAGTTTCTGGCTAAAAACATAGATAGAAGCAAGATGGCTTCAATGATCTATGGAGTTAGCAGGAATGGCAGAAAAGTTATAGGATACCCAGGTAAGGTATCTCCACCTAAGAAAGTCATGGACCTTGTTATAAAATGCACACCACTAAAATCACACTTCACATACGGGCACACACATGACCTAAAATACACTAGTAATGATTACTCTGTCAAACCAAAATTCAAAAACAATTTTGGTAAAACTAACAAACCATGACCCAAAAAGATATGGGTACCTAAGGAAAAAATTATATATGTAGCAGATATCTCTAGCAGCAAGGCTAAAACACCAGTCATGGTACCTGGACTTTGGATGCTCTCGACACATGACGGGAAGAAAGCATATGTTCCAAAGCCTGGACCTTAAACCTGGGGGCTACGTGGGCTTTAGAGCCAACAAGAGAGGGAAGATGATTGGCTCTGGAACAGTAGGTAATGGTAATCTTCCTTCTATCAATAATGTTCTTTTAGTTGATGGATTGATGCATAACCTATAATCCATAAGTAAATTAAGTGATAACGGTTATGATATAATGTTTAATCAAAATTCATGCAAAGCTGTTAGTCAGAAAGAAGGAACTATCCTATTTAATGGAAAGAGGAAAAACAACATTTATAAGATAATACTTTCTGAACTAAAAAGTCAGAATGTAAAATGCCTTCTCTCTATTAACAACGAGCAATGGGTCTGGCACAGAAGATTGGGGCATGTTAGTATGAGAAGAATATCTCAGATTAACAAACTCAATCTGGTCAGAGGACTTCCCAATCTGAAGTTCAGCTCAGATGCTCTATGTGAAGCATGTCAGAAAGGCAAATTTGCAAAAACTGCTTTTAAAGCTAAAAATGTTGTTTCCACCTCTAGGCCATTAGAACTTCTGCACATACACTTATTTAGACCAGTGAAAACTGCGTCTGTCAGTGGCAAGAAGTACGGGTTAGTGATCGTAGATGACTATAGCAGATGGAAATGGGTAAAGTTCTTAAGACACAAGGATGAGTCACATTCTGTGTTTGTTGCATTCTGTAACCAAGTTCAGAATGAAAAGGATCTTAGAATTGTCAAAGTCAGAAGTGATCATGGTGGAGAATTTGAAAATAAAAATTTTGAAACATTTTTTAATGAAAAAGGCATTTCGCATGACTTCTCTTGTCCTAGAACTCCCCAACAAAATGGAGTTGTAGAACGAAAGAACATAATGTTGCAAGAAATGGCCAGAACCACGATCAATGAGACTAACATTGCTAAGATCTTCTGGGCAGAAGCAATTAACACAGCGTGTTATATTCAGAATAGAATTTCTATCAGACCTATTCTGGAAAAGACTCCATATGAATTGTGGAAGAACATAAAGCCCAACATTTCTTATTTCCATCCTTTTTGATGCACATGTTTTATTCTGAATACTAAAGATCATCTGAACAAGTTTGACTCTAAAGCACATAAGTGTATTATGTTAGGATACTCTGAACGCTCAAGAGGGTACAGAGTATACAATATAGAAACACATATTGTTGAAGAGTCAATCAGTGTTAGATTTGATGATAAGCTTGACCCTCAAAAGTCAAAGCAAAATGAATCTTTTGCAGATATAGAAGTTGAATTCACAGGTACTGAAGACAACTCGTCAAAAGTTCTCAACAGAGACACTCCAACAACTTCAGAAAGAAATGTTACAAGTGCTTCAGTACCTTATGTTGATCAACTCCAGAAAAGGTTATCCAGAAGCAGCATAGCTCACCCAGAAGATAAGATTCTGGGAAATAAGGATGATCCAATCAGAAGAAGATCAACATTCAGAAACTCTGAAGAATCCCTCATGGGACCGGTCTCACTGATTGAACCAACAACAATTGATAAAGCTCTTTTGGACAATGACTGGATTCTGGCAATGCAGGAGGAATTAAACCAGTTCACCAGAAATGACGTATGGGATCTGGTTCCCAAACTAAAAGGACTCAACGTCATTGGAATAAAGTGGGTGTTCAGAAACAAACTGAATGAGAAAGGAGAAGTCATCAGAAACAAGGCACGACTGGTGGCATAAGGTTATAGTCGGCAAGAGGGGATAGACTATACAGAAACCTTTGCTTCAGTTTCCAGGTTAAAATCCATCAGACTGTTAATCTCCTTTGCCGTAAATAATGGCATCACTCTATATCATATGGATGTCAAAAGTGCATTATTAAATGGTTACATAGATGAAGAGGTATATGTGCACCAACCCCCTGGGTTTGAAAATTCCAAACACCCAGAATATGTTTTCAAACTAAAAAAGTCACTCTATGGTCTGAAACAAGCTCCCAGAGCTTGGTATGAAAGACTAAGTAACTTCCTGTTAGAAAAGGAGTTCACCAGAGGAAAAGTGGACACAACCTTGTTCTGTAAGACATTTAAGAATGACATTTTAGTTTGTCAGATTTACATAGATGATATCATTTTTGGATCCACTAAACCTTCTATGGGAAGAGAATTTTCTAAGTGCATGCAGGAAGAGTTTGAGATGAGCTTAATGGGGGAACTTAAATTCTTTCTGGGCATTCAGATAAACCAAAATCCAGAAGGAACTTACATTCATCAGAGCAAATATATCAGAGAACTTCTGAAGAAATTTGACCTCTTAGAATGTAAGCCCTCTAAGACTCCAATGCATCCCACGTGCATTCTTGAAAAGGAAGAGGTAAGTAAAAAGGTAGAACAAAAAATCTACAGAGGTATGATTGGATCTCTCCTTTATCTGACGGCTTCAAGGCCTGATATTTTATTCAGTGTTTGCTTATGTGCTAGATTCCAATCAGATCTTAGAGAATCTCACTTAACAGCATTTAAGCGAATTTTCAAATATCTGAAAGGTACTACTAATCTGGGTTTGTTTTATAGAAAATTCAATAAATATAGCTTAGTAGGATACTATGATGCGGACTTTGCTAGAGACAGAGTAGAGCGTAAAAGCACTTCTGGAAGCTTCCAGCTTCTAGGAGACAACCTGATCTCATGGACCAGTAAGAGATAGTCCACAATAGCATTGTCAACAGCAGAAGCTGAATACATAGCAGCTGCTGGATGTAGCACTCAAATGCTCTGGATGAAAAGTCAACTTGAAGACTTCAACATATTTGAGAGTAACATTACTATCTTCTGTGATAACACTTCTGCCATATGTCTATCCAGAAATTCCATTTTGCATTCTAGGGCTAAGCATATATAAATAAAACATCACTTTATTAGGGATTATATTGAGAAAGGAATTCTCACTTTAAAATTTATTGACACAGACCATCAATGGGCTGATGTGTTTACAAAACCCCTTTCTGAAGATAGATTAAATTTCATTCTGAATCATCTCAGCATGAAATTGTGTCTAGAATAAAATGTTTTATTTGCATATTCTAACCCTCAAAATTTTATTGTTTTCTGTGAACATCTGATCAACTTGTCTTCAGAAGTTAGGAGTACAGTTGCATCAGAATCTATCTATGAAGATCTGAACTTTTCATTTCAAGGATAGAAGCGTGCAGTTCACACCATCAAACATCTATCATCCTCTTACAAGCTACCTTCTGAGGCTGAACAGGCGTTCAAATTCTGAAGGGCCCAAGGCTCTTATTGGATGTATTGAGACACTTGTCATTGGTAAATGTTCAATATCTCTCTAAATCCCCTAACTTCAGGTTTCATTAATTCAGTATAATCATTACTTATTTTCTCTTTCTTACTGATTATGTTTTCTAAAGAACTTATATAAACTCAATTTACTATTTCATTCATTAACGTTTTACCACCTTCAATACTCTCTCTTGCTCTAGTTTTTCAAAAACCCTTTCTATCAATTTTCTTTAAAGAATCCGTGTGAACAATGGCATCCTCATCAAGTCTCAATAATATCAACAGTGCTCCTGGTTCTTCATCAACTGAACAATATGAGGATCCCATTAGAACACTAATCACTCAGGTCGACAACCTTGAAGTTCTCTGTGAATTGATCGTCGATTTTGAAAGCTTACAAGAAAATGGGTTTAATCTGTATGAAGATGTAACTGCACAGGGATGGAACATATACTTTGATTGTCTGTTGGGTCCAACTTTTCCCATTCTTGTTAAAGAGTTTTAGATTCATGCTACCTTATCCAACCACCAGGTCACATCATATGTTATGGGAAAGAAGATAGTGATTACAAAATATTTGATTGGGAAACTCATTGGATACAATGGCGGCGGAGTCAGATGCATTGATATGGCTGATAAGTGTTCTGACCTAAAATCCATTGCTATGGTCATCTTCACTTCTGGCAGTCATCCGGAAAGATCAGAGACTTGAAATATCATTACAGAATCTGGGCTAGAATAATTATGGGATGTATCAATCACTGGAAGCCTACAAGCTCTCCTGATTACATCAACATTGATCAGTAGTTTCTGAAATACTTCATTGCAAAGAAGACCAAAATAAACCTTCCACATTTTCTCTTCAACCATCTCAGAACAAGTGTGAAAGAGACAAGAGAAGAAGAAAGAACTAAGAGGGATTGGATTCCTCTAGGAAGATTGATTTCAGATATTCTAACGGAAAACAGGCTGATAGAACATCTGACAGAGGCTCATGAAATCAGTACTCTGGAAGCAACTGCTTGGAAACCTCTGAATGCCAAGAATATGAAGAAAATGAAGATTATTGAAAGCATTAAGAAGGAACCAAAAATTGCTTCTCATGAGGTCATCACGTCAAGGAGAATCCCTCTGAAGGATTTTCCACTATTCTCTAAGATAGATGCCTCTCCAGAGATTATAGTCAGATACCTTGAAGCTTTCAAGGAAGATGGGACTATTCCAAAAATCAACATCCAAGACCTGCACAAGCCATCTCCAGAGGTTGTTCTAAATAAATCCAGAAAGAGGAAGGCAGCAGGAGAAGGATCCTCTCAGAGGACACCCAAAGTTGCGAAAAAGAAAGGTAACACATCTTTTGTTTCTGTTGTAGAATCAATAGTTATTCTAACATCTGAAACCATTCCCCCTCAACCAACAGAAAATCCTTCACCCCAAACATTTGAGGATTTTGACATAGAGTTTGACCCATCTGTAACTCTTGGAAATTTCTTAAATGAACCTCACTCCTCCAATCCGAATATAGAACAACATCAACCAGAACTTGCAAGAGTTTTCTCTGATATTGAACTGTTTGATCAAGACTTTTCCTCACCTATCCCAGAATATCCAAACACTCAATCTCAACAACCACACTCTCCTCAACCAGAACATCAAAACCTCAACTCACCCCAACCAGAAAAGGAAAACCCTCTCACTCCTCAATATGAAAATCCATCTTCTGAAACACCTGAACCAGAAATTCAACACGCAACCGCAGACCAATCAGAAGACTCCCTTACAGACTCCGATACCACTACCCCAATTCCTGGAATAACAGAACCTCTTATGGTTCGTTTACCTCTCTCCATTCATGATATTCCAGAAATACCTTCACCATATGAGTCCACACCACCAAACACCCATCACTCACCAATCCTAATTTCTGATTCTTCAACTCCCTCACCAATCAACCATCCAACTGACCACCTCAGAACTGTCATTGATCTAGAAGCGCAGGACCATCTAGCTTCCACCTCAAACAAAATTGCCATCCCTAAACCTAAACCAACCTTAACCAAATCAGATGTTGGTAAGAACCTGTTTATTTTTTAAACAGAAATACAGAAATGGGTTACTTCTTTGAAGCAAGCAAGTCAAGAGAATTCTAATCCTGCTGCTTCTGATTCTTTGTGGGATAGATTCGGAAAATGGTTCAACTCTGAAACCCAGAAGCTAAAAGAATTGAGCTATGAAATGGCTCAACAGAACTTCAGTGATCAGCTGAAAGCCTTCAAAGATCAAGTTCTAAGCCACTGGGACAAGAAATAAATTCTTCTACTGGAAAATGCTCCCTGGAAAGAGCACCAACCTTCAGAAGCAACTGAACCAGATTCTAATAGTCACCCTCTGACTACTGCTCCAGAAAAGGTAATTGCAACAGAAGAAGTTGTTCAATCAGAAGAGGCTGCAGAGTGTTCTGATCGACATGCAACCCCTGAAGATACACTAGCTTCGTCTCTAGTCATGTAAACTCTGGAAGAGTTGAAGAAGGAGAATGCCTTAATCCATGCCAGACTGGATAAGCAAGAAGACACAAACAAAGAGATCAGGGATATATTAGATAAATAAAAAGATACAACAAAATAAATCAAAGACATTATAGGAAAGAAGGAAGAATGAAGCACTCAAATTAAGAGCTTGTTGGAAGCGTTGTTCACACGACTTCCCCCTCCTTCTTAGATTTTCTTTAACTGTTTATCTGTATTTTTCATCTTATCCTCTTTGTTTCTGAAAAATGTCATTGCATTCTGTTTTCAATATAAATCATCTTGTTTGACTCTGATTATATTGCTTTTTGATACCTGACCAAAAGGGGGAGAACGTCATATATTTTCAATAACAGTATACCGGGACAAAGTCTCAAACATTCTGAATATCTTAACCTCTATATTTTCTGAAAAGCTTGAACAGGAACATATTCTGATAAAGACAGAATGATATGCATCAAAAGCTCTGACGAGAAGGAACTTCAGGGAAGTAACTCATCTCTATCTGAATAATCAACTCAGGGGGGGACTCTCTTAAGCTTTTTGTACTATATTTTTCATTGAAAATCCTAGTTTTTGTCATCATCAAAAAGGGGGAGATTGTTAGAACATAGTTTGATTCTATAACCTTTAATTAGAGTTTTGATGATAACAAACACAAAGAACAAATATGCACTCTAAATTTGTGTTATTTTGTATGCAGAAGTTCTGACTGAAACAACATCAGCTTTCAAGTTGAGGTAATCAGAATGTTCTGAAGAATGATGATCAAAATCTACGCTAAAGTAAATGATACTCTGATTCTAAACAGAAGTCTAATATACCATCAGATCTTCACATCTCTAAGTCATCAATATTCTAAAGTAAAAGCAGCATGCAAGATTCTAGTTCTGAAGCGTTACTTTTCAATAAAGACAATATCATATGCAACGACTTCATTCAGACAAGAATCTTGTCAATATGGAAAGAGCATTGAGTGTCCATTATCACGCTTTATGTTGGATAAGATTTCCACGCCTATATAAACAAGCTTAAAGGATAAATCGTTGATGATTTTTAATATACAACTACTCATACATCTAAAACGCTGCAAACATTCATACTCACTCATACGCTCAAATTATGTAATATATCACAGTAGTGATACAGTTTTTGTAACGAAAAACAACAGTACACAGTAAATCATTTTCTTTTGATTAAGCTAGTTTTCCTTGAGATAAACCGGGTTATGGTTGTACTCAAGAAGACTTTAGAAATTGTCAAAGTAGTATTGTAATCAAGTTTTGATTAGTGAATTAAGTCCTCGTTGGAGAGAGGCGAAATCACCTTGGCGGGTGGACTGGAGTAGTTTGAGATCAAACGAACCAGGATAAAAATATCGTGTCTACTGTTTTTAATTTTAAGTTCCAATTCAATCCCCCCCCCCTTCTTGTGTTTTTCACTTCTTCGGATTTATCTTTGAATTAGTGTTTTCTAAGCATTGATTTTATCTTTACATACAAACCCTAATTACTAGAATTTATATGAAAGCGATAAATTGCGGAAAGTAAATATCCTATGCTATTACAATCTCTTGGGGATGGGGTGTACAAATTTACAAATGGGGATTTCAAGAAATTAAAGTCCTAATTATCTATTACAACCATATTGAAATAATGTACAACAAATGTAAAATAGAATTGTTTTGTTTTTGTTAAGAGAAGGAAAAAATTTGCTTAAGAAAATATTTTTAGTCTTTTTGTTTTAAAAGAAATAAAATAAAGCATGTGAATATAAAGTATTTTTTGGTGTTTTTGATTAATGAAAAAAAAGTGAATAAGAATAATAAGAGAGTAAGAGTCAGAATCAGTGCGTTGTTGAAAGAGGAGAGCAGAAGTTCTGACTCACACACGCTGCAAATTAGAAAACAAATGTTAGCAAAAAAAGGAAGGTCAGAAGTTATGGAACCAGCCGCACTGACGTTCTGAGGTTGCTGGGAACAAAGGAAAGCCTAGAAATTCTGATTGCTGAGAGAGTCTAGAAGTTCTAATTTGATGAGACCTAGAAGTTCTGATGTTATTGGAAGGCTAGAAGTTCTGGTAAGGGGTAAGTGAGGTGTCAATGCTGCTGGATGAGAATGTCTAGAAGTTCTGGTCCAGGAATACTATTTGATATGTAATGGGGTAAAAAAATGTTGAGAAGTAAACGTAAAAGGTGTTTCTGGGATTAGAACCCTGGACCCTTAACACTAATGCCTTATGTGCACGTTCTTTACCACTGGGGTGGTTGTACATCCGGTATTAGAAACAGAAACATAAGCATGTAGCACAAAGTAAGTTATGATGATGAACTCCATCTTCTCCTTCACGCCAACCAGAGCATCTGCAACTTAGTCATTTCTCAACAAAAATGGTAAATGCAAATATAACAGTTATGGAAAATTTCATCATGTTTTCAGAAATACAAAGCATCAAAACTATATCTCAAAAGCAAGTATGAATTTTGCTAATCCTAATTTTGAACCTTAATTTCCTCAAGAAGTTCTGATTTGAAATTATCTCTACTTAGGACATATAAATGAAATTTATAAATATGTACAGAATCACAACCATGATATCTGAATTGTATCTTTGAAAATGCAAGCCTAACAATGCCTAAGTAATGAGATGAAAATCAGAAGAAACTCACATTGCAGCTGGAAGTTGTTATGGGAATTAGAGCCTGGTTCAGATTGCTGTGGTATTCTGGTCAGCTTTCTCACGTTCTCAAAAAGCTAAAGCAACCCTCAACTTGAGTTATGGATGGCTGGAATGTTCTGGAGCAGCCAAGAAGCAAAGTTTTGATTTATGAAATGGAGATTGGTGGAGATTGTGTTACAGTCTGAAAACAGAAGTTGGACGGCTTCTAAGTGTATACCCGAAACTGTGTGGGTGATTTGGCCAAGAAATGCACAAGGAAAATTAGAGCTTGGATGCAAAAACCAGGAATTAGCAGGTTTTGTGTTTGGGCTGGAGTTTCAGGTTCTTGGAATTTTCAGCAAGGTTTCAAGGCTTTTTTCCAATGTCTCTCCCCCCTTGATGTTTGCAAATGAAGTTGAATTTATAGGCAAAGAATTTAGAAGCTTGGAGAAATCAAGAGTACATCCATCATGTGTTATGGATCGTTGACTTGTTTTTGAAGCAAGTTTAGACAAGCGTGTTTCAAGGAAAGGTAGGTTGGTTAGCATCTTTAAGCACACATAATCTGAATTTGAAAGCATGATTTATGGAGGAAGTACACTCAGAAGTAAAGTGAAGCATGGGCTTAAAATAAAATTTGTACAAAAGTTTACTTTTCAAGGACAACAGTGGTACTTTTAAGCCACACGTGGGAAGATCCTTTGGTAAAGACTTAAAAGTTGGTGTGAGCATTAAATGATGATGAGATTTAACAAACAAAAAATCATGTAACATGAGATTGTGAAGCATAGCTTGAATCTGGATCAGAAGTTCAGCATAAATGTAACTTGGACTAAGAACAAATGTCCCACTTCTGATCTTTGAATCTTCCTGCTCCAGCATGATCTGAGGGAGTTCTCAGAATTTTCAGAAAGCTTGTAACATGCTTTTTAACCTCTCTTTGAATCATCTTAGCAAACTCTGATTGAACCTACGTGAAAACTGGCCCAGAAGTTCTAACCAAATTTTGACTTGGAAATGCTCAGAATTTACTGAGTGTTTTAGTTTCATGGACGTGCCTTCAAGGTTGTATAACTTGAAATCCCAGCATTTCTAGGATAAGTTTTGTTCTTCAATGTTTTAGATCTCATTGAGATCTACAACTCTTGTGCCAGAAGTTCTTCTAGAATCATCTTGCATTATGATGAAAATCTAGCCAGAAGTTCTGAACTTATCATCTTTTCTTAACACTTAGAAAAATTTCTAAGTATTTAGAACTTGACTTTTCCAAAGTAATTTTGAATTTTGATTTTCTTGGTGAACCAACTTCTTGTCTTGATGAAATGTGATTCTTGAAACTTGATTTTGATCCAAAAGTCAAAGTTGACTTTTCAGTGTGCATTTGGACCATTTAACCCTTGTGTCAATTCCAAACCTAAATTGATGTATCATTGCTTCAAACTTGAGCCATGGAAGGTTTTGTGATAAAATTCTTGAAAAATGAGAGGGAAAATTTTGGGGTACAACACATGTCATATTCATGCTTCTGGAAAAAAATTTAAGACCTTTATGGATCGACACATGAACTCACGCATAGATTCATATCCTTTATTGTTTTCTGGAAATCAAAATCAACACAGTATGAATTGACACCTTTGCATTTTGTGTCGACTTATATGAAATTAAAGGTTCTGGATTAAGAGTGGAAAACAGGTTGTACCGATACACAATGACTTGCATTGACTCATTCTATGTTTTGTAACTAACATGAGTCGACTCATACAACAATTTTTGTCTCTAACATTTTTTGTTACATATAAAATTCCATTTTTGCAGTTAAATCAGTCGTGTGTCACAAATACAATTGGTGTGCATAAAATTTTCTAAGCATTAGAAACCTGAAAGACACTTCATCTTCATCATCTTCTCAATCACCTTGGTTCAATAACCTCGAAACATAATCATCATTGTTCATCGGATCAAGGGATCTTAGAGATAACGTTTAATGGTACGATCAGTGATGTTAGCTGAGTTGAAGATTCAAAAGGGGGTTTCGAGGAAAAACCTGAGATTTTTTCCTTCAAGAACGGGTGTGTTCTTAGGGGTTTGTCAGTCACGATCGCCCAAGTCAGATTCAGCCATAGTGAGGGGTTTGGAAATCGATGTGGTTTCACAAACAGGTCGTGGAAACGTAGGATTGATTGTGGATCTTGCAGGTGAAATCTTGATTAGTTCATATGAAGTGAAGGTTCATACAAGAAGAAGAAGATATTAGTGATTATGTTCTATCTTTGTATTTTTACCATGTAAACAACATTCAGCAAATTAATATAACAAGTCTCAATTTCAATTTTGAAATTGAGAGGGAGACGTACCCACACGCGAGGACGACAATGGGGAACTTCCTTACCAAACTGCCTGTGTATCGTTTTCTTTCTCTCTTTCTCTTTACATTTTCTGAAATTTTGTGATTCAATTGGTTTGATGGTTTTTCTATTCAATGATACAATAGTGGTACAAACTCTTTTAAAAAACCATCATTATTGTTGATCATCGAACAAGCATACGCCAACTGTTCGACAAAATTGCTTGCAAGTTTTCATTCATTGGAAATAGCGTTCTTGTGATAAGCGCATTAAAACATACATTTGATTTATGTTAAATTTCATCTATTTCATCTTAATAAAAATTCAGCAAGTTTATCGTAGGTCCGATTTTCTAGTAGTCGGTTGAAAGTAGATAGAAGTCGATTCAGGATCGTGTTTTTCTAATGTTTTTACTAAACTTTGATAAAACATTTTAAATCCTTGAAAAATAATGAGGTGATATATTCACCCCCCCCCCCTCTCGATACTTTCCACACCGTCTAACAAGTGGTATCAGAGCACTGGTACGCTGGTGCTTTGTGTTTACTAGTAACACTATGGATTTTGAACCAAAAGGGGCGTATAATAGAACTCATGTTTTCAATGGTGAAAATGATGGCTACTGGAGAGACTGCATGCGAGTACACATAAAATCCATTGACACGAATGTATGGACTGCCATTCAAAATGGTCCTTTTCAAATTACCATGAGGAATGATGCAGGTGCTATGGTACCTAAACCTGGGGATCAATGGAATGAAATAGATGAAAAGAAGTGGTCGAGCGATTGGAGAGGCCGAAATATGATAATTTCAGCACTTGGTGTTGATGAGTATTATCGGGTGTCTCATTGCACGACTGTTAAAGAAATGTGGGATGCTTTAGAAGTTTCCCATGAAGGAACTACTGAAGTTAAACAGTCCCGCATTAACACACTCAATCAAGAGTTCGAGATCTTTCGCGTGAAACAAGGAGAATCTGTCTCCGACATGCAAAGGAGATCCGTTCATCTCATCAGTCATTTCAATGCACTTGGAAAACTTGTTTCTAATGAAATTGCTACGAAAAAAATTCCGAGATGTCTTAGTAAGGAATGGAAACCTAAAGTAACAACTATCAAGGATGCCAACAACCTCACTACGCTAACAAATACAACTCTGTTTGGCAAGCTGGAAGAACATCAACAAGAACTGGAAAGTCTTGAAAAGCATGAGAAAAAGAGTAAAAAGGAGAAAAATAGAGACAAGGAGGATGACAAGAAGTCAATAGCTCTTATGGCTTCTAGCTCTAAGTCATCACACAAAGAGAAAAATGATAGTGACTCAAGTAGTGACAAAGATTCGGATGATGAAGAAATGGGACTCTTTATTCAAAGATATAATAGGTTTATTCGAAAGAATGGAATCAAGCACTCCAATAAGAATCTCATAAATTTTCGAAAATAGTCCAAAGAACCAAGACAAGAAGAGAATAAGAAGCCTAGTGTTAAAGGACCATGCTTCAATTATGGTAAAGTTGCGCACTACAAATCGGATTGTCCAATGATGAAAAAGGACAAAGGAAAAGCTCCACCAAAGAAGTTCAATAAACAAATAAGAAATTACATTGCATGGGAAAGCGAGAGTGATTCATCAAACGACGATAGCTCAAGTGATAATGATGATACTGCAAACTTATGTCTCATGGAACATACCAAAAATCAGTCCTGCCACAAGAAGAACAACCACAACAAGAAAGTAAGACAAGCCTACTATAAAATTTTTTCTTCTATGTCTTTTTCTGAACTGAAAATAGCTTTTCAAAAACCGCATAACGAAGCTGAAGATGCTTCTAAGAGGTTATCCTTCGAAAAACAAATATTTTCCTTTTTGGAGGGTAAAGTCTATAAAGCTGAAAAAGACTTAGAATATCTAAAAGTTAGTATTGCAGAAAGTTCAAAAGATAAGAATGTTAAAGGATGTATTCCAAGAAGGGAGTGTGAAGTTTGTCACATTTGGCAACAAGAGGTTAGTACTCTTAATTCCAAATTGGAAAAAGAATTACAGCCCAAGGTTACTTTTGTCGTTGATCCCAGGCTTTTTAAGAAAACTTTGAATCCACCATATGAAAAATATTCTTTTGTAGAAAAGATTCCAAAGGATTCAATGAGAAAAAGTAAGAAAATCCATCATCGTGGTTTATGTCATTATTGTTGTCATGTTGGTCACACCATTGAGAACCGCAAGTTTAGGAGATTTCTTGTTCCTAAAGGCATTTACAAATGGAGGCCTAAAGGCAACCATGTTACCACTTACACACAAGGACCAATGAAAATTGGGTACCTACCTCTCTCTTTTGATATTGGAGGATAAGTGTCTTACATCTGTGGATAGAAGATGATTTCTAGACAGCGGGTGCTTAAGGCACATGACAGGTGACATATCGCTTTTCATTGACTTCAAAGTAAAGAAGAAAGGATATGTTACTTATGGAGACAATAACAAAGGAGCAATACTCGGTAAAGGTAGTGTATGTAATCCCTTTACCACTACTATTTTTTATGTCCATTTAGTAGAGGGGCTTTAACATAATTTGTTAAGTATTACTCAATTGTGTGACAAGGGTTATAAAGTTAATTTCAAAAACACTTTCTGCATAATTCAACATACTGAACAAAATGTTATGTTTAAGGGTATTAGAGTAAACAACATTTATATGGTTGATCTTTTTCATGTATCGTTAACCAGCACTAAGTGTCTAGTCACCTTGAATGATGATTATTGGCTTTGGCATAGACGACTAGCACACGTTAACTTTGATTTTCTTAATAAGGTTGTATCTAAGGATCTAGTAGTCGGTCTTCGAAAAATAAAGTTTTCAAAAGATCACCTATGTGATGCGTGCCAAATGGGAAAGCAAACAAGGGTCTCTTTCAAATCTAAAAATGTGATTTCTACTTCACGACTCCTTGAACTTCTCCATATGGACTTCTTTGGACCTTCTAGGACAAAGAGTCTAGGTGGAATTTACTATGGTTTTGTAATTGTTGATGACTATTCTAGATTTAGTTGGACTATATTCCTTCATAGCAAAGATGATACCTTTTCTACTTTTAAGAGTTTTGCAAAACAGTCCCAAAATAGAATGGAATCAAAAATAGTTGCAATTCGAAGAGATCATGGATGTGAATTTCAAAACCATCTCTTTCATAAGTACTTTGACAAGCATGGCATTGAGCATAACTTTTCAACACCTCGAACTCCATAGCAGAATGGGGTTTTGGAGCGCGAAAATCGCGTTTTAAGAGGAGTTGGCAAGAACAATGCTCAATGAGGGTTGAATACCAAAATACTTTTGGGCTGACGCGATTAGCACATCTTGTTATGTTTTAAACAGAATATTAATCCATCCTATTTTGGATAAAACCCCTTGCAAGATTTTAAAAGGAAGAAAGCCAAACTTGTCACACCTTCACATATTCGGTTGCAAATGTTTTGTTTTGAATATTGGAAAGAAAACCTTGGGAAATTCGATGCAAAAGCGGATGAAGGTATCTTTCTTGGATACTCACAATCAAGTAAAGAACATAGAGTGTATAATAAGAGTTTACTTACTGTTGAGGAGTCAGTCCATGTTTCTTTTGATGAGTCCTATCTGAAAGATGTCGGAAAAGGTATTTCTTTTGATGGTGCATGTGTATCTATAGAAGACATACCCAAGGAAATTGTTGAGGAAATTCATCTGTCCAAAACAGTTGACAATGAGGAGGAGGAAGATACTAGTCATGCAAAAGATAAGGAAAAAGGGTCAGCGGTAGTAAATGATCTTCCACCAGCTTGGAAATCCTCAAAAGACCATCCTATTGACAACATATTGGGATATATTTCAAAAGGACTGATGACTCGCTCTAAGATAAGTAATTTTTGTTATCACTTTGCTTTTGTTTCACAAGTAGAGTCTAAAAACGCGAAAGAGGCCTTCATTGATGAATTTTTGCTAATGGCCATGCAAGAAGAGCTTAATCAATTTAAAAGAAATGATGTTTGGGAACTTGTCCCTCGTCCACGAGACCATCATATCATAGGTACTAAGTGGGTTTTTAGAAATAAGCTTGATGAAAACAGAGTGATAGCCCGGAATAAAGCACGTTTAGTGGCACAAGGGTATAACAAGAGGAGGGCATTGACTATGAGGAGACTTATGCTCCAGTTTCTCGCCTTGAGGCTATACGTTTGCATTTTGTGTCGACTCATATGAAATTAAAGGTTTTGGATTAAGTGTGGAAAACAAGTTGTATCGATACATAATGACTTGCATCGACTCATCCTATGTTTTGTAACTAACATGAGTCGAGTCATCTTAGATATGCATCGACTCATACTGTGGTTTTTTACTCTAACATTTTTCTGTTACATATATAAGTCAGTTTTTGCAGTTAAATCAGTCGTGTGTCACAAATATAGTTGGCGTGCATAAAAGTTTCTGAGCATTAGAAACCTGAAAGATACTTCATCTTCATCATCTTGTCAATCACCTTGGTACAATAACATCGAAACATAATCATATTTGTTCAGCGGATCAAGAGATATTAGAGATAATGTTCAGTGGTACGATCGTTGATCTTAGCTGAGTTGAAGATTCAAAAGATGGTTTCGAGGAAAAATTAGAGAGTTTATCCTTCAAGAACGGGTGTGTTCTTGGGGGTTTGTCAGTCACGATTGCACAAGTCAGATTCAGTCGTAGCGAGGGGTTTGGAAATTGGGGTGGTTTCACAAATAGGTTGTGGAAGTGGAGGATTGATTGTGGATCTTGCAGGTGAAATCTTGATTAGCTCATATCAACTGAAGGTTCATACAAGAAGAAGAAGATCTTAGTGATTATGTTCTATCTTTGTATTGTAACCTTGTAAACAACATTCCGCAAATTGATATATCAGGTCTTAATTTCAGTTTTGGAATTGAGAGGGAGACGTACCCACACGCGAGGACTACAATGGGGAACTTCCTTACCAAAATGCCCGTGAATCATTTTTTTTCTCTCTCTTTTTACATTTTCTGCATTTTTATGATTCAATTATTTTGCTAGTTTTTTTGTTCAATGATACAATAATGGTAAAAACTCTTTTACAAAACCATCATTATTGTTGATCATCGAACAAGCATATGCCAATTGTTCGACAAAATTGCTTGCAAGTTTTTGTTCATTGGAAATAGCATTCTTATGATAAATGCATTAAAACGTACATTTGATTTGTGTTAAATTTCATCTATTTCATCTTAATAAAAATCCAGCAAGTTTATCGTATGTCTGGTTTTATAGTAGTCGATTCAAAATAGACGGAAGTCGATTCAGGACCGTGTTTTTCCGCTGTTTTTAATAAAATTTAATAAAAGATTTTGAATCCTTGAAAAATAAGGAGGTGATCTACTCACCCCTCCTCTCGATCACTTGCCACACCGTATAAAAATTATAGATGTCATCCAAAGTAAATGTTGATAGGAGTATCAAAATGAGTATGTGCCTGATTGTATCTGAAAAAGTATACAAAATGAGTCAGTGTTTGACTGTATCTAGAAGACGCGCTGGGGAGTGTCAGAATGAATCTTATGTCTCAATTTTATCAGAATGATATTCTAGAATGAGTCTATGTCTTGACTATATCTATAAGAGGATCAGAATGAGTCTTCGCCCGAATTTATCTAAAAATGTATTGGAATGAGTCTATGCTCGACCATATGCAGAAGTGGATCAGAATGAGTCTTCTCCCGACTGTATCTGAAAAATCTATTGAAATGAGTCTACGCATGACTGTATCCAGAAGTGGGTTAGAATGAGTCTTCACCCAACTCGATCTGAAAAATGTATTTAGAAGATGTGTTGGAATGAGTATCAGAATGAATCTATATCTCGATCGTATTTGAACTATATCTAGAATAGAATCTGGAATGAGTATCAGAATGAATCTATATCTTGATCATATATGAACTGTATATAGAAGAGAATCTAGAAGAGAATCTAGAGTGAATCTTTGACTGATTGTATTTGAAATATGTGTTTATCATAACGAATCATTGTCTGATTGTATCTGGAAGATGATAAACTGTTGACAATATCTATCTGTTAGGCAACTAACCTTAAAAGGAAAAGTTAGTTTTATGCAATTTCATGATGTATGTAGTGCATTGTGTATTGATGCTCTCAAAATAAATGAGAATATTAGATGTGTTTCGTATGCATATGTTATGATATTTTATAAATGATATATGTATGCAATATGTCGTTGGAGCATATCAGTAGCATCTTGTAACAACGTCTAGCTGGGGAAAATAAATCCCTGATTTTTGTTGGGGATGAAGAATGTAATTCTTTAATTTTGTTGAGAACGACTTTACTGGGTATTTCTGCTTTCTGTTTGAGGACACTCCGCTAGGGATCTTCGACTTTATCTTAGGGATAGAAGAATTCCAGGAAAGTCAGTCATTCGTCGTTCTTTTTATTGAAGGATTGGATTCTTATGTACCCTGACTGGGGATAAAAGAGATGGATATTCCTCTGATGTGCTATCTGACCAGGTTTCAGATATAGGTATCAACTCTTCTGGGGAGGACAACATTGAATGATATCTGGCTGGAGAAGGGAATTTTGTCAGGGAATTTGCAGTATTGGAGAAATAGACTCCATTGGGGAATTAAATCCTGTAGGCTGTGTTGAGGAAATAATATCTGATGGGGATTGGAATTTCATAGGTTGTGCCGAGGGAGTTTCCACTGTATGCTGGGGAAAAGATAAAATTTCCTTATCCGCTCAGGGACCTATTGGGGAAGATGATCATGTCAAGCTATCCATCAGAGATATGGAGGTGAACTACTGGAAGATGCCCCAGTTTCTGTCTGAGGGCACATTAGACTTGATGGGGAATATATCTCTTATGGGGATGAGCTTGTGAAGATAGCTCTGTAGAAATAGTTCCATGGAGATTATCCTGTGGGAATTTATGGATAACTTTTGAACATTACCCCAACTCCTATAGTCTTTAGTAAATTCTAATCATGTTTTCATGCACATGTTTTGCAAGTAGTAATCATACTCAAATGCATATGTTCATTTAATGTAATCATTGGACATTTTCGTAAACAAAATAGAGGAAGTAAAAACAATTTTGAATTTTGAAATATATTTCATTTCATTGATTAAGAAAGTTTACCTATAAGCAGGCAGTTTTATACAAGAAGACAAAAATCCTAGTAAGATGAAATCGTCATAAAAATTGAAAAATGGGTACGAAGTAATAAAAAAAGAAAACCAACTATGTGGAAATGATCCCATAGAGTTTCAACTCTTCTATTTCCCCTATGTCTTCAAGTATCATCATTTTCTGTTGGAAGAAGATGGTTGAATTGGTCTGTACCGTTTAAACTTGACGCTAGTGATGAAGTTGACTGTAAGTAGATGGGTGATCCAACGGGACATAGTCGTACACTTTAATCCCTAAATTTTTCCTAGACCACTGTAATACGGTGGGAGAACTGACTTGGTTGTTTTGCGTTTGATCTTAATTGTTGCGGATAGCAAGAGTCGCCACCGATTTTCTTTTATCCAGTAAGGAAAGGGTGAAAAGAACAAGAAAGACCTTTAGAGATGTTTTCTTGAGTTCAGGGGGTATGTTATGAAAAGGGAAGGTGTTATCACCCTTTTCATCCATAGTTATCTACGGGCTCTTAGTTGCTTGCTAGATTACTTGCTTTGTTTGAAAATGTGTTTATGGTGGGTGTAAGTTTGAAAGTATTTTGCAAAATGCCTTTGTTGCGGCGAACTTTGTAATGATTCTCGTCTCTATTAGAATGCGTACAAAGTGTTGGTTTTGAAAAATAGTTCAAAGAGATGTTTATTTTTGAAGGTGTTTTGTGAGTGTATGTGTGGGAAATGGTTTTAGTTCAAGAGAAAGCAACTACAAGCATCCTACCTACTCAAAAGTTCTAATGTTATTTCCTCCTCCTTTAGATGTTGCTATCTTACCTTTGATTGGTAAGAAGCCCCATCGTTGGATGCAAAGGGACGGGCGTGGGTAATCGTATAGTCATAGAAGGAAACCCATCAGACGTTTTAGCAATTTTCGTTAGGGACTAGATCGTTTACCGATGGGAACATCGAGGGACATCGAGGGACTACGATCTTTTATCGAGGGTCTTTGTTAAAATGCCCATATTCGAGGGGCATGACTAATTTCCGAGGCAACAAGTGAGATTACCCTAGAGGTGCATATGTGTGTAGTGTTTTTGATTGCATGCATTTAGTCTTAAATTTGGGTTATCTACTTGTTAATTTTAACTTGCCATACACAACCTAGTTACTAACATTATGAAAGCAATAAAAATTCCGAAAATAAATGTCCTATGCTATTACATATTTTTGGGGGATGGGGTATACAATTTTACAAATGGGGGTTGAAAAGAAATAAAAGTACTAATTACTACAACCATATTGAATACCAAAAAAATGTAAATATATAGAAAAAATAAGGATAAAAATAGTGTAAAAGAGAGAAAGGAAAGAAATCCTGGATCGAAGGATGTGTCTTTCGATTTAGAAATTTTTCCTTCTTTCGATTGGGCCTATAACTAGTGTTGCGTCCTTTGATTCACACTCCCTTTCCTTTCGTCTGGGTCTGCAAATCAGTGTGTATCGAAGCACACCCTTCGATTCACACACCCTCTTTTCTATTTTCTTTCGTTTGGGACATGATAACAGTATGGGTCAAAGCCATGCTAATATGGCCTGTACAGGTTAGTCTCTAACATATATTTGGACAAGAAAACCAGACAAACAAAAGGATTAAAAATAAAAAATTATCAAAACGTTATTTACATTCTTGAAACGAAAGGGTTAAAGTCAGGAAGACTTACGTTGCTTGAAGCCGAAATGTGGGTTTTGGACTTGAGTTGCTGCCCTGGGTGCTCCTGGATTCGAAGGGAAAGAAACAAGTGTTGTGTTTCTTTGACTGGATTCAAAAGCCAAGAAAAGTATAGTGGTATTTGTTTAGTTCTGTATTCGAAGGAAAAGAAACAAGTGTTATGTTTCTTTAGTTCTGGATTCGAAAGTACGGAAATAAAGGTGTGGTCTTTTAATTCTGAGTTTGAGAGTGTGTTAAGTGTTTGATGATTTTTTGCCTTGCTAACAAATCTCTCTCCAACCACCAAAAATCCCCTTTTAGATGTGTTGTGGAACATCTTATTTATAGAAGAATTTGGCTGAGATTTGAGACGGAAAACAAATGAGATTTGAACAAATTGGGTATGCTATTTTTGTAGCCTTTTAAGGTGCAGTTTTTGTATGCCAATTTAGTGCAAATATGGGAGCAGCATGGCAGGACTGCTTTGCAGCAGTTTTGGAGTGTTGTGGCCAGTACAGCAGGTCTGAGCCTTTGGTCAGCAAGCATCTTGAACACTTCACCCTTTCGTTTTGACCATATAGATACAACCTTCGACCAGACTCATCTTCAGACAACAATATTTGTTTCCACCCAACGTGTGTCCTTCGAATGGATCATATGTAATTCTTTGAATGGGCCACCGATATTTGTCTTTTGAATGGGAAACCTAGGTACATCCTTCAAATCCACCAATGCATGTCCTTCAAACGGGACACCCATGTATGTCCTTCAAATCCACTAATGCATGTCCTTCGAATGGGATACCCATGTACATCCTTCAAATCCACCAATGCATGTCCTTCGAATGGGCCACCAATTGTGTGTCATAGTGTAGAAACTATATGTGTTGAATATTTTTTAAAGGTGGAATCAAAGCAAGATGTTTCAAAGGGATCCACTGCCTAGTGAATCGAAACATGCATGAAAGAATCCAACTGCTTTGTGGGTGCAAGCATGAACGAAAGCCATTGCCTTGTGCATTGAAGGCAAGCACAGGGGAAGCCATTTCCTTGTGGGTCAAAAGCAAGCATAGAGGAGGCACTTGTCTTATGGATCAAAAGCAGGCATGAAGGATTTATTGCTTGTGAATCGAAACAAGCATGCAGGAGACTAATGCTTGTGAATCAAAGGATGCATTTAGGAGGCTAATGCTTGTGAATCAAAGGATGCATGTAGGAAGCTATTGCTTGTGAATCAAAGGATGTGTGTAGAAGGACACTACTTGAATGAAGCTTGTGGACCAAAGCTTGCTCGAAGGGGACCAGATGCTCAATCGAAACCTCTGAAACAAGCCTTCTCAAAGGAAGCCAGATGCCTAACCGAAGCTTAAAAATCAAACCTGCTCGAAGGAAGTTAGATGCCTAATCGAAGCTTAAGAATCAAGCCTGCTCGAAGGAAGCTAGATGCCTAATTGAAGCTTATAAATCAAAGCAAACTTGATCTTCTTTGATTTGATGCTTAAGAGCCCAATATGACCCATGGAAACTTGTGCAGTCTTGACCCAGTAGAAATTTTGTGAGAAAAATCTTAAGTAATGAGAGGGAAAATTTTGGGGTACAACAGGTGCCCCTGTTCAATCTTCTTAAACCTGAAGAGTTAGATTGGTGAGTTTGCCATTCGTGACTTGAAGGTGGAAGATGATTGAACACTAGAGTGCCCAAAAATTTGCACTCGACTATGTGTTAGTTGATTGTGTAGGGAATGGGCTTAAAGATGCCATTTGGAGAGATGGTTGAGAGTTGTCGGAGATAGACTTATAGATGCCATCCATAGGTAATGGAGATTCGTCGGATATGGGCTTATAGATGCCATCCAACATAATTGTTGATAGAAATTAGACTAAGTCTAAGCTTGACTTCAACTGGAAAAGAATCAGAATAAATCTTTGGTCGATTTAAACAGAACCAGAAGAAGTGCCTATTGGAAAAGTATCAGAATAAATATTTGGTCGATTTAAACTGAACCAACAGATGTGTGCATTCGTCTTTAATTGGAATAGAATCCGAATAAATCCTTGGTCTATTTAAACTGAACCAGAAAAAGTGTCTACTGGAAAAGTATCAGAATAAATCTTTGGTCGATTTAAACTGAACCAGAATATGTCTGTGTCGTCATTAACTGGAAAAGAATCAGAATAAATCTTTGGTCGATTTAAACTGAACCAGAAAAAGTGTCTACTAGAAAAGTATCAGGATAAATCTTTGGTCGATTTAAACTGAACCAACAAATGTCTGCGTCGTCTTTAATTGTAAAAGAATCAGAATAAATCTTTGGTCGATTTAAACTGAACTAGAAAAAGTGTCTACTGGAAAAGTATCAGAATAAATCTTTGGTCGATTTAAACTGAACAAGCAGATATCTACGTTGTCTTTACCTAGAAAAGAATCAGGATAAATCTTTGGTCAATTTAAACTGAACCAGAAAAAGTGTCTACTAGAAAAGTATCAGAATAAATCTTTGGTCGATTTAAACTGAACCAGCAGATGTCTGTGTTGTCTTTAACTGGAAAAGAATCAGGATAAATCTTTGGTCGATTTAAATTGAACAAAAAAAGTGTCTCTGGGAAAAGTATCAGAATAAATCTTTGGTCGATTTAAACTGAACCAACAGATGTCTAAATGAAGTGTTCATCATGTAGATAGTCACCACATCCTGTTTCGGGAATTGATATTTATCTGAGTTGGGAGAAAGAAAGTAAGATAGTTTCCCCGTCATGTTTCGGGTGTTAATCTTCAATTTTCTTGTTCTTCACAGATAATTGTACTGTCTTGTTTCAGGAATTAATCCGTGGTTGGTTATCCGAATAGTTGTCCGTCTTGTTTTTAGGAATTAATCTGGAACTGTTTGAAAATTGTTGATGATATTCGTCTTGTAATTGATCTTTTCCTGAAAAGGTAAAGGGTTAATTGTATGCAATGTCATGATGTATGAAATGCACTGTGTAATGGAGTTCTCAAAATAAATGAGATTATGTTGTATGCATTTATCATGTATGTAATATGATGTATGAAATGTAAAATGTTTATTGAAGTGTATCTTTGTCTGGAAAGATAAACCTTTGAAAAATGTTGGTGAGCCTTGGGAAGTTAAATCCATGATTTCTTGTTGGAGATGAAGAGTATGTGTATCTTCGAACTTTGTTTAGAATGTTTCCATTGGGGATTCCCATTTTATTGTTTGAGGAGAAATCCACTGAGGAAGGTTGGATTTGTTTTGAGAAATCTTTGTGGAGAGCGCTGATTTCGTTATCTCGCTGGATTCCAGTCTTTGCAGCAACTCACCGGTGATAGTGGTAAACTCTATTGGGTAAGAGGAGCTTTGTTGATGTCTTCACTGGGGATTAGGAGTTGTGGTCCTTCAATTTGTAAAAGTCTGAGAGGCAAACTCAAGCTGGGGAATCGATAGTTTGTTTGGGAAATAAATCTTGTTTGAAGAGAATATTTGACAAACTGCTGGGAAGCTGTTTTCTTTTGGCAGAAACCCTTGAGGATTATTCTTGAGACCAACTCAGCTCGGGAGAGGTTTCCCGGAGACTGAAACTCTGGTTGGGGATTGCATGGATCTAATTTTATGGGGATATCCATGAATTTGGCCTTGAGGGGTTTGTACCCTTATCCGTGAAGATTATTTCGTGGGGATAACCTTATAGGGATGACTATGTGGGGACTTGACTAGGGATCACCCTATGGAAAGGACTTTGGGGGAATTTGTCACTGCCCCTAGTATTAAGTGTTGTAGCACTGCTAGAAAATGTTTGCTTGGCAGTACATAACCCTTTGCTGGAATTCATGTTCAATGCCTCAAGTGATTCAGATATAGACCTGCCCCTGGTTATTCAGCATTTCTTGAGAGATTTCTTTGAATCTTGACTTGACTGTCCCAGACGAGTTAGACAATGACATGTCATACCCCCTTTCTTATGAGAGAGTTTGTAATTGGAAGTGTCTTCCCATTTGAAGTGGTTATGTTTCTTGAGAGGGTTTTTTTGTTCACTGGATATCCGTCATGTTAATTTCTCCTCTGTCAAACAATTAGCCATATGCAAACTGCGATATTTAAACAATGCAAAATTTATGCTTGTCTTGAAGTTTTGAGAATGCAGTTTTGACAAATAAAGAGTTTTGTAAGAAAATGAAATCAAACTCAGGATTTGCAGTAAGCCTTACAGAAGTCAGGATACCTTGTGTAACAGTATGCTTTTAAACTAAACCATGCTTCAATTAGGACTTTTAAAAGGGTTGTAATGTGCCCTGGTTCATGGTTTTAAAAAACAAAGGATAAGGCTCAAAGTGTATTTGTACCCGAACCGTTCTTCATGATGTTCTCCAGTCATAAACTCAGTTAATTATGCATTTTCAATTCCAATTGAGTGTGGAATGACTTTTTGGTGATGGTTTGTGTGATACGGTGGGAGAACTGACTTGAAGGTTTGCGTTTGTGTTTGCAAATGTTGCGGTTAGCAAGAGTCACCATCGGCTTTTCTTTTATCCAAAAGGAAAGGTGAAAAAGCACAGGAAAGACCTTTGAGATTGTTTCTTGAGTTCGGGGGGTAGATTATGAAAAGGGAAGGTATTAGCACCCTTTCCATCCATGGTTTTCCATGGGCTCTTAGTTACTTGCTAGATCACTTGCTTTTGTTTGAAATTATGCTTTGTGTGTGGTTTTTTAAAGTATTTTTTGAAAATGGAACTTCGTAATGGTTCTAGTCTCTATAAGAACGCATACAAAGTGTTTGTTTCGAAAATAGTTCAAAGAGGTGTTTGTGAGAGGTGTTTTTGAAATTGATTTTGCAAAGGTGTCTTTGTGATGATTCTCGTCTCTATAAGAACGCATACAAAGTGTTGTCTTTTGAAAATGTTTCGAATGAGAGTGTTGGTGTAAAAATGTTTTGTTGTGAGCAAGCAAGCAACTAGGAGCGAATCTACCTACTCAAAAGGTCTTAGGTGTTATTTTCCTCCTCCTTTAGATATTGCTATCTTACCATCGATTTGGTAAGAAGCCATATCGTTGGATGTGAAGGGACGGGCGTTGGGACGTTTGTATAGTCATAGAAGGCAACATATGGGACGTTTTATCAATGTCTTTTTAGGGACTAGATCGTTTACCAAAGGCAACATTGAGGGTCATCGAGGGACTACGATCTTTTATCGAGGGTCTTTTCTAAAACGCCCATGCTCGAGGGACATGACTATTTTCCGATAGGCAACAAGTGGAATTAAGCTAAGGGTGTAAGTGTGCAAATGTGTTTTATTTACATGCATTTAGTCTTGATTTAGGGTTTTCTATTTGATTGGTTTTATCTTGCCATACAAACCCTAATTATTAACATGTTATATATAAAGTAATAAAGTTACGAAAAGTAAATATCCTACACTATTACAATCATTTGGGGATGGGGTATGCAATTTACAAATGGGGATTGAAAGAAATTAAAGTCCTAATTATCTATTACAACCATATTGAATAGCCATGAATAAAATATATGAAGCACATAAAAATAATGGAAGGAAAAGAAAACATTTTGGATCATGATGTGTCGACACATACCGTATGATCAAGCTTCTCGAATGCACTTTGTTTTAATGAAGACAAGTCATGATTGATAAAGAAGGCAAAAATTATTCATCAAGCTAAAAGCCTCTTTGGTTGAAGTCTTTGGTTCAAGCCCTTGGCAAATTTCAAGGTATAATGATAATATGTACCTTGAACTTAAGATATAGATGCTCAATGATCAAAAGAAACATTTTTATATGGTCCAACCCTTTATTTAAGTTCCTTCAAAGCAAAAAATAAATTTTTATTTTATTGCAATCAATTTGCATGTTAATGCAATCGATTGCACGCTTCAGTTTTTCAAATCATTGGCTACTGACTTCCGGTGCAATCGATTTGCATGGTTGTGCAATCAATTGCACAGTCAAAAAATTTGGAAATTTGGCTACTGGAACCCTGTGCAATCAATTTGCATGATTGTGAAATCGATTACACACTCAAATTTTTTGGAAATTTGGCTACTGGAACCCCGTGCAATCGATTTGCATGGTCGTGCAATCGATTGCACGCTGTATGATTTTGAAAAATAGCTGCCTTACACCTGCCTGTTCATGATACTATTTCATGGAAAACTTCTCACTCAATCTTGGCAATTGTTCATGATTTTTTTACAAACCTTTTCTCCAAAGGTCACTGCATTTTAGCCTCAAAAATGAACCAAATGATGATGATTGAAATGAAGAGTTTAAAGCCAAGAAAACGTACCTTGAAACTAAAATTTGTGCTTGGAGTTTGAGTTGTTGTATGGGCTGTTGTTGGACTTGGGAAGTGATGATAGTGATGTTACATAAGTTTTTTCTTGTGTTTGAACAACTTCTAAATGATTTATGTGGAGTGTTTAGCTGGTTAGACAGAATTTGCAAGGCATGAGAGGTTCAAAGGTTTAGACTTTAAAACTCAAGAGTGGAAGTTTTGTAGACTGTTGTGGCTTTTGATGGTTAGTTTACAACAAGACTTCTGGTTTTCTTTATCTTTTTTTTCTACCTTGTTCTAACCTTTTTCCAACCTCTTTCTCTTGCAAATGCTTCTTCTATTTATAGGCAAGAGGTTTGTGCATGTGAGCTGACTAAGTTTGCAAGACAGCATGTTATGGTTTGGTTGGGATGTAAGTATAAAACTATGTCAAGTACTCCATGGTCCCAAGATGAAGTACCAAAGTTTCTGGTTTAGAGGGGTTGATTTCCATGTTTTATGGTGGAGTGAAATCAGAAACAAGCAAGGTATGGGCTCAAGACAAACTTTGTACAAAAAGCTTGCTTTTCAAGAATAGCAATGGTGCCTTTATGCCATAAATGGAAAGATCTTTTGGACAATGGCTCAAACACTTGGGTAATAGCTCAAGCTCTTGTGTAAACATTAAATTATGTAGAGATTTGCAAGTCACAAGGCCTGCAAAGTAAGATTATGCAGCATAGCATAATGGTTTTGTTGTGTGTTCTTCAATAGAATGACTTACAAATCAAGGGTGGATGCCCAACTTCATGCCCTTGAATCTCCTAGCTCAAGTATGATAAATTCATGCTCTTGGATGTTTTAGAAAGCTTGAGACACCCTCTATAACTTTCATGTTGGACATTTTGACAAAATCATCTTAGAACTATGTGAAAAAATGCCAAGAAGTTGGGATAAAATCCTGAATAAAATCTGTTGAAAATTAAGTGTTAAATGAAAATGTCATGACTTCATGAATTTATAACTCAAAATCCAAGCACTTCTAGGAGAAGTTGTGTTAAGCAATGTTCTAGATATCATGGAGATCTACAACTTTCATGTTGAAAGTTTCCCTTGAACTGTCTTGCATCTTGGTGAAAGAATGGCATGAAGTGATGGAATTATCATGTATAAAAACACTTAGAAAATCTCTAAGTCTTGGAAATCTTGACTTTTCAAGTTGACTTTTGACTTTATTAACTTCTTGATGATCAAGCTTGATATAATTGAATGTCTTGATGAATTGTGATATTTGAAATTTCATGTTGACCAAAAAGTCAAAGTTTGACTTTCCAGTATGCAATTGACCATTTTACCCTTGTGCCAATTTCAAGCCTAAATTGATGTATCAGTGTTGCAAACTTGACGTCGTAGAATATCTTGTGAGCAAATACTTGACAAATGAGAGGGCAAATTTTGGGGTACAACAGCTGCCCCTGTTCAATCTTCTTAAACCTGAAGAGTTAGATTGGTGAGTTTTGCCATTCGCGACTCGAAGGTGGAAGATGATTGGACACTAGAGTGCCTAGAAATATGCACTCAGTGATGTGATGATAGGAGGAATGGGCTTAAAGATGCCATTTGGAGAGGTGATAGAATCTTGTTGGAGACGGGCTTGTAGATGCAATCCAAGAACGCTTGTTGAATTTTAATTTGTAAGCTGAAAGAATGAGTATCAGAATTGCGTCCATGTCTGGAGTGTATCTGGGCTATATCTGAAAGCTGAATCTGAAAGAGTGTTAGGATGGCATTCGTATCTGGAGCGTATTTGAAACTGTATCTGAAGTTGAGTTAGAATGAGCTGGTCGAGTAGATATTTGTCCTGTTTGGTTTCAGGTATTAATCTTTGACCTGAGAAAGATAGTTTTACTGGCTTATTACAGGTGTTAATCTTCAATCTCTTCATGTAGATAGTTTTCCTGGCTTGCTACAGGTATTAATCTGGAACTTGAAAAGGTTGGTCGACGAGATAGTTGTCCTGTCTGGTTTCAGGTATTAATCTCTGACCTGAGAAAGAAAGATAGTTTTCCTGGCTTGCTACAGGTATTAATCTTCAATCTCTTCATGTAGATAGTTTTCCTGGCTTGTTACAGGTATTAATCTACAATCAGTCGTCCACAAATAGTTTTTCTGGCTTGCTACAGGTATTAATATGGAACTTGAAAAGGTTGGTCGACGAGATAGTTGTCTTGTCTGGTTTCAGGTATTAATCTTTGACCTGAGAAAGATAGTTTTACTGGCTTATTACAGGTGTTAATCTTCAATCTCTTCATGTAGATAGTTTTCCTGGCTTGCTACAGGTATTAATCTAGAACTTGAAAAGGTTGGTTAACGAGATAGTTGTCCTGTCTGGTTTCAGGTATTAATCTCTGACATGAGAAAGAAAGATAGTTTTCCAGGCTTGCTACAGGTATTAATCTTCAATCTCTTCATGTAGATAGTTTTCCTGGCTTGTTACAGGTATTAATCTACAATCAGTAGTCCACAAATAGTTTTTCTGGCTTGCTACATGTACTAATATGGAACTTGAAAAGGTTGGTCTACGAGATAGTTGTCCTGTTTGGTTTCAGGTATTAATCTCTGACCTTAGAAAGAAAGATAGTTTTCCCGGCTTGCTACAGGTATTAATCTTCAATCTCTTCATGTAGATGGTTTTCCTGGCTTGTTACAGGTGTTAATCTGGAACTTTAAAAGGTTGGTCGACGAGATAGTTGTCCTGTCTGGTTTCAGGTATTAATCTCTGACTTGAGAAAGAAATATAGTTTTTCTGGCTTGCTACAGGTATTAATCTTCAATCTCTTCATGTAGATAGTTTTCCTGGCTTGTTACAGGTGTTAATCTGGAACTTGAAAAGGTTGGTCGACGAGATAGTTGTCTTGCCTGGTTTCAGGTATTAATCTCTGACCTGAGAAAGAAAGATAGTTTTCCTGGCTTGCTACAGGTATTAATCTTCAATCTCTTCATGTAGATAGTTTTCCTGGCTTGTTACAGGTATTAATCTACAATCAGTCGTCCACAAATAGTTTTCCTGGCTTGCTACAGGTATTAATCTGGAACTTGAAAAGGTTGGTCAACGAGATAGTTGTCATGTCCGGTTTCAGGTATTAATCTCTGGCCTAAGAAAGAGAGATAGTTTTCCTGGCTTTCTACAGGTATTAATCTTCAATCTCTTCATGTAGATAGTTTTCTTTGGTTGTTACAGGTATTAATCTACAATCAGTCGTCCACAAATAGTTTTCCTGGCTTGCTACAGGTATTAATCTAGAACTTGAAAAGGTTGCTGGTAGCCATCTGTTGACTAACCTTTTTTTTGAAAAAGGTAAAACGTTAGTTGTATGCAATGTCATGATGTATGAAATGCATGATATCATGATGTTCTCAAAAATAAATGAGATTGTGTCGTATGCACTTTATCATGTATGTAAATAAGAGGTATGTGTGATCGGTGGATCTGGAACTGACTGTTTAACGCTAGTTTCGCGAAATGTCGCGGTAAGCAAGAGTCGCCACCGTCTTTTATTTTCTCCAAATGGAAAGGACAAAAGCACAGAAAAATTCCTTAAAGAGATTGCTCTCGGTTCGGGAGGTAGGTTATAGAAAGGGAAGGTGTTAGCACCCTTTCTATCCATGGTTATCTATGGGCTCTTAGATACTTGCTCACTGTGTTTTCAAAAATGGTTTGTTTGCTTTTCAATGTGGGTTTTAAAAAAAGTTTCTTTGAAAATTCCAGTTCGACTCTTGTATCAGTCCTCAAGAGTGTTTGAAAAATTGCTTTCGAAAGCTTTTTGAAAATGTGTTGGTGTGAAAAGTATTTTTTTTAATTGTTTTGAAATTAGAGCAAGTATCTATGAGAACCTACCTACCCTAAGGAATTCGTCTGTGTAAATGTCCTTTAAAGTAGTGCCATCCCACCATTGAGAGGTAGGTAGCACCACCGTTGGAGGTGTTCGGGTCAATTCGAGGTTCGGGACATGGTGATCACCGGAGCAATGGGAAGACACCTTAGAAGCTACCCTCATGCCAGGTTCCCGGATCATGAGGACTTACTAAGACATCCTCTACTCGACGATCACCTTTCGAGGCAAGGCAACAGTGAGGCGTACCCTAGGGGTGGTGTGTGCGATTCGTGTGTCGTTTTCATTTGTATTTATCTTGTCATGTTATTGGTGTTCTACGCTGGTTTTTTATTTTTTGTCCATACATTCTTTCATGCTTTGTTTTAACAGTTAAGAAGTTGCGAGAAAAGTAAATTCTAAGCTATTACAAATGGCGCGGGTCCACATCGCCAAAATTAACCAGGACCCGATTTGACAGAAAAAATAAAGAAAGCAAAAAGAAAAGAATTAAAAGTGCGAGAAGTAATTTACATGGCTTCGGGAGAGGTACATAAGTATTATAATGAAATAAACTAAATACGCGAATTAATGAGAGATTAAGAACGAAACGAGGGCGTTGGACCCTTTTGCAAAAAATTGAATTAACGATGAACTAATTAATTAAAATTAAAAAGAAAGCAAGAATTTGTTTTTTTTGGTATTTTATGTTTTTTAGGACTTAATAGAAAAAATTAATTGCAATTAAACGCTAACCCTAATTCTATTTTATTTTAACTTGTTAAGAAAATATTGAAGTTTTTTAACCTAAAATTAATCTAATTATTATATGCAAATTTAATTATAACAATAAATAAAATAAATATTTAATTATTTGAAAGAAAAATAACAGGATGAAAATTAATTAAACCTAATTCTACTTCTTTTTAGATTTTTTTATTAAAAGTATTAAAATTAAACCCTAATTTATACTAACTTCAATTATATACAATTTGTTTATGAAAACAATTAAAATAAAATATTTATTATATTTTGCTCTTTTTTCTGATTTTTATTGATATTTTATATTTTTTGTGAAAATAAGGAATTAATTAAAGACAATAATCAAAAGAAAATAATAAAAAAATAATAAAAACATAAAGAAAGTGAAAAAAATGCAAACCAAGGGGTTTCAGACCCCAATATGGAGGTATAATCTTTCAGCAATTTGGCCCATTTAAGTAAGGCCTGGTGGACTTTTTTGCTCACGTGCTGGCATGTTGACTCATGCTTAGGGTGTTCATCAATTCTGAGCCTTTGATCTGATCTCCAGGGGCACGTGGATGTTGGATTCTGGAAGGCGTATGGTGAACCACAACGCTGAAGCTGCATATGAACGCAAATTGGGAAAAAACAAATGGAAAGGGTGAAGACCTGGGATCGAACCCAGGTCATTCACTTTACTAACAACTTCATTTGCCACTGAGCCACTACGTATGCATTTAATATATAATAGTTAATAAACATTATAAAAGAAAAGAAAGTCAGTGGCCCCCAACGCGCGAATTTTTGAATCAACCTATCACCGTTTGCCAACACATCATCTTCTTCATGTTCCTGAAATATAAACAACATAAGCAACGGTTTTTACACCGTTGCAGAAAGTGTCTTTACAGAAAATAACGATTAGCACTAGGGCAATCATAAATTAGGCGCGATAGTTCCATTATCTTCGTCCACATGCGTTGAGTTGAATGGTGGTGGTCTTGAGGGATAATTTTTCGCCAGTCAAAAACCCCTAATCTGAAGCTCTGCAAACCCTAAAAATCAATCATGGCATAATCGTGTGTAGCACATAAAAATGCAATTAAATATATTGGTTAGCTTCAGAATCATTCAAGGAATAAGAATCAATGAATAAAATGTTATGAAAATGCATAGATTTCAAAGTACGATTATGAATTTTTCATGAAATATCTTGAATGCTGTATACCGATTCCTTGAGTTTTGATGGTTGTCTTTGATTGGAATATGTTCAGTAATCTCCAAGGAAGCTAATGGAATAGGTTTCGTGCCTTGGAACCACCTATAAGTCAGTTTTCAGAATTGAGTTGCTTTGCAAAATTTTCAAGTTTTTCTTCCAACTTTCTCAGCAGCTGCCTGTGTGTTTGCACTAGGGTTGTATTCAGGCTTTTGTATTGAGTCCATTAGGTCAAGAAAAATCAATCAAATCCATTGCATTCATTGATTTTGAAAATTGATTTTCTAGGATCTTTTTTCAAATATTTTTCATGCAACTTTGTACCAATTAAGATCAATTTACTCCAAATCTTTCCTTATTGACTTATGCACGAAATCTTGAGAATAAAACAAGTACAAAAAGATTTGTTAGGTTAAGTTAAATATTTTTCACATATTTAATTGATTTAAGTGAATTATTATAAATAAAAATTCAAACAAATAAATAAAAAATGAGAAAATACTTCCCTTTGGGCCAAGTGGTCGTGCACATGCCATGGATGATGATTTGTGGAAGAAAAATGGGCCCATTAGCAATTTTAGGTCATTTGGATCAATGTTGACTTTTCAAAATATCCAAACATTTCCCAACTTCTACAAGGCATAACTCGCTCAATTTTTAAGCTTTTCTCATGTTCTTGGACATTTTGGAAAGGTCTTTGAGTCCTCTAACCAATGCCTTTGGTCCCATGTCATTTTGATTTACCAATCTCAAGTTATGGCCTTTTACTTAAAGTCCCTTTTTGTTGACTTTTGAAAATGACCTATAATGTTGAAATTGATAACTTTTTGTGAGAGCATTTCTTGGACTTGAAGTATGAAGATGAGTTGTAGGAAATGTCCTTCTCTTCAAAATGAGCTTTGGATGGAATTTTTCTGATAATCCATGTGAAAGTTATGCCCTGGTCAATTTCAGTTGACTTTTTCAGCTGTCCAAATAAGGAAACTTTTGCATCTTGATGATTTCTGAGCCAAACTTTGAGAATCATGATCAAGCATTGATCAAATGATGTTTGTGGCTTCAAAATGATATGTTGACCAAAAATTTGAACTTTTGACTGTCAAATGACCATTTTGCCCCTACAGTTGACTGTAGTGCAATTAGGGTTTTTGACTGTGCAATTTTGTGCTGAATGCCTTGAAACTTGATATGAGGATGCTTGACCATATTTATAGGCATATGAGACTTGATTTGACCTTTAGAAACTTCATTTTCTTGACCAGAATACAAAACCCTAGTTTTGACTGTATAGGAGGCTCTTGCACTGTGCAACCCCCTGGGGAATTTTGAAGCTTGACTTGGCAATTTCCTGAAGAATATGGGAGGGAAAATTTTGGGGTACAACAGTTGCCCCTGTTCAATCTTCTTAGACCTGAGGATGCAGATTGGCTGACGTGCCTTTCGTAATCCGAGGGTGGAAGATGATTGAACACTAAAGTGCCCAGAAATTTGCGCTCACATAGTAGCAGGGATGGTGGAATGGGCTTATAGATGCCATTTAGAGGTTGCTGGATAGGATGATGGGCTTATAGATGCCATCTGGATGTTGATCGCGTAAGAGATTCCTTAGCGAGAACCTGCATACCTGCGAAAGAAAAATGAGTACCTGGCACGTTGCAGGAGCTGATTTTCAGATGCTTGGTACAGATGTGTCCTGACTGGTTACAGGAGCGGAGTCTGGAGCTCCAAATGGTGATGAATGAACCAGGGATGGTTACTACCTTAGCGTGAACGGTAAGAGAACCTTGGGTGACTTTAACTTCAACTACGCTCGTTGAGAAAATCTTGGTGGGAATTACCATCTTCGCAGTATCGGGAAGAGAACCAAAGGAAATTATAATCTGAAAGGGAATTATCACCTCACTCACCGTCAGAGAGGGAACATAGGAAAAGGAGTTATCACCTCACTCACCGTCGGAGAGGGAACCATCTGAAAAGGAATTATCACCTCACTCACCGTCGGAGAGGGAACCATCTGAAAAGGAATTATCACCTCACTCACCGTCGGAGAGGGAACCATCTGAAAAGGAATTATCACCTCACTCACCGTCGGAGAGGGGACCATCTGAAAAGGAATTATTACCTCACTCACCGTCGGAGAGGGAACCATAAGGAAAGGAATTACCACCTCACTCACCGTCGGAGAGGGAACCATAAGGAAAGGAATTACCACCTCACTCACCGTCGGAGAGGGAACCATAAGGAAAGGAATTACCACCTCACTCACCGTCGGAGAGGGAACCATCTGGAAAGGAATGATCACCTCACTCACCGTCGGAGAGGGAACCATCTGGGATAACTTCTACTGAGTCTTTATCAGAAAAATCTGTTGGGAGTCGATTTTAGCTGGACTAGAGAAGGCCCGGGCCTGGATAAGAAATCTTTGGAGACGATTAACTAAACCGGTATAGGTCTTGAAATATGATTGAGAATTTCAACTGCATCTTTCCTGAAAGGTAGAGGTCAGTCATATGCAATGCATGATATGGATCAAGCAATGATGTTCTCAACATAAATGAGATTTGCATGATATAATGCATCTATGCATGCTACAATGATGTATGTGATGTTTTATGTATGTTTTTTCGTCTTGGAAAGTAAATCCTTGACGGGTGCCGGGAAGTCAGATCCTGGGCTGATGTTGAAGAATAAGCTTTTGCTTCCGCTGGGGATGATAACTGCAAGAATACCGGTAGGAGAAGATGACTCCGTTGAGGAATAGACTTGACGAATGGAAGACTCTGCGGGGAGAAGAGATACTCTAGCGACCATGCTGGGAAGCAATACTCTGTGGGAAGAGGGATGCCTTGCTAAGTGTTGATAATAATTTGCTGGGGATACCCTTGTTGTTGGAAGTGTTGATGGACTTCGCTGGGGTAAGAAGACTTCGTCGAGGACGCTCTTTCCGTGGATTTTGGCTGAGGATAACCCAGTTATATCCTGTTAAGGAAATAACTCTTTGAATAAAGCCGGGAGACGCGTTCGTGCCCTTGCAAGGGTAAGCTTCCAGGATCTACTGGGGATAAGCTTACTGCTTGGGGGTATGAATTCCAACTTTCCTGGGGATCTAAGTTGGACTCTCCTGGGGAAGTTTTTATATGCTGGGGAGAAAGTGATTCCTTTGAATGTTGATACGCCGCAGGGGAACAATCTTTAGACCAAGACTGCCGGGGATGCTTGTTATGGATATACATGCTGCTGGGGAAGTATTGAGATCTACGGGAGGATACTCAATTTCCTTGAGATTTGATAACTCTGCTTGGAGAAGAGTGTACTGTTTTGCTGAATCACTCTCTGGGGAATTAAAGTATCTGGTTATATTCTTTAGCTGAACCTACCTTGGTACCTTGGAGGATAGATCAATTAGATTGCTTGGACAACTCTTTATTGCCCCTGTTTCTAGTGTCACCTGCAATTAATTCCTTTGTTTCGTATGCAAATATTTTTGAGTTAGCAAATTATTGTCAATGCATATATCACAAATTGAACCTTGGACGTTCTTCGCAAAACAAAACAGAAAAAAAAAACACTTGGCATGTTTAACTGAAAATATATTTGTATTGATTTTTGAATGGCCTGTAAATAGGCGTTTTGTGTACAAGAGGCTGGCGTCCTAGTAAGAGGATGCCGCTGAACAAAAGAGTTTATACAAATTTTGTACAAAAGAAAATAAAACAGTTGTGTGAAGTGAATGATCCCACTGGGTTTCAACTCTGCTATTGCCTTTATAACTCCGAGCGTCTCATCACTTGATGACCTTGGTTGAAGGTGAAGCTGACTGATCGATGCCGTCTGAACTTGATGTAGATACCGGATTCTGGATGCAAAGTGATCAATGAGACATAGTATTACGCTTTATCCCTAATTTTTGCCTGGACCGCCCTTTCGGGTTTTCAGTCCACCAGGATACCCATTTTTGCCCAAGCCGCCTTTTCAGGTTTTCGACTTGCCGGGTGTACAGATTTTTCATTTTCATCCCTTCATTTTGCCCGAACCCTTTTGGTTCGACGGGAAGCCCTAATTTTTGCCTAGGCATGTCAGCCTAGCGGGTCCTTTTATGCGTAGTATCTTTTTACTATGTCTGCATTGGCGGGGTGAGGAAGGTCGTCACCATCCATGTTGGTCAATATCATCGCTCCTCCTGAGAACACATGCTTAACCATAAATGGCCCTTCGTACGTAGGGGTCCATTTGCCCCTTGGATCACTCTAGGGAAGGATGATTCTCTTGATTACCAGATCCCCCACTTGATACTCCTGTGGTCTAACCTTTTTGTTAAATGCCCTGATCATCCGTTTCTGATACGTCTGACCATGGCAGATAGCAGCAAGTCTCTTTTCATCAATGAGGTTGAGCTGATCAAGTCGTGTCTGGATCCAATCATCTTCGTTCAGATTTGCATCCTTCATTATCCGGAGAGAGGGTATTTGTACTTCGATCGGTAAGACTGCCTCCATACCATAAACCAGAGAGAAAGGAGTTGCCCCGGTTGACGTCCTAGCTGAGGTACGGTACCCATGTAGAGCGAACGGTAACATCTCGTGCCAATCTTTATAGGTCACTGTCATCTTCTGCACGATCTTCTTGATGTTCTTATTTGCTGCTTCTACAGCCCCATTCATCTTCGGTCAGTAAGGAGAAGAATTGTGGTGCTGTATCTTGAACTGTTCGCAGAGCTCAGCGATCATCTTGTTATTCAGATTGGTACCGTTGTCTGTAATAATTCGTTCTGGGATGCCGTACCGACAGATCAGATTGTGTCGAATGAACCGTGCCACAACAGTCTTGGTTACCGTAGCATAGGATGCTTCTTCAACCCACTTCGTAAAATAATCAATCGCTACCAGGATGAAGCGATGCCCATTAGATGCCGTAGGTTTAATCACGCCGATCATATCTATGCCCCACATTGCAAACGGCCAAGGCGCAGTCAAAACATTCAGGGGAACCGGAGGAACATGTACCTTGTCTGCATAAATCTGGCACTTATGGCATGTCCTGGAATGTTGGTAACAGTCAGCTTCCATTGTGGACCAGTAATATCCTGCCCGTAGGATCTTCTTAGCCATAGTGTGTCCACTGGAGTGTGTACCAAAGGTCCCTTCATGTAGCTCTTCCATGATTCTTTCTGCTTCAGTCTTATCCACACGACGCAGTAAAGTTGAATCATGGTTTCGCTTGTACAAGATGCCGTTGCTAAGGAAGAACTTGGCTGCGAACCTTCTCAGGAATTTCTTATCATTGATGGATGCACCTTCCGGGTACTCCTGAGTTTCCAAATATCTCTTCACCTCATAGTACCAAGGCTTCTCAGTTACTAATTCAGTTTCGAGATCGCAACAGTATGCCGGTTCGTCCAGTTTCCAGATGATGATCCGGGGAGCCTCATTATCCCATTTAACTTTGAACATAGAAGACATTGTAGCTAACGCGTCCGCTAACTGATTCTCTTCTCTTGGAAAGTGCTCAAAGGTTATCTCTGTGAAGTGGGGGATCAGGGTCAACACACATTCTCTGTAAGGAATAAGGTTTGGATGTTTCGTATCCCACTCTCCTTTGATCTGATTGATCACAAGAGCGGAATCTCCGAAGACACTCAGAAACTTAATCCTTAGGTCGATCGCAGCTTGAAGACCCATGATGCACGCCTCATACTCCGCCATGTTGTTGGTACAGTTGAAACATAGTCGGGCAGTGAGTGGAGTATGAGTACCTTGAGGTGATATGATTATAGCGCCGATACCGTTTCCCAAAGCGTTGGAGGCTCCGTCAAAGTGCATAGACCATCGGGATCCTGGTTCAGGTCCTTCATCCGGTCCAGGTACTTCACAATCAGTCACTATCATAATGCTCTCATCCGGAAATTCGAAGTTCATGGACTGATAGTCATCTACGGCCTGATGTGCCAGGTGGTCTACCAATACACTTCCCTTGATGGCTTTTTGGGTTGTGTACTGAATGTCGTATTCTGTCAAGATCATCTGCCATCTTGTAATTCTCCCAGACAGAGCAGGCTTTTCGAATATGTACTTTATAGGATCCATTTTTGAGATCAACAAGGTAGTGTGAGTCAGCATATACTGTCTCAGCCGGCGAGCAGCCCATACCAAAGCGCAGCAAGTTTTCTCAAGCAGTGAGTATCGGGTCTCATAGTCGGTAAACTTTTTGCTAAGGTAATAAATGGCATGCTCTTTTCGGCCAGACTCGTCATGCTGCCCCAGCACACACCCCATTGAGTTGTCAAGCACTGTTAGATATAGTATCAGAGGTCTCCCTTCAACCGGTGGCATAAGGATAGGTGGTTCTTGGAGATACTCTTTGATTCTGTCAAAAGCAGCCTGACATTCATCGTTCCAACGTACTACCTGATCTTTCTTCAACAGCTTGAAGATTGGCTCACAGGTAGCGGTTAGATGTGAGATGAAGCGAGCAATGTAATTCAGGCGTCCTAAAAAGCCTCTGACTTCCTTCTCTGTCTTAGGGACTGGCATCTCTTGAATAGCTTTGACCTTGGCAGGGTCCACTTGAATGCCCTTATCACTGACCACGAAGCCTAGCAACTTTCCAGATCTTACCCCGAAGGTACACTTGTTCGGGTTCAATCTCAGCTTGTACAGTCTCAACCGGTCAAACAACTTCTGCAGATGATCTAGGTGTTCTTCTTCAGTCTGGGACCTAGCGATCATGTCGTCAACATACACTTCTATCTCATGATGGATCATATCATGAAATAAGGCAACCATGGCACGTTGGTAGGTTGCCCCAGCGTTCTTCAACCCGAATGGCATGACCTTGTAGCAGAAGGTGCCCCACTGAGTAACAAATGTAGTCTTCTCCATGTCTTCAGGTGCCATCTTGATCTGATTGTAACCTGAAAAGCCATCCATGAAAGAGAATACCTTGTGCTGCGCTGTATTATCAACAAGGACATCAATGTGAGGTAAAGGGAAGTCATCCTTGGGGCTGGCCCTGTTCAGATCCCTGTAGTCGACACACATTCTGACCTTACCGTCCTTCTTAGGTACCGGCACCACATTAGCAACCCACTGAGGGTAAGAAGTCACTGCAAGGAACCCAGCATCAAACTGTTTCATAACCTCGGCTTTGATCTTCTCAGACATCTCTGGACGCATCCGACGGACCTTTTGCTTAACTGGAGGGCAGTCTTCCTTAGTTGGCAAATGATGGACCACAATATCGGTATCTAACCCGGGCATGTCTTCGTAGGACCAGGCAAAGATCTCCATATAATCATGCAGCATTTGAGTCAACCGTTGCTTCACGCTGAGCTCTAGGTTGGCACCAATATTTACCTCTCTCTTGTCTGCTTCAGTACCCAAGTTTATTGTTTCCACTGGCTCTTCATGGGGTTGAATTGCCTTCTCTTCCTGAAGCAACAGTCTTGCAAGCTCACCAGGCACTTCGCAATCATCTTCACCTTCGTCTTCGGCTAAGTTGATCGGATTTTCGAAATCATAATTGGCAGTAGCAGAGTTGTTATCAGTGAGATCCAGAGTGGATTGAAACCTGTATGAGTGAGTGTGTGTGTAAATACAGCTGTTTTGAAATATATGTAAAGGAAAGAAAGACATAAAAGGAGCACAATATTTGCAATGTGAAAATACGTCCAAGATTTTCATTCATGATATATGAAATGACAATTTATATGCCCTCACAAATGATACCACGGTGCCTCGGGTAAGACACCGGGCCAAAGAGTTTATTATTGTTTATTACAAAATAACAAAACATAAGAAATTTATTACTGCGTCACAAAGGTAACATGGGTATGGTCTTTGGAAATCCAATTGTTCAATCCGCCTTCGGTCGTTGGGTAGATCCAGCTATTGAATTCAGCTTCGTCCACTTCATTGTCTTCCCCAACAGCATTCACTCCTGAACTTGTAATGAATACAGGAGGTCTTCCGATCTTCGCTTTCCTCATAGCCTTCTGACCTTCTGTGGTAAAACCCAGCCCAAATTTATCAGTCTTCTGTGTGAAGTCTGGGAGCCTGCCCCAGTCGGCACATTCACCCTTCTGAACCACAGCCCGGGCATCCTTTAGGGAAGCCATCTTCAAAGGAACACTTTCTTCTGCTGCTGCTGAAATAGGAAACACCTCCTCGAAATGTTGAAAGGGGGTTTCAATAAACTCCCCATCCATCTCAATGTATCTGAAGGAGTTCAAATGGCTTACCATATACTCCTCCTCTCCCTGCACAGTGACGATCTTCCCTCTGACGGGGTACTTCAGCTTCTGGGGCAAGGTAGAGGTCACTGCCCCAGCCTTATGTATCCAAGGTCGGCCCAATAGACAAGAGTAAGATGGACGGATATCCATCACATAAAATGTAGAGTCAAACACCTGAGAGCCCACACGAATCGGAATGTCGACCTCTCCATGAACCATCCTTTTTGACCCGTCAAAGGCTCTGACGATGATATTGCTGGGTTTTAATTCCAGGCCTTCACAATCCAGACGGTCTAAAGCCTTCTTGGGTAGCACATTCAAAGACGAACCAGTATCCACCAACACATGTGCCAAGGTAGTGCCCCGGTATTCGACAGAGACATGCAGAGCATCATTATGGTCTCTTCCCTTCGCCGTCAGGTCAGCATCTGAGAAACCCAAGCCATTGTCTGCTGTCAGATTTGCTACGCAATCAGTGAACTGGACTGCAGATGTCTCATGTGGCACATGGGCCGTCTTGAGGAACGAGATCAAGGCCTTAGCATGGGCCTCGGAGCACAGCAATAAAGAAAGCATGGAGATTTTGGAGGGCGTATGCCCCAGCTGTTCCACAACATTAAAGTAACTCTTCTTTATAATTTTCAGAATCTCCTCCATCTCTTGTTGGGAGGCTTCGGCAGTTATGGGTATAGGTGCCTCCATCTGGGCAGGCTCAACTTCAACTCCTTTGCCCCGAGCATTGGATGACTCGGCAGCAGGAGAAACAATTGGATCAGCAGCAGGAACAGGTACACTTGCAGGGGTTATGAGAAGTTGTCTTTGGGCAGCAGGCGGTGCAATGTCAGGCGAGAAGAGCCTGCCACCGCGGGTAACCTTGGTTGGGCCAGTGATGTCACAGATGCTGGCGCCAGCATTGAACTCTTATTTAATCCCTTTTACATACACATCTGCCCCATAATGCCAAGGGACAGCTTTATCAGATACATAGGGCAGGGGCCCCGGAATGGTGATAATAACAGGTGCAACGGTCATGATTTGGACGGGCTTCTTCGGGAGAGCCGGGATTGGATTATTGAAGATAGTCACCACAGAAACTTCTTCCACCGGAACCAACCGAACAACAGACTTCTTAAACAGAATCTCCTTGCTATCCATTAGGCTTTGGATGCCTAACTTCAGCAAGGGACAACCAGATAGGGACACAGCACAGAACAGGCAACCCTCACTGCAACCCGGAAATAAACCGGCCAGCAGTAGGTTCTTCTTGACAATCTTCAGAGGAGTGGCTAGATCATCCACAGAAACAGCATAAACGTCTTCGTCAACAGCATTTACCCCATGTTGAGGCATAGGAGCAGTAACTACATTCGGCCTCTCAGGCGCTTCGAACTGTATCTCCTTCGCGTCGATAAGGTCTTGCACCTTATTCTTTAACGTCCAACAGTCATCGGTAGAGTGCCCCGGGCTATCTGAATGGTAAGCACAACGAGCATTCGGGTTGTACTTGGGAGATGCAGTATTGGGGAACTTCGGAGCCTCCCTGACAGTCACTAAGTTAGTGGATAGCAACTGTGGCAGGATCTGCGATAGGGTCATGCTTAACCGGGTGAACTCTCTCCGGGGTCTTTCAGCCCTTTGAGGATTGGCCGGCCGAGGAGCGGTAGCAGGCTTAGCAATCATTACCGCACTGACAGATTGGCGGCGCTCAGGTCTCTCTGATTTCCTGGAACCATACACGGCACTAGCCTCCTTCTTGAAGGGTTTCTTCTCAGAACTAGATGATGCACCCTTCGCAATCTTACCAGACTTTAACCCAGCTTCAATTCTTTCCCCAGTCAAATTCAGATCAGTGAATCCTGCAGACGAATTCCCAATGAGATGGTTGAAAAATGGCCCAGATAGGGTCCCCAAGAACATATCTACCAACTCCCGATCAGTTAATGGTGGCTGCACCCTGCCAGCCAGGTCTCTCCACTTCTGAGCGTACTCCTTAAAACCTTCGCTTGCACCTAACGACATACCCTGGAGCTGGGTACGTGTAGGGGCAAGGTCGGCATTATATTGATACTGCTTGTAGAAAGCAGTAGCCAACTCCTCCCAGTTACGAACCTTGGTCCCATCCAGCTGATAGAACCATTCGAGATGAGTCCCTGAAAGACTCTCCTGGAAGAAGTGGATCCACAAATTCTTATCCGCAGAGTACGGTTGAATTTTCCGAACATAGGACCTTAGATGCAGCTTGGGACAAGACGCCCCGTCATATTTAGAGAAGGAGGGTGCTTTGAACTTGTGAGGGATAATCACACCAGTTGACAAACCCAGATCTCCGAAATCCAGCCCAGGTACCTGTTGTACCTCCATAGCCTTCAACCTGTCCTCTAGTTGCTTGTATCTGTCTTCTGCAGGAGGGTACTGCTCTTCATCAAAATCAGTCTCGTTGTCGGAGACTACCGGACTAGGAACCCTTGCTTCTGCCTGAGGACTACTCTTGCCAACAGAAGAACCAGCCTCTTCCTGCTGCAGAGCATTACCAAACCTTCGGCCTGAGTTGAACAGAACAGTTCTTCTCTTCTTCTTCTTCTCCTTCTTCAGGAGCATAGCCTTCAGTTCTTCTTGGCCCTGAGCCAAACCCTTGATTAATTCCTGGAATTGTGCATTCTGCACCTGAAGAGCCTTGATTGATGTCTCAGTTGATGCAGAGTCAGGATTCATGATGCTGAAATAAACAGCGAAGAACTGTAAGCAACCTGAAAAGGGAAAAACCTGCTATGCACATGATGAATGAGATGTGTTTATGCAATGCATTCAAGGGTTCGAAAGTTCAAATTTGTTGTAGACAAAAAAAGAACACACGTTATTATTAAGGAAATAACTGTTTAGTACATCAAAGCCTCATGGGCAAAAATAATACAAAAATCAAATCAATCCCAAAATATGCTGCACATCCTCTTTGGAGCTATGTAAGTGTTGAGATTCCTCTCCTCATGCAACAGGCGGGTGAGCTCCAAGACCTTCTTTTCACTGGCATGTAGACTAGTCTCAAGAGAATTCCTTTCCTCCTTAAGCTGGATCCAGCTCTTCTGCATCTCTTCCCAGGATGTGGGCATATCAGGGTGCTGAATAGTGTAGGATACTTCCCCTTCCAAGACAGGCTCTTTAGTCATTGGGAGCATATGAGGATAGGGCATCACTAACTTCTGGGAGCGGGCTCGTACCCACTTGAGATAAGGTTCCAACGGGATGGAGTTCCTGTGCCCCAGTGTCTTACTGTCTATCCTACTTGGCATCCTCCAAGCTCTGATAAATCTCTGGCGAAGTCCTTGAGTATCGTTGTCGAAATCAAAAACTATGTCAGGAATTAACATGTCATGAGGACCATCCCTCCGAGCATAACCAAACTGTCTCCAAGCCAGGCATGGGCTATAAGTTATACCTCCTCTGATTCCAATTAAAGGAACATTAGGGTACTCCCCGCAACGATCAATGATAGTGACATCTTCTCTGGACCTAGGGCACCAATGTATATCTGCATGTGTAAGAGTCATCAACCGCTGTGACCATCTCAAACCCCGCTCATTCTTCAAGACTGATTGTGGAAGGTGCGAAATAAACCACCTTCCTAGGAGAGGAGTGCAACACATAAGGACACCTCTTTTTCTCATGGTTCGAGTGTAACATGAGTGAAGGATGTCCCCCAGCAACGTAGGTATAGGATTCCTGGACATAAAGATCTGGACAGCACTGATATCAATAAGCTGATCTGGGTTAGGGAACAACACCAAACCATAGACAAGGAGGGCCACAACCTCTTCAAAAGCTTGCAAGTCAAGGGAGTTCCAACATTCAAGGGCCTTTTCAAACAGAAACCTGGCTAAGAACCCTTTGATGCCACTTCTAACTTCCCAATGTCCCTTGAGGTCAGATGACTGCAGATGCAAGGCTTTAGCAATCTCTTCAAGCTTAGGTTCCTTTTCTGTACCGTTGAAGGGTAGCTGATCAAGGATATGGATCTTCAGGAGTCGGGAGAACTCCTCCAATGTAGGTACCAACTGATAGTCCAAGAAGGTGAAACAGTGATGCAGAGGGTCAAAGAACTGGAACAGGACCTTTATCATATCTTCCTCAATGTTGGTGTTGACCAAGCTGATGAGACTTCCATGTCTTTCACTGAATGAAGAGTTCTCGGGAATCCTGGATATAAGTTCCTTAAGCTGAGGAGGGATCCTTACAAGACTGATTTGAATTGTCTTTCTACGAACAGTTTCCATGTCCTACAAAACAAGAACAAAGATGAAAATTTGAACCCCTGAAATGGTTAGTCAATGCATATGATGTTGGATGATGTCATGATGCTATGATTAAACACACCACAGATATTTACAAAGACAAACATGTAAGGCACACAAGGCACACAAGACAATCCCTTAAGGTTTAAGGCCAGCATGGGGTCTGGGTAGTACCCTCTTGAAGTTGGTGGGTTCAACCTGTCCTAATCAAAGTAACTGGGTTCTAAGGGTCCCAATATCACGGGATTGCTTTCATTGTTCATCGTTTCGATTTAGCCACTGAACTGGCGACCGAAATATTCTAGGAAAGCAACCCTCAATTGAGTGTAGTATCGAGTATCAACCAACCTCGGACTGCACCAAAGTCAGTTATCTCACTACCCTAAAGAGGCCAAGATAGTTCAATTAAGGTTCCTAAGGTCTGTTGATGCTTCACGACACCACGCGAAGGCCCCGTACTCTCCTTGACTGAACTCAAGGGTTACCGGTACACACCAAAGTGCCACATCAACGTAGCAGACTGTTTCAACCATGTCGGTATACCCCGCACAGTTCCCTCACAGCCTTGTTGCTACTTTCTAAGAAGGTATCCCCCAGATCCGGGTTAGGATCTATAGAACTCCCAAGCAACCCACAATAATAAAGCAAGCAAGGAAAGCAATTGAAAACACAATGATCCTAGTCCTAAGGTACACCTCACTTTAAGATTAGTCCCCAGCAGAGTCGCCAGTTCTGTGATCGGTGGATCTGGAACTGAATGTTTAACGCTGGTTTCGCGAAATGTCGCGGTAAGCAAGAGTCGCCACCGTCTTTTATTTTCTCCAAATGGAAAGGACAAAAGCACAGAAAAATTCCTTAAAGAGATTGCTCTCGGTTCGGGAGGTAGGTTATAGAAAGGGAAGGTGTTAGCACCCTTTCTATCCATGGTTATCCATGGGCTCTTAGATACTTGCTCACTGTGTTTTCAAAAATGGTTTGTTTGCTTTTCAATGTGGGTTTTAAAAAAAGTTTCTTTGAAAATTCCAGTTCGACTCTTGTATCAGTCCTCAAGAGTGTTTGAAAAATTGCTTTCGAAAGCTTTTTGAAAATGTGTTGGTGTGAAAAGTATTTTTTTGATTGTTTTGAAATTAGAGCAAGTATCTATGAGAACCTACCTACCCTAAGGAATTCGTCTGCGTAAATGTCCTTTAAAGTAGTGCCATCCCACCATTGAGAGGTAGGTAGCACCACCGTTGGAGGTGTTCGGGTCAATTCGAGGTTCGGGACATGGTGATCACCGGAGCAATGGGAAGACACCTTAGAAGCTACCCTCATGCCAGGTTCCCGGATCATGAGGACTTACTAAGACATCCTCTACTCGACGATCACCTTTCGAGGCAAGGCAACAGTGAGGCGTACCCTAGGGGTGGTGTGTGCGATTCGTGTGTCGTTTTCATTTGTATTTATCTTGTCATGTTATTGGTGTTCTACGCTGGTTTTTTATTTTTTGTCCATACATTCTTTCATGCTTTGTTTTAACAGTTAAGAAGTTGCGAGAAAAGTAAATTCTAAGCTATTACAAATGGCGCGGGTCCACATCGCCAAAATTAACCAGGACCCGATTTGACAGAAAAAATGAAGAAAGCAAAAAGAAAAGAATTAAAAGTGCGAGAAGTAATTTACATGGCTTCGGGAGAGGTACATAAGTATTATAATGAAATAAACTAAATACGCGAATTAATGAGAGATTAAGAACGAAACGAGGGCGTTGGACCCTTTTGCAAAAAATTGAATTAACGATGAACTAATTAATTAAAATTAAAAAGAAAGAAAGAATTTGTTTTTTTTTGGTATTTTATGTTTTTTAGGACTTAATAGAAAAAATTAATTGCAATTAAACGCTAACCCTAATTCTATTTTATTTTAACTTGTTAAGAAAATATTGAAGTTTTTTAACCTAAAATTAATCTAATTATTATATGCAAATTTAATTATAACAATAAATAAAATAAATATTTAATTATTTGAAAGAAAAATAACAGGATGAAAATTAATTAAACCTAATTCTACTTCTTTTTAGATTTTTTATTAAAAGTATTAAAATTAAACCCTAATTTATACTAACTTCAATTATATACAATTTGTTTATGAAAACAATTAAAATAAAATATTTATTATATTTTGCTCTTTTTTCTGATTTTTATTGATATTTTATCTTTTTTGTGAAAATAAGGAATTAATTAAAGACAATAATCAAAAGAAAATAATAAAAAAAAAATAAAAACATAAAGAAAGTGAAAAAAATGCAAACCAAGGGGTTTCAGACCCCAATATGGAGGTATAATCTTTCAGCAATTTGGCCCATTTAAGCAAGGCTTGGTGGACTTTTTTGCTCACGTGCTGGCATGTTGACTCAAGCTTAGGGTGTTCATCAATTCTGAGCCTTTGATCTGATCTCCAGGGGCACGTGGATGTTGGATTCTGGAAGGCGTATGGTGAACCACAACGCTGAAGCTGCATATGAACGCAAATTGGGAAAAAACAAATGGAAAGGGTGAAGACCTGGGATCGAACCCAGGTCATTCACTTTACTAACAACTTCATTTGCCACTGAGCCACTACGTATGCGTTTAATATATAATAGTTAATAAACATTATAAAAGAAAAGAAAGTCAGTGGCCCCCAACGCGCGAATTTTTGAATCAACCTATCACCGTTTGCCAACACATCATCTTCTTCATGTTCCTGAAATATAAACAACATAAGCAACGGTTTTTACACCGTTGCAGAAAGTGTCTTTACAGAAAATAACGATTAGCACTAGGGCAATCATAAATTAGGCGCGATAGTTCCATTATCTTTGTCCACATGCGCTGAGTTGAATGGTGGTGGTCTTGAGGGCTAATTTTTCCCCAGTCAAAAACCCCTAATCTGAAGCTATGCAAACCCTAAAAATCAATCATGGCATAATCGTGTGTAGCACATAAAAATGCAATTAAATATATTGGTTAGCTTCAGAATCATTCAAGGAATAAGAAATAATGAATAAAATGTTATGAAAATGCATAGATTTCAAAGTACGATTATGAATTTTTCATGAAATATCTTGAATGCTGTATACCGATTCCTTGAGTTTTGATGGTTGTCTTTGATTGGAATATGTTCAGTAATCTCCAAGGAAGCTAATGGAATAGGTTTCGTGCCTTGGAACCACCTATAAGTCAGTTTTCAGAATTGAGTTGCTTTGCAAAATTTTCAAGTTTTTCTTCCAACTTTCTCAGCAGCTGCCTGTGTGTTTGCACTAGGGTTGTATTCAGGCTTTTGTATTGAGTCCATTAGGTCAAGAAAAATCAATCAAATCCATTGCATTCATTGATTTTGAAAATTGATTTTCTAGGATCTTTTTTCAAATATTTTTCATGCAACTTTGTACCAATTAAGATCAATTTACTCCAAATCTTTCCTTATTGACTTATGCACGAAATCTTGAGAATAAAACAAGTACAAAAAGATTTGTTAGGTTAAGTTAAATATTTTTCACATATTTAATTGATTTAAGTGAATTATTATAAATAAAAATTCAAACAAATAAATAAAAAATGAGAAAATACTTCCCTTTGGGCCAAGTGGTCGTGCACATGCCATGGATGATGATTTGTGGAAGAAAAATGGGCCCATTAGCAATTTTAGGTCATTTGGATCAATGTTGACTTTTCAAAATATCCAAAAATTTCCCAACTTCTACAAGGCATAACTTGCTCAATTTTTAATCTTTTCTCATGTTCTTGGACATTTTGGAAAGCGCTTTGAGTCCTCTAACCAATGCCTTTGGTCCCATGTCATTTTGATTTACCAATATCAAGTTATGGCCTTTGACTTAAAGTCCCTTTTTGTTGACTTTTGAAAATGACCTATAATGTTGAAATTGATAACTTTTTGTGAGAGCATTTCTTGGACTTGAAGTATGAAGATGAGTTGTAGGAAATGTCCTTCTCTTCAAAATGAGCTTTGGATGGAATTTTTCTGATAATCCATGTGAAAGTTATGCCCTGGTCAATTTCAGTTGACTTTTTCAGCTGTCCAAATAAGGAAACTTTTGCATCTTGATGATTTCTGAGCCAAACTTTGAGAATCATGATCAAGCATTGATCAAATGATGTTTGTGGCTTCAAAATGATATGTTGACCAAAAATTTGAACTTTTGACTGTCAAATGACCATTTTGCCCCTACAGTTGACTGTAGTGCAATTAGGGTTTTTGACTGTGCAATTTTGTGCTGAATGCCTTGAAACTTGATATGAGGATGCTTGACCATATTTATAGGCATATGAGACTTGATTGGACCTTTAGAAACTTCATTTTCTTGACCAGAATACAAAACCCTAGTTTTGACTGTATAAGAGGCTCTTGCACTGTGCAACCCTTGGGGAATTTTGAAGCTTGACTTGGCAATTTCCTGAAGAATATGGGAGGGCAAATTTTGGGGTACAACAGTATGAAATGTGAAATGTTTATAAATGTATTTTTGTCTGGGAAAATAAATCCTTGACAAATGTCGGGGAGTTTGTTAAACCCTGGACTGCTGTTGAAGAGTATGTGTGTCTTCAAACTTTGCTTAGAATGTTTCCACCGGGGATTCCTGTTTTGTTGTTTAAGGAGAACTCCGCTGGGAAATATTGAAAACTTTGTGGGGAGTATGTTTATTCCTGCTTGGGGAAAGAGTTCAGGAGTCTCGATTGTCCTTTGCTCTTACTGGGGAATCGAAGTTGAACTGATATCTGGTCGGGTCCAGGTTTCACAGTAACTTGACGGGGATTGTAGAATAGTCTACTGGGGAAGAGGAGTTGTGGTCCTTTGATTTGTAGTAGTCGGAGATGAAAACTCAAGCTGGGGAATCCTGGTGTTGTTGGGGAAATAAACCATGTCGTCGGTCTGTTGGAGAGGTGACTTGCCCCTGGTTACTCCGCAATTCTTGAGAGATTTCTTGAAATCTTGACTAGACTGCCCCAGGTGTGCTTGATAGTGACACGTCATGTCCCTCTGTTGATAGGAGTTTTGTCAATGGAAGTGTCATCCTACTTGAAGTGATTTTATTCACTGAGAGAGATTTCGTTTACTAGATATTCATTATGTGAATTTCTCCGCTGTCAAACAAATAGCCATATGCAAACAATGATATTCAAGTAATGCAAAGTTTATGCTTGTCTTGAAGTTTTTAAAAATGCATTTTTGTAAGTAAAGGAATTTTGTAAGAAAATTCAATCTCTGGATTTAGAGCAAAGCCTTACAGGAGTCAGGAAACCTTTTGTAACAGTATGCTTTCGAACTAACCCATGCTTCAATTAGGAATTTTGAAGGGTTGTAACGTGGCTTGGTTCATAGTTTAAGAAACAAAGGATAAAGGCTCAAAGTGTATTTGTACCCACCCATTTTTCGTGATGTTCTTCAGTCCTAAGCTTAGTTAATTGTGCGTTTGAACTCCAATGACGTTTTGGTGATGGTTCAGACAAGTTTAGTTTATCTGAAGGCAGTCATTTTTTGCAACATTTTTCATGTTGGTCGAGGATCTGTAGTGACCTCTTTTTGATTTATTATCCCTGATTTTGCCTGTCCGTTCTTGGTTTTTTTTAGATTACGGTCAACGGGATGCCCCTGTTTTTTCTTAAGCCTCCTTTGTAGGTTTTGACTTAGTGGGCTTTTCCTTTTGAGAGATAATGACGGCCTATTTGGTAGGGAACCATCACCATCTTTTGATTCCAGCGAAATGTTTTAATGTCATTCGTTGTATTTACGAGATGAGAGTTTGCGATTTGAATGCGCATTTGAATTAACTGAGAGACTACCCTGCCCCAGGTTTCTATTTAAAGGTTTCAATTTGTTAAAAAGAAAACTTCTACTTCTTTGGCTCGAAGGGGTTGACTAGGGATTATCTTCCTTATAACTCCAGTGTTTAGGATTTGAAAGAACGCCTGTACATCATCAGCAAGGTCTATCCAAAAGCATACTGTATGAGGTTATGGCATTGTTTTCGTCATCCTCCCTCTAAAGGCTTGTAACTTTTAGCAAGAGTCGAATGTCATAAAGAGAGTAAAAAGCATAGTTTAAATGTAATGAAAATTGAGTGGATCAAATCAAGACAAACATATGCAATGCATTAATGAAAACAAAGTTTGACATTAATAGATAATTGTTTGAATAACAAAAGAGATTACAACTTGAAAATTCAAATGAACAAAAGCTTTCAATGATTCGTCATAGGAGCAGTGATTATGTTTGGAGTCTTCGGAGGGTCAAACTCAATCTCCTTGGCATCAATCATGTCTTAGACCTTGTTCTTCAGAGCCCAACAGTTCTTTGTGTCATGCCCTGGGCTACCAAAATGATAAGCACACCTTGCATCCGGGTTGTAGTTAGGAGAAGAAGTCTTAGGGTTCGGATGAAGAGCCTTTAACGTAATCTGCTCTGCCTTTAACATGTGTTGTAGCGCTTGATCCAGCTACATGTTGATCTTAGTGTATTGTCTTTTAGGCGCGACCTCCTTACGCTGATGCCCCTGCCTTTGTTGAGCAGGCGTAGGATTACAGATCAATATTGCTTCTACGTGTTGGTCATGACGACTCTTTTGACCATACATAGCATTGGGCTCTTTCTTCCAATTGTAGGGATTTTTCTGAGCATCAGAAGGTGTAGCTTCTTGAATCTTCCCACTTTTGATGCCAGCTTCGACCCTTTTGTCGGTCAGTATTAGCTCGGTGAACCCGGCTGAAGAGCTTCCAATCAAGTGCTTGAAGAAAGGCCCCGTAAAAGTTCCCATGAAGATTTCAATTAGTTCCCTGTCAGTTAAAGGGGGTTGCACCCTACCAGCTAGATCTCTCCACTTTTGGGCGTATCCTTTGAAGCTCTCGTTGGAACCCATGGTCATGTTCTGCAATTGCACACGAGTTGGTGCAAGATCAGCATTGTACTGATATTGCTTGTAGAAAGCAGCAGCTAAATCCTCCCAGGTGTGGATTCGAGAACTCTCCAATTGATAGAACCATTCCAGTTGAGTCCCTGCCATGCTTTCTTGGAAGAAATGGATCCAAAGCTTTGGATCAGTTGTGTATGGTTGAATCTTGCAGACATAAGACTTTAAGCGCATCTTAGGGCAAGAGACTCCATCGTACAGGGAAAAGGTAGGGACTTTGAACTTTGGCGGGATGACCACTCCAGAAACCAAACCCATGTCTCCTAAATCAAATTCGGGTATTTGTTGAATCTCCATAGCACTGAGGTGATCCTCCAACTGTTTGTATTTGTCATCAGCGGAAGGATATTGTTCCTCAGAGTAGTCGGCTTCAACTTCATCAATCTCCAAATTGTGGTCTTCTTCAAGACTATCCCCCGTGTTGGATGGAGTTGAAAGATCTAGAGCTCTCTTGACTGGTCCTCCAGGTCTTCTTCTCAAGTTCAGGATGCCTATTGACTTCTTGGACTTTTTCTTCTTGTCTTTGAGAATGAGAGCTTTCAGGTCCTCTTGCCCCTTAGCCATAGCCAAAAACATTTATTGGAATTGAGCGTTTTGAGCTTGGAGATCTTTCACCGTTTGTTCCATATCCATCTTACTGAAATAAACAGTAGGGCCATAAGGAGACCTGTATGGGATAAACCTGTCATGATATGATGCATGATATGTGGATGCATGTTTTCAAGGATCTCGCAGGGTAAACACAAGAAAAAGTTAGAAGTTAAACTATAATCAACATCTTTGATTAGAGAACTTTGTATCGGTGGATGTTCTTCCATGAGAATCAAGCTCACCATGTCAAGTGGGTCATAGCCCTTGACTCAAGTTTGTTGTACTTGATCTTTGACGGCGTTTGGTCAGAGGAAAATAAATCCCCTTTCCCCTTGCTAGATGTTTGGTTCATCGTAACCTGCATCGAAAGACCCTCGAGATCCTTGAAATGGTTATTTGAAAATGCTATGGTATGATGTTATGATGTTATGTACACGTATGCGAGGTCAGCAAATGTATATACAAATAATCATATTCACACAAAGCAGAGAAGTCCTTAGGTTTAGACCTGCATGGAGTTTGTAGGTAAGTACCCTCTTGAAGTTTAGTTGGCTCAACCTGTCCTAGTCAATAGTAACCGGGTTCTTAGGGATCTAAATATCACTGACCTTTCCCATAAGCTTCGTTCAATAAGCAATTGACTCGCAACCGAACAAAACTCAGGGGTCAAGTCTCAATGAGTGTAGCATCGAGTATCAACCAATTTTAAGCTTTACACCGAAACCGGCTATCTCACTACTTCCTAATGGCCAAGTTGGTCAAGTAAGGTTCTAAGGTGAGTTGATGCTTCACGACACCACGCGGCGGCCCCGTACTCTCCTTGACTGACTCAAGGGTTACCGGTACCAACTAAAGTGCCACATCAACGTAGCTACTGCTTCAACCATGTCGGTATATGCCGCACAGTTCCCTCACAGTCTATTGCTACTTACCTATAAGGTGTCCCCAAATCCGGGTGTAGGATTTAAAACAAAACCAAATAAGGAACCATAATGTAAAGCAAACAAATCAGACAATGTAAGCAAGTAAAGGTGATCTAACCCTAAGGTAACCCCACTTTAAGAATTTCCCCAGCAGATTCGCCAGTTCTGTGATACGGTAGGAGAACTGACTTGAAGGTTTGCGTTTGTGTTCGCAAATGTTGCGGTTAGCAAGAGTCGCCACCGGCTTTTCTTTTATCCAAAAGGAAAGGTGAAAAAGCACAGGAAAGACCTTTGAGATTGTTTCTTGAGTTCGGGGGGTAGATTATGAAAAGGGAAGGTATTAGAACCCTTTCCATCCATGGTTTTCCATGGGCTCTTAGTTACTTGCTATATCACTTGCTTTTGTTTGAAATTGTGCTTTGTGTGTGGTTTTTGAAAGTATTTTTTGAAAATGGAACTTCGTAATGGTTCTCGTCTCTATAAGAACGCATACAAAGTGTTTGTTTTGAAAATAGTTCAAAGAGGTGTTTGTGAGAGGTGTTTTTGAAAGTGATTTTGAAAAGGTGTCTTTGTGATGATTCTCGTCTCTATAAGAACGCATACAAAGTGTTGTCTTTTGAAAATGTTTCAAATGAGAGTGTTGGTGTAAAAATGTTTTGTTGTGAGCAAGCAAGCAACTAGGAGCGAATCTACCTACTCAAAAGGTCTTAGGTGTTCTTTTCCTCCTCCTTTAGATGTTGCTATCTTACCATTGATTTGGTAAAAAGCCCTATCATTGGATGTGAAGGGACGGGCGTTGGGATGTTTGTATAGTCATAAAAGGCAACATATGGGATGTTTTAGCAATGTCTTTTTCGGGACTAGATCGTTTACCGAAGGCAACATCGAGGGTCATCGAGGGACTACGATATTTTATCGAGGGTCTTTGCTAAAACGCCCATGCTCGAGGGACATGACTATTTTCCGATAGGCAACAAGTGGAATTACCCTAAGGGTGTAAGTGTGCAAATGTGTTTTATTTACATGCATTACACTTGATTTAGGGTTTTCTATTTGATTGGTTTTATCTTGCCATACAAACCCTAATTATTAACATGTTATATATAAAGCGATAAATTTGCGGAAAGTAAATATCCTACGTGTTGTACCCCAAAATTTGCCGTCCCATATTCTTCAGGGTTTGTGAAGAATAATCTTCACATGGTTCAAAACTACTCAAGGATTGCACAGTCCAAATACCTCCTAAGCCAGCTGAAATTAGTGTTTTGTTTCTTTCAAGAAGTTTGAGGTTTTAAATAGCTCAATCAAGTCCCATAAGCCTATACATATTCTCAAGCATCTACATGACAAGTTTCAAGACTCACAGTGCCAAATTCCACAGTCAAAAGCCATATTTGATCCACAGACAACTGCAGGGGTAAAATGGTCATTTTATAGTCAAAGGTCAGAATTTTTGGTCAAAATCTTATTTTGAGTACACAATCATCATTTGATAAAGTCTTGATCATGATTCCACAAGCATGGCTCAAAAATCATCAAGATGCCAAAAGTTACTATTTTTGGACAACAAAAAAGTCAACTGTATCTTGACCAAGGCATAACTTTTTCATAGTTCATCAGAAAAATCCCATCCAATGCTAATTTTGAAGGGGATGACATTTCCTACAACTCATCTTCACATTCCAAGTCCAAGAAATGCTCTCACAAGAAGTTAACAATTTCTACATTATAGGTCAATTTCAAAAGTCAACAAAAATGCACTTTAAGTCAAAGGCCATAACTTGATATTGGTAAATCCAAATGACATGGGACCGAAGGCATTGGTTAGAGGACTTCAAGACCTTTCCAAAATGTCCAAGAACATGGTCATATGATCAAACTTGAGCAAGATATGCATTGGAGAAGTTGGGAAATATTTGTGAATTTGCAAAAGTCAACTTTGCTTAAAACACTTTGTTTTTGCTAATGGGACTCAAATTTCTTCTTGAAACTTTATCCAAGGCCTATGCACGACCCATTGAGATTATTTGAATTTATTTTCTTATTTTTTATTAATTAATTGGATTTTTAATTGATTTTAATTCATTTAATTAATTTAAAATGTAGGAAATACAAAGATTTGATTTTTTCAATCTTTTTGTGAAGCAAACAAGCTCAAGATATGCTGGCAATTCGTGTGCAAATCAAAGGGACAAGAATCTCCAAGTTTGGCAAGTTTTTCCAATAAAAAAGATTCAAAAATATATGATTACAAATCAAATATTCAAACCATTATTCAATGGATCTTTGCTCAAGGATTTGACCTAATTCTATTCTACTATAAGTACACAAGCCAACCCTAATGCATTGGACGTGAATTTGCTGCAAGAAAGCCATAACCATATTAAAAAAAAATCAAGAAAACTTGAAAATTGTTTGCTATCTTCCAGGCCAATTCAAGGCGTTTTAGTGATTCAAACGCATTGCTGGAAGTGTCAGGGACGTGTAGAAATCAAAACCACACGCTAAATCTCAAGGAATACAAGGAAACAGAATCACGGTTTGCACATCTTTTCCAGAATTGCAATTCATTATTCATGCGCATTTGACACATTTTGTTGATTGTTTTGTGTTAATAGGAAGTGTACAAAGCTAATGATGTAGTTTAATTGAACTAAAACTCACAGAATCAAAAGTTGCCATTGGCAAAATCTAGGGTTCTTGAGCTTCCAAATTGGGGCTTTATTATATAGGAAAAATTGAGACCCCTAATGCATATGGTTGGAATCGTCAAGGCCAGACGAACACAAAGCTACCATCGTGAAATATTTATATAGCCTGTAGGGCTATTCGCTATTTTTCCTCATGATGTTTTGTGGGGGTTAAAAACCCCTGTTGTTGTACCACAAAATTTGCCCTCCCACTTCTCATTGATTTCTCACCACAAAGCCCTTGGAGATCAAGATCCAGTTAGGGTTTCATCTGCTAAAGACTTCTCCTTGCACTGTGGACCCAAATTAGGGTTTGTGTTTGCACAAAGATGTTTTGACCTAAAATGCCTAAGATGACTTTCTTGCTTCATATTGGACTCCCAAGTTTATCCATACCAAGTTTCAAGCCTTGATTCCAAGTTTTGCCCAGTCAATTAGACAGTTGACTTAAAAATCAGCTGTATTGGGGAAAAAAGTCAACTGTGGCCAATTGACAGTCAGACCTCATGAAAATTGACCCACATCAACATTATGAACTCATATGGACCATTTGATCAAGTTTGGATCACAATTCCATAAGAAATTTGATCAGATCACCAAAAGGGCAAAATGGTCATTTTTAGGGTTTTGACTGCACAAAGGCAATTTTTGACTGTTTGACCTAGCCAATGGCAAACCAAGCTCATATATGGATTCAAGGACCCCATGGAATTATCTTGACATGCTCAACAAACTCAAAAGATCCCAAGTACACAAGATTGACAATTGAATTTCCCAGTCAATTGATCAATTTTGACTGTATACTGAAAAGTCAAACTTTGACTTTTTGGTCAAAATCAAGAGTCAAGATTCATTTTTCATCAAAACATGCCAAATAATGAAACTTGTTCATCAAGAAATCACAAAATGCAAATTAGGGTTAGAAATTAGAATTTTTCATAACTTAGAATTTTTCTAAGTTATGCAAAAACCTAATTTTTTCCCAACTTTGCCCCACTTTCTCACCAAGATCCATTTGGATTCAGAAAAACGTCAAAACATGAAAGTTCTAGATTGTTGCATAATCTACAACATTGATTCACAAAGTTTTCCCATTTGAGGCTTGTATCTCAAGTTACAAATTTTTGAATAAGGGCACTAAACCATTCTTAACTTAGTGAAATTTTAACCTATTTTGACAAGGTTTTCTACCCAACTTCAAGGCCATTTTCCATACACTTCCAATTTGAATTTCAATTTTCATTTTAAAGATGGATTGTAGTACACATTCCAAGCTTTCCAAAATGTCCAAGAACTTCTCAAACAACCTCATGGTTAGGGAGAATCGAATTTTGCAAAATGGGAAAAAGTCACTTTTGTTCTTGGCCATGTACATGTTCATAACACTATGAATTTCAATCTCAGCTTGCATATCTTGATTACAGGTCCTTAAACCATCCAACACTCATAAATTTAATGCATATTCTTTGTGCCAAGGCCATGTTCTTAGTGTTCTAGCATTGCATAAAGGATTTATCCCAAAATAGATAAAGCATTTCTTCCATTTTTGCAAAAGGTAGCTTTATGTCCAATTACAAATCCAAGAAGTACAGTCCATATCTAATTGGCACAAGTTTATATGTTAATCACACTGATCAAGGAGGGATTATGCAGCATAGTATGAGGGCCTGTACAGGCTAGAGGCACAAAGTAACCATTGCTTGCTTAAAGTGTAAGAAACACATCATAACTTCTAACAACTCTCATATCAGCTTGAAAACCCTTAAGTGAACTTGACAAACATACTCAAGACATCTCAACCAAGCTATTGCACGACCCTAACACCTCTCATTCACCCCAAATCCCAGAGTCACCTTCAAACTGCAAAAACAGGGCCAGGCCTGCAGTTTGAGTGCCATCTTCCATTTCCCTCAAGCTCTCTTGCCCAAACCAGTTCACATACATTCCCTAGCATCTATGCAAGCTAACCATGACTTGAAACACGACCTGTAATCCTTCTAACCGCTTCCACCATTTTCAGTTTCTTGTTTTGCAGGTGAAGTGCTCTAGCATGATTCAAAAGCTTTCAAGAGAAAGTAAACATTGGAATAGCATCCCTGGACCTCAAGGAAGCTTTTCCAATCATCACCTTGCACTGAAAGCTTCCTCATTGCCAGATAGAACTTCAGCTGAACATCCAGGAATCAGGAGTTAGAAGTTGAGAAGAAGGGCGCGCGTTTTTTGAACTGGTTCTGTCTGAAGGTTGAAGACAGTGGCTTCTTGGGCTGGGCCTGAGTGTTTTTCTTATTCACACCACTTTTTTGTTTTACACCCCCTGAGCCCATTTCATTCATTTTTTAATATTTTTGACTTTTGCTTTTTTTTTATTGGCTCATTTATTTTTTCTCAGCATATTAAAAATTTAAAAATATTTTTTCTCACCATTTTTTATTTTATTAGGTATTTATTTGATTTTTCTTTTAGTTTGAACATAAATAAATAAATATATATGTTTTGTTTAAAATGTTAAAATATTGGAAATACATTTTTACATACTTTTATCTTATTTTTACTTCCTGAAAATATTTTATAGAAAAAATACTTTTTTTATTTTAATATTAAATATTATTAATTAATACATATAATACATATTTTGTAAATAATATAAATAAATAGATATATATTAATACACTTAGGATATAAATACCAAAAAATGTTCATATTTTATTTTTTAATATTTAATACTAAAAAATACATTTTTAAGCATATTATATTTTTATCTTATTTTTTGTATATAAATAGTAAATATTACAAATATCAAATAACTAATACCATTTTGATTAAAATTAGGGTTTTGCCCTAAAATTGAAAATACTCCAAAATATAATACCTTGTTATTTCTCTTTTTATTTCACATAAATAATATCTTTTTTGCATACATATAAAAATTCCCTTTTTTATATTTTTGCATATTTATTTCAATTTCCATTTAATTATACAATTATTTGTCTTGTAAATATTCAAAGAAAATGATGTAATAGTTAGGTTTATATTTTTGTCTAAACATACCCCATTTGAGACATTGTACCCCCCTCCCCATATTATTGTGTTGTAATAGCGTAGGAGTTTAAATTTCGCACTTTATCGCTTTCTAAATATACTATGCTAGAGTTAGGGTTTGCATGCGAATAAAATGAACAAAAAAAAATAGTTTGACCTAATACAAGACAAAAAAGCATGAAAATGGACAACACATTTCACACTTGCACCCCTAGGGTATTCCACTTTGTTGCCTTCAAATAAATTGGGCCATATTGTATGTTGAACTTCTTTGGGTAAAACAAACAATCAAATGATCATAGTCCCTCAAAATGTTGCCTAAGTGAATGATCAAGTCCCTTTTAAAGAAAAATTGCCCAAAGACATTTAACACTATTGCAATTATGGTCTAAAAACGATGACCCTCGCTTGTCCCTTTCACCTCCTAATACAAGATTGTCCACCAAATGCAATGGTGGAACAAAATTGTCAAAAGGTTTAAAACATAACAAAAATCTTTGAGAAAACTTTAGGGTAGACAACTCTTAAGTACTTGTCAATTTGCCAAGAAAACACTTGCCTATTTTCAAAACCCACTTCACAAACACTTTAAAAACCAACTTTCAAAAAACCTTGAAACATCTTTTCTAAAGACAAAACACCTTTTGTAAAACATTCGAGTAAAGAATTGTTACAAGGGTAGCCTATACAAGGAATCTTTTCAAAACATTTTCAAAAACCACACACCAAGCACCATTTCAAACAATTGAAAACCAAGGCAAGTTGATCTAAGCAAGTACCTAAGAGCCCATGGATAACCATGGATAGAAAGGGTTCTAATACCTTCCCTTTCTATAATCTACTCCCCGAACCCAAGAAAAATCTCAAAGGTTTTTGCTGTGCTTTTTAAACCTTTCCTTAGGATAAAATAAAAAGTCGGTGGCGACTCTTTCTCAACCGAAACATTTGCGAAAACAAACGCAAAACCATAGTCAGTTCTCCCATCGTATCACAGAACTGGCGACTCTGCTGAGGAAATTTTAAAAGTGGAGTAACCTTAGGGCTTAGATCACCCTCTTGCATGACTAATTGTTTGATTTGTTTGCTTTATACTTTGGTTCTATTGTTTGGGTTTGAAATCCTACACCCGGATTCTGGGAAACATTCATAGATTGCAATACGTTGTGGAAACTGTGCGGGGTATACCGACACGGTCGAAGCAATAGCTATATTAGTGCGACATATTTGTGAGTACCGGTAACCCTTGAGTTCAATCAAGGAGAGTACGGGGCCGCTGAGTGATGTCACTAAGCACTAATGACCTAGAACCTTACTTGACCATCTTGGCCTTTTATTAGGGGTAGTGAGATGACCGGCTTTGGTGCAGTCCGAAGTTGGTAGATACTCGATACTACGCTCATTGAGGGTTGTTTTCTTGGAATATTTTGGTCGCTAGTTAAGTGGCTAAACCAAAACAATGAACAATGAAAACAATCCCGTGATATTGAGTTCCTTAGAACCCGGTTACTATTTATAGGACAGGTTTTTAAGCCAACTACACTCAAGAGGGTACTTACCTATGAAACCCCATGCAAGCCTGAAACTAGGGTTTGGTGTGATTTGCTTGTACATATGTTTTGTGCATACATCATAAACATCATGAAGCATCATATGCATTTACTAACCATTTCAAGGGTTTGGATCTTCATCTTTGTTCCTGTTTTGTAGGTCATGGAAATTCCTCGCAGAAATACCATTCAAGTCAACCTTGTGAGAATCTCTCCTCAACTCAAGGAGCTCACCTCAAGAATTCCGGAAAATTCATCCTTCAGTGAAAGACATGGTAGACTGCTCAGCCTAGTCAACACCAACATTGAAGAAGACATGATGAAAGTACTATTCCAGTTCTTTGACCCTCTTCACCACTGTTTCACTTTCCCTGATTATCAGTTGGTACCCACTTTGGAGGAGTTTTCTCAACTTCTGAGAATTCCTATCCTTAATCAACTACCCTTCAACGGTACGGAAAAGGAACCAAAGCCGTAAGATGTTGCTCGAGCATTACATCTACAACCATCTGACATCAAGGGGCATTGGGAAACCAGAAGCGGCGTCAAGGGATTCTTAGCAAAATTCTTGTTTGAGAAGGCACAAGAATGTTGGAATTCATTGGACCTACAAGCCTTTGAAGAAATTGTGGCACTCCTTATCTATGGGTTGGTCTTGTTCCCAAATCCTGACCAATTGGTAGATGTCAACGCCGTCAAAATCTTCTTGTCCAGAAATCCAATACCAACATTGCTTGGGGACATCCTTCACTCATTTTACACACGAACAATGAGAAAGAGGGGTGTTCTCATGTGTTGTACTCCTATCCTTGCAAGGTGGTTTATTTCGCACCTTCCGCAATCTGCCTTGAAGAATGACCAAGGTACAAGGTGGTCCCAACGGTTGATGAATCTTACTCATTCTGATGTGCATTGGTGTTCTCGGTCCAGAGAAAATGTCATCATCGTCGATCGTTGTGGAGAATTTCCTAATGTTCCTTTACTTGGAATTACGGGAGGTATCACCTACAACCCTTGCCTAGCTTTGAGGCAATTTGGATATGCACGGAGGGAAGGCCCTCATGATATGTTGATTCCTAGCCTAGTCTTTGACTTCGACAACGATGCGCAAGGACTTCGCCAAAGATTCATCAGAGCCTGGGGAAAACTCAACAAGGTTGATAGCAAGACTCTGGGACACAAGAACTCCATCCCTCTTGAGCCCTATCTCAAGTGGGTACGATCCCGAGCCCAAAGTCTAATGATGCCTTATCCTCATGTACTCCCAGTGATTAAAGAGCCCGTCAATGAAGGAGAGGTTCCCTACACCATCCTACATCCAGACATGCCTACATCGTGGGAGGAAATGCAGAAAAGTTGGATTCAGCTCAAGGAGGAACGGAATACTTTTGAAGCTAGCTACTACGCCAGTGAAAAGAAGGTTCTAGAGCTCACCCGCCGACTCCACGAGCAAGAGGCCCTCAACACCTACATCGCACCAAAGAGGATGCGCAATGTCTTTTTGCCTTAAGAAGTTTATTTTGTAATATTTTGCCCATGGGGCATTTATGTACTAACAAATTTCTTCTTATTAATATGACGTGCATTCTTCTTTGTCTGAAACAATTTTGAATGTTCTAAATCCTTGAATGCATTGCATACATCAGCATACCATTCATCATGTGCATAAGCAGGTCTCACTCCAGGTTTCCTTATCTGTCTGCTGTTTATTTCAGTAGGATGGATCTCGAGCAAACAGTCAAAGACCTGTAAGCTCAGAATGCACAATTCCAGCAACTCCTGATGACCTTGGCTAAGGGTCAGGAGGATATCAAGACTCAATTGGGGAATAAGGACCCAATAAAGAAGAAGAAAAAGAGGATTGGGGTGGCTACTTTGGGGAGAAGATTTGACGGAGAAGCTCGGAGAGTGCTTGAATTTCCTCCTACTTCTGATGAAGGGACTAGTAAGAGAGATGGAGTTGTGGTGCCTTCCGAGTCTGATGCGGAGGAAGAAGAGGTTGAAGAGGATGAAGATTATTCTGACCAGCAATACCCTCCAGCTGATGATAAATACAAATGGTTAGAAGACAGATTGGCCGCCATGGAATTACAAAGAGTACCAGGTTTGGATTTTGAAGACTTGGGTCTGGTTGCCGGGATTGTGATTCCCCCAAAATTCAAAGTGCCAGTGTTTGTGAGGTATGATGGGCTGTCCTGCCCCAAAATGCATCTTAGGTCCTACGTGAGAAAGATCCAACCCTATACAGCAGATAAAAATCTCTGGATTCATTTCTTTCAAGACAGCCTGTCGGGAGCTCAGTTGGAGTGGTTTTATCAGCTAGAAGGAACCAGTGTCAGAAATTGGGAAGATTTGGCCACCGCTTTTTACAAACAATACCAGTATAATTCTGACCTCGCTCCTACTCGTACCCAACTTCAGGGTATGTCACTAGGAACAAGCGAGGAATTCAAAGAATATGCGCAAAAATGGAGGGATTTGGCTGGCAGGGTGCAGCCTCCTTTAACCGACCGTGAACTTGTTGATATGTTTCTTGGGACCTTATCTGGGCCATTTTTCAATCATCTAATTGGTAACTCTTCCGCGGGGTTTACAGATTTAATCTTAACAGGCGAAAGAATAGAAGCTGGCATCAAGTCAGGAAAGATTCAGAAGGGTGTTGCTGCAAGTGTTGAGAAGAAGCCTTTTAAGAAGGAGACAACTATGGTATATTCTCAGAGAAGAGCAGGGAAGATGGAGCGTCGGCCAACCGTGGGGGCCGTAATGATTCAAAACACTCCGAGTGAGCAGCCTCGCTATAACCAGTCCAGACCAAATCAGCAACGGGTGGAACGGCCACAACGGCAGTTCACCCGTATTAATATGACTCCAGCGCAAGTGCTTCCCCATCTATTGAAGTTGAATCTTGCCACCATCAAGGAGGCACCAAAGAATGTGAATACGTCCTCTCCGCATTATCATGTTAATGCTAAATGCGCCTATCATTCAGACAGTGTTGGACACGACACCAATGATTGTTGGGCACTCAAGCATAAGATCCAAGACCTGATAGAGGCAAAGGAGGTGGAGTTTGACGCTCCGGAAAAGCCTAATGTGATATCTGCACCCATGCCGAAGCACGGCCGAAATGTCAACGCCATTGAAGAAGATTTGTATGTTGCTGATGTCAGTGATCTGACTACTCCACTGCTAACCATTAAGTTGAATTTATTAAGGGCCGGGATCTTCCCGGGATGTAAAGAAGACTGCTATTGTTGTTACTCTCTGCCATTTGATTGTCCGCTACTGAAGAAAGGCATCCAAGGCCTTATGGATAGTCGACAAATTTTGTTTGAAAAAGTTTCTGCTGTTCCAGTTCATACTGAAGATGTCTCAATCATAACCATTCACGCCAATCTTTCCAAGGCTGTCAAAAAGCCTATTAAGATTACACCAGCGGCGAAATCTGTTCCTTTGAAGATAACAATGCCAGGACCTGTTCCCTATGTTTCTGAGAAATCGATACCTTGGAACTATGGCGGTGACGTCTACTACCCTAGTATCAAGCAAATCGAGGTGATTGAAGAAAGTTCGGATGATGAAGAAGCCAGCATTAGTAACATTGCAGGCACTAGCAAAATCACCAGGAGCGGGAGAATATTTTCTCCAAAGATTGCCCCTCCAAGAGCAGTCTTTGGACCCTCATCAGCTAACAAGGTCATCCCTGCACCAATAAAACTCTCTGCTAGAACTCCTCTGATTGAAGACATTGTTTTTCCTAGTACTGTCTCTCCTACCGCTGCTGACAAAGGTAAGGGAATCCAAGATGAGCCCGTCAGGACGAGGGCTCAACCCTTGGTAATTCCGGAAACCTCCAAGAAGGAAATGGACGAGATTTTGAGGATAATCAAAAGAAGTGATTACGATGTGGTGGAACAGTTGGGGCAAACCCCCTCCAAGATCTCCATGCTGGCACTACTACTTTGCTCAGAAGTGCACGCTAAAGCCCTGATAAAATTCCTGAAGGCAGCTCATGTGCCCCAGGAAACCTTTGCGGATCAATTTCAGAGTTGCCTGGCTAGCCTGACTGCAGACAATGGATTAGGTTTTTCTGATGCCGACCTAACTCCTAAAGGTAGAAATCACAATGATGCTTTGCACATTTCGGTCGAGTGTCGAGGAACCACTCTCGCACACGTCTTGGTTGATACTGGTTCGTCGCTGAATGTTTTGCCTAAGAAGGCGTTGGACCGACTAGATTGTGAGGGGTTGGATTTGAAGCCGAGTGATATTGTTGTCAGAGCTTTCGATGGTTTGAAGAGAATGGTCCATGGAGAGGTTGAAATTCCCATCAAGATAGGCACCGAGGTGTTTAAATCCACTTTCTATGTGATGGACATCCGTCCGTCATACTCTTGCTTGCTGGGTAGGCCTTGGATACACCATGCTGGGGCAGTCACCTCCTCCTTACATCAGATGTTGAAGTATCCTGTCAAGGGAAAGATCATTACCGTCCACGGCGAAGAGGAGTACATGATTAGCCACTTGAACTCTTTCCGGTATGTGGAGGTAGAAGGGGAGTTCATTGAGACGCCGTTTCAACATTTCGAAGAAGTCCTTCCTGAAATAGCAGTAGCGAAGTTGACGGCTGAGGCACCGAGGCAGATGGCCAGGATGGCATTTCTGGAAGATGCAAGGGCCGCAATAAAAGAAGGGAAGAATTCAGCATGGGGGCAGTTACCTGACATTCCGCATAAGACTGACAAGTTTGGATTGCGGTTCACAGCCGCTGGCCAGAAAGTTATGCGCCGTGCGAAGATTGAAAGGGCGCCAGTCAAAATTTCTCCCTACGGAATCAACGCCCTGGAAGATGAAGACAAGGAGAGCAACATTGAAGAGGGGATTTATCCAACTGTCAGAGGAGGATTGAGCAATTGGGAGGCTAAGGACTTTGTCCCCGTCACTTTTATTCATCAGTAATTTATCTGTTAAATATTTCTTATTGGGTCTGTAATATTTACTTTCAAACAATCCGTACACTATCTTTTCACCTCCTGCCTTGCCCGGGGCATGTAGGTCCATTTGTAAGGGTTTTGATTATTTTTCATATCCATATGCCATGTTTAATGATTCATTGGACGTTTTTCATTTGATAAACTGCTTATGTTCATTTTCTTTCCTTTTGCATTTTTGTTTAAGGATGGCTATCCCTTACACACACCCACACTCACCAATGCAGGTACCCATCCACTCCGGATTCCATGGGTGACTATTCTGCTATATCTTTCAATAACTCTGAGGATCTGGTCAATCTAGCCGAGTATGAAGATGACGAAGGTTGTGAAGTACCCGGGGAACTAGCCAGACTTCTGCAACAAGAGGAAAGGGCCATCTTACCGCATGAAGAGCCATTGGAAACTGTTAACTTGGGGACCGAGGAAGACCGGAAGGAGGTGCAAGTGGGTGCCAATCTGGAACCAAAAGTCAAGGAGCGCTTGGTACAGTTGTTGAATGAGTATGTTGAGATCTTCGCTTGGTCTTATGAAGACATGCCGGGTTTAGACACAGACATCGTGGTTCACCGTCTCCCCACAAGAGAAGACTGTCCACCAATCAAGCAAAAAGTTCGTCGAATGAGGCCTGACATGTCCGAAAAGATCAAAGCAGAAGTAATGAAACAATTCGATGCTGGTTTTCTGGCTGTTACGTCCTATCCTCAATGGGTCGCTAACATTGTGCCAGTACCTAAGAAAGATGGAAAAGTCAGGATGTGTGTGGACTACCGGGATTTGAATAGGGCCAGCCCTAAAGATGATTTCCCGCTACCTCATATTGACATCTTGATCGACAATACAGCTCAGCATAAAGTGTTTTCCTTCATGGACGGATTCTCGGGCTACAATCAAATCAAAATGGCTCCCGAGGATATGGAGAAAACGACTTTTGTCACACAATGGGGCACTTTCTGTTACAAGGTGATGCCGTTCGGGCTGAAGAACGCAGGGGCAACTTATCAACGCGCCATGGTAGCTTTATTTCATGATATGATACATCATGATATTGAAGTTTACGTAGACGATATGATAGCTCGGTCACAAACAGAGGAAGAGCACCTTGAACATCTAGAAAAGCTGTTTGCCAGGTTGAAAGAATACAAGCTCAGGTTGAATCCAAGTAAATGCACTTTTGGAGTTAGGTCTGGTAAACTCCTGGGATTCATTGTAAGCAACAAAGGCATTGAAGTCGATCCGGCAAAAGTAAAAGCAATACAAGAGATGCCTGCTCCCTGTACTGAAAAGGAGGTTAGAGGATTCTTGGGGCGCTTAAACTATATTGCCAGATTCATCTCACATCTGACTTCTACCTGTGAGCCAATTTTCAAACTCTTGAAAAAAGATTAGGTAGTGGAATGGAACGACGATTGTCAAGCCGCTTTTGATAGAATCAAGGAGTATTTGCTAGAACCTCCTATTCTGATGCCACCCGTCGAAGGAAGACCATTGATCATGTATTTGACCGTCTTGGATAACTCAATGGGGTGTGTTTTGGGCCAGCATGACGAGTCTGGTCGAAAAGAGCATGCTATTTATTACCTTAACAAAAAGTTTACCGACTGTGAGACTCGCTACTCACTGCTCGAGAAAACTTGTTGCGCTTTGGTATGGGCTGCTCGCCGACTAAGACAGTATATGTTGACTCATACTACCTTGTTGATTTCCAAAATGGATCCTATCAAGTATATCTTCGAAAAGCCCGCTTTATCTAGAAGGATAGCTAGATGGCAAATGATCTTGACCGAGTATGACATCCAGTACACCACCCAAAAAGCTATAAAAGGGAGTGTATTAGCTGACCATCTGGCTCATCAGGCTATCGAAGACTATCAACCCATGAGATTTGACTTCCCAGACGAGGACATCATGAATTTGGACAACATTGAAGGTGACGGACCGTATGACGGACCCGAAAAGGGATCCCGATGGACCCTGTACTTTGATGGTGCTTCAAATGCGCTTGGAAACGGTATCGGCGCAGTACTCATTTCTCCGGAAGGTTGTCACACTCCTTTCACGGCCCGACTTTGCTTCAGCTGCACAAACAACATGGCTGAGTATGAAGCTTGCATCTTTGGTCTCAAGGCTGCTATAGACTTGGGGATCAAATCTTTGATCGTATTTGGGGACTCGGCTTTGGTTATCAGTCAAATAAAAGGAGAGTGGGATACCAAGCATCCTAATCTTATCCCATACAAAGAACATGTCCTGACATTGTTGCCTCATTTCGAGCAAATTACCTTCGAGCATTTCCCGCGAGAAGAGAATCAGCTAGCAGATGCTCTGGCCACAATGTCCTCCATGTTTAAACTCAACTGGGATAACGAGGCTCCCCAAATCACCATCGAGCGAATGGATGAACCGACACATTGCCACGAGATTAATACCAAAGAAGTAGTGGAACAACCTTGGTTCCATGAAATCAAAAGGTATCTCGAGACCCGAGATTATCCTGAAGGAGCTTCCGTAAATGACAAGAAGTTCTTAAGGAAATTCGCTGCTAAGTTCTTCCTGAGCAACGACATCCTTTACAAACGAAGCCATGATTGTGTATTACTCCGATGCGTGGATAAAGCTGAAGCAGAGTTGATCATGACTGATATACACAGCGGCACATTTGGCACTCACTTGAGCGGGCATAAAATGGCTAAGAAGATCCTAATGGCAGGCTATTACTGGTCTACTATGGAGGCTGATTGCCATCAACATTCCCGTACTTGCCATAAGTGTCAAGTCTATGCTGACAAAGTTCATATCCCTCTGGTTCCTCTCAACGTCCTGACTGCTCCATGGCCCTTTGCAATGTGGGGGATTGATATGATTGGAGAGATCAAGCCCACGGCTTCCAACGGACATCGCTTCATCCTAGTTGCCATTGACTACTTCACTAAATGGGTCGAAGCAGCTTCCTTCGCCTCTGTTACTAAAAATGTGGTTGCCCGCTTTATCAAGCAAAATCTCATATGTCGGTATGGTGTTCCAGACAGAATCATCACAGACAACGGTACAAATCTGAATAACACAATGATCACTGCATTGTGCAAACAGTTCAAGATTTATCATCACAATTCATCTCCCTATCGGCCGAAGATGAACGGTGTTGTTGAAGCTGCAAACAAAAACATTAAGAAGATCATTCAGAAAATGACAGTCACTTACAAAGACTGGCATGAGATGCTACCGTTTGCTCTGCATGGATACCGTACGACGACACGTACTTCAACTGGGGCAACCCCATTTTCTTTGGTTTATGGCATGGAAGCTGTTTTGCCTATGGAAGTCTAGATTCCTTCTCTAAGGATTATGAAGGATGCAGGTTTGAATGAAGATGATTGGATGCAGACTCGACTTGATCAACTCAATCTGATCGACGAAAAGCGACTTGCTGCTATATGCCATGGTCAGACGTATCAAAAGAGGATGATCAAGGCCTTCAATAAAAAAGTCAAACGTCAAGTGTATCATGTCGTAGATCTAGTAATCAAGCGGATTATCTTGCCGCAAAGTGATCCCAGGGGCAAATGGACTCCTACATATGAAGGACCGTTTGTGATCAAGAGAATATTTTCTGGTGGTGCAATGATTCTGACCACCATGGACGGCGACGATTTGCCGCACCCTGCGAACGCAGACATAGTCAAAAGATACTACGCATAAAATAACCCGACAGGTCGAAAACCCGAAAGGGCGGCTTGGGCAAAAATGGGCATCCCGGTGAACCGAAAAACCGAAAGGGCGGTTCAGGCAAAAATTAGGGATAGAAAAAAAATATGTACACCCGGCAAGTTGAAAACCCGAAAGGGCGGCTTGGGAAAAAAGGGGTTTCCCGGTGGATCGAAAACCCGAAAGGGCGATTCAGGCAAAAGTTAGGGAATTAAAGCGTATGACTATGTCTCGTCGGATCACTTCAAAGACAATCTCTTCATCAACCAGTTCCAGGCTTCTAATCAATCCAGTCATCGGCAAACGAAGCATTGAATGGACAGATATTCAGAGTTGTGAAGGCTATAGCGGAATGGAATCCCATGGAATTATTTCACATAGCCATCTTTATTTTGTATAAATCATTCAATATGTATGACAAAATCCTCTTACTAGGATGATTGTCTCCTTTGTACAAATATACTCATAGAAAAGCAATACAAATACTTTTCCCAGAAATTTGTGTCATTTCCTTTTCTTTTCTCTTGCACTATTTGTTTTATTTTGAGAAACGTCCAATGTTTTGTTAAAAAGGCATATGCATTTGAAACATAATCATTTTCTTATAAGTCGGAAAAAAGGATTACATATAGGTCAAAGGAACAGTTGGATATCTTGATACCCTTCAAAGGAAACCCCCGGGAGATTTGGGATCCATATCCTTGGCAAGTTTTGAAGCTTATCCCCTACGGAGTACGGACGTCTCTCCCGAGTTTTATTCAAAGTTATTCCCCACAAGGGCTTATAACTGGGTTATCCTCAGCTAGCAGTCACGGAAGATCGCACTCGCTAAAATCCTTCCTGTCCTCAGCGGAGTTCATCAAAATTCCCCAGCAGTAACTTATCTTTGCAAATCCCCAGCCAGAGAATCCTCCGGAATTCAATTCCCCTCAGAGTTTAAGTTTCAGTATCCCCAGCGGAGCCAAACTAATGAACCTTCTCCCCACAGAGTTTTAGGAGAATAAATCTTGAGTTCCCCAGTGAAGTCGCCAGAGACACTTCCCACCGAACTGAAGATTCCCAGTCTTGTATCCCCAGCATAAGTCTGCTAGATTGGTGCTCCCCAGTAGAAGTCATCAGGAATTCCCCAGAGGTTTGGTATACAACCCAAGCTCCTTATTTCCCAGTCACAGCCAAGGAATTATTCTTCCCGGCAGCAGTCAGGATGCTTTTATCTTCAGCCATCCAGGATTCATCTATCCCTAGCAAGACAGTTCATCAGCTTACATGCGCATTCATTACATCATAAACATTGATATAACATATATTGCATCATACACTTCATGCAACATAATTTTGTGTTCAGCTGACATTTTGTCCTTTTTCAGGATAAGAATAAAAAGCTATCCTTAACAGTTTCAAATGCAGTTTTACACGGACTCATCATCAAGTAACCCTACACTGGTTCTTATTCAACTCCAAGATTTCTGAAAACAGTTCACAGGTTCTCCAAGTAACGGATGTTAACCTATCACTTGTTCAGATTCTTCTCCAGACTTCGGAAAACAGTTTATGGATTCTTCCCAACAACGGATGTTAATCTATCGACTTGTTCAGATGCAACTTTCTGAAAACAGCTTACGGACGCTTCCCAACAACGGATGTTGCTCTATTGCTTATTCAAACTTCAAGATTTCTGAAAACAGTTCACGGGTTCTCCAAGTAACGGATGTTAACCTATCACTTGTTCAGATTCTTTTCCAGACTTCTGAAAACAGTTTATGGATTCTTCCCAACAACGGATGTTAATCTATCGACTTGTTCAGATGCAACTTTCTGAAAACAGCTTACGGACGCTTCCCAATAACGGATGCTACTCTATTGCTTATTCAAACTTCAAGATTTATGAAAACAGTTCACGGGTTCTCCAAGTAACGGATGTTAACCTATCACTTGTTCAGATTCTTTTCCAGACTTCTGAAAACAGTTTATGGATTCTTCCCAACAACGGATGTTAATCTATCGACTTGTTCAGATGCAACTTTCTGAAGACAGCTTACGGACGCTTCCCAACAACGGATGCTGCTCTATTGCTTATTCAAACTTCAAGATTTCTGAAAACAGTTCACAGGTTCTCCAAGTAACGGATGTTAACCTATCGCTTGTTCAGACTCTTCTCAAACTTCTGAAAACAGTTTACGGATTCCTCCCAACAACGGATGTCAATCTATTGCTTATTCAGACCCCCAGTCCGAAGATGGTCCAAAGCATGGACACCTTCCTGATACTCATTCCAGATGGCATCTTTAAGCCCGTCCCCGACAAGTTTCTGTCATCCCTCCAGATGGCATCTCTAAGCCCATCTCCAAATGGCATGTCTAAGCCCATTCCCGCATCCATTACTTTGACGAGTGCAAATTTAAGGGCACTCTAGTGTCCAATCTTCTTTTACCCTCGAGCCGCGAAAGGCAAACTTGCCAATCTAACTCTTCGGATTCAAGAAGATTGAACAGGGGCAACTGTTTTACCCCAAAATTTGCCCTCCCACTTCTCATTGATTTCTCACCACAAAGCCCTTGGAGATCAAGATCCAGTTAGGGTTTCATCTGCTAAAGACTTCTCCTTGCACTGTGGACCCAAATTAGGGTTTGTGTTTGCACAAAGATGTTTTGACCTAAAATGCCTAAGATGACTTTCTTGCTTCATATTGGACTCCCAAGTTTATCCATACCAAGTTTCAAGCCTTGATTCCAAGTTTTGCCCAGTCAATTGGACAGTTGACCTAAAAATCAGCTGTATTGGGGAAAAAAGTCAATTGTGGCCAATTGACAGTCAGACCTCATGAAAATTGACCCACATCAACATTATGAACTCATATGGACCATTTGATCAAGTTTGGATCACAATTCCATAAGAAATTTGATCAGATCACCAAAAGGGCAAAATGGTCATTTTTAGGGTTTTGACTGCACAAAGGCAATTTTTGACTGTTTGACCTAGCCAATGGCAAACCAAGCTCATATATGGATTCAAGGACCCCATGGAATTATCTTGACATGCTCAACAAACTCAAAAGATCCCAAGTACACAAGATTGACAGTTGAATTTCCCAGTCAATTGATCAATTTTGACTGTATACTGAAAAGTCAAACTTTGACTTTTTGGTCAAAATCAAGAGTCAAGATTCATTTTTCATCAAAACATGCCAAATCATGAAACTTGTTCATCAAGAAATCACAAAATGCAAATTAGGGTTAGAAATTAGAATTTTTCATAACTTAGAATTTTTCTAAGTTATGAAAAAACCTAATTTTTTCCCAACTTTGCCCCACTTTCTCACCAAGATACATTTGGATTCAAACAAAAGTCAAAACATGAAAGTTGTAGATTGTTGCATAATCTACAACTTTTATTCACAAAGTTTTCCCATTTGAGGCTTGTATCTCAAGTTACAAATTTTTGAATAAGGGCACTAAACCATTCTTAACTTAGTGAAATTTTAACCTATTTTGACAAGGTTTTCTACCCAACTTCAAGGCCATTTTCCATACACTTCCAATTGGAATTTCAATTTGAATTTTAAAGATGGATTGTAGTACACATTCCAAGCTTTCCAAAATGTCCAAGAACTTCTCAAACAACCTCATGGTTAGGGAGAATCGAATTTTGCAAAATGGGAAAAAGTCACTTTTGTTCTTGGCCATGTACATGTTCATAACACTATGCATTTCAATCTCAGCTTGCATATCTTGATTACAGGTCCTTAAACCATCCAACACTCATAAATTTAATGCATATTCTTTGTGCCAAGACCATGTTCTTTATGTTCTAGCATTGCATAAAGGATTTATCCCAAAATAGATAAAGCATTTCTTCCATTTTTGCAAAAGGTAGCTTTATGTCCAATTACAAATCCAAGAAGTACAGTCCATATCTAATTGGCATAAGTTTATGTGTTAATCACACTGATCAAGGAGGGATTATGCAGCATAGTATGAGGGCCTGTACAGGCTAGAGGCACAAAGTAACCATTGCTTGCTTAAAGTGTAAGAAACACATCATAACTTCTAACAACTCTCATATCAGCTTGAAAACCCTTAAGTGAACTTGACAAATATACTCAAGACATCTCAACCAAGCTATTGCACGACCCTAACACCTCTCATACACCCCAAATCCCAGAATCACCTTCAAACTGCAAAAACAGGGTCAGGCCTGCAGTTTGAGTGCCATCTTCCATTTCCCTCAAGCTCTCTTGCCCAAACCAGTTCACATACATTCCCTAGCATCTATGCAAGCTAACCATGACTTGAAACACAACCTGTAATCCCTCTAACCGCTTCCACCATTTTCAGTTTCTTGTTTTGCAGGTGAAGTGCTCTAGCACGATTCAAAAGCTTTCAAGACAAAGTAAATATTGGAATAGCATCCCTGGACCTCAAGGAAGCTTTTCCAATCATCACCTTGCACTGAAAGCTTCCTCATTGCCAGATAGAACTTCAGCTGAACAGCCAGGAATCAGGAGTTAGAAGTTGAGAAGAAGGGCGCGCGTTTTTTGAACTGGTTCTGTCTGAAGGTTGAAGACAGTGGCTTCTTGGGCTGGGCCTGAGTGTTTTTCTTATTCACACCACTTTTTTGTTTTACACCCCCTGAGCCCATTTCATTCATTTTTTAATATTTTTGACTTTTGCTTTTTTTTTATTGGCTCATTTATTTTTTCTCAGCATATTAAAAATTTAAAAATATTTTTTCTCACCATTTTTGATTTTATTAGGTATTTATTTGATTTTTCTTTTAGTTTGAACATAAATAAATAAATAAATATGTTTTGTTTAAAATATTAAAATATTGGAAATACATTTTTACATACTTTTATCTTATTTTTACTTCCTGAAAATATTTTATAGAAAAAATACTTTTTTTATTTTAATATTAAATATTATTAATTAATACATATAATACATATTTTGTAAATAATATAAATAAATAGATATATATTAATACACTTAGGATATAAATACCAAAAAATGTACATATTTTATTTTTTAATATTTAATACTAAAAAATACATTTTTAAGCATATTATATTTTTATCTTATTTTTTGTATATAAATAGTAAATATTACAAATATCGAATAACTAATACCATTTTGATTAAAATTAGGGTTTTGCCCTAAAATTGAAAATACTCCAAAATATAATACCTTGTTATTTCTCTTTTTATTTCACATAAATAATATCTTTTTTGCATACATATAAAAATTCCCTTTTTTATATTTTTGCATATTTATTTCAATTTCCATTTAATTATACAATTATTTGTCTTGTAAATATTCAAAGAAAATGATGTAATAGTTAGGTTTAAATTTTTGTCTAAACATACCCCATTTGAGACATTGTACCTCCCTCCCTATATTATTGTGTTGTAATAGCGTAGGAGTTTAAATTTCGCACTTTATCGCTTTCTAAATATACTATGCTAGAGTTAGGGTTTGCATGCGAATAAAATGAACAAAAAAAAATAGTTTGACCTAATACAAGACAAAAAAGCATGAAAATGGACAACACATTTCACACTTGCACCCCTAGGGTATTCCACTTTGTTGCCTTCAAATAAGTTGGGCCATATTGTATGTTGAACTTCTTTGGGTAAAACAAACAATCAAATGATCATAGTCCCTCAAAATGTTGCCTAAGTGAATGATCAAGTCCCTTTTAAAGAAAAATTGCCCAAAGACATTTAACACTATTGCAATTATGGTCTAAAAACGATGACCCTCGCTTGTCCCTTTCACCTCCTAATACAAGATTGTCCACCAAATGCAATGGTGGAACAAAATTGTCAAAAGGTTTAAAACATAACAAAAATCTTTGAGAAAACTTTAGGGTAGACAACTCTTAAGTACTTGTCAATTTGCCAAGAAAACACTTGCCTATTTTCAAAACCCACTTCACAAACACTTTAAAAACCAACTTTCAAAAAACCTTGAAACATCTTTTCTAAAGACAAAACACCTTTTGTAAAACATTCGAGTAAAGAATTGTTACAAGGGTAGCCTATACAAGGCATCTTTTCAAAACATTTTCAAAAACCACACACCAAGCACCATTTCAAACAATTGAAAACCAAGGCAAGTTGATCTAAGCAAGTACCTAAGAGCCCATGGATAACCATGGATAGAAAGGGTGCTAATACCTTCCCTTTCTATAATCTACTCCCCGAACCCAAGAAAAATCTCAAAGGTTTTTGCTGTGCTTTTTAAACCTTTCCTTAGGATAAAATAAAAAGTCGGTGGCGACTCTTGCTCAACCGAAACATTTGCGAAAACAAACGCAAAACCATAGTCAGTTCTCCCACCGTATCACACCCGTTATCTAACATGTATTTTGCAGGTTCAGTGGAGAAGACGATGATGTGTTGATGTATCATTGGTTCGTTTAAAAAACGCGCGTATTTTTTTGTCTTATAGCATAGGCATTAATTCTGATATATTATATTTGCTTATTATCATTATATCAAACGCAGGCAAGTGGTTCAGTGGATGGTGCGCTGGCTGATATCCATTGGGACCTGGGTTCGAATCCCAGGTCCCCCAATATTTGTTTCTATTTTTCATAACGTGATCTTATGCAGGATTCCCAACGTGTTCCACCATGAACCTCCCACCTCAGCATGCCATGTGTCTCTAAGCCCAGATCTGAAGGCCAAGCGTGAGTGACTACCATGCTCCCAGTCAACCATGCCATGGAGGATCTCAAAAAGTCAATGGACTAGGATTGCAAATGGGCCAGAATTACTAACTTCACCTCCTAATGGGCCAGCACCCCCCCTGGTTTATTATTCCTTTTTATTTTATTTTCCCTTTTATTTTCTTTTATTAATTATTGTTATTATTATTTAATTAACTTAACTAATATTTTTTTTCACAATAAAAATTCAGAAAACTAAAAAACTAAAATATTATTATTTATTAATTTCACTTTATTTTCTGTAAATAAATGCTAACAAATTAATTTAGTTTAATTAGGTTTAATTTCGACTTTTTCATAATAAATAAAATAAATTAGAATTAGGGTTTTTTTACTAACTTTTTGACTTTATTTTTATTTTCATTAAAACATAAACAACACAAAAAATACTTTTTTCTCTTAATTAATTAATTAACTAGTCTTAGGTTTAATTTAATTAAATGCAAAAAGGACCAAAAATTCATTCTTTTCTCAAAAAGGGTCAAAACCCTAAGGACTTCTCTGATTTAATTTTATTCGCACATTATTATTTTTTGATCATATTTATGTATTTGCTCCGAGAATGTAATAGATAATTAGGACTTTTATCGCTTTCCTTTATTTTCTCGCATTTACTTTTCAAGGGTTATGTTTTTGGCGATGTAAATACCCGACGCCTTGTAAAGGGCTTCCCGGCGAACCAAAAGGGTTCGGGAAAAATAAGGGATGAAAATGAAAAAATCTGTACACCCGGCAAGTCGAAAACCTGAAAAGGCAGCTTGGGCAAAAATGGGTATCCCGGTGGACTGAAAACCCGAAAGGGCGGTCCAGGCAAAAGTTAGGGATCAAAGCGTACGACTATGTCCCGCCATCTCGTCACTTGCCTACCAGAAGAAGGTTTGTCAATCGGCAGTTATCAAGCTCATCATAGGCCTTCTTCTCCCGCAGAAACTGGGGCAATAAGAATTGTCCGAACTATACAGTCGCTCTGTCCTCCAGGTACAAGGTAGGCTCAGCTGAGGAATATGACCAAGATACCTTCGCTCCCCGCAGAGTAAGACAAGATTCAACAATACTCTCCCCAAGCAGAGTTGGTCTCCCATCAGCCCTAAAAAGGCACAGTATTCCCAGCAAGTCAGCAATACTCTCCCCCGAGCAGAGTTGGTCTACCATCAGTCCTGGAAAAGTTGGGTATCCCCAGAAGATCTTAATATTCTCCAGCAGAGTATACCGATATTCCTGAGCAAGCATCCCCGGCAGTCTTAATATTCCTCGACAGAAATATAAGATTGTTCCCCGACGGAATACAGATACCCCAGTGGAGCCATTCCCCCAGTATAGTCCAAAGTTTCCCCAGGAGAGTTGAACCATCTCCCCAGTAGACTCTGGAGGCTTGTCCCCTGCAGAGTACAAATATCTCTCCCCGACCATGTTCAAAGGTTATCCCCCCACCAGAGCCTAACTGGGTTATCCTCAGCAAATTACAACAGAAAGATCGTCCTCGGAGAAGTTCTTCCTATCCCCAACGGAGTTCATCAAATCCCTCAACAGAGCTTATCAACGGAATCCCTAGTCGAGTTATCGTTAAATTCTCAGCGAAGAATCTCTTTCCCACAGAGTAATTCCCCGCAGAGTAATCTCTTCACCAGGTTTATTCCCCAACGGAGTCATCTTCTCCTACAGGTTTATTCTTGCAATCATCTTCGTTCATCATCCCCAGCGGAAACGAAGAATTCAACATCATTCTCCAGCAGTTATCCGGGATTTATCTTCCCCAGCTAAAACATCACATTTTCATACATCATGATACATGCATATACGCATCATATCATACGATCTCATTTTGAGAATATCATGCATTTCATACATCATGACATTGCATACAAATAACTCTCTACCTTTTCAGGAAGGATCATCATTCCTTCTAGAGATAGTTCAGATGCGACCCAAGCATGGCGACATTCTGATACTTATTCCAGATTTCCTTCAGAGACAGCTTAGAGATGCTCCAACCACGAATGTTATTCTATTGCTTATTCCAGATTTCCTTCTAGAGATAGTTCAGATGTGACCCAAGCATGGCGACATTCCGATACTTATTCCAGATTTCCTTCTAGAGATAGTTTAGATGTGACCCAGATTTGGCGACATTCCGATACTTATTCCAAATTTCCTTCTGGAGATAGTTCAGATGTGACCCAGGCATGGCGATATTCCGATACTTATTCCAGACTCCTTCTAGAGATAGTTCAGATGTGACCCAGATTTGGCGACATTCCGATACTTATTCCAGATTTCCTTTCTAGAGACAGCTTACAGATGCTCCAGACCCGGATGCTATTTGTTGTACCCCAAAATTTGCCCTCCCATATTTCTCAAAACATTTCAAGAAAATTCACAAGTCCAACCCGGCGCGTTATATTCAGGTGTTCTTTCGCCAAGATATCTCTGATAACATATTCTCAAATTCAGGTTCGGCTCAAGAGTCAATTCTTTAAAGAAGGTATCCGAATATGTGAGTTTTCTCGAAGAAATATGGTGAAAAAGGGTGCTGAAAGTGCAGTTTTTACGCGCTAAAAAATTCATAACTTGAAGATCGTGACTCGTTTTGAACCCGTTCCGGTGGCCAAAATTCCGTCTTGACATTATCTACGTTTTCATCTCTCACGGCTGGAAGCCAATTTCGATCAGAAGGTCTTCAAAAATGTGGATTTATCAAGTATTTTCGTGCAGAAAATTTGTGACAGAAGTTTATTTGTGTCATGTTCAAAAAATCACAACTTGGTCGATTTGCATCGTATCGAGCTGGTTCCGGTGCCAAAATTTCACAAATTGAGTTGGCTACATTTTCACAGAAGGTATTGAGTTCAAACGGTATTCAAAAGGCCTTCGTTTTTTGCTCAGAGTGCGTGACACGCTGAAAATCCTGAATGCTGAATACTATTTCATCTGGGCCGAAACTTCGAAAATTCATAACTCGGTCAATTTTTATCGGATTGGACTCATATTTTTACACAAGGTCACTGACTCATAGGTCTACAACTTTGCTTCAAAAGTCGAGACCAAATTATGCACCGATCAATACCAGTTTTTTATTGAAGAACGTGTCAGAGTCGACACTGAAGCCCAAAATAAGTTTGTCTGAGCTGAAACTTCAAAAATTCATAACTAATTCACCGTTTATCCGATTGAGTCGATTTTCAGACAGAAGTTAGTTCTCGATGTCAGCTACATTTTGTTTTCACATTTCAACTTCAAAAAATGCACTTAAGTCCCTGCGATTTAGCCTGGAAAGTGACGAATTCAAGTGAATATTGGAGGCCCAATTGCACATTCAAAGCCCATTTGCTTTACCCTAATTTCCATTATATAATCACCTTCTTTTCACACAAACCAGAGAGAAAAAAAAGAGAGGAGGAAAAGAGAGAAAAAAACCTTGCCACAACACAGTTAGAATATCAAATTCTTTCAAGAATCCTAAAACCTTGAAATCCTTATTACAACTCCCTCTCTCACTACAAACAAGCCATCTCAGTTACAAACCAACATCTTATTACTTCTTCAGTAAGGGTAAGGCTGACTTGATCTCCATGATCCAAAGGGCATAAAAGCATTCATGTCACTACTTTTCCAGTAAGGGTAAGGTTGATTTGATCTCCATGATCAAAAGGGTATAATCATTCATACATGTCATATTGTGCCTAAACATTAAATTTCTTCATATATTGGCTTTATTTGCATTTTATGATTTTATTTAATGTGTTCGTGAGATTCAACACTGCAGATTTAGACAGGACTCCATGCAGGTACATTAAGGAACATTGGGGCCAAAAGTCAAATGGCCAAAAGCCAAAAGCCAAATGGTCAAAGTAGAAAAACTTATGCATGACACCAATACATGGCGAGACAGACATCCTGAGAAGATTAAGGAACGTTGAGGCCAGAACACAAATGGCCAAAAGCCAAAAGCCAAAAGCCAAATGGCCAAAGTAGAACAACTTATGCCTGAAACTCAATCCAATGGCCAAAGAATGCAGACCACGGTACTCAGGAGTCAATACTTCAAAAAACCTCCCCTTGGGCCTGACACCCCCTATGGTTTGCTCAATTTTTATTTTTTTTTTGTTTTTCCTTTTTATTCTTTTAATTGTTTTTTAATTGTTTTCTTTTAATTCCATAAAATAATTTTCATAATAAATATAAAATACAGAAAAATCAAAAAAATGTTTATTTTATTAATATTAATTTCACTATTATTATTTTTGTAAATAAACTTTAAACAATTAATTAGATTAATTTAGGTTTCAAAACTTTAATATTTTTCTTAATAAATTAAATATGTAGAAATTAGGGTTTTTAACTTTTTCATCATTTTTTTTAATAAATAATTTTCTCATCATTATTACTATTATTAATTACTAATTTATTTTGTAAATAAACATGTACATGAATTCTTTAGTAAATTAAGTTAAACTTTAACATTTTTCTCAAATAATTAAAAATAACTTAGAATTAGGGTTTCTTTTAATTTTAATTTTAATTTTCTTATTTCATAAATACAAAAAAACCTAAAAAACACTTCTTTTATTAAATAATTAATTAATTTTTTAATTTCAATTTAACTTCAAAAGGGTCCAACGCCCTCGTTTTCAATTTTAATTCAATTCGCGCATTTTATTTATTCTTTCGTTTAAATATTTAATGTAATTCTCCCAAAGCCGTGTAATTTTATAATTTCTCGCACTTTACTTTATTTATTTATTTTCTGTCAAATCGGGTCCTGGAAATTTTGGCGATGTGGACCCGCGCCTTTGTAATAGTTTAGAACTTTTATTTCCCGCAATTTCTTAACTGTTAAATAAATGCATGAAAGAATGAATGCCTAAAATAAAAACAAACGCATAGATCACTTTGACATGACAAGACTAAATATCTGAATCTGACACACAAATCACACACCACCCCTAGGGTACGCCTCACTGTTGCCTTGCCTCGAAAGGTGATCGTCGAGTAGAGGATGTCTTAGTAAGTCCTCATGATCCGGGAACCTGGCATGAGGGTAGCTTCTAAGGTGTCTTCCCATTGCTCTGGTGATCACCATGTCCCGAACCTCGAATTGACCCGAACACCTCCAACGGTGGTGCTACCTACCTCTCAATGGTGGGATGGCACTACTTTAAGGACATTTAAACAGACGAATTCCTTAGGGTAGGTAGACGACTCTAGATACTTGCTCTAATTTCAAAACAAATTCAAAAAATACTTTTCACACCAACACATTTTCAAAAAGCTTTCGAAAGCAGTTTTTCAAACACTCTTGAGGACCGATACAAGAGTCGAACTGGAATTTTCAAAGAAACTTTTTAAAACCCACAGTTGAAAAGCAAACAAACAATTTTGAAAACACAATGAGCAAGTATCTAAGAGCCCATGGATAACCATGGATAGAAAGGGTGCTAACACCTTCCCTTTCTATAACCTACCTCCCGAACCGAGAGCAATCTCTATAAGGAATTTTTCTGTGCTTTTGTCCTTTCCATTTGGAGAAAATAAAAGACGGTGGCGACTCTTGCTTCCGCGACATTTTCGCGAACCAGCGTTAAACAGTCAGTTCCAGATCCACCGATCACAGAACTGGCGACTCTGCTGGGGATAAACTTATAAAGTGAGGTGTACCTTAGGGTTAGTTCATAACTGTGTTTTCAATTGTATTGACTTGTCTGCTTTAAATTTGTGGGTTGCATGGGAGTTACATAGATCCTAACCCGGATCTGGGGATACCCTGTTTAGGTAGCATAAGCTGTGAGGGACCTGTCCGGCGTAGACCGACACGGGTGAAGCAGTGGCTACGTTGGTGTGGCACCTTGGTCTGTACCGATATCCCTTGTGTTGCAACGAGGAGAATATGGGTCTTCTAAGGATTCATTAAGCACCAACAACCTTAGAACCTTAAATGACACAACTTGGCCATTAGAACAGTAGCAGTATGCTACGCCCATTGAGGCTAAACTCTCGTGATGGTTCTGGCCGCAAGAAAAGATTGCGATGCTGGAGTTATGACCGATTGAGGGTAGTCAATGATATTGGGATCCTCTAAGAACCCGGTTACTTTGATAGGACAGGTATAAACCAACAAACTGAAAGAGGGTAATACCCAGACCCCATGCTGGCCTAAACTCTAAGGGTTTCTCTTGTGTGACTTGTGTGCCTTCCAACTTGACTATTTGCATGCTTGTTGTCTGACACTTGAGTTTCTTGCAGGTTTTGTTTGTAGTCCTTAATTAGGACTCATAACAAGGTTTACCGAGTTTCTTGCAGGTTTTGTTTGTAGTCCTTAATTAGGACTCATAACAAGGTTTACCGAGTTTCTTGCAGGGTTTGTTTTAGTCCTTAATTGGGACTCATGACAGGTTTTACTTGAGTTTCTTGCAGGTTTTGGTTTGCAGTCCTTAGTTGGGACTCATAATAGGGTTACCTACATTACCCCATGCATAGCATGTCATCATACCATTGCATACATCCTAATCCATTTCAAGGATCTCAAGGGCTTGTGATGCAGGTCATGATGAACCAACTGTCCAGCAAGGGGCAAAGGGGATTTATTTTCCTCTAGCCAAGGTTGTCAGGGGCTATGACCCACTGGATATGGTGAGCCTTTGACCCTTTGAAGAAGGACTCTCAACAACACGCAGTTCCTTCAATCAAGCTACCGGATCCAAATGCTAACAAATTCTCTTGTTTACCCCGCGAGGTCCTTGGAAACATTACATGCATGTCATACACATCATTGCATAACAGGTATCCTTGTTGCAAGTTACTTACCTTTCCCGCTGTTTATTTCAGCAATGACTTCCCAACAAGATAACCAGGACCTTCTTGCTCAAGAGACTCGGTTCGAGGAAATCCTCCTGAATCTATCCAAGGGGCGGGAGGAGTTGAGGACACTTCTCATGGAGACTTTGGTCAGGAATCGCGCTGAGGACGAACGGCTGAAACATCTGCAAGCTGAAGTGGATATAATGAAAGCCCAAATGCTGGGGCAGGTGACTGCCATTCAAGGGTTGGCTCACAGACAAGACGAGCTCGGGTTTCTCGTCAACCAACTGCTTCAGGGTAACCAACTGGGGAAAACGTCTAAGGGTAAAAAGCCAGTCATCGTTCAACCACCTTTGAGACAAGGAGATAAGGGGAGAGCTCCTCAAATGGCTCCGGTGTCACAAATTCAGCATCAACCTCACCGGCTTCAACCAGACAAGCCTAAAAGGCAGTTCACCAAGATCAACATGTCGTTGGATCAAGCACTATAACAAATGTTGAGTGCAGGGCTGATCACCTTAAGGGCTCCTCTCCGGAATCCAAACACTTCTGCTCCTAACTACCATCCCAACGATAGGTGCACATACCATTCTGATAGCCCGGGGCATACTACGGACAACTGCTGGCCTCTCAAAAACAAGATTCAAGACATGATCGACGCTGGAGAGATTCAGTTTGAAGTACCTAAGACTCCGAACATAATCACTGCTCCATTACCCAATCATTGAAGACTTTTGTTTATTTGGATTTCCGAGTTGTATTCTTCTTTGCTTATACAAACAATTAATGTCATAGCAAACTCTTTTATTCCATTAATGCATCGCATATGTCTGTTTTGAAGCAATATATTCGTATTCACTATATGCAAATTATTTTCATATTTTTTCTGATGTCAACTCTCGATTAATAATTCTAAGCCTCTTGAGGGAGGATGACGAAAACGATACCATAATCTACAATATGCTTTTGAACAGACCCCGCTGATGAGGTACAGGCATTGTTTCAATCCCTAAACACTGGAGTTATAAGGATGATAATCCCTCGTCAACCCCTCTGAGCCAAAGAAGTAGGAGTTTTTCTTTTCGAAATTTAAAACCCTTAATCATAACCTGGGGCAGGGTAGTTCTCTCAGTTGATCCAGGTGCATAACGAATGGCACCAAAGAGGTCCTAACAACAAAGAAAGACAGTGATGGTTCCAAATAATCAATAAAGAAAGGCAGTCATCATCTCAAAAAATGAAAAACCCATTAAGTCAAAACCCATGAAGGAGACTTACAAAACTGGGGCATCCCGCTGACTGTAATTCCAAAAAAGGAAACAGTTCAGGCAAAAGAGAAAGGGATAACAAAAAAGAAAGAGGTCTTACAAACCCTCAACAAAAAAAAAAGAAGAAGAAATGACTGCCTACTCAAAATAAACTGTCAAAATCTGAACCATCACTGGTATATCAGAGCAAAGACTCAAACAAGGTCTGACGTATGATCAACTGAGTTTAGGTTTGGAGAACATCACGAAGAGCGGGTGGGTACAAATAAAATTTGAGCCTTTATCCTTTGTTTCTTAAACCGTGAACCAGGCCACGTTATAACCCTTAAAAGTCCTAGCTGAAGCATGGGTTAGTTCGAAAGCATACTTTGACGAAAGGTATCCTGACTCCTTAAGGCTTACTATAAAGAAGGAGTTGACATCACGTTTTACAAACATTCATTTGTTTTATGAAAAAAGAATGCATTTTCAAAATCTTCAAGACAGACATAGGCTTCGCATTTTTAACATAACCTTGTTTGCATATGACTTTTTGTTTGAACATTAGGGAAATTCGCACGATGAATACCTAGTGAACAAAAGCACTTCCAATCAAGGGGAAGACGTGATCATTGTCCATCATCTGGGGCAATTCAGTCAAGATTCAGAGAATATCTCAAAAGGCCCAAATAGCCTGGGGCAAGTCTCCGCCTGAGTCACTTGGGGCATTCCAACAAATCTTGCCTGATCAAACGCCTTCTGGTGGCATGGCAAAACACTTCTAACAGGGGCAACTCCCTACATTCTGAGAACATGGACATAGTCGAAAAGATACTACGCAAAATCAAAGACCCGCTAGGTTGACGTACCTAGGCAAAAATTAGGGCTTCCCAGCGAACCAAAAAGGTTCGGGCAAAATGAAGGGATGAAATGAAAAAAATCTGTACACCCGGCAAGTCGAAAACCTGAAAAGGCGGCTTGGGCAAAAATGGGTATCCCGGTGGACTGAAAACCTGAAAGGGCGGTCCAGGCAAAAATTAGGGATCAAAGCATACGACTATGTCCCGGCATCTTGTCACTTGCCTACATGAAGAAGGTTTGCCCATCAACAACTATCAGCACCTCCACGGGTATCTTCCTCTCACCCATAGAAACAGGGGCAATAACGGGTGGTCTAAGCAATCTGTTTGTTTCTATCCTCCAAGGTATCAAGGTAGGTTCCGTGGAAGAACATAACCAATACAGTTCAATACTTCCCCAGGAGAGTCCAATCCGGTTCCCCAAGAAAGTTGGAATTAATCTCCCCAAGCAGTAAGCTTATCTCTAGTAGATTCTGGAAGCTTACCCTCGCAGAGCGCGAACGCGTCTCCCGGCTTTATTCAAGAGTTATGTCCCTACCAGGATATAACTGGGTTATCCTCAGCCAAAAGCCACGGAAAGGTCGTCCTCGACGAAGTCTTCTTATCCCCAGCGAAGTCTATCAACACTTCCAACACAACAATGGTATCCCCAGCAAGTTATTATCAACAATTCAACAAAGTACCTCTCTCTCCACAGAGTATTGCTTCCCAGCAAGATCGCTAGAGTACTTTTTCTCCCCGCAGATTAATCCATTCGCCAAGTTTATTCCCCAACGGAGTTATCTTCTCCTACCGGTATTCTTGCAACCAACATCCCCAGCGGAAGCAAAATCTATTCTTCAACATCAGCCCAGGAGTGACTTCCTGGCACCCGTCAAGGATTTATTTTCCTAAGACGAAAACATAATATTCATAAACATCTTCATACATCATAGCATGCATATATGCATCATATCTTACGAATCTCATTTATGTTGAGAACATCATTGCTTGATCCATGTCACGCATTGCATATGACTGACCTTTACCTTTCAGGAAAGATTCAGTTAAATTCTCAATCATATTCCAAGACCTTGTCTGGTTCAGTTAAATCGACTCCCAAAGATTTTCCTGGTTATTATCCAGTCAAAGGCGTTCTCTGGTCTAGTTAAACCGACTCCTAAAGGTTTTTCTTTTGAAGACTCAGTTGAAGACTCCAAAGACCTTGTCTGGTTCAGTTAAATCGACTCTAAAGATTTTCCTGGTTATTATCCAGTCAAAGGCGTTCTCTGGTCTAGTTAAACCGACTCCTAAAGGTTTTTCTTTTGAAGACTCAGTTGAAGACTCCAAAGACCTTGTCTGGTTCAGTTAAATCGACTCCCAAAGATTTTCCTAGTTATTATCCAGTCAAAGGCGTTCCCTGGTCTAGTTAAACCGACTCCTAAAGGTTTTTCTTTTGAAGACTCAGTTGAAGACTCCAAAGACCTTGTCTGGTTCAGTTAAATCGACTCCCAAAGATTTTCCTAGTTATTATCCAGTCAAAGGCGTTCTCTGGTCTAGTTAAACCGACTCCTAAAGGTTTTTCTTTTGAAGACTCAGTTAAAGACTCCAAAGACCTTGTCTGGTTCAGTTAAATCGACTCCAAAGATTTTCCTGGTTATTATCCAGTCAAAGGCGTTCTCTGGTCTAGTTAAACCGACTCCTAAAGGTTTTTCTTTTGAAGACTCAGTTGAAGACTCCAAAGACCTTGTCTGGTTCAGTTAAATCGACTCCAAAGATTTCCCTGGTTATTATCCAGTCAAAGGCGTTCTCTGGTCTAGTTAAACTGACTCCTAAAGGTTTTTCTTTTGAAGACTCAGTTGAAGACTCCAAAGACCTTGTCTGGTTCAGTTAAATCGACTCCAAAGATTTTCCTGGTTATTATCCAGTCAAAGGCGTTCTCTGGTCTAGTTAAACCGACTCCTAAATGTTTTTCTTTTGAAGACTCAGTTGAAGACTCCAAAGACCTTGTCTGGTTCACTTAAATCGACTCCAAAGATTTTCCTGGTTATTATCCAGTCAAAGGCGTTCTCTGGTCTAGTTAAACCGACTCCTAAAGGTTTTTCTTTTGAAGACTCAGTTGAAGACTCCAAAGACCTTGTCTGGTTCACTTAAATCGACTCCAAAGATTTTCCTGGTTATTATCCAGTCAAAGGCGTTCACTGGTCTAGTTAAACCGACTCCTAAAGGTTTTTCTTTTGAAGACTCAGTTGAAGACTCCAAAGACCTTGTCTGGTTCAGTTAAATCGACTCCCAAAGATTTTCCTGGTTATTATCCAGTCAAAGGCGTTCTCTGGTCTAGTTAAACCGACTCCTAAAGGTTTTTCTTTTGAAGACTCAGTTGAAGACTCCAAAGACCTTGTCTGGTTCAGTTAAATCGACTCCAAAGATTTTCCTGGTTATTATCCAGTCAAAGGCGTTCTCTGGTCTAGTTAAACCGACTCCTAAAGGTTTTTCTTTTGAAGACTCAGTTGAAGACTCCAAAGACCTTGTCTGGTTCAGTTAAATCGACCCCAAAGATTTTCCTGGTTATTATCCAGTCAAAGGCGTTCTCTGGTCTAGTTAAACCGACTCTTAAAGGTTTTTCTTTTGAAGACTCAGTTGAAGACTCCAAAGACCTTGTCTGGTTCAGTTAAATCGACTCCCAAAGATTTTCCTGGTTATTATCCAGTCAAAGGCGTTCTCTGGTCTAGTTAAACCGACTCCTAAAGGTTTTTCTTTTGAAGACTCAGTTGAAGACTCCAAAGACCTTGTCTGGTTCAGTTAAATCGACTCCAAATATTTTCCTGGTTATTATCAAGTCAAAGGAGTTCTCTGGTCTAGTTAAACCGACTCCTAAAGGTTTTTCTTTTGAAGACTCAGTTGAAGACTCCAAAGACCTTGTCTGGTTCAGTTAAATCGACTCCAAAGATTTCCCTGGTTATTATCCAGTCAAAGGCATTCTCTGGTCTAGTTAAACCGACTCCTAAAGGTTTTTCTTTTGAAGACTCAGTTGAAGACTCCAAAGACCTTGTCTGGTTCTGTTAAATCGACTCCAAAGATTTTCCTGGTTATTATCCAGTCAAAGGCGTTCTCTGGTCTAGTTAAACCGACTCCTAAAGGTTTTTCTTTTGAAGACTCAGTTGAAGACTCCAAAGACCTTGTCTGGTTCAGTTAAATCGACTCCAAAGATTTTCCTGGTTATTATCCAGTCAAAGGCGTTCTCTGGTCTAGTTAAACCGACTCCTAAAGGTTTTTCTTTTGAAGGCTCAGTTGAAGACTCCAAAGACCTTGTCTGGTTCAGTTAAATCGACTCCAAAGATTTTCCTGGTTATTATCCAGTCAAAGGCGTTCTCTGGTCTAGTTAAACCGACTCCTAAAGGTTTTTCTTTTGAAGACTCAGTTGAGGACTCCAAAGACCTTGTCTGGTTCAGTTAAATCGACTCCCAAAGATTTTCCTGGTTATTATCCAGTCAAAGGCGTTCTCTGGTCTAGTTAAACCGACTCCTAAAGGTTTTTCTTTTGAAGACTCAGTTGAAGACTTCAAAGACCTTGTCTGGTTCAGTTAAATCGACTCCCAAGATTTTCCTGGTTATTATCCAGTCAAAGGCGTTCTCTGGTCTAGTTAAACCGACTCCTAAAGGTTTTTCTTTTGAAGACTCAGTTGAAGACTCCAAAGACCTTGTCTGGTTCAGTTAAATCGACTCCCAAAGATTTTCCTGGTTATTATCCAGTCAAAGGCGTTCTCTGGTCTAGTTAAACCGACTCCTAAAGGTTTTTCTTTTGAAGACTCAGTTGAAGACTCCAAAGATCTTGTCTGGTTCAGTTAAATCGACTCCAAAGATTTTCCTGGTTATTATCCAGTCAAAGGTGTTCTCTGGTCTAGTTAAACTGACTCCTAAAGGTTTTTCTTTTGAAGACTCGGTTGAAGACTCCAAAGACCTTGTCTGGTTCAGTCAGATCGACTCCAAAGATCTCCCTGTCTCTTATCCAGTTGAAGACATTCAAGACCTAGACCGGTTCAGTTAATCGACTCCAAAGATTTCTTATCCAGTCCAAGGCCTTCTCTAGTCCAGCTAAATCGACCCCAAACAGATTTTCCTGATAAAGACTCAGTAGAAGTTATCCAAGATTCTCTCAATGATTGCTGTTGAGGTTGTAGTCGCCTGTGGTTCTCTCCCCGATCCTGCGGAGGTAGTAATCATCCCAAGATTTTCTCAACGATTGCTGTTGAGGTTAAAAGTCACCTAAGGTTCTCTCACCGTTCCTGTTGAGATAGTAACCATCCCTGGTTCATTCATCACCTTTTGAAGATCCAGATTCAGCTCCTGTAACCAGTCAGGACACATCTATACGAAGAGTTTGAAGACCAGCTCCTGTAAACAGGTCAGGTAATCATTTTTTCTTTTGCAGGTACGCAAGTTCTCGCTAAGGAATCTCTTACGCGATCGACACCCAGATGGAATCTATAAGCCCATCCACCTACCCATCATCTCTTAGCATGACATCTATAAGCCCATCCACCTATCCATCAATCTCCAAATGGCATCTATAAGCCCATTCCACCATCACACTGCTACTATGTGAGTGCAAATTTTTGGGCACTCTAGTGTTCAATCATCTTCCACCTTCGGATTAAGAAAGGCACGTCAGCCAATCTGCATCCTCGGGTCTAAGAAGATTGAACAGGGGCAACTGTTGTACCCCAAAATTTGCCCTCCCATATTTCTCAAAACATTTCAAGAAAATTCACAAGTCCAACCCGGCGCGTTATATTCAGGTGTTCTTTCGCCAAGATATCTCTGATAATATATTCTCAAATTCAGGTTCGGCTCAAGAGTCAATCCTTTAAAGAAGGTATCCGAATATGTGAGTTTTCTCGAAGAAATATGGTGAAAAAGGGTGCTGAAAGTGCAGTTTTTACGCGCTAAAAAATTCATAACTTGAAGATCGTGACTCGTTTTGAACCTGTTCCGGTGGCCAAAATTCCGTCTTGACATTATCTACGTTTTCATCTCTCACGGCTGGAAGCCAATTTCGATCAGAAGGTCTTCAAAAATGTGGATTTATCAAGTATTTTTGTGCAGAAAATTTGTGACAGAAGTTTATTTGTGTCATGTTCAAAAAATCACAACTTGGTCGATTTGCATCGTATCGAGCTGGTTCCGGTGCCAAAATTTCACAAATTGAGTTGGCTACATTTTCACAGAAGGTATTGAGTTCAAACGGTATTCAAAAGGCCTTCGTTTTTTGCTCAGAGTGCGTGACACGCTGAAAATCCTGAATGCTGAATATTATTTCATCTGGGCCGAAACTTCGAAAATTCATAACTCGGTCAATTTTTATCGGATTGGACTCATATTTTTACACAAGGTCACTGACTCATAGTTCTACAACTTTGCTTCAAAAGTCGAGACCAAATTATGCACCGATCAATACCAGTTTTTTATTGAAGAACGTGTCAGAGTCGACACTGAAGCCCAAAATAAGTTTGTCTGAGCTGAAACTTCAAAAATTCATAACTAATTCACCGTTTATCCGATTGAGTCGATTTTCGGACAGAAGTTAGTTCTCGATGTCAGCTACATTTTGTTTTCACATTTCAACTTCAAAAAATGCACTTAAGTCCCTGCGATTTAGCCTGGAAAGTGACGAATTCAAGTGAATATTGGAGGCCCAATTGCACATTCAAAGCCCATTTGCTTTACCCTAATTTCCATTATATAATCAGCTTCTTTTCACACAAACCAGAGAGAGAAAAAAAGAGAGGAGGAAAAGAGAGAAAAAAACCTTGCCACAACACTGTTAGAATATCAAATTCTTTCAAGAATCCTAAAACCTTGAAATCCTTATTACAACTCCCTCTCTCACTACAAACAAGCCATCTCAGTTACAAACCAACATCTTATTACTTCTTCAGTAAGGGTAAGGCTGACTTGATCTCCATGATCCAAAGGGCATAAAAGCATTCATGTCACTACTTTTCCAGTAAGGGTAAGGTTGATTTGATCTCCATGATCAAAAGGGTATAATCATTCATACATGTCATATTGTGCCTAAACATTAAATTTCTTCATATATTGGCTTTATTTGCATTTTATGATTTTATTTAATGTGTTCGTGAGATTCAACACTGCAGATTTAGACAGGACTCCATGCAGGTTCATTAAGGAACATTGGGGCCAAAAGCCAAATGGCCAAAAGCCAAAAGCCAAATGGTCAAAGTAGAAAAACTTATGCATGACACCAATACATGGCGAGACAGACATCCTGAGAAGATTAAGGAATGTTGAGGCCAGAACACAAATGGCCAAAAGCCAAAAGCCAAAAGCCAAATGGCCAAAGTAGAACAACTTATGTCTGAAACTCAATCCAATGGCCAAAGAATGCAGACCACGGTACTCAAGAGTCAATACTTCAAAAAACCTCCCCTTGGCCCTGACACCCCCTATGGTTTGCTCAATTTTTATTTTTTTTTTGTTTTTCCTTTTTATTCTTTTAATTGTTTTTTAATTGTTTTCTTTTAATTCCATAAAATAATTTTCATAATAAATATAAAATACAGAAAAATCAAAAAAATGTTTATTTTATTAATATTAATTTCACTATTATTATTTTTGTAAATAAACTTTAAACAATTAATTAGATTAATTTAGGTTTCAAAACTTTAATATTTTTCTTAATAAATTAAATATGTAGAAATTAGGGTTTTTAACTTTTTCATCATTTTTTTTAATAAATAATTTTCTCATCATTATTACTATTATTAATTACTAATTTATTTTGTAAATAAACATGTACATGAATTCTTTAGTAAATTAAGTTAAACTTTAACATTTTTCTCAAATAATTAAAAATAACTTAGAATTACGGTTTCTTTTAATTTTAATTTTAATTTTCTTATTTCATAAGTACAAAAAAACCTAAAAAACACTTCTTTTATTAAATAATTAATTAATTTTTTAATTTCAATTTAACTTCAAAAGGGTCCAACGCCCTCGTTTTCAATTTTAATTCAATTCGCGCATTTTATTTATTCTTTCGTTTAAATATTTAATGTAATTCTCCCAAAGCCGTGTAATTTTATAATTTCTCGCACTTTACTTTATTTATTTATTTTCTGTCAAATCGAGTCCTGGAAATTTTGGCGATGTGGACCCGCGCCTTTGTAATAGTTTAGAACTTTTATTTCCCGCAATTTCTTAACTGTTAAATAAATGCATGAAAGAATGAATGCCTAAAATAAAAACAAACGCATAGATCACTTTGACATGACAAGACTAAATATCTGAATCTGACACACAAATCACACATCACCCCTAGGGTACGCCTCACTGTTGCCTTGCCTCGAAAGGTGATCGTCGAGTAGAGGATGTCTTAGTAAGTCCTCATGATCCGGGAACCTGGCATGAGGGTAGCTTCTAAGGTGTCTTCCCATTGCTCTGGTGATCACCATGTCCCGAACCTCGAATTGACCCGAACACCTCCAACGGTGGTGCTACCTACCTCTCAATGATGGGATGGCACTACTTTAAGGACATTTACACAGACGAATTCCTTAGGGTAGGTAGACGACTCTAGATACTTGCTCTAATTTCAAAACAAATTCAAAAAATACTTTTCACACCAACACATTTTCAAAAAGCTTTCGAAAGCAATTTTTCAAACACTCTTGAGGACCGATACAAGAGTCGAACTGGAATTTTCAAAGAAACTTTTTAAAACCCACAGTTGAAAAGCAAACAAACAATTTTGAAAACACAATGAGCAAGTATCTAAGAGCCCATGGATAACCATGGATAGAAAGGGTGCTAACACCTTCCCTTTCTATAACCTACCTCCCGAACCGAGAGCAATCTCTATAAGGAATTTTTCTGTGCTTTTGTCCTTTCCATTTGGAGAAAATAAAAGACGGTGGCGACTCTTGCTTCCGCGACATTTTCGCGAACCAGCGTTAAACAGTCAGTTCCAGATCCACCGATCACACTATTCTATTGCTTATTCAGATTCAAACTTCTAAATACATCTTAGAGATGCTCCAGACCCGGATGCTATTCTATTGCTTATTCAGATTTCCTTTCAGAGACAGCTTGGAGATGCTCCAGACCCGGATGCTATTCTATTGCTTATTCCAGATTCCTTCCAGAGACAGTTCAGATGCGACCCAGACATGGTGACATTCTGATACTTATTCCAGATTCATTAAGGAGACAGTCCAGATACGATCCAAATTCGGATGTCATTCTGTCACTCATTCAAATATAGTATGGATATACCCTAGACACGGCGGTCATTCTACTACTCATTCAGACGTCAACAACCAGATATAAACTAGATATGCTCCATACACGGAAGCCATTCTATTTCTAATTCAGATTCAATTATCAACTTCAAGTGCAGATATACTCCATACATGGAAGTCATTCTGTCATTTATCCATATCCCAGTTACAGCACAGATACGTTCCAGACACGGAAGTCATTCTGCTACTCATACAAATCTCAATTTCAAATACAGTTTAGATACGTTCCAGACACGGAAATCATTCTGCTACTCATACAGATCTCAATTTCAAATACAGTTCAGATACGTTCCAGACACGGAAATCATTCTGCTACTCACACAGATCTCAATGTCAAATACAGTGCAGATACGATCCAGGTTCGGATGTCATTCTGTCACTCAGGTTCCTAATGCACCCGTTAATAAAGACAACCTGTCAACGAAGACAAAACTACCAACTAACAATCTCCAGAAGGCATCTATAAGCCCATCCTTCTACCAACAATCTCCAGATGGCATCTATAAGCCCATCCTCCTATCCATTACATTTCCAAATGGCATCTATAAGCCCATTCCCGACAAGATTCTGTCACGTCTTCAGATGGCATCTATAAGCCCATCCTCTTATCCATCATCTCTCCAAATGGCATCTGTAAGCCCATTACCCGACATCACATTGTTGATACTCCACTATGCAAGTGGAAATTTCTAGGAACTCTATTGTTCAATCATCTTCCACCTTCGGATCACGAAAGGCACGCAAGCCAATCTACATCCTCAGGTTTAAGAAGATTGAACAGGGGCAACTGTTGTACCCCAAAATTTTCCCTCCCATATTCTTTAGGGTTTGTCAAGAATAATCTTCACATGGTTCAAAACTACTCAAGGATTGCACAGTCCAAATACCTCCTAAGCCAGCTGAAATTAGGGTTTTGTTTCTTTCAAGAAGTTTGAGGTTTTCAATGGCTCAATCAAGTCCCATAGGCCTATACATATTCTCAAGCATCTACATGACAAGTTTCAAGACTCACAGTGCCAAATTCCAAAGTCAAAAGCCCTATTTGATCGACAGACAACTGTAGGGGTAAAATGGTCATTTTACAGTCAAAGGTCAGAATTTTTGTTCAACATCTTATTTTGAGTACACAATCATCATTTGATCAAGTCTTGATCATTATTCCACAAGCATGGCTCAAAAATCATCAAGATGCCAAAAGTTACTATTTTTGGACAGTAGAAAAGTCAACTGTATCTTGACCAAGGCATAACTTTTTCATAGTTCATCAAAAAAATCCCATGCAATTCTCATTTTGAAGGGGATGACATTTCCTACAACTCATCTTCACATTCCAAGTCCAAGAAATGCTCTCACAAGAAGTTATCAATTTCTACATTATAGGTTAATTTCAAAAGTCAACAAAAATGCACTTTAAGTCAAAGGCCATAACTTGAGATTGATAAATCCAAATGACACGGGACCAAAGACATTGGTTAGAGGACTTCAAGACCTTTCCAAAATGTCCAAGAACATGGTCATATGATCAAAATTGAGCAAGATATGCATTGGAGAAGTTGGGAAATATTTGTGAATTTGCAAAAGTCAACTTTGCTTAAAACACTTTGTTTTTGCTAATGGGCCTCAAATTTCTTCTTGAAACTTTATCCAAGGCCTATGCACGACCCATTGAGATTATTTGAATTTATTTTCTTATTTTTTATTAATTAATTGGATTTTTAATTGATTTTAATTCATTTAATTAATTTAAAATGTAGGAAATACAAAGATTTGATTTTTTCAATCTTTTTGTGAAGCAAACAAGCTCAAGATATGCTGGCAATTCGTGTGCAAATCAAAGGGACAAGAATCTCCAAGTTTGGCAAGTTTTTCCAATCAAAAAGATTCAAAAATATATGATTACAAATCAAATATTCAAACCATTATTCAATGGATCTTTTCTCAAGGATTTGACCTAATTCTATTCTACTATAAGTACACAAGCCAACCCTAATGCATTGGACGTGAATTTGCTGCAAGAAAGCCATAACCATATTAAAAAAAATCAAGAAAACTTGAAAACTGTTTGCTATCTTCCAGGCCAATTCAAGGCGTTTTAGTGATTCAAACGCATTGCTGGAAGTGTCAGGGACGTGTAGCAATCAAAACCACACGCTAAAGCTCAAAGGAGTACTTCCAAAACAAAAGACGGTGATGGTTCCATATAATCGTAAGGACAGGCAGTCGTTATCTCTCAAAATAAAATCCCAATAAGTCAAAACCTATGAAGGAGACTTACAAAAACTAGGGCATCCCGTTGACTGTAATTACAAAAAGAAACAGTTCATGCAAAAAACAGGGATGACAAAATCAAAAAAAAAAGAAAGAGGTCCTACAAACCCTCCACAAAAAAAGAAATGACTGCCTATTCAAAATAAACTGTCAATATCCGAACCATCACCAGAATATCAGAGCAAAGACTCAAACAAGATCTAATGCACGATCAGCTGAGTTTAGGATCGAAGAACATCACGAAGAACGGGTGGGTACAAATAAAATTTGAGCCTTTATCCTTTGTTTCTTAAACCGTGAACCAGGCCACGTTATAACCCTTAAAAGTCCTAGCTGAAGCATGGGTTAGTTCGAAAGCATAGTGTTACAAAGGTATCCTGACTCTTGTAGGGCTTGCTGTAAAATCTTGAGTTGACATCACATTTTACAAAAATTAACTTGTTTTATTGAAAACTGCATTTTCAAAAACTTCAAGACAGACATAAGCTTTGCATTTTTAATATAACATTTCTTGCATATGACTATTTGTTCGAACAGCAGAGAAATTCGCACGATGAATATCTTGTGAACAAACGCCTTCTCAATAAAAAGAGTCACCTCAAGTGGAAAAAACACTTCCAACCAAGGGGCAGACATGATCATGGTCCGTCATCTAGGGCAGTCCAGTCAAGATTCAAGGAATCTCTCAAAAAATGCCAAATAGCCAGGGGCAGATCCCCATCTGAATCAACTGGGGCATTGGGCATGAATTCCAGCAACGAATCTTGCCTGATCAAACATCTTCTGGTAGCAAGGCAACAAAACATTACTGACAGTGACAACTCCTTGCCTCCTGAGAGCATGGACATAGTCAAAAAAATACTACGCATAATCAAAGACCCACTAGGTCGACTGGCCTAGGCAAAAATAAGGGTTACCGCTAAGGCGTCCTACTATTGCTTTGGTGACCACATGTCCCTATAATCGAATTGACCCGAATAACTCCAACGACGGTGCTACCTACTTCTCAATAGTGGGATAGTACTGTCTAAAGGACATTTACACAGCTTAATTCCTTTGAGTAGGTGGATTTCTCCTAGGTACTTGCTCTTTCAAAAACAAAAACAACTTTTCGCACTTACACTTTCTGACAAAAGTTTTCAAACAAACACTTCATACACTCTTGAGGACAGATACAAGAGTTACCTAGAAGTTTTCAAACTAAACTTTTTCAAAACCCACAAACACAAGAAAAGAAAACATTTTTGAAAACATAGTGAGAAAGTACCTAAGAGCCCGTGGATAACCACAGATAGAAAGGGTGCTAACACCTTCCCTTTCTATAATCTACCTCCCGAATCGAGAAACATCTCGAAAAGGAATTTTGCTGTGCTTTTGTCCTTTCCATGTTGGAGAACATAAAAGACGGTGGCGACTCTTGCTTACCGCGACATTTCGCGAACCAGCATTTCAAAAAGGGTCAAAACCCAAAGGACGTCCCCGATTCAATTTCTCTCGCGCGCATATTAATTTTGGATCATATTTATGTAATTGTTCCGAGGATGTAATAGCGTAATTAGGACCCTCTTATTGCTTTCTTTAATTTCTCGTAATTTATTTTTCAAGGGTTATGTTTTTGGTGATGTAAATACCCGACGCCTTGTAATAGCGTAGATTTACTTTCTGCAATTTATTTTCTGCACAATTATTAACTGTTAACTATGCATGACAAGACTTGCCTGAAATTAAAATCAATTTGTAGCTCACCATAACATGTGCAAAGATAACTTAACTGAATCCTGACACACTCGGACATGCCACTCTTAGGGTACGCCTCACTTGGTTGCCTCGAGGTGGTCATTGAGTATAGGGTGTTTTAGAGGTTGCCCTCCTGTCTAAAGATCTAGTTGCCTCGAAACGGTTGCCTCGGATAAAAAAAGGATCTAGGACATTAGGGTTACCGCTAAGGCGTCCTACTATTGCTTTGGTGACCACACATGTCCCTATAATCGAACTGACCCGAATAACTCCAACGACGGTGCTACCTACTTCTCAATAGTGGGATAGTACTGTCTAAAGGACATTTACACAGCTTAATTCCTTTGAGTAGGTGGATTTCTCCTAGGTACTTGCTCTTTCAAAAACAAAAACAACTTTTCGCACTTACACTTTCTGACAAAAGTTTTCAAACAAACACTTCATACACTCTTGAGGACAGACACAAGAGTTACCTAGAAGTTTTCAAACTAAACTTTTTCAAAACCCACAAACACAAGAAAAGCAAACATTTTTGAAAACATAGTGAGCAAGTACCTAAGAGCCCGTGGATAACCACGGATAGAAAGGGTGTTAACACCTTCCCTTTCTATAATCTACCTCCCGAACCGAGAAACATCTCGAAAAGGAATTTTGCTGTGCTTTTGTCCTTTCCATGTTGGAGAACATAAAAGACGGTGGCGACTCTTGCTTACCGCGACATTTTGCGAACCAGCATTTCAAAACAGTCAGTTCTATTTCCACCAATCACAGAACTTGCGACTCTGCTGGGGAAATCTATAAGTGAGGTGTACCTTAGGATAAGATCATTCTATGTTTTCAATTGTATGCCTTGTTTGCTTTAATATTGTGGGCTTGCATCGGAGTTTCATAGATCCTAACCCGAATCTGGGGAATACCCTTTAGGTAGCATTAAACTGTGAGGGACCTGTCCAGCATAGACCGACACGGGTGAAGCAGTAGCTACGTTGGTGTGACACCTTAGTCTATACCGATATCCCTTGTGTTGGAACGAGGAGAATATGGGTCTTCTGAGGAGTTATTAAGCACCAACTGACCTTAGAACCTTAAATTGACCCAACTCGGCCATAGAACAGTAGCAGTATGCTACACTCATTGAGGCTAAACTCTCGCGATGGTTCCGGCCGCAAGAAAAGATTGTGAAGCTGGAGTTATGACTGATTGAGGGTAGTCCGTGATATTGAGATCCTATAGATCCCGGTTACTATTTTCTAGGACAGGTCTTAACCAACTGAAACTGAAAGAGGGTAGTACCTAAACTTCATGCTGGCCTAAAATCTAAGGGCTCTTTGTGTGACTTGTGTGCTTTCAAACTTGAACTACTTGCACATACTTGTTATCTGACAACATGAGTTCCTTGCAGGTTTTGTTTACAGTCCTTAATCTGGGCTTATAACAGGGTTTACTTACATCACTCCATGCATAGCATAACATCATACCATTGCATACATCCTGCATAAGGACTAACCCATTTCAAGGATCTCAAGGGTTTGTGATACAGGTCATGATGAATCAAATGTCTAGCAAGGGGCAAAGGGGATTTATTTTCCTCTAACCAAGGTTGTCCATAAATACAAACATGATAACTTGAGTCAGGGGCTTTGACCCACTCGATATGGTGAGCCTAACTCTTGAAGAAGGACTCTTAACAACATGAAGCTCCTTCAATCAAGCTACCATATTTCAAATTCTAACAAGTTTCTCTGTTTACCCCGCGAGATCCTTGAAAACATTGCATGCATACATACATATCATTGCATAACAGGTCACCCTTGATAGGTTTCTCATGTTCTCGCTGTTTATTTCAGCAATGGCTCTCCAACAAGACAACCAGGATCTCCATACTCAAGAGACTCAGTTCAGGGAAATCTTCTTAAGCCTATCCAAGGGGCAGGAAGAGTTGAGAACACTCCTCATGGGGAATTTGGTCAAGAAGAGTCCTGAAGACAATAAGGACGAACGACTGAAACGTCTGCAAGCTGAGGTGGATACAATGAGAACCCAGATGCTGGGGCAGATGGCCCTTATCCAAGGCTTAGCTCGGGAGCAAGAAGAGTTGAGAACCGTGATCAACCAGCTTCATTAAGACATATACAACAGTATGAAGCAAACGGTCCAGGCTGGGGATCAAATCATTAATCAACTTCCGAGAAGTCAAAGGTTTGGTATGGTGAAGAACAGACATCTCCAAGTTGCTACTACCTCACAAGTCCAACAACGACCTCACCAAAAGCAACAAGTTGATCAGAGCAAGCCAAACAAGCCCAAGAGGCAATTCACCAAGCTCAACGTGTCACTGTCTCAAGCTTTACAACGCCTGTTGAGATTGAACCTGGTGACGTTAAGGGACCCTCCTAAGAATCCCAACACAACCTCTTCTAAGTATAACCCGAGTGTGAGATGTGCCTACCACTCTCACAGTCCAGGACACAACACCGACGACTGTTGGGCTCTGAAGAACAAGATCCAGGACCTGATTAATAAAGGAGCATTGGAATGCACCCAAGATGGTCAGGCTGAGTTCTTCTACCATCCCTCCAAGGTTCATCATTTGAAGTGACAAGTCCTAAGACGAGAAGACCTTTTGTTCATTAGAATTTTCAATTTGTAATTTTCTTTTGATTGTTCAAACATTTATTCATGTCCAACTTTATTACTTTATCAATGCATCGCATATGTCTGTTTTGAATCAATCCATTCGTATTCACTATATTCAAATTGCTTTCATTTTTTGTGATGTTCAACTCTCGATTAAAAATTCTAAGCCTTTTGAGGGAGGATGACGAAAATGATACCATGATCTTTACAGTATGCTTTTGAACAAACCCCGCTGATGAAGTACAGGCATTGTTTCAAATCCTAAACAGTGGAGTTATAAGGAAGATAATCCCTCGTCAACCCCTTTGAGCCAAAGAAGTTGGAGTTTTTCTTTTCAAAAAATTAAAACCCTTAATCATAACCTGGGGCAGGGTAGTTCTCTCAGTTGATCCAAGTGTACAATGAATGGCATCAAAGAGTCCTTCCAAAACAAAGGAACAGTGATGGTTCTGAATAATCGTAAGGACAGGCAGTCATTGTCTTACAAAAAATAGAAGCCCAATAAGTCAAAACCTATGAAGGAGACTTACAAAACTGGGGCATCCCGCTGACTGTAATCACAAAAGAAACAGTTCAAGCAAAAAACAGCGACAATAAAATCGAAAAAAAAAAGAGGGAGGTCCTACAAGCCCTCAACAAAAAAAGAAATGACTGCCTATTCAAAATAAACTGTCAACATCCGAACCATCACCGGAATATCAAAGACTCAAACAAGATCTAATGCACGATTAGCTGAGTTTAGGATCGAAGAACATCACGAAGAACGGGTGGGTACAAATAAAATTTGAGCCTTTATCCTTTGTTTCTTAAATCGTGAACCAGGCCACGTTATAACCCTTAAAAGTCCTAGCTGAAGCATGGGTTAGTTCGAAAGCATACTGATACCAAAGGTATCCTGACTCCTATAGGGCTCACTGTAAAATCTTGAGTTGACATCACATTTTACAAAAATCGCTTGTTTTACTGAAAATGCATTTTCAAAAATTTCAACACAGACATAAGCTTTGCATTCTTAAAATAATATTGTTTGCATATGACTATTTGTTTGAACAGCAGAGAAATTCGCACGATGAATATCTTGTGAACAAAAACCTTCTCAACAAAAAAAGGATCACCTCAAGTGGAAAAACACTTCCAAGCAAGGGGCAGACATGATCATTGTCCATCATCTGGGGCAGTCAAGTCAAGATTCAAGGAATCTCCCAAGATGCCAAATAGCCAGGGGCAAATCTCCGCCTGGGTCACTTGGGGCATTGAACATGAATTCCAGCAACGAATCTTGCCTGATCAGACATCTTCTGGTAGTATGGCAACACAACACTACTGACAGTGACAACTCCCTGCATTCTGAGAGCATGGACATAGTCAAAAAAATACTACGCACAATCAAAGACTCGCTAGGTCGATTGGCCTAGGCAAAAATAAGGGCTTCCCGGCGAACCAAAAGGGTTCGGGAAAAATAAGGGATGAAAATGAAAAAATCTGTACACCCGGCAAGTCGAAAACCTGAAAAGGCGGCTTGGGCAAAAATGGGTATCCCGGTGGACTGAAAACCCGAAAGGGCGGCCCAGGCAAAAGTTAGGGATCAAAGCGTACGACTATGTCCCGCCATCTCGTCACTTGCCTACCAGAAGAAGGTTTGTCAATCGGCAGTTATCAAGCTCCTCATAGGCCTTCTTCTCCCGCAGAAACTGGGGCAATAAGAATTGTCCGAACTATACAGTCGCTCTGTCCTCCAGGTACAAGGTAGGCTCAGCTGAGGAATATGACCAAGATACCTTCGCTCATCGCAGAGTAAGACAAGATTCAACAATACTCTCCCCAAGTAGAGTTGGTCTCCCATCAGCCCTAAAAAGGCACAGTATTCGCAGCAAGTCAGCAATACTCTCCCCCGAGCAGAGTTGGTCTACCATCAGTCCTGGAAAAGTTGGGTATCCCCAGAAGATCTTAATATTCTCCAGTAGAGTATACGAATATTCCTTAGCAAGCATCCCCGGCAGTCTTAATATTCCTCGACGGAAATATAAGATTGTTCCCCGGCGGAATACAGATACCCCAGTGGAGCCATTCCCCCAGTATAGTCCAAAGTTTCCCCAGGAGAGTTGAACCATCTCCCCAGTAGACTTTGGAGGCCTGACCCCTGCAGAGTACAAATATCTCTCCCCGACCATGTTCAAAGGTTATCCCCCCACCAGAGCCTAACTAGGTTATCCTCAGCAAATTACAACAGAAAGATCGTCCTCGGCGAAGTTCTTCCTATCCCCAGTGGAGTTCATCAAATCCCTTAACAGAGCTTATCAACGGAATCTCTAGCGGAGTTATCGTTAAATTCTCAGCGAAGAATCTCTTTCCAACAGAGTAATTCCCCGCAGAGTAATCTCTTCACCAGGTTTATTCCCCAACGGAGTCATCTTCTCCTACAGGTTTATTCTTGCAATCATCTTTGTTCATCATCCCCAGCGGAAAAGAAGAATTCAACATCATTCTCCAGCAGCTATCCGGGATTTATCTTCCCCAGCTAAAACATCACATTTTCATACATCATGATACATGCATATACGCATCTGTTGTACCCCAAAATTTTCCCTCCCATATTCTTCAAGATTTGCCAAGATCAAGCTTCAAAATCTCTCAAGGGTTGCACAGTCCAAATGCCTCCTAACACAGTCAAAATTAGGGTTTTGGTTATGGCAAAGAAGTTAAAGTTTTCAAGGGTCCAATCAAGCCCCACATACCTACATACATTGTCAAACATCCATAGGTCAAGTTTCACAGTCAAAAACCCTAAATGCTTCACAGTCAACTGCAGGGGCAAAATGGTCATTTGACAGTCAAAAGTCAAAATTTTTGGTAAACATCTTATTTTGAAGCCACAAACATCATTTGATCAATTCTTGATCATGATTCTCAAAGTATGGCTCAAAAAGTCTCAAGATGCAAAAGTTTCCATTTTTGGACAGTTGAAAAAGTCAACTGCAAATTGACCAGGGCATAACTTCTTCATGGTTTATCAGAAAAATCCCATCCAAAGCTCATTTTGAAGAGAATGACATTTCCTACAACTATTCTTCACACTTCAAGTCCAAGAAATGCTCTCACAAAAGTTATCAATTTCAACATTATAGGTCATTTTCAAAAGTCAACAAAAAGGCACTTTAAGTCAAAGACCATAACTTGAGATTGGTAAATCAAAACGACATGGTACCAAAGGCATTGGTTAGAGGACTTCAAGACCTTTCCAAAATGTCCAAGAACTTGATCAAATCTTCAAAGTTGAGCAATATATGCCTTGTAGAAGTTGGGAAATTTTTGGGAATTTTGAAAAGTCAACTTTGCACAAAGGGCTTCAAAAATGCTAATGGGCCTCAAATTCTTCCATGAATCATTACCCAAAGGCTATGCACGACCCATTAAGCTAAAAGGGAGTTATTTTCTTATTTTTAATTAATTAATTGAATTTTTAATCTTATTAATTAATTTAATTAAATTTAATTATGAGAAAAATACTAAACAATGGTTTTTAATCCTTTTTGTGCAGCAAATCTTTCCATTATGAACTAAATATCTCGTGCACCTTCTCAAGAGACAAAATCTTTCATGATTGGCAATTTTTTCATGGAAAAATGATTTAAATTGATATCATTGAAAATCAAATCTCCAAATCATCAATGCATGGATTATGGGCTGGTTTTTTAACCTAATTCTATTCACTTACTTATGCACAACTGAAACCTAAGGCATTAGACACAAAAAGCTGCGCAAGAAACAAAGAACAAACTTGCAATTTTGGCCAAAAAACCTTGAAACTGTTTTCATACCTACTGCACGTTTCAAAGCCCGAAAGCTATTCCAATACATTGCTGGACCACCTAGGAAGCTTTTGCAATCGAAACCAAGTCTCCAGACTTCAAGGGTTGGTAGAACGACATCACACTTTTCTTGAAATTGTCCATTAGCGTTTTGTGATTCACATGCATTTTTCATATGTTTTTAATGTTGATTTACACTAACAATGACATTCTGAAGCTAATGGTACCATTCAATTGAAGTATGGCTGCCTAAATAAGAATCCACCATTAACGCTTGCTAGGGTTTCTGAAGCTCCAAAAGAGGGTTTTCCACATATGGAAAAATTGGACAACCAAATTGATACCATTGAAATCGTGACAACAAGACGAACTGAACTCACATCTCGCGCCCAATTTATATTTGCCCATTGCCTAATCGCTATTTTTCCTGGTCTTGTTTAGTGGGGGTTTAAAACCCCCGCTATTTGCTTTTATTTACAGGAAAAAGATGAAGACGAAGCCTATGTGTCTGAGCGTGGTTGGAGGGTTTGAATGTTAGCGTGTTTTTTGTTTTGGTTCAGCATAATACTTTCTTTTCATATATATTATTTCTATCCCATTATATAAACAAAGACGCGTGAATGGCTTAGTGGTGGGACATACGCCTGGCAGGTACTGGGACCTGGGTTCGATTCCCAGGTCCCCCCATATATCCCATGTTTTTTTTCCTAATGTGTTCATACGCAGCGCTTCATCCAAGGTTCACCATACACCTTCACATGCTGGCTTGCCACGTAATCATGATGGCCAATCTGAAGGCTACATGATGGAGACTATCATACACGCTAGTCAACTGATGCACACACAACCACAAAAAGTCAAAAGAGGGCCTTGATTCAGTGGGCCTAATTACTTCAATTAACCTCCAAAAGGGTCTGAATACCCCCATGGTTTGCTCAATTTTTAATCTTCATTTATTTTTCCTTTTTATTCTTTTAATTGTTTTTAATTGTTTTCTTTAAATTCCATAAAATAATTTTCCTAATAAAAATAAAATACAGAAAAATCAAAAACATGTTTATTGTTATCAACATTTAATTCATTATTATATTTTTGTAAACAAATTTTAAATAATCAATTTAGATTAATTTAGGTTTTAAAATTTTAATGTTTTTCTTAAATGACTAAAATATGTAGAAATTAGGTTCTTTTAACTTTTTCATCCCTTTTTTTTATTAAATATTTTTCTCATTATTATTATTATTATTAATTATTAATTATTTCGTAAATAAACATGTAATTAATTAATTAAGGGTAAATTAGGTTAAACTTGAATATTTTCATTAAATAAATAAAAACCACCTAGAATTAGGGTTTCTTTAATTTTAATTTTAACTCTCTTTATTTCACAAATACAAAATTAAAAAAAACATTTCTTTTCTTTTAATTAAATAATTAATTAACTTTTAATTTCAATTTAATTACAAAAGGGTCCAACGCCCTCGAACATTCGATTCTAATTTCTTTTCGTGCAATTATTCTTATTTATCTTTCTTGTAAATATTATGTAACTGTTCAAGCCATGTAATAGTAACTAGGTTTTACTTTCCGCATTTTTATTCAAAACGGGTCTTTGTTAATTTGGCGATGTATAGACCCGCGCCTTGTAATAGCGTAGGACTTTTATTTTCCGTATTTAAATTTCCGCACTTTTAAATTATAATTGCATGAAAGAATGAATGCCTAAATTAAAAACAAGCGTAGATCACCATGATACATGTACAAGATAAAACATAACATGAAAATAACACACAAGTTCACACACCACTCTTAGGGTACGCCTCACTGTTGCCTTACCTTTGAAACGTGGTCGTCGAGTATAGGACGTCTTAGTAAGTCCTTATGTCCATTGATCTAGTTGCCTCGAAACAAGTTGCCTCGGAACAGTTGCCTCAAAACGGTTGCCTCGGAATAAAAAAGATCAATGGCATAAGGGTAGCTTCTAAGGTGTCCTGCTGTTGCTCTGGTGACCACACTGTCCCTACAAACGAATTGACCCGAACACCTCCAACGGTGGTGCTACCTACCTCTCAATGGTGGGATGGCACTACCTTAAGGACATTTACACAGCCTAATTCCTTAGGGTAGGTAGATGACTCGTAGATACTTGCTCTATTTCAAAAACAAATCAAAAAATCTTTTCACACTAACACTTTTCAAAAAGCTTTCAAAACAATTTTTCAAACACTCTTGAGGACTGATACAAGAGTCGATCTGAAATCTTTAAACGAAACTTTTTCAAAACCCACTCACAATTGAAAAGCAAACATATTTTGAAAACACAATGAGCAAGTATCTAAGAGCCCATGGATAACCATTGATAGAAAGGGTGCTAACACCTTCCCTTTCTATAAATCTACCTCCCGAACCGAGAAACTATCTCATAAGGAATTTTTCTGTGCTTTTGTCCTGTCCATGTTGGAGAGAATAAAAGACGGTGGCGACTCTTGCTTCCGCGACATTTCGCGAACCAGCATTAAACAGTCAGTTCCAGATCCACCGATCACAAAACTGGCGACTCTGCTGGGGAATTTATAAAGTGAGGTGTACCTTAGGATAGCTCATACTTGTGTTTTCAATTGCTTTGTTTTGCTTGCTGTAATATTATTGGGCCTGTCTTGGGAGTTCTATAGATACTAACCCGGATCTGGGGGATACCTTCTTAGAAAGTAGCAACAAGACTGTGAGGGAACTGTGTGGGGTATACCAACACGGTTGAAGCAGTCTGCTACGTTGATGTGGCACTTTGGTGAGTACCGGTAACCCTTGAGTCAAGTCAAGGAGAGTACGGGGCCGCCGCGTGGTGTCGTGAAGCATCAACTGACCTTAGGAACCTTAATTGAACCATCCTGGCCTCTTTAGGGGTAGTGAGATAACTGACTTTGGTGCAGTCCGAAGTTGGTTGATACTCGATACTACACTCATTGAGGGTTGTTTTCTTGGAATATTTTGATCGCCAGTTCAGTGGCTAAATCGAAACAATGAACACAGAAAACAATCCAATGATATTGAGCTCCTTAGAACCCGGTTACTTTTGATAGGACATGTTTTAAGCCCACCAACTTCAAGAGGGTAGTACCCCAAACTTCATGCTGGCCTAAGCTCTAAGGGCTCTCTGTGTGACTTGTGTGCCTTCAAACTTGACTACTTGCATACTTGTTAACTGACACATGAGTTTCTTGCAGGTTTTGTTTACAGTCCTTAATTTGGGACTCATTACAGGGCCTACTTACATCACTCCATGCATAGCATAACATCATACCATTGCATACATCCTGCATAAGGACTAATCCATTTCAAGGATCTCAAGGGTCTGTGATGCAGGTCATGATGAACCAACTGTCTAGTAAGGGGCAAAGAGGATTTATTTTCCTCTAGCAAAGGTTGTCAGGGGCTATGACCCACTGGATATGGTGAGCCTTTGACTCTTGAAGAAGGATTCTCAGCAACATGAAGTCCCTTCAATCAAGCTACAAATTCAAATGCTAACAATCTTCTTGTTTACCCTGCGAGGTCCTTGAAAACATTGCATGCATATCATACATATCATTGCATTACAGGTACCCTTTTGATAGGTCACTCATCTCCTTCGCTGTTTATTTCAGCAATGGCTTTCCAACCGGACAACCAAGATCTCCGGGCTCAGAACGCCCAACTGCAAGAAATGTTCTTGAACCTATCCCAGGGGCAAGAAGAAATAAAGGCTCTCCTCACAAGGAACTTGATCCTAGGGAATGCAGGGGGTACCAGGAACGATCAGCTGGAAGGGCTACAAATTGAGTTGGCAACCATGAAGATCCAAATGATGGGACAGTTGATGGGCCAAATGACTCTCATTCAGGACTTAGCTCAAAAACAAGAAGAGCTCCGGGTCCTCGTCACCAAGCTGCTTCAAAATAATCAAGTGGGGAAAACAACCAAGGTTGAAGTTCCAGTCATCATTCAACCACATGCGGGGCAAGAAGACAAGGGAAAATCTCCTCAGCTTGCTTCAGGGTCACGAGCCCAGCCTCAACAGGGTAGTCGGTGTAAACGTAATACGCCTGGAAGAAATTTCTCGGAGACTGATATACCATCATCCTTTATACTGAAGCGCTTGTTGGAGGTCAATCTGATCACTCTAAAGGACCCTCCTAAGAATCCGAATATGACACCTTCAAGGTATAACCCCAACACCCGCTGCGCTTATCATTCTGACAGCCCGGGGCATGCTACACACGACTGTTGGACCTTGAAGAACAAAATCCAGGACTTGATTGACGAAGGGGTGCTGGAGTTCATGCCAGATGGCGAGATGAAAATCTTCCACTGAGAATTCTCCATTTAAGATGACTAGTTCAAACTAGAGGATTTTTGTTCATTAGAATTTTTCAAGTTGTAATTTTCTTTTGATTGTTCAAACAATTATTGTCATAGCAAACTTTATTACTTTATCAATGCATCACATATGTCTGTTTTGAACCCATATATTCACATTCGCTATATGCAAATTGCTTTCATTTTTCTGTGATGATCAACTCTCAATTAAAAAACTCTAAGCCTCTTGAGGGAGGATGACGAAAATGATACCATGATCTTTACAATATGCTTTTGAACAGACCCCACTGATGAGGTACAGGCATTGTTTCAATTCCTAAACACTGGAGTTATAAGGATGATAATCCCTCGTCAACCCCTTTGAGCCAAAGAAGTAGGAGTTTTTCTTTTCAAAAATAAAACCCTTAATCATAACCCGGGGTAGGGTAGTTCTCTCAGTTGATCCAAGTGCATAACAAATGGCACCAAAATAAGTCCTTACAAAGCAAAAGACAGTGATGGTTCCGAATAATCGTCAAGACAGGAAGTCATTATCTCTCAAAATAAAAACCCATAAGTCAAAACCTATGAAGGAGACTTACAAAACTGGGGCATCCCGCTGACTGTAAATCATAAAAGAACAGTTCAGGCAAAAAACAGGGATAATAAAAACCAAAAAGAAAGAGGTCATACAAACCCTCAACAAAAAAGGAAATGACTGCCTGGTCAAAATAAACTATCAACATCCGAACCATCATTGGAATATCAGGACAAAGACCCAAACAAGGTCAAACGCACGATCAACTGAGTTTAGGTTTGAAGAACATCACGAAGAGCGGGTGGGTACAAATAAAATTTGAGCCTTTATCCTTTGTTTCTTAAACCGTGAACCAGGCCACGTTACAACCCTTAAAAGTCCTAGCTGAAGCATGGGTTAGTTCGAAAGCATATTGTTACAAAGGTATCCTGACTCCTTAAGGCTTGCGGTAAAATAACGAGTTGACATCACAGTTTACAAAAAAAAAACTCATTTGCTTTTATTGAAAAATGCATTTTCAAAAATTTCAAGACAGACATAAGCTTTGCATTCTTAAGATAACATTGTTTGCATATGATTATTTGTTTGAACAGCAGAGAACTTTGCGCAACGAATATCCGATGAACGAAGGTCTTCTCAACAAAAGAGTCACCTCCAATGGAAGAAACACTTCCAATCAAGGGGCATGGCATGATCAGTGTCCATCATCTGGGGCAGTCCAGCCAAGATTCGGAGAATCTCTCAAAAGGCCACCTAGCTTGGGGCAAATCTCCATCTGGATCACCTGGGGCATTTCGACAACGAATATTGCCTGATCAGACATCTTCTAGTGGTACGACAACATAATACTACTGACAGGGGTACCTCCCTACATCCTGAGAGCGTGGACATAGTCGAAAAAGTACTACGCATAATCAAAGACCCGCTAGGTTGACACACCTAGGCAAAAATAAGGGCTTCCCGGCGAACCAAAAGGGTTCGGGAAAAAATAAGGGATGAAATGAAAAAATCTGTACACCTGGCAAGTCGAAAACCTGAAAAGGCGGCTTGGGCAAAAATGGGTATCCCGGTGGACTGAAAACCCGAAAGGGCGGTCCAGGCAAAAGTTAGGGATCAAAGCGTACGACTATGTCCCGGCATCTCGTCACTTGCCTACTAAAAGAAGAGTTGTCAATCGGCAGTCATCAAGCACCTCCACAGGTATCTTCTTCCCTCACCTCAGCAACAGGGGCAATAATGAGTCGTCCAGGCGATCCAGTTGCTCTGTCAACCAAAGTACCAAGGAAAGGTCAACCAAAAGATGATTACCATCTACCTTTACAGCTTCAGATCAACCCTGGTAACAAACCAGAAAATTCTGTGGACGATTGATTGTAGGTTGATATCCGAAACCAAACAGGACAATTATCTACTTGATCATCCTCAGACAACCCTACACCGGTTCCTCCCAAAGTTTTACACGAACTTATCCTGCAGTAACCTTACCCCGATTCCTCCAGAAGTCTTACACAGACTTATCTCAAGATAACCTTACCCCGGTTCCTCCAGAAGTCTTACACGGACTTATCTCGTATGACCTTACCCCGGTTCATCCAGAAGTTTTACACGAATTTATCCTGCAGTAACCTCACCCCGGTTCCTCTAGAAGTCTTACACAGACTTATCTCAAGATAACCTTACCCCGGTTCCTCCAAAAGTTTTACACGAACTTATCCCGAAGAAACCCTACACAGGTTCTCTCTCCCCAAAGATGCAGTTTTACACGGACTCGTCATCAGAAACCATACCCAGGTTTTACTTCTTCCAGGATGCAGTTTTACACAGGCTCATCGTCAAAGTAACCCCACATAGGTTCCCTTATCAAACTCTAGACGTAGTTTTACACGAACTCGTCATCAGTAAACCCTACACAAACTCCCCAAGCAGAGTTAGACTACTCAGTCAGCATTAAGGAAGTTGGATTATCCCCAGTACATCTCAAAAATTCCCCCAAGAGAGTCCAGTCCAAAGGATTCCCCAGTAGAGTTGAATCAAACTCCCCAGCAGGAAGCTTATCCCCAGTGGATTCTGGAAGCTTATCACCTGCAGAACACGAACGCGTCTCCCGGCTTTATTTAAAGGTTATTTCCCCACCAGGATATAACTGGGTTATCCTCAGCCAATTGTCACGGAAAGATCGTCCTCGGCGAAGTCTTCCTATCCCCCAGTGGAGTTCATCATATTCTTCAACATAACTCAACAATGGTATCCCCAGCGGAGTTATCATCAACACCTCAGCAAAGAATCTCTCTTCCCCACAAAGTTCATTCCCCGCAGAGTAATATATTCGCCAAGTTATTCCCCAACGGAGTCCTCTTCTCCTACCGGTATTCTTGCAACCATCATCCCCAGCGGAAACAACGAAGCATTATTCCTCAACATCAGCCCAGGATTCAACTTCCCGGCACCCGTCAAGGATTTACTTTCCTAGACGACAACACAATTCACAAACACATTTTCATACTGTTGTACCCCAAAATTTACCCTCCCATATTTCTCAAAACATTTCAAGAAAAATTCACAAGTCCAACCGGGCGGGTCATATTCAGGTATTCTTTCGCCAAGATATCTCTGATAACGTATTCTCAAATTCAGGTTCGGCTCAAGAGTCAATTCTTTAAAGAAGGTATCCGAATGTGTGAGTTTTCTCGAAGAAATATGGTGAAAAAGTGTGCTGAAAGTGCAGTTTTTACGCGCTAAAAAATTCATAACTTGAAGATCGTGGCTAGTTTTGAACCCGTTCCGGTGGCCAAAATTCCGTCTTGACATTATCTACGTTTTCATCTCTCACGGATGGAAGCCAATTTCGATCATAAGGTCTTCAAAAATGTGGATTTATCAAGTATTTTCATACAGAAAATTTGTGACAGAAGTTTATTTGCGTCATGTTCAGAAAATCATAACTTGGTCGATTTTCATCGTATCGAGCTGGTTCCGGTGCCAAAATTTCACAAATTGAGTTGGCTACATTTTCACAGAAGGTATTGAGTTCAAATGGTATTCAAAAGGCCTTCGTTTTTTGCTCAGAGTGCGTGACACGCTGAAAATCCTGAATGCTGAATATTATTTCATCTGGGCCGAAACTTCGAAAATTCATAACTCGGTCAATTTTTATCGGATTGGACTCATATTTTTACACAAGGTTACTGACTCATAGATCTACAACTTTGCTTCAAAAGTCGAGACCAAATTATGCACCGATCGATACCAGTTTTTTATTGAAGAACGTGTCAGAGTCGACACTGAAGCCCAAAATAAGTTTGTCTGAGCTGAAACTTCAAAAATTCATAACTAATTCACCGTTTATCCGATTGAGTCGATTTTCGGACAGGAGTTAGTTCTCGATGTCGGCTATATTTTGTTTTCACATTTCAACTTCAAAAAATGCACTTAAGTCCCTGCAGTTTAGCCTGGAAAGTGACGAATTCAAGTGAATATTGGAGGCCCAATTGCACATTCAAAGCCCATTTGCTTTACCCTAATTTTCATTATATAATCACCTTCTTTTCACACAAACCGGGGAGGAGGAAAAGAGAGAAAAAACCTTGCCACAACACTGTTAGAATATCAAACTCTTTCAAGAACCCTAAAACCTTGAAATCCTTATTACAAACCAACACCTCACTACTTCTTCAGTAAGAGTAAGGCTGGCTACTTCTTCAGTAAGGGTAAGGCTGGCCTGATCTCCATGATCCTAATTTTCCAGTAAGGCATAAAGGCATTCCGGTCACTAATTTTCCAGTAAGGGTAAGATTGATTTGATCTCCATGATCAAAAGGGTATAATCATTCATACATGTCATATTGTGCCTAAACATTAAATTTCTTCATATATTGGCTTTATTTGCATTTTATGATTTTATTTAATGTGTTCGTGAGATTCAACACTGCAGATTTAGACAGGATCCCATGCAGGTTCATTAAGGAACGTTGAGGCCAAAAGCCAAAAGCCAAATGGCCAAAACAGAACATTTTACACATGACACCAATACGTGGCGAGACAGACATACTGAGAAGGTTAAGGACGTTGAGGCCAGAACACAAATGGCCAAAAGCCAAAAGCCAAATGGCCAAAGTAGAACAACTTATGCATGAAACTCAATCCAATGGCCAAAGAATGCAGACCACGGTACTCAGGAGTCAATACTTCAAAAAACCTCCCCTTGGGCCAGACACCCCTATGGTTTGCTCAATTTTTAATTTTTATTTGTTTTTCCTTTTTATTCTTTTAATTGTTTTTTAATTGTTTTCTTTTAATTCCATAAAATAATTTTCATAATAAATATAAAATACAGAAAAATCAAAAAAAATGTTTATTTTATTAATATTAATTTCACTATTATTATTTTTGTAAATAAACTTTAAACAATTAATTAGATTAATTTAGGTTTCAAAACTTTAATATTTTTCTTAATAAATTAAATATGTAGAAATTAGGGTTTTTAACTTTTTCATCATTTTTTTTAATAAATAATTTTCTCATCATTATTATTATTATTAATTACTAATTTATTTTGTAAATAAACATGTACATAAATTCTTTAGTAAATTAAGTTAAACTTTAACATTTTTCTCAAATAATTAAAAATAACTTAGAATTAGGGTTTCTTTTAATTTTAATTTTAATTTTCTTATTTCATAAATACAAAAAAACCTAAAAAACACTTCTTTTATTTCAATAAATAATTAATTAATTTTTAATTTCAATTTAACTTCAAAAGGGTCCAACGCTCTCGTTTTCAATTTTAATTCAATTCACGCATTTTATTTATTCCTTCTTTTAAATATTGATGTAATTCTCCCAAAGCCGTGTAAATATTTATCTTTCGCACTTTACTTTATTTCTTTATTTTATGTCAAATCGGGTCCTGGATTTTAATTTGGCGATGTGGACCCGCGCCTTTGTAATAGTTTAGGAATTTTATCTTTCCGCACTTTTTAACTGTTAAATAAATGCATGCAAGAATGAATGACAAAAATAAAAACAAACGCATAGATCACTTTGACATGAACAAGACAAAAATAAACGAATCTGGCACACAAATCACACACCATCCCTAGGGTACGCCTCACTGTTGCCTTGCCTCGAAAGGTGATCGTCGAGTAGAGGATGTCTTGGTAAGTCCTCATGATCCGGGAACCTGGCATGAGGGTAGCTTCTAAGGTGTCTTCCCATTGCTCTGGTGATCACCATGTCCCGAACCTCGAATTGACCCGAACACCTCCAACGGTGGTGCTACCTACCTCTCAATGGTGGGATGGCACTACTTTAAAGGACATCTACACAGACGAATTCCTTATGGTAGGTAGACGACTCTAGATACTTGCTCTAATTTCAAAACAAATTCAAAAATACTTTGCACACCGACACATTTTCAAAAAGCTTTCGAAAGCAACTTTTCAAACACTCTTGAGGACCGATACAAGAGTCGAACTGAAATTTTCAAAGAAACTTTTTAAAACCCACACTTGAAAAGCAAACAAACAATTTTGAAAACACAAATGAGCAAGTATCTAAGAGCCCATGGATAACCATGGATAGAAAGGGTGCTAACACCTTCCCTTTCTATAATCTACCTCCCGAACCGAGAGCAATCTCTTTAAGGAATTTTTCTGTGCTTTTGTCCTTTCCATGTTGGAGAAAATAAAAGACAGTGGCGACTCTTGCTTCCGCGACATTTCGCGAACCAGCGTTAAACAGTCAGTTCCAGATCCACCGATCACAGAACTGGTGAATCTGCTGGGGACTCAAATTTAAAGTGAGGTGTACCTTAGGGATAGTTCATAACTGTGTTTTCAATTGTTTTCTTTGCTTGCTTTAAATTGTGGGTTGCTTGGGAGTTCTATAGATCCTAACCCGGATCTGGGGAATACCTTCTTAGAAAGTAGCAACAAGGTTGTGAGGGAACTGTGCGGGGTATACCGACATGGTTGAAACAGTCTACTACGTTGATGTGGCACTTTGGTGTGTACCGGTAACCCTTGAGTTTAGTCAAGGAGAGTACGGGGCCTCCGCGTGGTGTCGTGAAGCATCAACAGACCTTAGGAACCTTAATTGAACTATCTTGGCCTCTTTAGGGTAGTGAGATAACTGACTTTGGTGCAGTCCGAGGTTGGTTGATACTCGATACTACACTCAATTGAGGGTTGCTTTCCTGGAATATTTCGGTCGCCAGTTCAGTGGCTAAATCGAAACGATAAACAATGAAAGCAATCCCGTGATATTGGGACCCTTAGAACCCGGTTACTTCTAGTAGGACAGGTTGAGCCCACCAACTTCAAGAGGGTAATACCTAGACCTCATGCTGGCCTAAACTCTAAGGGTTTCTCTTGTGTGACTTGTGTGACTTCGTACTTGACTATTCGCATGTTTGTTGTCTGACACTTGAGTCTCTTGCAGGTTTTGTTTGCAGTCCTTAATTAGGACTCGTAACAGGGTTTGCTAAGTTTCTTGCAGGTTTTGTTTATAGTCCTTAATTGGGACTCATAACAGGTTTTACTTGAGTTTCTTGCAGGTTTTGGTTTGCAGTCCTTAAGTGGGACTCATAACAGGGTTACCTACATTACCCCATGCATACCATAACATCATACCATTGCATATATCTTAACCCATTTCAAGGATCTCAAGGGCTTGTGATGCAGGTCATGATAAATCAAACATCTAGCAAGGGGCAAAGAGGATTTATTTTCCTCTAGCCAAAGTTGTCAGGGGCTATGACCCACTTGATATGGTGAGCTTTGACTCTTGAAGAAGGTTCCCCTAACCAAGTTTGTTTGGAAACCAAAACTAGACATGATGACTAGAGTCAGGGGCTATGACCCACTGGATATGGTGAGCCTTTGACCCTTGAAGAAGGACTTTCAACAACATGAAGTTCCTTCACTCAAGCTACCGGACTCAAATGTTAAGAATTTTCTTGTTTATCCCGCGAGGTCCTTGAAAACATTACATGCATGTCATACACATCATTGCATAACAGGTACCCTTGATTGCAGGTCACTTACCCTTGTTCGCTGTTTATTTCAGCAATGGCTCCCCAACCAGATAACCAGGACCTCCACACTCAAGAGACTCAGTTCAAGGAGATCTTCCTAAGCCTATCCAAGGGGCAGGAAGAGTTGAGGACACTCCTCATGGGGAATCTGATCAGAAAGAGTCCTGAAGATGACAAGGACGAGCGACTGAAAAGTCTACAAGCTGAGGTAGACACATTGAAAACCCAGATGCTGGGGCAAAGGGCCCTCATTCAAGGTTTAGCTCAGGAGCAAGGAGAGCTGAGGGCCATGATCAGTCAGCTTCCTCAAGGCATGAAGCAACCAACCCAAATCAGGGACCAGGTCATGGAACAACTTCCAAGAGGGCAAAGGCCGAGTCCAATGAATAGACTTCTCCGAGTTGCTACTACTTCACAGGTCCGACAACGACCTCGCCAAGAACAGCGGGTTGATCAGAACAGGTCAGACAAGCCTAAAAGGCAGTTCACCAAGATCAACATGTCGCTGGATCAAGCACTACAACAAATGTTGAAGGCAGGGCTAATCACCTTAAGGGCTCCTCTCCGGAATCCAAACACTTCTGCTCCTAACTATCATCCCAACGATAGGTGCGCATACCATTTTGATAGTCCGATGCATACTACGGACAACTGCTGGCCTCTCAAAAACAAGATTCAAGATATGATCGACGCTGGAGAGATTCAGTTTGAAGTACCCGAGACTCCCAACGTGATCACTGCTCCCTTGCCAAAACATGGCTAGGATTGAGAAATTTTTGTTCATTCGAATGTTCAAGTTGCAATTCTCTTTTGTTCAAACATTTACTCATGTTAAACATTGTTATTTCATTAATGCATCGCATATGTCTGTTCTGAAACAATATATTCGTATTCACTAAATGCAAATTATTTTCATATTTTTTCTGAGGATCAACTCTTAATTAATAATTCTAAGCCTCTTGAGGGAGGATGACGAAAACGATACCATAATCTACAATATGCTTTTGAACAGACCCCGCTGATGAGGTACAGGCATTGTTTCAATCCCTAAACACCGGAGTTATAAGGATGATAATCCCTCATCAACCCCTCTGAGCCAAAGAAGTAGGAGTTTTTTTTTCGAAATTTAAAACCCTTAATCATAACCTGGGGCAGGGTAGTTCTCTCAGTTGATCCAAGTGCATAACGAATGGCACCAAAGAGATCCTTACAAAAAAGGATAGTGATGGTTCCGAATATTCAATAAAGAAAGGCAGACATTACTTCTCAAATCAAAAACCCATTAAGTCAAAACCTATGAAGGAGACTTGCAAAACGGGGGCATCCCGCTGACTGTAATTCCAAAAAGAAACAGTTCAGGCAAAAAAGGAAAGGGATAACAAAAATCGGACAAGAAAGAGGTCTTACAAACCCTCAGCAAAAAAGGAATGACTGTCTATTCAAAATAAGTTATCAACATCCGAATCATCACCGGAAAATCAGAACAAAGACTCAAACAAGGTCTAACGTATGATCAACTGAGTTTAGGTTTGGAGAACATCACGAAGAGCGGGTGGGTACAAATAAAATTTGAGCCTTTATCCTTTGTTTCTTAAACTGTGAACCAGGCCACGTTATAACCCTAAAAGTCCTAGCTGAAGCATGGGTTAGTTCGAAAGCATACTGTGACGAAAAGTATCCTGACTCCTTAAGGCTTACTATAAAGAAGGAGTTGACATCACGTTTTACAAACATTCACTTGTTTTATGAAAAAGAATGCATTTTCAAAATCTTCAAGACAGACATAGGCTTTGCATTTTTAACATAACTTTGTTTGCATATGACTTTTTGTTTGAACAGCAGGGAAATTCGCACGAGAAATACCTAGTGAACAAAAGCACTTCCAACCAAGGGGCACGACATGATCATGGTCCAATCATCTGGGGAAATCCAATCAAGATTCAGAGAATCTCTCAAAAGGCCAAATAGCTTGGGGCAAATCTCTGCCTGAATCACTTGGGGCATTCCAACAATGAATCTTGCCTGATTAAACATCTTCTGGTGGCATGACAAAAACACTTCTAAACAGGGGCAACTTCCTACATTCTGAGAACATGGACATAGCCGAAAAATACTACGCAAAATCAAAGACCCGCTAGGTTGACACACCTAGGCAAAAATAAGGGCTTCCCGGCGAACCAAAAGGGTTCGGGCAAAAATAAGGGATGAAAATGAAAAATCTGTACACCCGGCAAGTCGAAAACCTGAAAAGGCAGCTTGGGCAAAAATGGGTATCCCGGTGGACTGAAAACCCGAAAGGGCGGTCCAGGCAAAAGTTAGGGATCAAAGCGTACGACTATGTCCTGTCATCTTATCACCTGCCTACCAGAAGAAGGTTTGTCCATCAATAACTATCAGCACCTCACACGTCTTCCTCTCATACCTCAGAAACAGGGGCAATAAAGAGTTGTCCAAGCGATCTAATTGTTCTGTCCTCCAAGGTATCAAGGTAGGTTCAGCTGAAGAACACAACCAGGTATCTTAATTCCCCAGAGAGTGAGCCAGCAAGCAGTATACTCTCCTCAAGCAAAGCAGTTATCAACCTTAAGGAAGTTGGGTATCCTCCCGCAGATCTCAACCTTCCCCAACAGCATACAGTCTTAACAAGCATCCCCGGAAGTCTTGATTTAAGATTGTTCCCCGGCGTTCTATCAACATGCAAAGGAGTCACTTCCCCGGTACAGTTCAAAACTTCCCCAGGAGTCCAGCTTAGTGTCCCCAGGAAAGTGGAATCCATCTCCCCCAAGCAGTAAGCTTATCCCCAGTAGATTCTGGAAGCTTATCCTCACAGAGCACGAACGCGTCGTCCGGCTTTATTCAAAGAGTTATGCCCTTACCAGGATATAACTGGGTTATCCTCAGCTAAAAGCCACGGAAAGATCGTCCTCGACGAAGCCTTCTTATCCCCAGCGAAGTCTATCAATACTTCCAACACAACAAGGGTATCCCCAGCAAGTTATTATCAACGACTCAGCAAAGTATCTCTCTCCCCACAGAGTATTGCTTCCCAGCAAGACCGTTAGAGTACCTTTTCTCCCTGCAGAGTAATCCATTCACCAAGTTCATTCCCCAACGGAGTCATCTTCTCCTACCGGTATTCTTGCAACTCTCATCCCCAGCGGAAGCAATAAATCAATACTTCAACATCAGCCCAGGAGTGACTTCCCGGCACCCGTCAAGGATTTACTTTCCTAGACGAAAACATACATTCCAAAACATCACATTCTCATACATTATAGCATGCATATACGCATCATATCTTAAATCTCATTTATGTGGAGAACATCATTGCTTGATCCATATCATGCATTGCATATGACTGACCTTTACCTTTCAGGAAAGATTCAGTTAAGTTCTCAAGCTACACTCCAAAGACCTTGTCTGGTTCAGTTAAATCGACTCCCAAAGATTTTCCTGGTTATTATCCAGTCAAAGGCGTTCTCTGGTCTAGTTAAACCGACTCCTAAAGGTTTTTCTTTTGAAGACTCAGTTGAAGACTCCAAAGACCTTGTCTGGTTCAGTTAAATCGACTCCCAAAGATTTTCCTAGTTATTATCCAGTCAAAGGTGTTCTCTGGTCTAGTTAAACTGACTCCTAAAGGTTTTTCTTTTGAAGACTCAGTTGAAGACTCCAAAGACCTTGTCTGGTTCAGTTAAATCGACTCCCAAAGATTTTCCTGGTTATTATCCAGTCAAAGGCGTTCTCTGGTCTAGTTAAACCGACTCCTAAAGGTTTTTCTTTTGAAGACTCAGTTGAAGACTCCAAAGACCTTGTCTGGTTCAGTTAAATCGACTCCCAAAGATTTTCCTGGTTATTATCCAGTCAAAGGCGTTCTATGGTCTAGTTAAACCGACTCCTAAAGGTTTTTCTTTTGAAGACTCAGTTGAAGACTCCAAAGACCTTGTCTGGTTCAGTTAAATCGACTCCAAAGATTTTCCTGGTTATTATCCAGTCAAAGGCGTTCTCTGGTCTAGTTAAACCGACTCCTAAAGGTTTTTCTTTTGAAGACTCAGTTGAAGACTCCAAAGACCTTGTCTGGTTCAGTTAAATCAACTCCCAAAGATTTTCCTGGTTATTATCCAGTCAAAGGCGTTCTCTGGTCTAGTTAAACCGACTCCTAAAGGTTTTTCTTTTGAAGACTCAGTTGAAGACTCCAAAGACCTTGTCTGGTTCGGTTAAATCGACTCCAAAGACTTTCCTGGTTATTATCTAGTCAAAGGCGTTCTCTGGTATAGTTAAACCGACTACTAAAGGTTTTTCTTTTGAAGACTCAGTTGAAGACTCCAAAGACCTTGTCTGGTTCAGTTAAATCGACTCCAAAGATTTTCCTGGTTATTATCCAGTCAAAGGCGTTCTCTGGTCTAGTTAAACCGACTCCTAAAGGTTTTTCTTTTGAAGACTCAGTTGAAGACTCCAAAGACCTTGTCTGGTTCAGTCAGATCGACTCCAAAGATCTCCCTGTCTCTTATCCAGTTGAAGACTCCAAGACCTTGTCTGGTTCAGTTAAATCCACTCCCAAAGATTTTCCTGGTTATTATCCAGTCAAAGGCTTTCTCTGGTCTAGTTAAACCGACTCCTAAAGGTTGTTCTTTTGAAGACTCAGTAGAAGATATCCAAGATTCTCTCAATGATTGCTATTGAGCTTGTAGTCGCCTATGGTTCTCTCCCCGATACTGCGGAGGTGGTAATCCCAAGATTCGCTCAACGATTGCTGTTGAAGTTGAAGTTATCCAAGATTCTCTCAATGATTGCTATTGAGGTCGTAGTCGCCTGTGGTTCGCTCCCCGATCCTGCGGAGATGGTAATCCCAAGATTCGCTCAACGATTTCTGTTGAAGTTGAAGTTATCCAAGATTCTCTCAATGATTGCTATTGAGGTCGTAGTCGCCTGTGGTTCGCTCCCGGATCCTGCGGAGATGGTAATCCCAAGATTCGCTCAACGATTGCTGTTGAAGTTAAAGTTATTCAAGATTCTCTCAATGATTGCTGTTGAGGTAGAAGTCATCCAAGGTTCTCTCACCGTTCCTGTTGAGGTAGTAACCATCCCTGGTTCATTCATCACCGTTTGAAGCTCCAGATCCAGCTCCTGTAACCAGTCAGGACACATCTACACAAAGAATTTGAAGACCAGCTCCCGTAACAGGTTAGGTAATCATTTTTCTTTTGCAGGTATGCAAGTTCTCGCTAAGGAATCTCTTATGCGATCAACATCCAGATGGCATCTATAAGCCCATCCACCTTCCATCATCTTTTAGCATGGCATCTATAAGCTCATCATCCTATCCATCAATCTCCAAATGGCATCTATAAGCCCATTCCCCACCATTGTACTACTATGCGAGCGCAAATTTCTGGGCACTCTAGTGTTCAATCATCTTTTACCTTCGGATTACGAAAGGCACGACAACCAATCTGCATCCTCAGGTCTAAGAAGATTGAACAGGGGCAACTGTTGTACCCCAAAATTTGCCCTCCCATATTTCTCAAAACATTTCAAGAAAAATTCACAAGTCCAACCGGGCGCGTCATATTCAGGTATTCTTTCGCCAAGATATATCTGATAACGTATTCTCAAATTCAGGTTCGGCTCAAGAGTCAATTCTTTAAAGAAGGTATCCGAATGTGTGAGTTTTCTCGAAGAAATATGGTGAAAAAGTGTGCTGAAAGTGCAGTTTTTACGCGCTAAAAAATTCATAACTTGAAGATCGTGGCTCGTTTTGAATCCTTTCCGGTGGCCAAAATTCTGTCTTGACATTATCTACGTTTTCATCTCTCACGGCTGGAAGCCAATTTCGATCATAAGGTCTTCAAAAATGTGGATTTATCAAGTATTTTCATACAGAAAATTTGTGACAGAAGTTTATTTGCGTCATGTTCAGAAAATCATAACTTGGTCGATTTTCATCGTATCGAGCTGGTTCCGGTGCCAAAATTTCACAAATTGAGTTGGCTACATTTTCACAGAAGGTATTGAGTTCAAACGGTATTCAAAAGGCCTTCGTTTTTTGCTCAGAGTGCGTGACACGCTGAAAATCCTGAATGCTGAATATTATTTCATCTGGGCCGAAACTTCGAAAATTCATAACTCGGTCAATTTTTATCGGATTGGAGTCATATTTTTACACAAGGTTACTGACTCATAGATCTACAACTTTGCTTCAAAAGTCGAGACCAAATTATGCACCGATCGATACAAGTTTTTTATTGAAGAACGTGTCAGAGTCGACACTGAAGCCCAAAATAAGTTTGTCTGAGCTGAAACTTCAAAAATTCATAACTAATTCACCATTTATCCGATTGAGTCGATTTTCGGACAGGAGTTAGTTCTCGATGTCGGCTACATTTTGTTTTCACATTTCAACTTCAAAAAATGCACTTAAGTCCCTGCGAGTTAGCCTGGAAAGTGACGAATTCAAGTGAATATTGGAGGCCCAATTGCACATTCAAAGCCCATTTGCTTTACCCTAATTTTCATTATATAATCACCTTCTTTTCACACAAACCGGGGAGGAGGAAAAGAGAGAAAAAATCTTGCCACAATACTGTTAGAATATCAAACTCTTTCAAGAACCCTAAAACCTTGAAATCCTTATTACAAACCAACACCTCACTACTTCTTCAGTAAGGGTAAGGCTGGCTACTTCTTCAGTAAGGGTAAGGCTGGCCTGATCTCCATGATCCTAATTTTCCAGTAAGGCATAAAGGCATTCCGGTCACTAATTTTCCAGTAAGGGTAAGATTGATTTGATCTCCATGATCAAAAGGGTATAATCATTCATACATGCCATATTGTGCCTAAACATTAAATTTCTTCATATATTGGCTTTATTTGCATTTTATGATTTTATTTAATGTGTTCGTGAGATTCAACACTGCAGATTTAGACAGGATCCCATGCAGGTTCATTAAGGAACGTTGAGGCCAAAAGCCAAATGGCCAAAAGCCAAAAGCCAAATGGCCAAAACAGAACATTTTACACATGACACCAATACGTGGCGAGACAGACATACTGAGAAGGTTAAGGACGTTGAGGCCAGAACACAAATGGCCAAAAGCCAAAAGCCAAATGGCCAAAGTAGAACAACTTATGCATGAAACTCAATCCAATGGCCAAAGAATGCAGACCACGGTACTCAGGAGTCAATACTTCAAAAAAACCTCCCCTTGGGCCAGACACCCCCTATGGTTTGCTGAATTTTTAATTTTTATTTGTTTTTCCTTTTTATTCTTTTAATTGTTTTTTAATTGTTTTCTTTTAATTCCATAAAATAATTTTCATAATAAATATAAAATACAGATAAATAAAAAAAAATATTTATTTTATTAATATTAATTTCACTATTATTATTTTTGTAAATAAACTTTAAACAATTAATTAGATTAGTTTAGGTTTCAAAACTTTAATATTTTTCTTAATAAATTAAATATGTAGAAATTAGGGTTTTTAACTTTTTCATCATTTTTTTTAATAAATAATTTTCTCATTATTATTATTATTATTATTAATTACTAATTTATTTTGTAAATAAACATGTACATAAATTCTTTAGTAAATTAAGTTAAACTTTAACATTTTTCTCAAATAATTAAAAATAACTTAGAATTAGGGTTTCTTTTAATTTTAATTTTAATTTTCTTATTTCATAAATACAAAAAAACCTAAAAAACACTTCTTTTATTTCAATAAATAATTAATTAATTTTTAATTTCAATTTAACTTCAAAAGGGTCCAACGCCCTCGTTTTCAATTTTAATTCAATTCGCGCATTTTATTTATTCCTTCTTTTAAATATTGATGTAATTCTCCCAAAGCCGTGTAAATATTTATCTTTCGCACTTTACTTTATTTCTTTATTTTATGTCAAATCGGGTCCTGGATTTTAATTTGGCGATGTGGACCCGCGCCTTTGTAATAGTTTAGGAATTTTATATTTCCGCACTTTTTAACTGTTAAATAAATGCATGCAAGAATGAATGACAAAAATAAAAACAAACGCATAGATCACTTTGACATGAACAAGACAAAAATAAACGAATCTGGCACACAAATCACACACCACCCCTAGGGTACGCCTCACTGTTGCCTTGCCTCGAAAGGTGATCGTCGAGTAGAGGATGTCTTGGTAAGTCCTCATGATCCGGGAACCTGGCATGAGGGTAGCTTCTAAGGTGTCTTCCCATTGCTCTGGTGATCACCATGTCCCGAACCTCGAATTGACCCGAACACCTCCAACGGTGGTGCTACCTACCTCTCAATGGTGGGATGACACTACTTTAAAGGACATCTACACAGACGAATTCCTTAGGGTAGGTAGACGACTCTAGATACTTGCTCTAATTTCAAAACAAATTCAAAAATACTTTGCACACCGACACATTTTCAAAAAGCTTTCGAAAGCAACTTTTCAAACACTCTTGAGGACCGATACAAGAGTCGAACTGGAATTTTCAAAGAAACTTTTTAAAACCCACACTTGAAAAGCAAACAAACAATTTTGAAAACACAAATGAGCGAGTATCTAAGAGCCCATGGATAACCATGGATACAAAGGGTGCTAACACCTTCCCTTTCTATAATCTACCTCCCGAACCGAGAGCAATCTCTTTAAGGAATTTTTCTGTGCTTTTGTCCTTTCCATGTTGGAGAAAATAAAAGACAGTGGCGACTCTTGCTTCCGCGACATTTCACGAACCAACGTTAAACAGTCAGTTCCAGATCCACCGATCACACATATATTACAGCATACATATACGCATCATGAACATACAGTCTCACTCATTCTGAGAACATCTCGCATGTCATACATCATGACATTACATACAACTAACGTTTTGTCTTTTCAGGACAAAGGTTAATACAAAGATAATTGCTATCAACTGTCGCAACTAAAGATCCGATTCCTGTATCTTGCCAGGGTGTATCCGTTGACGACTAACAGTACCAGAATCGATTCCTGTATCTCGCCAGGGCACGTCTGAAGAGTTTGAGGATCTGATTCCTGTATCTTGCCAGGGTGTATCCGTTGACGACTAACAGTACCAGACTCGATTCCTGTATCTCGCTAGGGCACGTCTGAAGAGTTTGAGGATTCGATTCCTGTATCTTGCCAGGGTGTATCCGTTGACGACTAACAGTACCAGACTTGATTCCTGTATCTCGCCAGGGCACGTCTGAAGAGTTTGAGGATCCGATTCCCGTATCTTGCCAGGGTGTATCCGTTGACGACTAACAGTACCAGACTCGATTCCTGTATCTCGCCAGGGCACGTCTGAAGAGTTTGAGGATCCGATTCCTGTATCTTGCCAGGGTGTATCTGTTGACGACTAACAGTACCAGACTCGATTCCTGTATCTCGCCAGGGCACGTCTGAAGAGTTTGAGGATCCGATTCCTGTATCTTGCCAGGGTGTATCCGTTGACGACTAACAGTACCAGACTCGATTCCTGTATCTCGCCAGGGCACGTCTGAAGAGTTTGAGGATCCGATTCCTGTATCTTGCCAGGGTGTATCTGTTGACGACTAATTCCAGACTCGATTCCTGTATCTTGCCAGGGCACGTCTGAAGAGTTTGAAGATCCGATTCTTGTATCTTGCCAGTGTGTATCTGTTGACGACTAACATTACCAGACTCGATTCCTGTATCTTGCCAGGGCACGTCTGAAGAGTTTGAGGATCCGATTCCTGTATCTTTCCAGGGTGTATCTGTTGACAACTAACATTACCAGACTCGATTCCTGTATCTTTCCAGGGCACTTCTGAAGAGTTTGAGGATCCGATTCCTGTATCTTGCCAGGGTGTATCTGTCGACGACTATATTCTCCGGACTCGATTCCTGTATCTTGCCAGGGCACGTCTGAAGAGTTTAAAGATCTGATTCCTGTATCCAGCCAGGGCACATCTACATAAAGAGTTTGAAGATCAACTCCTGTAACAGGCCAGGTAATTATTTTTCTTTCTCAGGTACGCAAGTTCTCGCTAAGGAATCTCTTACGCGATCGACAGTCTCCAGATGGCATCTGTAAGCCCATCCACATACCAACAATCTCCAAATGGCATCTATAAGCCCATTCCCGACAAGGTACTGTCACACTTTCAGAGGGCATCTATAAGCCCATCCTCCTATCCATCAGTCTCCAAATGGCATCCGTAAGCCCATTCCCACCATCACGCTGCTGACATTCTACTATGTGAGTGCAAATTTCTGGGCACTCTAGTGTTCAATCATCTTCCACCTTCGGATTACGAAAGGCACGACAGCCAATCTACATCCTCAGGTCTAAGAAGATTGAACAGGGCCAACTGTTGTACCCCAAAATTTGCCCTCCCATATTCTTCAAGATTTTCCAAGATCAAGCTTCAAAATCTCTCAAGGGTTGCACAGTCCAAATGCCTCATAACACAGTCAAAATTAGGTTTTGGTTTTGGCAAAGAAGTTGAAGTTTTCAAGGGTCCAATCAAGCCCCACATACCTACATACATTGCCAAACATCCATAGGTCAAGTTTCACAGTCAAAAACCCTAAATGCTTCACAGTCAACTGCAGGGGCAAAATGGTCATTTGACAGTCAAAAGTCAAAAATTTTGGTAAACATCTTATTTTGAAGCCACAAACATCATTTGATCAATTCTTGATCATGATTCTCAAAGCATGGCTCAAAAAGTCTCAAGATGCAAAAGTTTCCATTTTTGGACAGCTGAAAAAGTCAACTGCAAATTGACCAGAGCATAACTTCTTCATGGTTTATCAGAAAAATCCCATCCAAAGCTCATTTTGAAGAGAATGACATTTCCTACAACTCTTCTTCACATTTCAAGTCCAAGAAATGCTCTCACAAAAAGTTATCAATTTCAACATTATAGGTCATTTTCAAAAGTCAACAAAAAGGCACTTTAAGTAAAAGACCATAACTTGAGATTGGTTAATCAAAATGACATGGGACCAAAGGAATTGGTTAGAGGACTTCAAGAACTTTCCAAAATGTCTAAGAACATGATCAAAGCTTCAAAATTGAGCAAGATATGCCTTGTAGAAGTTGGGAAATTTTTGGGAATTTTGAAAAGTCAACTTTGCACAAAGGGCTTCAAAAATGCTAATGGGCCTCAAATTCTTCCATGAATCATTACTGAAATTCTGGCTGCAGATACTCAATGTCACGTTCAATGTTATGACATCGTATCTGACTTTCTATAAGAGAGTAAATACAAAAACAGTAAAGAACACAGTCAATTGTTTACCCAGTTCAGTGTGCAACAACACCTACTCTGGGGGCTACCAAGCCAGGGAGGAAATCCACTATAAGAGATATTAATTCAGGAATAAACCAACCAGTTTATCTTCTTCACTTAAGACCTACCCAATGCAACTTCAATCTAAGTACAACTTAAACCTGAGTTCCTACTCACTCCCACTCAATCACAGCAGTGATACATAGAAACAATTTGACTAATGAATTGTTGAAGACACTCTTCAAAACATACACTTGATTATGCTTCACAGCTTTTTAATCAAGCAACACAAACACTCTTGCTTCACAGCTTTGAGTGATACACAAACCTAACTTGACTTTGCTTCACAGCTTTAGTCAAGAGACATACAAACACTCTTGCTTCAAAGCTTTGAGTGTTACACAACCCTTACAATTAAAACCTATTCCAAGTCACTTATCACAATGATAATTGCTTGGATTACAATAGTAAAAACTATACAGCTTCTAAATGATCTTCTATCAAAAAAGGGATTACTTTCAAAACAGCAGCTCTGTTGAATATATAGCAGCTGCAACTTCAGTTAGGGTTTCCACAAAAAGCTAGGGTTAATTCCGTTTGACCTTAAGACTAGGTCACAGGACTTTATCAACCAGGTTAGGGTTGAGCTAGGTTAACCCAAAGAAACGCAGGATTCTGTTCTGGAAAGACTGAGTCATTTTCCTGAAAAAACTCAGAATTAACCAAACTGCATACCTGTTAGTTCAGAACAGGATGTCTTAACATCTGTTATGACATCTGAAAACCTGTCTACTGATTTAGGTAAATGTGATCATTTTGCAAAATGCTCAGATACACACTTATAAACATCAGTACCTGTATGACAATATTTTTCTGCAAAGGTACCTAATGAATCAGTACAAACTAAACTAGAATGTTATGACATCAATCATGACATTCACACATACACTTGGGTTTTACCAAAAATGCAAGCCAATAACTAAACAACTACAAACTCCCCCTTTGGCAGATTTTTGGCTAAAGACCCTAAGCAATCAGAGATAGATAGCAGCAGAAAGAAATGACTGCAGAAAAATAGAATGTCTAATTAAGTACCAAAATATATCTCCCCTTCTTTAGCCACAATTGGGCCAAAGATACATGTTCTTAAAAGTTATACAGTCATCCAGAAAAAGTAATGAGAGCAGAACCAAAAAAACTGAACACACTTCCAAACTCTACCAGGTACCAGCACCAACTCCACCAAACAGCAACTCCACCAACCTTTAAGCACTGTCATCAGACTCAGAGGATTCGGGCTTCTTCCTTTTCTTGTGAGCAATGTCAGCATTCTTCTCTTTGTCTGATGTCTCAACATCCTTAGAGACATCTGGATTTGTTTCAGCATTTGAACTTTCTTGATTTAAAGGAACAGAAATGCCAGGAACTGAGTGGTTCTCGTTCAGAATTCTTGAAACAATTTTAGCTATTGCTTGACTAACATAGGCTGACCCTTCCCTATTTGCAATTTCAGGGGGAACTGAAGAAGAAGGATGAGATGGATTACCAGAGGCAGAAGCTTGGGACCTTCCTGCATGTCTTGTTCTCAACTCTTTGACCTTGGTGGGGTTAGTTCCCACTTTTCTAAAAGAAGAGATCTCCAGGACTTCAGAGTCCAGACAAGAAGAGATTGTCCTAGAATCTTGATCAAAGGAAGAGGTTGAAATAGTCGTATTGGATGATGGTGTTTGAGACATTTTGACAGTCTTAGAGGACCAACAGCAACTGAAGAGAAAATTCTGATTGAGAGACAGGGTTTTGATGAGGAGACTAGAGGGGAAGGAAGAAAAGGAGTGTCTATTCAACTTCTTAAAAGAATTGAAGGAAATGGGAAAATATAATTTTAACCCAATCAGAACAAGCATAACTTCTTTAACCCTTGTTTTAAGCAAAATTAATTGCTACAATTCCTCATGTTGGAAAATACCCAACTTACCCCTCAAGTTTTCAAATTGATTTGCATCAAGAGCCTTGGTAAAAATGTCAGCCAGCTGTAGCTCAGTGGCAACATGTTCCAATTTGATTGTCTTCTCTTCTACAAGGTCTCTGATAAAGTGATGTCTTATGTCAATATGTTTGGTCATACTATGCTGAATGGGATTCTTGGAAATGTTGATTGTACTCAGATTGTCACAATACAATGTCATAACATCTTGAGTGAAATTATACTTAGTAAGCATCTGTTTCATCCAGATCATTTGAGAACAGCTACTACCAGCTGCAATGTATTCAGCTTCAGCAGTAGAGAGAGACACACAATTCTGTTTCTTGTTGAACCAGGAAACCAGATTATTTCCCAAGAAGAAACATCCTCCAGAGGTGCTTTTTCTATCATCAGCACTACCAGCCCAATCAGCATCACAGTAACCAGTCAGATTTGGTTCACAGCCATGAGAATATAGCAACCCATAGTTGTAAGTTCCACTCACATACTTCAAAATTCTCTTCACTTGATTGATATGACTGACTTTGGGATCAGCTTGGTATCTTGCACAAACTCCAACTGCAAAGGCAATATCAGGTCTGCTGGCAGTTAAGTACAACAAGCTTCCTATCATGCTTCTGTACAGACTTTGATCCACCTTAACCCCACTTGAATCTTTGGAAAGCTTTAAATGAGTAGGAGCAGGAGTCCTTTTGTGACTGGCATTCTCCATACCAAACTTCTTTACAATGTTCTTAGCATACTTGTTTTGAGATAAGAAGATTGAGTCCTCCATCTGTGAGACTTGCAGTCCAAGAAAATAAGTCAGTTCTCCCATGAGACTCATTTCGAATTCAGCCTGCATCTGTTCAGCAAAATGTTTAACCATAGGTTCTGACATTCCTCCAAACACTATGTCATCAACATATATTTGGGCAACCATCAACTTCCCTCCTTCAGTTTTGACAAAGAGTGTTTTGTCCAAGCCTCCTTTTCTGTATCCTTTGTCTGAGAGAAACTTTGTTAACCTGTCATACCATGCTCTAGGAGCTTGTTTCAGGCCATATAGAGCTTTTCTCAATTTGTAGACATGATCAGGGTGGTTTGGATCCACAAAGCCTTTAGGCTGTTCCACATAAGCTTCCTCATTCAAGTACCCATTTAGAAAGGCACTTTTCACATCCATCTGGAATAGCTTGAACTTCAGAAGACAAGCAATTGACAATAGGAGTCTGATTGATTCCAGCCTGGCTACAGGTGCAAAGGTTTCATCAAAATCAACCCCTTCAACCTGAGTGTACCCTTGAGCAACAAGTCTTGCCTTATTCCTGGTGACAACTCCTTCAGCATCTGATTTGTTCTTGAAAATCCATTTTGTGCCAATGACGTTAGTTCCTTCAGGTCTAGGAACCAGTTCCCAAACTTCATGTTGCTTGAATTGGTTCAGTTCATCTTGCATTGCACCAATCCAGTATTCATCAGTTAAAGCTTCCTTGACATTTCTTGGTTCCATTTTGGACACAAAACAAGAGTTTGAGATGATTTCTCTAGATCTTGTAATGACTCCACTGTTGGGATCTCCTATGATGAGCTCTTTTGGATGATCCTTCTGAATTATGATGGAAGGGATCTTGCTAGCTTCCTTTGATTCAGATTCTGTTGTGGTGGTGTTGGGTAGATCATTCTGTTGGGTTGGAGACTCAAAGAATGTCTCAACATTACAAGGGACATCTATTTCTTCATGATAATCATCAATTATAACATTTATTGATTCCATCATGGCTTTGGTCCTGGAATTGAATACTCTATAAGCTCTGCTGTTTGAGGAGTATCCTAGAAATATGCCTTCATCACTTTTAGGGTCCAGTTTTCTTCTTTGTTCACGATCTGCCAGAATATAGCATTTGCTGCCAAACACATGGAAGTACTTCACAGTTGGTTTTCTTCCTTTCCAGAGTTCATATATGGTGGATGAGGTTCCCTTTCTCAAGGTGACCCTGTTATGGACATAGCAGGCTGTATTCATAGCTTCAGCCCAAAAATACATAGGAAGTCTTTTGGCATGTATCATTGCTCTGGCAGATTCCTGTATGGTCCTGTTTTTTCTTTCCACAACTCCATTTTGCTAAGGAGTTATAGGAGAAGAAAATTCATGACTAATTCCTTCTGAGGAAAAGAAATCATCAAACTTGCTGTTTTCAAATTCCTTGCCATGATCACTTCTGATTCTGACAATACACCATTCCTTTTCTCTTTGAATTTTTTTTGCACAATTCTTTAAAAACTTCAAATACATCAGATTTTTCCCTAATGAAGTTAATCCAGGTGAATCTGGAAAAATCATCCACAACCACATAGGCATATCTTTTTCCACCAAGACTCTCCACTTGCATTGGTCCCATCAAATCCATATGAAGAAGTTCTAGAACCTTAGAGGTGGTCAGATGTCTTGACTTTGGATGTGACATTCTAGTCTGCTTACCAACCTGACATTCACCACAAACTCTTCCTTCATCAATTTGCAGTCTTGGAATCCCTCTGACTGCCTCCATGGAGATAATCCTTTTCATACCTCTTAGATGAAGATGGCCAAGTTTTTGGTGCCACAGTTTCACCTCTTTTTCTTCTTTTGCAATGGAACACACAGAGGAGAAATTTGTGTTCTCAGGCTCCCACAAGTAACAGTTGTTTTTAGATCTGACTCCTTTCATTACAGTTTCTTGCTTTTCATTAATTACAAGACATTCAGATTTTGAGAAATTGACCTTGAATCCTAGATCACACAATTGACTGATACTAATGAGATTAGCAGCCAGCCCTTTTACCAGCAGTACTTCATTCAGACTTGGAACTCCAGGGCAGTCCAAATCACCAACTCCTTTGATTTCACCTTTAGCACCATCTCCAAAGGTCACAAAACTGGTGGTGTGAGGCTTAACATTATTGAGGAGGTTCTTGATTCCAGTCATGTGTCTGGAACATCCACTGTCAAAGTACCAGTCTTCCTTTGCAGAGACCCTCAGGGAAGTGTGGGCTATCAGGGCAGTAGCCTTTTTCTTCCATTTAGTAGCATGTGGTACCTTTTTAGACTTAGGTTTGACACCTGAGTTCTGATTTGGGTATCCATGCAATCTGAAGCAGAAGGGCTTTATGTGGCCATATCTCCCACAATGATGACATCTCCATCTTTGGTACCTTTTCTTCATATGTCTCTGTTCCTGATGTTGAGAGTTGTGTTGAGACATCTGTTTTGACATTTGCTTATCAGGCCTGATCTTCTTATCTGTACCAGATTTCTTTGCTTCCATAAATCCTAGTCCAGATTTATTTCCCATATTTTGTCCAACCTGAAGGATCTCTTCTAATTTGTCTGTTCCATTAGTCAGCATCTTGACAGATTTGGTCATTTGATTCAGTTGTGAGTTCAGCAACTGAACTTCCCCTTCTAGATGACTTATAGTTTCAAGGTTTGCCCTTTTTTCAGCCTCCAGCTTTATGATGAGTTTTGATTGTTTCTCATTCTGCACACAGACTTCAGTACTTCTGATACACAATTTCTTGTAAGTATCAGCCAGTTCTTCAAAAGTCACCTCTTCATCACTAATGTCACTTTCAGAGGTACACACACCAGTTAGAGCAGTAACTAGTTTGGCAGATTCTTCTTCAGAATTACTTTCTGAATCACAGTCAGACCAAGTAACAGTCATTCCTTTCTTTTGTTTCTTAAGAAAGGTAGGACATTCAGCTCGAATATGCCCATATCCTTCACAACCATGGCATTGAATTCCTCTGCCTTGATTTCCCTTCTCTTCTGACCCTGGTATTCTGCTGGAACTGTCAATGTCAGAGGGAATGTTATGAACATTAGACCTTGACTTTGGATCTATTCTTTTGATGAGTTTGTTGAACTGTCTTCCAAGCATGGCTATAGCTTCTGAAATATTTTCTTCAACATCAGTGTTGGAAACAAGTGCTATGCTCTTGTTCTTCTTGTCACCATTTTCAGTGATCCCCATCTCAAAGGTCTGAAGAGACCCAATAAGTTCATCCACTTTCAACTTGCTGATGTCCTGGGCTTCTTCTATGGCAGTTACCTTCATTGCAAATCTTTTAGGCAAGGATCTGAGAATCTTTCTCACCAATTTTTCTTCTGCCATTTTTTCTCCCAGTGCTCCTGAGGTGTTGGCAATCTTCAAGATGTTCATGTGAAAGTCATGAATGGTTTCATCTTCCATCATTTTTAGATTCTCAAACTTGGTAGTCAACATCTGAAGCCTTGACATTTTCACTTTGGAAGTGCCCTCATGGGTAGTTTTGAGAGTGTCCCAAACTTCCTTGGCCAGTTCATATTGATGTACTAGTCTGAAAATGTTTCTATCAATTCCATTGAACAAGGCATTTAAGGCTTTGGAATTTCCCAGGGCTAACTCATCTTCTTCTTTACTTCAATCTTCCTCAGGCTTCAAACTGATTGTCCCATCTTTCTCAGTTATGGTGGGATGGATCCATCCTTTGTCAGCAGCTCTCCAAGCCTTTTTGTCCAGAGATTTTAAGAAGGCAATCATACGAGGTTTCCAGTAGTCATAATTAGTTCCATCCAGAATGGGTGGTCTATTTCCAAAAACTCATTCTTTGTCCATAGTGCCAGAAAGTGATATCCCTAGATCTCACCCAGTAATACAGGCAGGGTGCCTGCTCTGATACCAATTGAAATTCTGGCTGCAGATACTCAATGTCACGTTCAATGTTATGACACCGTATCTGACTTTCTATAAGATAGTAAATACAAAACAGTAAAGAACACAGTCAATTGTTTACCCAGTTCAGTGTGCAACAACACCTACTCTGGGGGCTACCAAGCCAGGGAGGAAATCCACTATAAGAGATATTAATTCAGGAATAAACCAACCAGTTTATCTCCTTCACTTAAGACCTACCCAATGCAACTTCAATCTAAGTACAACTTAAACCTGAGTTCCTACTCACTCCCCCTCAATCACAGCAGTGATACATAGAAACAATTTGACTAATGAATTGTTGAAGACACTCTTCAAAACATACACTTGATTATGCTTCACAGCTTTTTAATCAAGCAACACAAACACTCTTGCTTCACAGCTTTGAGTGATACACAAACCTAACTTGACTTTGCTTCACAGCTTTAGTCAAGAGACATACAAACACTCTTGCTTCAAAGCTTTGAGTGTTACACAACCCTTACAATTAAAACCTATTCCAAGTCACTTATCACAATGATAATTGCTTGGATTACAATAGTAAAAACTATACAGCTTCTAAATGATCTTCTATCAAAAAAGGGATTACTTTCAAAACAGCAGCTCTGTTGAATATATAGCAGCTGCAACTTCAGTTAGGGTTTCCACAAAAATCTAGGGTTAATTCCGTTTGACCTTAAGACTAGGTCACAGGACTTTATCAACCAGGTTAGGGTTGAGCTAGGTTAACCCAAAGAAAACGCAGGATTCTGTTCTGGAAAGACTGAGTCATTTTCCTGAAAAAACTCAGAATTAACCAAACTGCATACCTGTTAGTTCAGAACAGGATGTCTTAACATCTGTTATGACATCTGAAAACCTGTCTACTGATTTAGGTAAATGTGATCATTTTGCAAAATGCTCAGATACACACTTATAAACATCAGTACATGTATGACAATATTTTTCTGCAAAGGTACCTAATGAATCAGTACAAACTAAACTAGAATGTTATGACATCAGTCATGACATTCATACATACACTTGGGTTTTACCAAAAATGCAAGCCAATAACTAAACAACTACAATTACCCAAAGGCTATGCACGACCCATTAAGCTAAAAGGGAGTTATTTTCTTATTTTTAATTAATTAATTGAATTTTTAATCTTATTAATTCATTTAATTTAATTTAATTATGAGAAAAATACTAAACAATGGTTTTTAATCCTTTTTGTGCAGCAAATCTTTCCATTATGAACTAAATATCTCGTGCACCTTCTCAAGAGACAAAATCTTTCATGATTGGCAATAGTTTCATGGAAAAAAGATTGAAATTGATATCATTGAAAATCAAAATCTCCAAATCATCAATGCATGGATTATGGGCTGGTTTTTTAACCTTATTTTATTCACTTACTTATGCACAACTGAAACCTAAGGCATTAGACACAAAAAGCTGCGCAAGAAACAAAGAACAAACTTGCAATTTTGGCCAAAAAACCTTGAAACTGTTTTCATTCCTACTGCACGTTTCAAAGCCTGAAAGCTATGCCAATACATTGCTGGACCACCTAGGAAGCTTTTGCAATCGAAACCAAGTCTCCAGACTTCAAGGGTTGGTAGAACGACATCACACTTTTCTTGAAATTGTCCATTATCGTTTTGTGATTCACATGCATTTTTCATATGTTTTTAATGTTGATTTACACTAACAATGACATTCTGAAGCTAATGGTACCATTCAATTGAAGTATGGCTGCCTAAATAAGAATCCACCATTAACGCTTGCTAGGGTTTCTGAAGCTCCAAAAGAGGGTTTTCCACATATGGAAAAATTGGACAACCAAATTGATACCATTGAAATCGTGACAATAAGACGAACTGAACTCACACCTCGCGCCCAATTTATATTTGCCCATTGCCTAATCGCTATTTTTCCTGGTCTTGTTTAGTGGGGGTTTAAAACCCCCACTATTTTCTTTTATTTACAGGAAAAAGATGAAGACGAAGCCTATGTGTCTGAGCGTGGTTGGAGGGTTTGAATGTTAGCGCGTTTTTTGTTTTGGTTCAGCATAATACTTTCTTTTCATATATATTATTTCTATCCCATTATATAAACAAAGACGCGTGAATGGCTTAGTGGTGGGACATACGCCTGGCAGGTACTGGGACCTGGGTTCGATTCCCAGGTCCCCCCATATATCCCATGTTTTTTGTCCTAATGTGTTCATACGCAACGCTTCATCCAAGGTTCACCATACACCTTCACATGCTGGCTTGCCACGTAATCATGATGGCCTATCTGAAGGCTACAGGATGGAGACTACCATACACGCTAGTCAACTGATGCACACGCAACCACAAAAAGTCAAAAGAGGGCCTTGATTCAGTGGGCCTAATTGCTTCAATTAACCTCTAAAAGGGTCTGAATACCCCCATGGTTTGCTCAATTTTTAATCTTCATTTATTTTTCCTTTTTATTCTTTTAATTTTTTTTAATTGTTTTCTTTAAATTCCATAAAATAATTTTCCTAATAAAAATAAAATACAGAAAAATCAAAAACATGTTTATTGTTATCAACATTTAATTCATTATTATATTTTTGTAAACAAATTTTAAATAATCAATTTAGATTAATTTAGGTTTTAAAATTTTAATGTTTTTCTTAAATAACTAAAATATGTAGAAATTAGGTTCTTTTAACTTTTTCATCCCTTTTTTTTTTATTAAATATTTTTCTCATTATTATTATTATTAATTATTAATTATTTCGTAAATAAACATGTAATTAATTAATTAAGGGTAAATTAGGTTAAACTTGAATATTTTCATTAAATAAATAAAAACCACCTAGAATTAGGGTTTCTTTAATTTTAATTTTAACTCTCTTTATTTCACAAATACAAAATTAAAAAAAACATTTCTTTTCTTTTAATTTAATAATTAATTAACTTTTAATTTCAATTTAATTACAAAAGGATCCAACGCCCTCGAACATTCGATTCTAATTTCTTTTCGCGCATTTATTCTTATTTATCTTTCTTGTAAATATTATGTAACTGTTCAAGCCATGTAATAGTAACTAGGTTTTACTTTCCGCATTTTTATTCAAAACGGGTCTTTGTTAATTTGGCGATGTATAGACCCGCGCCTTGTAATAGCGTAGGACTTTTATTTTCCGTATTTAAATTTCCGCACTTTTAAATTATAATTTCATGAAAGAATGAATGCCTAAATTAAAAACAAGCGTAGATCACCATGATACATGTACAAGATAAAACATAACATGAAAATAACACACAAGTTCACACACCACTCTTAGGGTACGCCTCATTGTTGCCTTACCTTCGAAACGTGGTCGTCGAGTATAGGACGTCTTAGTAAGTCCTTATGTCCATTGATCTAGTTGCCTCGAAACAAGTTGCCTCGGAACAGTTGCCTCGAAACGGTTGCCTCAGAATAAAAAAGATCAATGGCATAAGGGTAGCTTCTAAGGTGTCCTGCTGTTGCTCTGGTGACCACACTGTCCCTACAAACGAATTGACCTGAACACCTCCAACGGTGGTGCTACCTACCTCTCAATGGTGGGATGGCACTACCTTAAGGACATTTACACAGCCTAATTCCTTAGGGTAGGTAGATGACTCGTAGATACTTGCTCTATTTCAAAAACAAATCAAAAACTCTTTTCACACTGACACTTTTCAAAAAGCTTTCAAAACAATTTTTCAAACACTCTTGAGGACTGATACAAGAGTCGATCTGAAATCTTTAAACAAAACTTTTTCAAAACCCACTCACAATTGAAAAGAAAACATCTTTTGAAAACACAATGAGCAAGTATCTAAGAGCCCATGGATAACCATAGATAGAAAGGGTGCTAACACCTTCCCTTTCTATAAATCTACCTCCCGAACCGAGAAACTCTCTCATAAGGAATTTTTCTGTGCTTTTGTCCTGTCCATGTTGGAGAAAATAAAAGACGGTGGCGATTCTTGCTTCCGCGACATTTCGCGAACCAGCGTTAAATAGTCAGTTCCAGATCCACCGATCACAGCATCATATCATACAATCTCATTTTGAGAATATCATGCATTTCATACATCATGAAATTGCATACAACTAACTCTCTACCTTTTCAGGAAGGATCATCATTCCTTCTAGAGATAGTTCAGATGCGACCCAGGCATGGCGACATTCTGATACTTATTCCAGATTTCCTTCAGAGACAGCTTAGAGATGCTCCAACCATGGATGTTATTCTATTGCTTATTCCAGATTTCCTTCTAGAGACAGTTCAGATGTGACCCAGGCATGGCGACATTTCGATACTTATTCCAGATTTCCTTCTAGAGATAGTTCAGATGTGACCCAGATTTGGCGACATTCCGATACTTATTCCAGATTTCCTTCTAGAGATAGTTCAGATGTGACCCAGGCATGGCGACATTCCGATACTTATTCCAGACTCCTTCTAGAGATATTTCAGATGTGACCCAGATTTGGCGACATTCCGATACTTATTCCAGATTTCCTTTCTAGAGAAAGCTTACAGATGCTCCAGACCCGGATGCTATTCTATTGCTTATTCAGATTCAAACTTCTAAATACATCTTAGAGATGCTCCAGACCCGGATGCTATTCTATTTCTTATTCAGATTTCCTTTCAGAGACAACTTGGAGATACTCCAGACCCGGATGCTATTCTATTGCTTATTCCAGATTCCTTCCAGAGACAGTTCAGATGCGACCTATACATGGTGACATTCTGATACTTATTCCAGATTCATTAAGGAGACAGTCCAGATACGATCCAAATTCAGATGTCATTCTGTCACTCATTCAAATACAGTATGGATATACCCCAGACACGGCGGTCATTCTACTACTCATTCAGACGTCAACAACCAGATATAAACTAGATATGCTCCATACACGGAAGCCATTCTATTTCTCATTCAGATTCAATTATCAACTTCAAGTGCAGATATACTCCATACATGGAAGTCATTCTGTCATTTATCCATATCCCAGTTACAACACAGATACGTTCCAGACACGGAAGTCATTCTGCTACTCATACAGATCTCAATTTCAAATACAGTTCAGATACGTTCCAGACACGGAAATCATTCTGCTACTCATACAGATCTCAATTTCAAATACAGTTCAGATACATTCCAGACACGGAAATCATTCTGCTACTCACACAGATCTTAATGTCAAATATAGTGCAGATACGATCCAGGTTCGGATGTCATTCTGTCACTCAGGTTCCTAATGCACCCGTTAATAAAGACAACCTCTCAACGAAGACAAAACTACCAACTAACAATCTCCAGATGGCATCTATAAGTCCATCCTTCTACCAACAATCTCCAGATGGCATCTATAAGCCCATCCTCCTATCCATTACATTTCCAAATGGCATCTATAAGCCCATTCCCGACAAGATTATGTCACGTCTTCAGATGGCATCTATAAGCCCATCCTCTTATCCATCATCTCTCCAAATGGCATCTGTAAGCCCATTACCCGACATCACATTGCTGATACTCCACTATGCGAGTGGAAATTTCTGGGCACTCTAGTGTTCAATCATCTTCCACCTTCGGATCACGAAAGGCACGCAAGCCAATCTACATCCTCAGGTTTAAGAAGATTGAACAGGGGCAACTGTTGTACCCCAAAATTTTCCCTCCCATATTCTTCAGGGTTTGTCAATAATAATCTTCACATGGTTCAAAACTACTCAAGGATTGCACAGTCCAAATACCTCCTAAGCCAGCTGAAATTAGGGTTTTGTTTCTTTCAAGAAGTTTGAGGTTTTCAATGGCTCAATCAAGTCCCATAGGCCTATACATATTCTCAAGCATCTACATGACAAATTTCAAGACTCACAGTGCCAAATTCCACAGTCAAAAGCCCTATTTGATCCACAGACAACTACAGGGGTAAAATGGTCATTTTACAGTCAAAGGTCAGAATTTTTGGTCAACATCTTATTTTGAGTACACAATCATCATTTGATCAAGTCTTGATCATGATTCCACAAGCATGGCTCAAAAATCATCAAGATGCCAAAAGTTATTATTTTTGGACAACAGAAAAGTCAACTGTATCTTGACCAAGGCATAACTTTTTCATAGTTCATCAGAAAAATCCCATGCAATGCTCATTTTGAAGGGTATGCCATTTCCTACAACTCATCTTCACATTCCAAATCCAAGAAATGCTCTCACAAGAAGTTATCAATTTCTACATTATAGGTCAATTTCAAAAGTCAACAAAAAATCACTTTAAGTCAAAGGCCATAACTTGAGATTGGTAAATCCAAATGACATGGGACCAAAGACATTGGTTAGAGGACTTCAAGACCTTTCCAAAATGTCCAAGAACATGGTCATATGATCAAAATTGAGCAAGATATGCATTGGAGAAGTTGGGAAATTTTTGTGAATTTGCAAAAGTCAACTTTGCTTAAAACACTTTGTTTTTGCTAATGGGCCTCAAATTTCTTCTTGAAACTTTATCCAAGGCCTATGCACGACCCATTGAGATTATTTGAATTTATTTTCTTACTTTTTATTAATTAATTGGATTTTTAATTGATTTTAATTCATTTAATTAATTTAAAATGTAGGAAATACAAAGATTTGATTTTTTCAATCTTTTTGTGAAGCAAACAAGCTCAAGATATGCTGGCAATTCGTGTGCAAATCAAAGGGACAAGAATCTCCAAGTTTGGCAAGTTTTTCCAATCAAAAAGATTCAAAAATATATGATTACAAATCAAATATTCAAACCATTATTCAATGGATCTTTGCTCAAGGATTTGACCTAATTCTATTCTACTATAAGTACACAAGCCAACCCTAATGCATTGGACGTGAATTTGCTGCAAGAAAGGCATAACCATATTCAAAAAAAAATCAAGAAAACTTGAAAACTGTTTGCTATCTTCCAGGCCAATTCAAGGCGTTTTAGTGATTCAAACGCATTGCTGGAAGTGTCAGGGACGTGTAGCAATCAAAACCACACGCTAAAGCTCAAGGAATCCAAGGAAACAAAAACACGGTATCTAACATGTATTTTGCAGGTTCAGTGGAGAAGACGATGATTTGTTGATGTATCATTGGTTCGTTTAAAAAACGCGCGTATTTTTTTGTCTTATAGCATAGGCATTAATTCTGATATATTATATTTGCTTATTATCATTATATCAAACGCAGGCAAGTGGTTCAGTGGATGGTGCGCTGGCTGATATCCATTGGGACCTAGGTTCGAATCCCAGGTCCCCCAATATTTGTTTCTATTTTTCATAACGTGATCATATGCAGGATTCCCAATGTGTTCCACCATGAACCTCCCACCTCAGCATGCCATGTGTCTCTAAGCCCAGATCTGAAGGCCAAGCGTGAGTGACTACCATGCTCCCAGTCAACCATGCCATGGAGGATCTCAAAAAGTCAATGGACTGGGATTGCAAATGGGCCAGAATTACTAACTTCACCTCCTAATGGGCCAGCACCCCCCTGGTTTATTATTCCTTTTTATTTTCTTTTATTAATTATTGTTATTATTATTTAATTAACTTAACTAATATTTTTTTTCACAATAAAAATTCAGAAAACTAAAAAACTAAAATATTATTATTTATTAATTTCACTTTATTTTTTGTAAATAAATGCTAACAAATTAATTTAGTTTAATTAGGTTTAATTTCGACTTTTTCATAATAAATAAAATAAATTAGAATTAGGGTTTTTTTACTAACTTTTGACTTTATTTTTATTTTCACTAAAACATAAACAACAAAAAAAATACTTTTTTCTCTTAATTAATTAATTAACTAGTCTTAGGTTTAATTTAATTAAATGCAAAAAGGACCAAAAATTCATTCTTTTCTCAAAAAGGGTCAAAACCCTAAGGACGTCCCCGATTCAATTTCTCTCGCGCGCATATTAATTTTGGATCATATTTATGTAATTGTTCCAAGGATGTAATAGCGTAATTAGGACCCTTTTATCGCTTTCTTTATTTTCTCGTAATTTATTTTTCAAGGGTTATATTTTTGGCGATGTAAATACCCGATGCCTTGTAATAGCGTAGATTTACTTTTCGCAATTTATTTTCTGCACAATTATTAACTGTTAACTATGCATGACAAGACTTGCCTGAAATTAAAATCAATCTGTAGCTCACCATAACATGTGCAAAGATAACCTAACTGAATCCTGACACACTCGCACATGCCACTCTTAGGGTACGCCTCACTTGGTTGCCTCGAGGTGGTCATTGAGTATAGGGTGTTTTAGAGGTCGCCCTCCTGTCTAAAGATCCAGTTGCCTCGAAACGGTTGCCTCGGATAAAAAAAGGATCTAGGACATTAGGGTTACCGCTAAGGCGTCCTACTATTGCTTTGGTGACCACACATGTCCCTATAATCGAATTGACCCGAATAACTCCAACGACGGTGCTACCTACTTCTCAATAGTGGGATAGTATTGTCTAAAGGACATTTACACAGCTTAATTCCTTTGAGTAGGTGGATTTCTCCTAGGTACTTGCTCTTTCAAAAACAAAAACAACTTTTCGCACTTACACTTTCTGACAAAAGTTTTCAAACAAACACTTCATACACTCTTGAGGACAGATACAAGAGTTACCTAGAAGTTTTCAAACTAAACTTTTTCAAAACCCACAAACACAAGAAAAGCAAACATTTTTGAAAACATAGTGAGCAAGTACCTAAGAGCCCGTGGATAACCACGGATAGAAAGGGTGCTAACACCTTCCCTTTCTATAATCTACCTCCCGAACCGAGAAACATCTTGAAAAGGAATTTTGCTGTGCTTTTGTCCTTTCCATGTTGGAGAACATAAAAGACGGTGGCGACTCTTGCTTACCGCGACATTTCGCGAACCAGCATTTCAAAACAGTAAGTTCTATTTCCACCGATCACACTACGCTATTACAATCATTTGGGGATGGGGTATACAATTTACAAATGGGGATTGCAAGAAATTAAAGTCCTAATTATCTATTACAACCATACTGAATAGCCATGAATAAAATATATGAAGCACATAAAAATAATGGAAGGAAAAGAAAACATTTTCGATCATTATGTGTTGACACATGCCGTACAATCAAGCTTCTCGAATGCACTTTGTTTTGATGAAGACAAGTCATGATTGATAAAGAAGGCAAAAATTATTGATCAAGCTAAAAGCAACTTTGGATGAAGTCTTTGGTTCAAGCCCTTGGAAAATTTCAAGGTATAATGATAATATATACCTTGAACTTAAGATATAGATGCTCAATGATCAAAAGAAACATTTTTATATGGTCCAACCCTTTATTCAAGTTCTTTCAAAGCAAAAAATCAATTTTTATTTTAGTGCAATCGATTTGCATGTTAGTGCAACCGATTGCACGCTTCAGTTTTTCAAAACATTGGCTACTGACTTCCAGTACAATCGATTTGCATGGTTGTGCAATCGATTGCACAGTCAAAAAATTTGGAAATTTGGCTACTGGAACCCCGTGCAATCGATTCGCATTATTGTGCAATCGATTTCACACTCAAAAAATTTGGAAATTTGGCTACTGGAACCCTGTGCAATCAATTTGCATGGTTGTGCAATCGATTGCATGCTATATGATTCTGAAAAATAGATGCCTTACACCTGCCTGTTCATGATACTATTTCATGGAAAACTTCTCACTCAATCTTGGAAATTGTTCATGATTTATTTACAAACCTTTTCTCCAAAGGTCACTGCATTTTAGCCTCAAAAATGAACCAAATGATGATGATTGAAATGAAGAGTTTAAAGCCAAGAAAACATACCTTGAAATTGAAATTTGTGCTTGGAGTTTGAGCTGCTGTATGGGCTGTTGTTGGACTTGGGAAGTGATGATAGTGATGTTACAGAAGTTTTTTCTTGTGTTTGAACAACTTCTATATGATTTATGTGGAGTGTTTAGCTGGTTGGACAGAATTTGCAAGGCATGAGAGGTTCAAAGGTTTGGACTTTAAAACTCAAGAGTGGAAGTTTTGTAGACTGTTGTGGCTTTTGATGGTTAGTTTACAATAAGACTGCTGGTTTTCTTTCTCTTTTTTTCTACCTTGTTCTAACCTTTTTCCGACCTCTTTCTCTTGCAAATGCTTTTTCTATTTATATGTAAGAGGTTTGTGCATGTGAGCTGACTAAGTTTGCAAGACAGCATGTTATGGTTTGGTTGGGATGTAAGTATCAAACTATGTCAAGTACTCCATGGTCCCAAGATGAAGTACCAAAGTTGCTGGTTTAGAGGGGTTGATTTCCATGTTTTATGGTGGAGTGAAATCAGAAACAAGCAAGGTATGGGCTCAAGACAAACTTTGTACAAAAAGCTTGCTTTTCAAGAATATCAATGGTGCCTTTATGCCATAAATGGAAAGATCTTTTGGACAATGGCTCAAACACTTGGGTAATAGCTCAAGCTCTTGTGTAAACATTAAATTATATAGAGATTTGCAAGTCACAAGTCCTGCAAAGTAAGATTATGCAGCATAGCATAAGGGTTTTGTTGTGTGTTCTTCAATAGAATGACTTGCAAATCAAGGGTGGATGCACAACTTCATGCCCTTTAATCTCCTAGCTCATGTATGATAAATTCATGCTCTTGGATGTTTTGGAAAGCTTGAAACACCCTCTATAACTTTCATGTTGGCCATTTTGAAAAAATCATCTTGGAACTATGTGAAAAAATGCCAAGAAGTTGGGATAAAATCCTGAACAAAATCTGTTGAAAATTTCTCTAAGTGTTAAATGAAAATGTCATGACTTCATGAATTTATAACTCAAAATCCAAGCACTTCTAGGATAAGTTGTGTAAAGCAATGTTCTAAATATCATGGAGATCTACAACTTTCATGTTGAAAGTTTTCCTTGAACTGTCTTGCATCTTGGTGAAAGAATGGCATGAAGTGATGGAATTATCATGTATAAAAACACTTAGAAAATCTCTAAGTCTTGGAAATCTTGACATTTCAAGTTGACTTTTGACTTTCTTAACTTCTTGATGATCAAGCTTGATATCTTTGAATGTCTTGATGAATTGTGATATTTGAAATTTAATGTTGACCAAAAAGTCAAAATTTGACTTTCCAGTATGCAATTGACCATTTTGTCCTTGTGCCAATTTCAAGCCTTAATTGATGTATCAGTGCTGCAAACTTGACGTCGTAGAATATCTTGTGAGCAAATACTTGACAAATGAGAGGGAAAATTTTGTGGTACAACAACTGCCTCTGTTCAATCTTCTTAAACCTGAAGAGTTAGATTGGCGAGTTTTTCCATTCGCGACTCGAAGGTTGAAGATGATTGGACACTAGAGTGCCCAAAAATTTTCACTCGGTGATGCGATGATAGGAGGAATGGGCTTAAAGATGCCATTTGGAGAGGTGATACAATCTTGTTGGAAATGGGCTTGTAGATTCCATCCAAGAACGTTTGTTGAATTGTAATTTGTAAGCTGAAAGAATGAGTATCAAAATTGCGTCCATGTCTGGAGTGTATCTGGGCTCTATCTGAAAGCTTAATCTGAATGAGTGTCAGGATGGCATCCGTATCTGAAGCGTATTTGAAACTGTATCTGAAGTTGAATTAGAATAAGCTGTTCAAGTAGATATTTGTCCTGTCTGGTTTCAGGTATTAATCTTTGACCTGAGAAAGATAGTTTTACTGGCTTGTTACAGGTGTTAATCTTCAATCTCTTCATGTAGATAGTTTTCCTGGCTTGCTACAGGTATTAATCTGGAACTTGAAAAGGTTGGTCGACGAGATAGTTGTCATGTCTGTTTTCAGGTATTAATCTCTTACCTGAGAAAGAAAGATAGTTTTACTGGCTTGCTACAGGTATTAATCTGCAATCTCTTCATGTAGATAGTTTTCCTGGCTTCTTACAGGTATTAATCTACAATCATTCGTCCACAAATAGTTTTTCTGGCTTGCTAGAGGTATTAATCTGGTACGTGAAAAGGTTGGTCGACGAGATAGTTGTCCTGCCTGGTTTCAGGTATTAATCTTTGACCTGAGAAAGAAAGATAGTTTTCCTGGCTTTCTATAGGTATTATTCTTCAATCTCTTCATGTAGATAGTTTTCCTGGCTTGTTACAGGTGTTAATCTGGGACTTTAAAAGGTTGGTCGACGAGATAGTTGTCCTGTCTGGTTTCAGGTATTAATCTCTGACCTGAGAAAGAAATATAGTTTTCCTAGCTTGCTACAGGTATTAATCTTCAATCTCTTCATGTAGATTGTTTTCCTGGCTTATTACAGGTGTTAATCTGGAACTTGAAAAGGTTGGTCGACGAGATAGTTGTCCTGTCTGGTTTCAGATATTAATCTCTGACCTGAGAAAGAAAGATAGTTTTCCTGGCTTGCTACAGGTATTAATCTTCAATCTCTTCATGTAGATAGTTTTCCTGGCTTGTTACAGGTATTAATCTACAATCAGTCGTCCACAAATAGTTTTCCTGGCTTGCTAGAGGTATTAATCTGGAACTTGAAAAGGTTGTTCGATGAGATAGTTGTCCTGTCTGATTTCAGGTATTAATCTCTGACCTGAGAAAGAGAGATAGTTTTCCTGGCTTGCTACAGGTATTAATCTTCAATCTCTTCATGTAGATAGTTTTTGTGGCTTGTTACAGGTATTAATCTACAATCAGTCGTCCACAAATAGTTTTCCTGGATTGCTACAGGTATTAATTTGTAACTTGAAAAGGTTGCTGGTAGCCATCTGTTGACTGACCTTTTAAAAAAAAAGGTAAAACATTAGTTGTATGCAATGTCATGATGTATGAAATGCATGATGTCATGATGTTCTAAAAAATAAATGAGATTATGCTGTATGCACTTTATCATGTATGTAAATAGGAGGTATGAAATGTGAAATGTTTATGAATGTATTTTTGTTTGGTAAATTAAATCCTTGACAAATGTCGGGGAGTTTGTTAAATCCTGGACTGCTGTTGAATAGTATGTGTGTCTTCAAACTTTGCTTAGAATGTTTCCACTGGGGATTCCTGTTTTGTTTTTTGAGGAGAACTCCGCTGGGAAATATTGAAAACTCTGTGGGGAGTATGTTTATTCCTGCTTGGGAAAAGAGTTCAGGAGTCTCGATTATTCGTTGCTCTTACTGGGGAATCGAAGTTGAACTGATATCTGGTCGGGTCCAGGTTTCACAGTAACTTGAAGGGGATTGTAGAATAGTCTACTGGGGAAGAGGAGTTGTGGTCCTTTGATTTGTAGTAGTCGGAGAGGCAAACTCAAGCTGGGGAATCCTGGTGTTGTTGGGGATATAAACCTTGTCGTCGGTCTGTTGGAGAGGTGACTTGCCCCTGGTTACTCCGCAATTCTTGAGAGATTTCTTGAAATCTTGACTGGACTTCCCCAGGTGTGTTGGATAGTGACACGTCATGTCCCCCTGTTGATAGGAGTTTTTTCAATGGAAGTGTCATCCTACTTGAAGTGATTTTGTTCACTGAGAGAGCTTTCGTTTACTGGATATTCATTATGTGAATTTCTCCGCTGTCAAACAAATAGCCATATGCAAACAGTGATATTCAAGTAATGCAAAGTTTATGCTTGTCTTGATGTTTTGAAAAATTCATTTTTGTAAGTAAAGGAATTTTGTAAGAAAATTCAATCTCTGGATTTAGAGCAAAGCCTTACAGGAGTCAGGATACCTTTTATAACAGTATGCTTTCGAACTAACCCATGCTTCAATTAGGAATTTTGAAGGGTTGTAACGTGGCTTGGTTCATAGTTTAAGAAACAAAGGATAAAGGCTCAAAGTTTATTTGTACCCACCCGTTTTTCGTGATGTTCTTCAGTCCTAAGCTTAGTTAATTGTGCGTTTGAACTCCAATGACGTTTTGGTGATGGTTCAGACAAGTTTAGTTTATCTGAAGGCAGTCATTTTTTGCAACATTTTTCATGTTGGTCGAGGATCTGTAGTGACCTCTTTTTGATTTATTATCCCTGATTTTGCCTGACCGTTCTTGTTTTTTTTTAGATTACGGTTAGCGGGATGCCCCCGTTTTTTTCCTTAAGCCTCCTTTATAGGTTTTGCCTTAGTGGGCTTTTCCTTTTGAGAGATAATGACTGCCTATTTAGTAGGGAACCATCACCATCTTTTGATTCCAGAGAAATGTTTTAATGTCCTTCGTTTTATTTACGAGATGAGAGTTTGCGATTTGAATGCGCATTTGAATTAACTAAGAGACTACCCTGCCCCGGGTTTCGATTTAAAGGTTTCAATTTGTGTAAAAAGAAAACTTCTACTTCTTTGGCTCGAAGGGGTTGACTAGGGATTATCTTCCTTATAACTCCAGTGTTTAGGATTTGAAAGAACGCCTGTACATCGTCAGCAAGGTCTGTCCAAAAGCATACTGTATGAGATTATGACATTGTTTTCGTCATCCTCCCTCTAAAGGCTTGTAACTTTTAGCAAGAGTTGAATGTCATAAAGAGAGTAAAAAGCATAGTTTAAATGTAATGAAAATTGAGTGGATCAAATCAAGACAAACATATGCAATGCATTAATGAAAACAAAGTTTGACATTAATAGATAATTGTTTGAATAACAAAAGAGATTACAACTTGAAAATTCAAATGAACAAAAGCTTTCAATGATTCGTCATAGGAGCAGTGATTATGTTTGGAGTCTCCGGAGGGTCAAACTCGATCTCCTTGGCATCAATCATGTCCTGGACCTTGTTCTTCAGAGCCCAACAGTTGTTTGTGTCATGCCCTGGGCTACCAAAATGAAAAGCACACCTTGCATCTGGGTTGTATTTAGGAGAAGAAGTCTTAGGGTTCAGATGAGGAGCCTTTAACGTAATCAGCTCTGCCTTCAACATGTGTTGTAGCGCTTGATCTAGCGACATGTTAATCTTAGTGTATTGTCTTTTAGACGCGACCTCCTCACACTGATGCCCCTGCCTTTGTTAAGCAGGCGTAGGATTAGAGATCAAGATTGCTCCTACGTGTTGGTCATGACGACTCTTTTGACCATACACATCATTGGACTCTTTCTTCCCATTGTAGGGCTTTTTCTGAGCATCAAAAGGTGTAGCTTCTTGAATCTTCCCACTTTTGATTCCATCTTCGACCCTTTCGTCGGTCAGTATTAACTCGGTCAACCCGGCTGAAGAGCTTCCGAACAAGTGCTTGAAGAAAGGCCCCGTCAAAGTTCCCATGAAGATGTCAATAAGTTCCCTGTCAGTTAAACGGGGTTGCACCCTACCAGCCAGATCTCTCCACTTTTGGGCGTATCCTTTGAAGCTCTCGTTGGAACCCATGGTCATGTTCTGCAATTGCATACGAGTTGGTGCAAGATCAACATTGTACTGATACTGCTTGTAGAAAGCAGCAGCTAAATCCTCCCAGGTGTGGATTCGAGAACTCTCCAATTGATAGAACCATTCGAGTTGAGTCCCTGCCAGGATTTCTTGGAAGAAATGGATCCAAAGCTTTGGATCAATTGTGTATGGTTGAATCTTGCGGAAATAAGACTTTAAGCGCATCTTAGGGCAAGAGACTCCACCGTACAGGGCAAAGGTAGGGACTTTGAACTTTGGCGGGATGACCACTCCAGAAACAAAACCCATGTCTCCTAAATCAAAGCCAAGTATTTGTTGAATCTCCATAGCACTGAGGCGATCCTCCAATTGTTTGTATTTGTCATCAGCGGGAGGATATTGTTCCTCGGAGTAGTCGACTTCAACTTCATCAATCTCCAAATTATGGTCTTCTTCAAGACTATCCCCCGTGTTGGATGGAGTTGAAAGATCTAGAGCTCTCTTGACTGGTCCTCCTGATCTTCTTCTCATGTTCAGGACGTCTATTGACTTCTTGGACTTTTTCTTCTTGTCTTTGAGAAGGAGAGCTTTCAGGTCCTCTTACCCCTTAGCTATAGCCAGAAACATTTGTTGGAATTGAGCGTTTTGAGCTTGGAGATCTTTCACCGTTTGTTCCATATCCATCTTACTGAAATAAACAGTAGGAAGATAAGGAGACCTGTATGGGAGAAACATGTCATGATATAGTGCATGATATGTGGATGCATGTTTTCAAGGATCTCGCGGGGTAAACACAAGAAAAAGTTAGAAGTTGAACTTTGATCAACATATTTGATTGGAGAACTATGTATCGGTGGATGTCCTTCCATGAGAATCAAGCTCACCATGTCAAGTGGGTCATAGCCCTTGACTCAAGTTTGTTGTACTTGATCTTTGACGGCGTTTGGTCAGAGGAAAATAAATCCCCCTGCCCCTTGCTAGACGTTTGGTTCATCGTAACCTGCATCGAAAGACCCTCGAGATCCTTGAAATCGTTATTTGAAAATGCTATGGTATGCTGTTATGATGTTATGTACAAATATGCGAGGTCAGCAAGTGTATATACAAATAATCATATTCACACAAAGCAGACAAGTCCTTAGGTTTAGGCCTGCATGAAGTTCGTAGGTAAGTACCCTCTTGAAGTTTAGTTGGCTCAACCTGTCCTAGTCAATATTAACCGGGTTCTAAGGGATCTCAATATCACTGACCTTTCCCACAAGCTTCGTTCAATAAGAAATTGACCTGCAACCGAACAAAACTCAGGGGTTAAGTCTCAATGAGTGTAGCATCGAGTATCAACCAATTTTCAGCTTTACACTAAAACCGGCTATCTCACTACTTCCTAATGGCCAAGTTGGTCAAGTAAGGTTCTAAGGTCAGTTGATGCTTCACGACACCACGCGGAGGCCCCGTACTCTCCTTGACTGACTCATGGGTTACCGGTACCAACCAAAGTGCCACATCAACGTAAAACAAAACCAAACAAGGAATCATAATGTAAAGCAAACAAATCAGACAATGTAAGCAAGTAAAGGTGATCTAACCCTAAGGTAACCCCACTTTAAGAATTTCCCCAACAGAGTTGCCAGTTCTGTGATACGGTGGGAGAACTGACTTGAAGGTTTGCGTTTTTGTTCGCAAATGTTGCAGTTAGCAAGAGTCGCCACCGACTTTTCTTTTATCTAAAAGGAAAGCTGAAAAAGCACAGGAAAAACCTTTGAGATTGTTTCTTGAGTTCGGGGGGTAGATTATGAAAAGGGAAGGTATTAGCACCCTTTCCATCCATGGTTTTCCATGGGCTCTTAGTTACTTGCTAGATCACTTGCTTTTGTTTGAAATTGTGCTTTGTGTGTGGTTTTTGAAAGTATTTTTTGAAAATGGAACTTCGTGATGGTTCTCGTCTCTATAAGAACGCATACAAAGTGTTTGTTTCGAAAATAGTTCAAAGAGGTGTTTGTGAGAGGTGTTTTTGAAAGTGATTTTGAAAAGGTGTCTTTGTGATGATTCTCATCTCTATAAGAACGCATACAAAGTGTTGTCTTTTGAAAATGTTTCAAATGAGAGTGTTGGCGTAAAAATGTTATGTTGTGAGCAAGCAAGCAACTAGGAGCGAATCTACCTACTCAAAAGGTCTTAGGTATTCTTTTCCTCCTCCTTTAGATGTTGCTATCTTACCATTGATTTGGTAAGAAGCCCTATCGTTGGATGTGAAGGGACGGGCGTTGGGACGTTTGTATAGTCATAGAAGGCAACATATGGGACGTTTTAGCAATTTCTTTTTAGGGACTAGATCGTTTACCGAAGGCAACATCGAGGGTCATCGAGGGACTACGATATTTTATCGAGGGTCTTTGCTAAAACTCCCATGCTCGAGGGACATGACTATTTTCTGATAGGCAACAAGTGGAATTACCCTAAGGGTGTAAGTGTGCAAATGTGTTTTATTTACATGCATTTAGTCTTGATTTAGGGTTTTCTATTTAATTGGTTTTATCTTGCCATACAAACCCTAATTATTAACATGTTATATATAAAGCGATAAATTTGCGGAAAGTAAATATCCTACGCTATTACAATCATTTGGGGATGGGCTATACAATTTACAAATGGGGATTGCAAGAAATTAAAGTCCTAATTATCTATTACAACCATACTTAATAGCCATGAATAAAATATATGAAGCACATAAAAATAATGGAAGGAAAAGAAAACATTTTCGATCATTATGTGTCGACACATGCCGTACAATCAAGCTTCTCGAATGCACTTTGTTTTGATGAAGACAAGTCATGATTGATAAAGAAGTAAAAAATTATTGATCAAGCTAAAAGCCTCTTTGGATGAAGTCTTTGGTTCAAGCCCTTGGCAAATTTCAAGGTATAATGATAATATATACCTTGAACTTAAGATATAGATGTTCAATGATCAAAAGAAACATTTTTATATGGTCCAACCCTTTATTCAAGTTCTTTCAAAGCAAAAAATCAATTTTTATTTTAGTGCAATCGATTTGCATGTTAGTGCAATCGATTGCACGCTTCAGTTTTTAAAAACATTGGCTACTGACTTCCAGTACAATTGATTTGCATGGTTGTGCAATCGATTGCACAGTCAAAATTTTTGGAGTTTTGGCTACTGGAACCCTATGCGATCGATTTGCATGGTTGTGCAATCGATTGCACACTCAAAAAATTTGGAAATTTGGCTACTGGAACCCTGTGCAATCGATTTGCATGGTTGTGCAATCGATTGCATGCTATATGATTCTGAAAAATAGATGCCTTACACCTGCCTGTTCATGATACTATTTCATGGAAAACTTCTCACTCAATCTTGGCAATTGTTCATGATTTATTTACAAACCTTTTCTCCAAAGGTCACTGCATTTTAGCCTCAAAAATGAACCAAATGATGATGATTGAAATGAAGAGTTTAAAGCCAAGAAAACTTACCTTGAAATTGAAATTTGTGCTTGGAGTTTGAGCTGCTGTATGGGCTGTTATTGGACTTGGGAAGTGATGATAGTGATGTTACAGAAGTTTTTTCTTGTGTTTGAACAACTTCTATATGATTTATGTGGAGTGTTTAGCTGGTTGGACAGAATTTGCAAGGCATGAGAGGTTCAAAGGTTTGGACTTTAAAACTCAAGAGTGGAAGTTTTGTAGACTGTTGTGGCTTTTGATGGTCAGTTTACAATAAGACTGCTGGTTTTCTTTCTCTTTTTTTCTACCTTGTTCTAACCTTTTTCCTACCTCTTTCTCTTGCAAATGCTTTTTCTATTTATATGCAAGAGGTTTGTGCATGTGAGCTGACTAAGTTTGCAAGATAGCATGTTATGGTTTGGTTGGGATGTAAGTATCAAATTATGTCAAGTATTCCATGGTCCCAAGATGAAGTACCAAAGTTGTTGGTTTAAAGGGGTTGATTTCCATGTTTTATGGTGGAGTGAAATTAGAAACAAGCAAGGTATGGGCTCAAGACAAACTTTGTACAAAAAGCTTGCTTTTCAAGAATAGCAATGGTGCCTTTATGCCATAAATGGAAAGATCTTTTGGACAATGGATCAAACACTTGGGTAATAGCTCAAGCTCTTGTGTAAACATTAAATTATGTAGATATTTGCAAGTCACAAGGCCTGCAAAGTAAGATTATGTAGCATAGCATAAGGGTTCTGTTGCGTGTTCTTCAATAGAATGACTTGCAAATCAAGGGTGGATGACCAACTTCATGCCCTTGAATCTCCTAGCTCAAGTATGATAAATCCATGCTCTTTGATGTTTTGGTAAGCTTGAAACACTCTTTATAACTTTCATGTTGGCCATTTTGACAAAATCATCTTGGAACTATGTGAAAAAATGCCAAGAAGTTAGGATAAAATCCTGAACAAAATCTTTTGAAAATTTCTCAAAGTGTTAAATGAAAATGTCATGACTTCATGAATTTATAACTCAAAATCCAAGCACTTCTAGGAGAAGTTGTGTAAAGAAATGTTGTAGATATCATGGAGATCTACAGATTTCAAGCTGAAAGTTTCCCTTGAACTGTCTTGCATCTTGGTGAAAGAATGGCATGAAGTGGTGGAATTATCATGTATAAAAACACTTAGAAAATCTCTAAGTCTTGGAAATCTTGACTTTTCAAGTTGACTTTTGACTTTCTTAACTTCTTGATGATCAAGCTTGATATCTTTGAATGTCTTGATGAATTGTAATATTTGAAATTTAATGTTGACCAAAAAGTCAAAGTTTTACTTTTCAGTATGCAATTGACCATTTTGCCCTTGTGCCAATTTCAAGCCTAAATTGATGTATCAGTGCTGCAAACTTGACGTCGTAGAATATCTTGTGAGCAAATACTTGACAAATGAGAGGGCAAATTTTGGGGTACAACAGTTCGGACAAGTTAAGTTTGTTGGAAGGCAGTCATTTTTGCAACATTTTTCATGTTGTCGAGGATTTGTAGTGACCTCTTTTTTGATTTATCATCCCTAATTTTTTCCTGACTGTTCTTGTTTTGAGATTACAGCCAGTGGGATGCCCCAGTTTTTCTTAAGTATCCTTCGTAAGTTTTGACTTAGTTGGATTTTCTTTTGAGAGATAATGACTGCCTATTTGATAGGGAACCATCGATGTCTTTTGATTAAGAAGGACCTTTTCGTTGTCATTCATTGTGTATGAAGTGAAAGCTTGCGACTGAACGCGCCTTTGAATTAACTGAGAGACTACCCGACCCTTGGTTTTAATTAAAGGTTTCAATTTGTGTGAAAAAGAAAACTCCTACTTCTTTGGCTAAAGGGTTTGACTAGGGATTATCTTCCTTATACCTCTAGTGTTTAGGGATTGAAAGAACGCATGTACATCGTCAGCAAGGTCTGTTCAAAATCATACTATATGACATTATGGTATTGTTTTCGTCATCCTCCCGCTAAATCCTTGCACCTTTTAACAAGAGTAGAATATCACAAAAGAGAGTAAAAGCATAGTTTAAATAGAGTTAAAATGAATGGATTAATTCAACACAAACATATGTAATGCATTAATGAAACAAAGTTTAACATTGATAGATAAGTGTTCGAACAAGCAAAAGAAATTACAATTGAAAATTTGAATAAACAAAAGTTTCTCCGCCTAAATCGGTCACTTCAGATGGTGTGTTTTTGAGGGATGACAGAAAAATTCCAGTTAACCATCTTGTGTGAATTCCAGTGCTCCTTCGTCAATCAGGTCTTAAATTTTGTATTTCAACGTCCAACAGTTATCAGTATCGTGCCCCGGACTGTTGGAGTGATATGCACACCTTTCATTGGGATGGTAACTAGGAGCAGAAGTATTAGGATTCTGAGGAGGATCCTTCAATATGATCAAATTCAAATTCAATATGTGTAGCAAGACTTGCGACATCGGCATGTTGAGTTTGGTATATTGTCTATTGGATGTATCCCGCTTACGCCAATTACCCTGTTGTTGTTGGCGAGGTTGTTGTTGGGCTCGTGACGTAGCAGAAATTTGGAAAGGTCTACTCTCTACCAAGCTAACTTCTTGTCACATTAGGGGATGATTAAAGACTTGATCCCCAGCCTTGACTGTTTGTTTCATACGGTTGCATCCGTCTTGATGAAGCTTGCTGACAAGAGTTCTCAACTCTTCTTGTCCCTAAGCTAAGTTTTGGATAAGGGTCATCTGCCCCACCATCTGTCCCATCATCTGGATCTTCATTGTGGATATCTCAGTTTGTAGCCATTCCAACTGGTCATCCTTGTTATCCTCAGGATTCTCCATGGTCATACCCCTAGTAAGGAGTGCTTTCACTTCTTCTTTCCCCTTGGATAGGTTCAAGAACATTTCTTGAAGTTGAGCATTTTGAGTCTGAATGTCCTTGATAGTCTATTCTAGAGCCATCTCTACTGAAATAAACAGTAAGTGGATGAGAAACCTGTGCGGGGAAAACCTGTTACGATGACATGCATGATATGTGGATGCAATGTTTTCAAGGATCTCGCGGGGTAAACACAAGAAGATGTTAGAAGTTGAACTTTGATTACAACTTTGGAGAACTTCGTATCTTTGAATGTCCTTCCACGAGAATCAAGATCACCATGTCAAGTGGGTCATAGCCCTTGGCTCTTGTTATCGTGCTTTGGCCTTTGACGATGTTTGATTAGAAGAGAATAAATCATGTTGCCCCTTGATAGACGTTTGGTTTATCATTACCCTGCATCACAGGCCCTTGAGATCCTTGAAATGGTTATTGAAATACTATGTTATGATGTTATGATGTTATGTACAAGTATGCAAAGCAAACAAGTCTTTATGTACAAATAATCATATACACACAAAGCAGACAAGTCCTTAGGTTTAGGCTTGCACGGGGTTTGTAGGTAAGTACCCTCTTGAAGTTTAGTTGGCTTAACCTATCCTAGAAAGTAATCGGGTTCTAAGGAGCCTCATATCACTATCCTTTCTTTTAGGCATTGTTGTAGCTCAAGCACCAAAGTATTGCGGCCAGAATATCCCAAAAGTCCAATCTCAATAAGTGTAACATCGAGTATCGACCAATCTTCGGTCGGAACCAATGTCGGCCACCTCACTACATTCTAATGGCTTAGGATGAGTCAATCAAAGGTTCTAAAGGTCAGTTAGTGCTTAATGACTATAAGGAAGCCTAATGTTATCCTTGACTAATTCAAGGAACATTAGTACAAGCCAGAGTATCACGCTAACTTAGCTATCACTTTGTCCATATCGGTCTACTCCATACTGCCTCCATGATTTATTGTTACTTACCTGAAAAAGGTGCCCCAGATTTGGGTGTAGTATCTTTAACAATAAACCCAAACAAGGAACCATAATGTAAAGCAAGAAAGTCAAATAAGGAAAGCAAGTAAATGTGATATATCCCTAAGGTAACCCCACTTTTAAGTATCTCGCCAGCAGAGTCACCAGTTCTATAATACGGTCGGGGAACTGACTTGGTTTTTTTTGCATTTGATGGAAATTGTTACAGATAGCAAGAGTCGCCACCGACTTTTCTTTTATCCAATAAGGAAGGGGTGAAAATAACAGGAAAGACCTTTAGAGATATTTTATTGAGTTCGGGGGGTAGGTTATGAAAAGGAAAGGCGTTAGCACCGTTTTCATCCGTAGTTATCTACAGGCTCTTAGTTGCTTGCTAGATTACTTGCTTTGTTTGAAAACGTGCTTGTGGTGGGTGTACGTTTGAAATTATTTTGCAAAATTCCTTTGTTGTGGCGAACTTTATAATGATTCTCGTCTCTATAAGAATGCGTAAAAAGTGTTGGTTTTGAATATAGTTCAAATAGATGTTTGTTTTTGAATGTGTTTTGTGAGTGTTGGTGTGGAAAATGGTTTTTGTTCAAGAGCAAGCAACTACGAGCGTCCTACCTACTCAAAAGGTCTAATGTTCTTTTCCTCCTCCCTTAGATGTTTCTATCTTACCATTGTTTGGTAAGAAGCCCCATCGTTGGATGTGAAGGGACGGGCGTGGGTCATCGTATAGTCATATAAGGCAACTTATGAGACGTTTTAGCAATTTTCGCTAGGGACTAGATCGTTTACCGAAGGCAACATCGAGGAACTACGATATTTTATCGAGGGTCTTTGCTAAAACGCCCATATTCGAGGGACGTGACTATTATCTGAGGCAACAAGTTAGATTATCCTAGAGGTGTATATGTGTGTAGTGTGTTTGATTGCATGCATTTAGAATTGAATTTGGGTTGTCTACTTGTTGATTTTAACTTGCCATACACAACCTAGTTACTAACATTATGAAAGCAATAAAAATTCGAAAATAAATGTCCTACGCTATTACATGTTTTTGGGGGATGGGGTATACAAGTTTACAAATGGGGGTTGAAAAGAAATAAAAGTCCTAATTATTATAACCATATTGAATAGTAAAAAAATGTAAATATAAAGAAAATATAAGGATAAAAATAGTGTAAAAGAGAGAATGGAAAGACATCCTGGATCGAAGGATGTTTCTTTCGATTCACACATTTTTCCTTTTTTCGATTGGGCCTGTAACAAATGTTGTGTCCTTCAATTCACACTCCTTGTCCTTTCATTTGGGCCTGCAAATCAGTGTGTCTCGAAGCACACCCTTCAATTCACACACCTTCTTTTCTGTTTTCTTTCGTTTGGGATATGATAACAGTATGGGTCCAAGCCATGCTAATATGGCCTGTAGAGGTTAGTATCTAACATATATTTAGAAAAGAAAAGTAGACAAATGAAAGGATTAAAAATGAAAAATAAGCAAAAGGTTATTTACATGCTTGAAATGAAAGGGTTAAATTCAGGAAGACTTATCTTGCTTGAAGCTGTAATGTGGGTTTTGGACTTGAGTTGCTGCCCAGGGTGCTCCTGGATTCGAAGTGAAAGAAACAAGTGTTGTGTTTCATTGATTGTATTCGAAAGCCAAGAAAAGTAGAGTGGTATTTGTTTAGTTCTAGATTCGAAGGAAAAGAAACAAGTGTTGTGTTTCTTTAGTTCTGGATTCGAAAGAACAAAAACAAAGGTGTGGTCTTTTGATTTTGGGTTTGAGAGTGTGTTAAGTGTTTAATGATTTTTTGCCTTGTTAACAAATCTCTCTCCAGCCACCAAAAATCCCCCTTTAGATGTGTTGTGGAATATCTTATTTATAGAAGAATTTGGCAGAGATTTGAGAGGGAAAACAAATGAGATTTGAACAAATTGGGTATGCTGTTTTTATAGCCTTTGAGGTGTAGTTTTTGTATGCCAATTTAGTGAAAATATGGGAGCAGCATAGCAGGACTGCTTTACAGCAGTTTTGGAGTGTTGTGGCCAGTACAACAGGCATGTGCCTTTGGTCAGCAAGCATCTTGAACACTTCACCCTTTCGTTTTGACCATATAGATACAACCTTCGACCAGACTCCTCTTCAGACAACAATATTTGTTTCCACCCAATGTGTGTCCTTTGAATGGATCATATGTAATTCTTCGAATGGGCCACCAATATTTGTCTTTCGAATGGGACACCCAGGTACGTCCTTCAAATCCACCAATGCATGTCCTTCGAACGGGACACCCAGGTATGTCTTTCAAATCTACCAATGCATGTCCTTCGAATGGGACACCCATGTACGTCCTTCAAATCCACTACTGCATGTCCTTCGAATGGGACACTAATTGTGTGTCATAGTGTAGAAACTATGTGTGTTGAAGATTTTTTAAAGGTGGAATCGAAGCAAGCTGTTTGAAAGGGAGCCACTGCCTAGTGAATCGAAACACACGTGAAAGAAGCCAACTGCTTTGTGGGTGCTAGCATGAAGGGAAGCCACTGCCTTGTACATTAAATGCAAGCACATGGGAAGCCATTTCCTTGTGGGTCGAAATCAAGCACAAATGGGGCACTTGGCTTATTGATCAAAAGCAGGTATGAAGGATGTACTGCTTGTGGATCGAAACAAGCATGCCAGAGGCTAGTGCTTGTGAATCGAAGGATGCATTTAGGAGTTTAATGCTTGTGAATTGAAGGATGTATGTAGGAGGCTACTGCTTTTGAATCGAAGGATGCATGTAGGAGGCCACTACTTGAATGAAGCTTGTGGACCAAAGCTTGCTCGAAGGGGACCAGATGCTCAATTGAAACCTCTGAACCAAGCCTGCTCGAAGGAAGCTAGACGCATAATTGAAGCTTAAGAATCAAGCCTGCTCGATGGAAGCCATATGCCTAATCGAAGCTTAAAAATCAAACATGCTCTAAGGAAGCTAGATGCCTAATCGAAGCTTAAGAATCAAGCCTGCTCGAAGGAAGCTAGATGCCTAATCGAAGCTTATGAATCAAAGAAAACTAGCTCTTCTTTGATTTGATGCTTGAGAGCCCAATATGACCCATGGAAACTTGTGCAGTCTTGACCCAATAGAAATTTTGTGAGAAAAATCTTGAGGAATGAGAGGGCAAATTTTGGGGTACAACAACCATCCTTTCGGATTTTCAGTCCATCAAGATATACTTTTTTCCCAAGCCACCTTTTCAGGTTTTTGACCTGCCAGATGTACAATTTTTTTATATATTCCTAATTTTTTTCTTGGACCCTTTTGGTTCACCAGGATGCCCTTATTTTTGGCTAGGCCTGTCAACCTAGTGGGTCTCTTTTATGCGTAGTATTTTTTAACTATGTATGCATTCATAGAATGCAAAAAATATTCACCGTCCATGGTGGTAAATATCATAGCACCACCAGAAAATATCTTGTTGATCACAAATGGCCCTTTATATGTGGGAGTCCATTTTCCCATGAGATTATCTTGTGGTAGGATGATGTACTTTATTACCAAATCACCATCCTGGTACACCTGATGTCTGACTTTCTTGTTAAAGGCCTTGATCATGCGTTTCTAATATGTCTGACCATGACAAACAGCCACAAGCCTTTTTTCATCAATCAAATTTATTTGGTCAATTCGAGTCTAAATCCATTCGTCTTCATCTAAACCCACGTCTTTCATAATCCTTAGGAAAGGAATTTGGACATCAATATGTAAGACAACCTCCATACCGTAGATTAAAGAGAACGGGGTTTCCTCAATTGATGTACATACTGAAGTTCAATAACCATGTAGAGAAAATGGTAACATCTCATGCCAATCTTTGTATGTCACCGTCATCTTCTGCAAGATCTTCTTGATATTGTTGTTGGCGGCTTCCACTGTTCCATTCATCTTTGGTTGGTACAAAGAAGGATTGTGATGCTTAATCTTGAACTTCATGCAGAGTTCTGTGATCATAATATAGTTAAGATTGGTACCATTGTCTATGATGATCCTTTCAAGGATGCCATACCGACAGATAAGGTTATACTTGATGAATCGAGCCATAACATTCTTGGTAACGGAAGCGAATGAGGCTGCCTCTACCCACTTTATGAAGTAATCAATAGCGATGACGATGAAATGATGCCCATTAGAAGAAATAGGCTTAATCTCTCCAATCATATCAATGCCCCACATTGGAAAAGGTCAAGGAGTAGTCAAGACATTCAAAGGAACCAGAGGCACGTGTACTTTGTAAGCATAAATCTGGCATTTGTGGCAAGTTCTGGAATGATGATGGCAATCGGTTTCCATGGTAGACCAATAATAACCTGCTCTCAGAATCTTCTTAGCCATTGTATGTCCACTGGAGTGAGTACCAAACACACTGTTATGCATATCTTCCATAATTTTCCTAGCTTCCTTCTTGTCTACTCAATGAATCGAAGTCAAATTGTGGTTGCACTTGTACAAGATTTAGTTACACAGAAAGAACTTGGAAGAGAACCTCCTTAGAAATTTATTATCATTTATAGATGCTCCTTCAAGATACTCTTGAGTTTCAAGGTATCTTTTTACTTCGTGGTACCAAGGCTTTTCCTCTACTCCATCAGTATCAACTTCGTAGCAATGCGTAGATTCGTCTAGTCTCTCAATAGTAATTCGAGGAGCTTCATTATCCCATCTGACTTTGAACATAGATGACATGGTAGCTAGTGCATATGACAATTTATTCTCTTCTCGTGGAATGTGTTCAAAAGTGATTTCTTCGAAGCACAAAATTAATGTCAACACATTCTCTCAATAAGGAATGAGATTTGGATGCTTTGTGTCCCATTCTCCCTTAATCTGACTGACCACTAAGGCTGAATCCCATATAAATTCAAGAATTTAATTCTCATATCGATGGCAGCTTTAATACCCATGATTCATTCTTTGTACTCGACCATATTATTGGTACAGTTAAAACATAATTTGGTAGTGAAAGGCGTATGGAAACCCTTGGAAGATATAATCACAACACCAACTCCATTACCAAGCGCGTTGGAAGCTCCATCAAAAACCATAGCCCATCGGGATCCCGGTTCAGGTCCTTCATATGGTCCAGTTTCTTCATAATCAGTAACTAACATGATATTCTCATCTAGGAACTCAATATTCATAGACTGATAGTCATCTACAGCTTTATGAGCCAAATGATCTGCCGGTACACTTCCTTTGATTGCCTTCTGAGTAGTGTATTGAATGTGGTATGCTGTCAAGACCATTTTCCATCTTGATATTCTTCCAGAGAGAGCGGGTTTCTCGAATATGTATTTTAATAAAATCCATCTTAGAGATCAACAAAGTAGTATGAGTCAACATATACTGTCTTAAGACCATGCCAAAACGCAACAAGTTTTCTCGAGCAGTGAGTATCTTGTTTCACAGTCGGTAAACTTTTTGCTAAGGTAGTATATTGCTAGCTCTTTTCGACCATACTCGTTATGTTTCCCCAATACACACCCCATTGAGTTCTCTAATACTATCAAGTACATGCTCAGAGGTCTTCCTTCAACCAGAGGCATCAGAATTGGTGGTTGTTGGAGGTACTCCTTGATTTTGTCAAAGGTTATCTGACAATCGTTGTTCCACTTCACTACTTGATCTTTCTTTTGTAACTTGAAGATTGGCTTACAAGTAGCAGTCAAATGGGAGATAAATTTGGCAATGTAGTTCAATCGTCCCAAGAAACCTATGACTTCCTTCTCAGTACGGGGAGCTGGCATTTCTTGAATGGCTTTAACCTTGGTAGGATCAACTTCAATACCTTTACCACTGACGATGAAACTTAGGAGTTTACCGAATCTTACCCCCAAAGGTGTACTTGTTTGGATTCAATTTCAACTTGTACTTCAATCTCTCAAATAGCTTTTGCAGGTGGTTGAGATGTTCTTCTTCAGTCTGATACTTGGCTGTCATGTCATCAATGTAAACCTCTATCTCATGATGGATCATGTCATGGAACAAAGCTATCATAGCACGCTGATATGTTGCACTGATATTCTTCAAATTAAAAGGCATAACTTTGTAACAAAAAGTAGTCTTCTCCATGTCTTCAAGTGCCATATTGATTTGATTATAACCAGAGAAACCATCCATGAAGGAAAATACTTTGTGTTGAGCAGTGTTGTCAACCAGAACATGAATATGCGGGAGTAGAAAGTCATCTTTGGGGCTTGCCCTATTCAAATCCCTGTAGTCTATACACATACACACCTTACCGTCCTTCTTAGGTACCGGCACCACATTTACAACCCCTGAGGATAGGACGTAACAACTAAGAAACCTGCATTAAACTGCTTCATGACCTCAGCTTTGATATTTTCAGACATCTCGAGATGCATACGTCAAACCTTCTGCTTTATAGGAGGATAACCTTCCTTCGTCGGAAGACGGTGAACTACAATGTCAGTATCAAGCCCTGGCATGTCTTCATAAGACCAAGCAAAGATCTCAACATAGTCATGTAACATCTGGATTAACCTCTTTTTGACACTGTCTTCTAGGTTGGCACCTATCTTGATTTCTTTCTTGTCCTCTTCAGTACCCAAGTCCACAACCTCAACTGGCTCTTCATGCGGTTGTATGACTCTTTCTTCATGCTCTAACAGTTTATCAAGCTCTCCAGGTATTTCACAATCTTCCTCACCTTCATCCTCGGCTTGGTAGATCAGATTTTCAACGTCATAATCGACAATAGAATAATTGTTATCAATGGGATCTGTGGTGGATATGGATCTACAATTTTTTATGTGGGTGTGTGTAAGAACACATAACTATTTTTAAAGAAATAAAGTAAAAGAAAGACAAAGAGTGCAAAATTTGAATGCAAACGTCCAATGGTTTATTAAATGAAAATATGTGGATGAAAAATGACAACCCTAACAAATAGACCATTGTGCCCCGGGTAAGGCACAAGGCCTAAAGTTATTGTTAAAATTAAATAACCAAAAACTTGAAAGCAAGAAAACAGAAAATAGCATTTAATCCTGACTAAAGGAGATTTGTATAAAGTCTTCAGCCTTCCAATTGTTGAGCCCACTACTGGTAGTAGGGAAAATCCAATTGTCTATGTCACAGTCTCTATCAGTGTCTTCCACAAAGTTGACTTGATTTTTGTGAACTCCATTGTTGTTGATGCAGGATGGCGGTCTCTCGAAATTAGCACGAGCATGACGGATAACCCTCTGAGCCTCTGAGGTGAAACCAATCCAAATTTGTTGGACTTGTAAGGAATGTCGGGAAGCAGACCCCAAATAGTACCACAAACTTTTTCTACCACAACCTTGGCGTCTTTCAGAGAAGCCATTCTTGGTGGAATCCTGGTAACCTTAGAAGCAGTAGGAGAAGCTTTAGCAATATGGGTTGTCGGAGGAATAACTTCAAAGGTCTGGCAAGGAGTCTCGAGGAATTGACCATCCATCTCAACATTCTTGAAGGAGTTCAAATGGCTCACCATGTATTCTTCTTTGCCACAAACTGTAATGATTTTTCCTTTCACGGGATACTTCAACTTTTGGTGTAAAGTAGAAGTAACAACGCCTGCCTCGAGAATCCAAGGGAGTCCAAGAAAACAGTAATAGGCTGGACGAATTTCCATCACATAGAAAGTAGATTCGAAGACCTGGGAACCGACTTTGATTGGAAGATCAACCTCTCCGTGCACCATTTTTTTTGAACCATCAAAAGCTCTTACCACAATGTCATTGGGTTTTACCACAACCCCTTCATAGTCAAGTTTGTCTAAAACAGCTTTTGGAAATACATTCAATGAGGAACCTGTGTCCACAAATATATGATATAAGGTAGTTCCCCTACACTCAATAGAGACATGCAGGGCCTTATTATGGTTCTTTCCTACAGAAGTTAAATCAGCGTCAGAAAAGCCTACTTGTTGATCTTAGTGTCGACCTACTCTGGATGGCATCTTTAAGTCGATCTCCGACAACTCCCCATCACATTCTTTAGATGGAATCTTTAAGCCCATATCTGACTACTCTCCATCACCTTCTCTGGATGGCATCTGTAAGCCCATTCTCGACGTCATCAACCGTCAGTTTTACCTCATGCGAGTGCAAATTTCTGGGCACTCAAGTGTTCAATCATCCTCAACCCTCAGATCACGAAAGGCAGACAAGCCAATCTAAATCCTCCGGTTTAAGAAGATTGAACAAGGGCAGCTGTTGTACCACAAAATTTTCCCTCCCATTTTCACACAAAACATACTCCTAGAGGTCCTCAATTGCTCAAGTTGACTAAAGATTGACCAGACAAATCCTCCTCCTAAGACAATGAGCCTCAAACTAGGGTTTCACTCCTCATCAAGATGGTTGAGTTACAAGGGTCCCAAATGGTCTCCATTGTCCTAATATGTCCTCTAGATCATCCATTCCAAGTTTCATGCCTTGCACAACAAGTTTGCTCAGTCAACTGCTCAAATGCCTGAAAATCAACTATACTAGGTTAAAAGTCAATTGTGGCCCAAATACAGTCAAACTTCAAGATTTTTGGTCAACATCAATATTTTGAAGTATTATCCATCATTTGATCAAGGGTTAATCATGATTCCTCAATAAATGCTCCCAACTCATCAAAAGTCAAAAATGGCAAATTAGGGTTTCTATAGGAAAAGTCAACCAGACTTTGACCAGGCATAACTTTCTCATACTTCTTCAGAAATTTTCCAACCAAGGCTCATTTTGAATACAATCCAATTCCCTACAACTCCTATTCAGCCCTAAAGGTTAAGAGATGCCTCAATCAAAAGATACAAGTTCATACATTATAGGTCATTTCAAAAAGTCAACAAAAAAAACCTTTTGGGTCAAAGCTCCTTACATGAACATGGAAGATCCAATTTAGATGAAACCAAAAAGGTTGTTTAGAGGATATCCTAAGCTTTCTAAAAAGTCAAAGAACACCCTCTTAGGGTTAAAATTGAGAGAGATATGCATTGTCAAACTTGGCCATTTTTGGAAATTTGCATAAAGCCAACAATGCCCAAATTTGCATTTTTTCCAAATGGGCCTAACTTTTTATACTTGAAACACATTCCTAGCCTGGTCCACGACCCAAACACCTTTCCATGCATCATTGGATTTATTTATTTAATTTATTTTGATTTTAATCCTTTAAAAATCAAATTAAATCAAATTAATGATATAAAAATAATGAAGATTTGTTTTGATTTGATTTCACATTGAATTACAATCCAAATATGTTGTATAATACCAAGAAAAATCGTGCAAGATTGAAAAAAGAGGAAATCTCCACATATGGAAAGATTGGAAGCAAAAGTTGAAAAGGCATTATTTGTTGGATTCTTGCCATATATAATGACCTAATTTGATTCACATATTTCTACACAAGCATTCTCAACCCTAAGAACAAGTTTTGACATGCACACCTGCCTCCTAAAGCCATAGCCAAAAGTTCAAAAATTTCAAAGATTGGTGCAAATCAGAAACTCCGATCCAGCCAATCTCCATAAGCTCCAAGAATCCTATCACCCTTCTGAGGATCCCAGGGGTTGAACCAACCCATTTTTGAATGCTAAAGCGCACAGAATCATCCTAGCCCATAACTCATGGTTTGCTAAATTTCTCAAACCTCAAGCTTTTGATTCATGTGATATAATTTGATTCTTTACATTGGCATACGTTCATAATGATATTCTAAGTTGTTTTGAACCATTAGTTTCAAGCATGCACGCAGGATACTCAAAGTGCCATTGTTAGGGCATGGAGGTTCTGTTTCTTCGTATCTGAGCTTGCATGTCGTTTTAGCCAAAAGGAAGACCACCATAATGATCACAGCCTTCGAAATAAGGGGGTAGGGTATCATTTGCACCTTTATTCACTGTGTTTTACAGGTTTGGTATTTTGAGTCAACCGGAGAAGGTGACCGGAGTTAGACTCTGGCACCATTGACTGGCTTGGACTCTAGTGGCTTAATTGTCATCCTTTCATTCATCCAGTTAAAATCTGATCTGACGCGTTTTGAAAATTTGACACTTTGACTGAATTTTTCATTATATTATTTGCGTTTTATTATATACATGAATGAATTGACAGCACAGTTGGCAAAGGCACAGGCTTGTGAGGGAAAGGATCTGGGTTCGATCCCAGAAATCTGTATTTTGCATTTTCTAACAAGCTTATTTCAGATCCAATGCTCCAGGGTAAGGCACGCGCACTATGTGTCATCAAGTGTTCATCGTTGGATCTATGCAGCCCTATATCCAACGTCCCAGATCTGAGATCCCATGATGGACCCTCAGGAGCAGGCAACGTGAGATCTACGCAGGACATTTGGCTTTACATGTCATGGGCCTAACAGATTTTCAGATTACACCCCTCAACTGCTACCTACTATCAGGCCCATTTTCCTCTTTTTATTTAGTTTATTTTAGCTTTATTTATTTATTCATTTATTTTATATCATTTTTAAATAAATAAAAAATCATTTTTCCATTTAATCATAAAATCAGAAAAATCACAAAAAAATAGATTTAGTTTTTTTTTTCAATTAAATTTAAATTTTTGTAAATTAATTAACTTAATTACTTTAACTTGATTATTTCATTAAATAAAATTAATTAGAAATTAGGTTAAAATTTCAAATATTTTTCTCAATAAAATACAAAAATATTTTTCTAAATCAATTAGATTTTTTGGACTTTTCAACTTGTTCCTGTCTTGATCTTCTTACGTTTATCTTTTTCCATTTTATTTTCTTTTCTAATTATTGTAAATGTTGTTGGTTTGTAATAGCTTTTGAAATATGGTTTATTTACTGCTTTTGATTTCCGTACTCCCCAAAGTTTTGGTTATGTATCCCCCTCCCCGAGGCCCTGTAATAGCTAGGCTTAATTTTCGCATTTTTAATTCTTGCACTAATTTTGAACTGCTAGATTAATAAGATTGTATGAAAATATTCTAAAAGAAAATGATTAGATAACCCTAAATGCACAAGATAAATGAACTGAATCAATACACTTGCACATGCTCACTCCTAGGGTATCTCCCACTTCGGTTGCCTTCGGTAAATGGTCATGAAGTATAGGGAGTTTTAGTGGATGCCCTCTAGTCCCAAAAGATAAAAAATGACCCATTAGAATGTTGCCTCGGAAAGATCATTAGGACTCTAGGGTAACTACTAAGGTTTCCTAACCATTGCTTCAATGACCGTACATCCCTTTCGATAGTCCCTCAAAAATCCAACGACTAGGGTTACCTACTCATTAGTAGTAGGATAACACGGTCTAAAGGATAAGAGGAAAAGAACGCTTTTTTTCGAGTAGGTAGATAACTATTAGGTACTTGCTCAAATAATCCTTTTTACACCATACACTGTTAAACATACTTTTCAAACAAAAGTTTTCAAAAACACTTTATCACACTCTTGAGGACTGATACGAGAGTTACCATAAAGTGAATCGCCGCACTAAGGCAATTTTCAAAGCTTTTCAAACCACACAAACACGAAATAAATTTTAAAAATGAGAAATTACCTAAGAGCCCATGGAAAACCATGGATGGAAAGGGTGCTAACACCTTCCCTTTCCATAATCTAACCCCCGTACTCAGAAAACTCGAAAAAAGGTCTTTTATAGTCTTTTCACCCTTTCCTTATTGGATAAAAGAAAAGTCGGTGGTGACTCTTTCTTACCGCGACATTTGTGAACAAAAAATGCAAACCAGTATTAAACAGTCGGTTCTACCACCGTATCACAGAACTGGCGACTTTGTTAGGGAAAAATATAAAGTGGGATTTACCTTAGGATCTAGGTCATTTTAATTGCTTCTTTGGCTTGTCTTGTTTGAGTTACTTTTAAGGGTATCTGTTTGGGTTGTTTGGATCCTAAACCCGGATCGGGGAATTTCTTTTAGGTAAGTAGCAATAAACTGTGAGGGAGTTGTACGGGGTATACCGACACGGTTGAAACAGTAGCTACATTGATGCGATACTTTGTTGTGTACCGGTAGCCCTTGAGTAATTAAGGATAATACGGGGCCGCTGCATGGTATCATAAAGTGTCAACTGACCTTAGCACCTTAATTGACCAACTTGGCTTTTTAGGAAGTAGTGAGATAGCCGTCTTTGGTGTAAACCCAAAGTCGGTTGATACTCGATGCTACACTCGTTGAGGTTTGACTCTTGAGTTTTGTTTGGTGGCAAGTCAATTGTCTATCAGAATGAAATTTGGGGGAAATATCGGTGATATTGAGATCCCTTAGAACCCGGTTACTATATTTAGGACAGGTTGAACCAACCTAACTTCAAGAGGGTATTACCTTAAAACCCATGCAAACCTTAAACCTAAGGTCTTTGTGTGATTTGCTTGTGTTTGCTATATTTGCTATATCTGAGTATAATCATGACATCATAACATAGCATATCATACTAACCATTTCAAGGATTCTTAGGGTTTATTTTTGTCTTGTTTTGTAGGACATGGCCCTCGCCCGCAGATTCACTATCCAAGTCAGTCTGGTAAAGGTACCTCCTCAGCTTAAGGAGTTAGTATCAAGGGTTCCTGAAAGCTCTCCCTTCACTGAAAGACATGGTCGACTTCTCAGCTTGGTCACCTCAAACCCTGATGAAGAAATGTTAAAAGTTCTCTTTCCATTCTTTGACCCTCAATATCACTGCTTCACTTTTACGGATTACCAGTTAGTGCCTACTATGGAGGAGTTTTCTATGTTACATAATAAGGTACCTTTCAATGGTATGGAAAGAGACCCTAAACCTGAAGATATTGTTAAAGCTTTATCCTTACAACTGTCTGACGTAGTAGCAAATTTGGAAACCAGGAGAGATGTCAAGGGTTTTTTGGCTAAGTTCTTGTTTAAGAAAGCTCATCATTTTTGGGATACCCTGGACTTACAATTTTTGAAGAGGTGTTATCCCTTCTCATCTATGGGTTGGTATTGTTTCCTAATTCGGACCAGCTCATGGACGTGAATGCGGTTAAGATTTTCCTGTTACACAATCCGGTACCTACTCTGCTTGGAGATATCCTACATTCTCTGCATACTCGCACTATAAAGAAAAGAGGGACCCTTCTGTGCTGCACTCCTCTTTTGGATAGGTGGTTTATTTCGCACCTACCACGATCCATCTTGAAGAATGAACATGGTTTGAGATGGTCTCATAGGCTAATGACTCTTACACATTCAGGTATTTATTGGTGTCCTCGATCCTCAAAGAATGTTACCATCATTGATCGATGCGGAGAATTCCCTAATGTCCCTCTCTTAGGCATTAGGGGAGGAATCACTTACAATCCTTGTTTGGCACTGCGATAGTTTGGATATGCGAGAAGGGATGGTCCTCAAGATACACTTATCCAAAGAATCGCCTTCGACTATGAGAATGGTGCTTAGGGTTACCGTAAAAGGTTCATGCGAGCTTGGGGCATGGTACATAGAGTTGATAGAAAGACACTGGGGAACAATAATTCCATCCCTCTTGAGCCTTATCTCAAATGGGTATGTGCCCGTGCTCAAAGACTTATGATGCCTTACCCCTCCATCCTACCTATGATTATGGAACAGGTTGCTGAAGAGGACACTCATTATCTTGTTCTTCATCTTGACATGCCAACTGATCATGAGGAGTTACAAAAATCATGGGTTCAACTTAAGGAGGAGCGAGATACGGTTGAAGCTCAATTCTACGCCAGCGAGAAGAAAGTCTTGGAACTCACTAGGCTACTTCATGAAGAGAGGAATATAAGCGCCTACATTGCACCAAAGAGGATGCGCTTATGGGAAACCTAATTTTATTTTTTCTTTAAGTTTTATTTTGTTTAATTGTAAGCCTAAAGGGCACTCTTTGTAACAATTCGAACTTATTATTACAATTAACGTGTTTTTCTTTTGTTTAAGCAAATTTGAGTCTTTAAGAATCCTTGAAATCATTGCATACGCATATTATCCATGACATTGCATAAACAGATTTTAAAGTAGGATTCTCATCTTCTTCGCTGTTTATTTCAGCAATAATGGCTTCTGAAGAAAGTATCAAGGATCTACAGGCACAAAATGCCCAATTTCAAATGTTCGTAGCTTTGGCTAAAGGGCAGGAGGATCTAAAGGCCCTTATTCTGAAAGATAGAAAGAAGAAGGCGAAGAAGACCACTGGTGTGTTAAACTTGGGAAGAAGATTTATGGGACCGTTAAAGCAAATGGTTGATCTGACCTCTTCATCCAAGGAAGGAGAGAATCAAGAGGTTGAGACAAGGGAGGAAGACCCCAGTCCAGAGGAATCTGATAATGACACTGATTACAATGAAGAGCAGTATCCTCCAACTAATGAATGGTACAAACAGTTAGAGGATTGTCTGAATGCAATGGAGATCCAAAGAGTACCAGGGCTGGATTTTGAAGAGCTGGGTTTGGTATCTGGGATTGTCATCCCACAGAAGTTCAAGGTTCCGGTATTTACAAAGTATGGTGGGGTTACTTGTCCCAAGCATCATCTTCGTTATTATGTGAGGAAGATTCAGCCTCAGACTACTCATAGGAACTTTTAGGTCCATTTCTTTCAAGACAGTTTGTCCGGGACTCATCTTGAGCGGTTCTATCAGTGGAGGGAATCAATGTCCGAAACTAGGAAGATTTGGCTACTTCTTTTTATAAGAAGTATCAATATAACACTGACCTTGCTCCTACTCGTACTCAACTCCAGAGTATGTCTATGGGTGCACGTGAAGGTTTTAAGGACTACGCTCAAAAGTGGAGAGATTTGGAAGGAAGAGTCCAACCCTTTTGTCTGATAGGGAGTTGGTGGACATGTTTCTTGGTATGCTATCTGGTCCGTTCTTTAATCACTTAATTGGTAGCTCCTCGGCTGGTTTTACTGAGCTGATATTGACTGGAGAAAGGGTAGAAGTTGGGATCCGAAGTGGAAAGATCCAGAAAGACACCTCTTCAAGTACAGTGAAAAAGACATTAATGGGTAAGAAGGAGGTCAATGTTATTTACAATCCAAGAAGTCAGAATAGAACCGAGCACCGTCCAATGGTAGGGGCTGTGATGATACCTAGGCATGTGACTACTCAACAACGAAACAATCAGCTAAGGGTAGAAAGACCTCAAAGGCAGTTCACTCGAATCAATATGATGTTGTCTGAGGTTTTACCCCATCTGTTAAAATCTAATTTGGAAACCTTAAGGGAGGCTCCCAAGAACCCCAACACCACATCTCCTTGTTACAATCCAAATGCTCGGTGTGCTTACCATTCTGAGAGTCTAGGCCACGATACAAACGACTGTTGGGGTCTGAAGAATAAGACACAGGATCTGATCGAAGCAAAGGAGATTGAGTTTGATGCTCCTGAGATGCCTAATGTCATAACTGCTCCCATTCCCAAGCACAATCGTGGTGTTAATGTCGTTGATACTGATCTATTTGTTACTTCTGTTGAAGAAGTTTTTACTCCTCTCATGACCGTCAAGAAGAATTTATTGCTAGACGGTTTATTTCCGGGTTATGGTGAAGGTTGCCACATGTGTTTATCTCTGCCTTCTGGTTTCTATTTGCTAAAGGCAGGTGTTCAATGCCCGATGGATAAAAAAGAGATTTTGTTCGAAAAAACTCTGATTCCAACTGTTCTACATGAAGATGTTGTTATCATAACCATTTCCGCCAATCCTTCCAAGGTCTCCTCCAAAAAACCTGTTAGGATTATATCTGCTCAAAGAATTACTCCATTAATAATCACTTTTCTTGGCCCTGTACCATACTCCTCGGACAAAGTTGTTCCTTGGAATTATGGTGCTGACGTTTAATACCATGGCGTCAAGCAGGATTTGTTAACCATTAAAGACAAAAAATTGAAGAGGTTGATCCCGATATCAGTAACATTGTCGGGACCAGCAAAATTACTCGAAGTGGAAGGGTTTTCTCTCTCGAGATCTCCCCGAAGACTGTTGTTAAGCCTGTTGTTATTCCATCTATTGTTCCTACTAGTACTCCTGCTACTACTCCCATCCTTACTCCAGTTGTTACCCCTGTCGATGAGTCATTTGGGACTCGGGGAAAAGAAGTTATATGTGAGCCTGCCCAAACAGAGGCACCTAGAGAAGTTATTTTGGAATCCTCTAAACAAGAAATGGAGGAGATTTTAAAGATAATCAAGAAGAGCGACTACAATATGGTCGAACGATTTGGGTAGACCCCTTCAAAGATATCAATGATGGCTTTGCTATTGTGTTCGGAGGCCCATGCAAAGGCTTTGGTTACATTTCTTAAGACTGCGCATGTGCGGCAAGAAACCTCCGCTAACCAATTCGAGGATTGTATGGCCAGTCTGGCTGCTGATAATGGGTTGGGTTTTTCTAATGTTGATTTGACACCCAAGGGGAGAAAGCATAATGATGCTCTGCATGTCTCGATCGAATGTAGGGGCACTATTATGGCCCATGTGCTAGTGGACACTTGATCATCACTGAATGTTCTGCCCAAGAAGGCTCTTGATAGGCTAGATTGTGAAGGTTTGACCTTAAAGCCCAGTAACATTATGGTGAGGGTTTCGATGATTCAAAAATAATGGTGCACGGGGAGGTGGACATCCCTGTCAAAGTGGGTTCCCAGACCTTTGAATCCACCTTATACATGATGGATATTAGGCCATCTTATTCTTGTTTGTTGGGTCGTCCTTGGATCCATGAAGCTGGAGCCGTTACTTCTACGCTGCACCAAATGCTAAAATATCCAGTGAAGGGAAAGATTGTCACCGTGCATGGTGAAGAGGAGTACATGGTAAGCCATCTGAACTCTTTCAGGTTTATGGAAATGGACGGTGAGTTCATAAAGACACCTTATCAAAATTTTGAAGAGGTTCCCCAGACTATGGCATCAACCGAGACTATTACCGGTGTGTTGAAGATCACCAGACCTCCTTTGAAGATGAATTCTATCAAGGACACCAGAGCAGTAGTTGAAGAAGGTGGGTGTACCATTTGGGGATAACTTCCTGATTTTCCTTACAAAACTGAAAAATTTGGTTTGGGCTTTACTTCAGGAGCTCAAAGGGTTGTTCAACGTGCTCGGGATGGAGAACCTCTCATACGCATTAGCAATCATGGGGTAAATGCTATAGAAGACAATTATGAGGATTCTGATATTGACAGCTGGATCTACCCTACTACCATTGGTGGACCTAGTAACTGGACGACCAAAGATTTTGTGCCGATTACTTTTGTTCAGCAGTAATTGTCTTGCTTGTTTTTCGGATTTGTAATAAACAATATAAACTCTATGGCCTTGTATCTTACCCGAGGCACAATGGTTTATTTGTGAGGGTTATTATATGTCATTATCATATGTCATCAATAAAACATTGGACGTTTTTGCATATAAATTTTGCGCTCTCTATTTTTCCTTTCTGCCTTTTACTTTGTCTATACAGCTATGCTCTTACACACACTCACATATCAAATTGTAGATCCATATCCACTCTGGATCCCATTGATAACAGTTCTTCTATTGCCAGTTATAACTTCGAAAATCTGATCAACCAAGCCGGGGACGAAGGTGAGGAAGACTGTGAGGTACGTGGAGAACTTGCTAGACTGTTACAGCAGGAAGAGAGGGCTATACAGCGTCATGAAGATCCAGTTGAGACAATAAACTTAAGCACAGAGGTAGACAGAAAAGAAGTCAAGATTGGCACAAATATGGGGATTAATGTTAAACAGCGGTTGATACAAATGTTGCATGACTATGTCAATATATTTGTCTGGTCATATGAAGACATGCCAGGACTGGATACGGATATCGTGGTTCACCGACTACCAACTAAAGAAGATTTCCCTCTAGTAAAGCAGAAGGTTCGTCGCATGCGCCCTGAAATGTCAGAGAAGATCAAAGCAAAGGTTATGAAGCAGTTCAACGTTGAGTTCTTAGTTGTCACATCTTACCCCCAATGGGTTGCCAATGTGGTGCCGGTGCCTAAAAAAGACGGTAAGGTATGAATGTGTGTGGACTATAGAGATCTGAATAGGGCAAGCCCCAAAGATGACTTTCTGCTCTATCACATTGACGTCTTGGTTGACAATACCGCGCATCACAAGATCTTTTCCTTCATGGATGGTTTCTCTGGTTACAATCAGATCAAGATGGCACCCGAAGATATGGAGAAGACAACCTTCGTCACGCAATGGGGAACTTTCTACTACAAAGTGATGTCGTTTGGATTAAAGAATGTCGGGGCAACCTATCATCCAACCATGGTCGCCTTATTTCATGACATGATTCACCATGAGATAGAGGTATACGTGGATGACATGATAGCCAGGTCTCAAACCGAGGAAGAGCACCTTGATCATTTACAAAAGTTGTTTGATAGGTTGAAGATGTACAAGCTGAGGTTGAATCCGAACAAGTTCACCTTCGGGGTAAGGTCTGGTAAACTGCTAGGTTTCATTGTTAGTGACAAGGGCATTTAGGTGGACCCTGCAAAAGTAAAGGCTATACAAGAGATGGCGGCTCCTCACACTGAGAAGGAGGTCAGAGGCTTTTTGGGACGCCTAAACTACATTGCTAGGTTCATTTCCCATTTAACTGCTACTTGTGAGCCAATCTTCAAGCTCTTGAAGAAAGATCAAGTAGTAAAATGGAATGACGAATGCCAGACTGCCTTCGAAAGAATCAAGGAATACCTTCAAGAACCACCAATTTTGATGCCTCCGGTTGAAGGAAGACCTTTGATAATGTACTTAACAGTGTTAGACAATTCAATAGGGTGTGTGCTGGGGAAGCATGACGAGTCTGGTCGAAAAGAGCATGCAATATACTACCTTAGCAAAAACTTTACTGACTGTGAGACAAGATACTCATTTCTCGAGAAAACTTGTTGCACTTTGGCTTGGGATGCTCGCCGACTAAGACAATATATGTTAACCCGCACTACTTTGCTGATATCTAAGATGGATCCGATCAAGTACATCTTCGAGAAGCCCTCTCTCTCCGGAAGAATAGAGAGATGGCAGATGATCTTGAACGAATACGATATCCAATACACGACCTAGAAAGCAATCAAGGTAAGTGTATTAGATGATCATTTGGCTCATCAGACCATGGGTGACTACTAGTCCATGAATTTTGAGTTCCCGGACGAGAATATTATGCTAGTAACTGACTATGGTTTTTGACGGAGCTTCGAACGCACCCGGTAATGGCATTGGTGCTGTAATCATATCCCCCGAGGGATGTCATACTCCTTTCACTGCCCGACTATGCTTCAACTGTACCAACAACATGGCGGAGTATGAAGCATGCATCATGGGTCTCAAAGCTGCTATTGACCTGAGGATCAAATTCTTGAGCATTTTCGAGGATTCAGCCTTGGTGATAAGTCAGATCAAAGGAGAGTGGGATACGAAGCACCCGAATCTCATCCCATACAAAGAGCACATGCTAACATCACTTCCAAACTTTGAGGAGGTAACCTTTGAACATTTTCCACGAGAAGAGAATCGGTTAGCGAACGCGCTAGCTACCATGTCCTCTATGTTCAAGGTCAGGTGGGACAACGAGGCTCCTCGGATCACTATTGAGAGATTGGATGAACCAGCATACTGCTACGAGATCGACACAGAAGGAGTAGCAGACAAACCTTGGTTCTATGAGGTGAAGAGATATCTCAAGGCTCAAGAGTATCCCGAGGGGGCATCTGTCAATGATAAGAAGTTTATGAGAAGGTTCGCCACGAAATTATTCCTCAGTAATGGAATCCTCTCCAAGCGCAACCATGACTCTACTTTACTTTGGTGCATAGACAAGAGTGAAGCAGAGAGGATTATGACAGATCTACACGAAGGTACCTTCGGAACCCATTCAAGTGGACATACCATGGCTAAAAAGATCCTACAGGCAGGATACTATTGGTCCACTATGGAAGCAGACTGCTATCAGCATTCCCGAACTTGCCACAAATGCCAGATCTATGCTGATAAGGTGCATGTACCTCCGGTTCCTTTGAATGTCTTGATGGCTCCTTGGCCCTTTGCAATGTGGGGCATTGACATGATCGGAGAGATTAGACCTACCGCTTCCAATGGGCATCGCTTCATCCTTGTGGCCATTGATTACTTCACGAAGTGGGTTGAAGCTACCTCTTTTTCTACTATTACCAAGAACGTTGTGGCGCGGTTTATCAAGCATAACCTGATATGTCGGTACAGTGTGCTAGAGAGAATCATCACTGACAATGGTATGAATCTCAACAACACGATGATCACCAAACTCTGTAAACAGTTCAAGATCCAGCACCATAATTCTTCCCCTTATTGGCCGAAGATGAATGGCATTGTGGAGGCTGCTAACAAGAACATCAAGAAGATCATACAGAAGATGACGGTGACATGTAAAGACTGGCATGAGATGTTACCATTTTATCTTCATGGGTACCGCACCTCTGCACGAACATCGACAGGGGCAACACCCCACTCTCTGGTATATGGCATGGAGGTTGTCCTACCTATTGAGGTCCAGATCCCTTCTCTGAGAATCATGAAGGATGCAGGTCTGAATGAAGATGATTGGATCCAGACTCGACTTGATCAACTGAATTTGATCGATGAAAAGAGACTCACTGCTGTCTGTCATGGTCAAATGTATCAAAAACGAATGATCAAGGCTTTCAACAAAAAGGTCAGACGTCAAGTGATCAAGTGCGTCATACTTCCGCAAGGTGATCCCAGGGGCAAATGGACTCCCACATACGAAGGGCCATTTGTGATCAAAATCATTTTTTCTAGTGGAGCCATGATTCTGACCACCATGGACGGTGACGACCTTCCTCACCTTGTCAATGCGGACATAGTGAAAAGATACTACGCATAAATAAGACCCGCTAGGTTGACTGGCCTAGGAAAAAATAAGGGCTTCCCGGCGAACCAAAAGGGTTCGGGCATAAATTAGGGATGAAAACCAAAAAAAAAATGTATACACCCGGCAAGTCGAAAACTTGAAAAGGCGGCTTGGGCAAAAAAGGGTATCCTGGTGGACTGAAAACCCGAAAGGGAGGTCCAAGCAAAATTTAGGGATTTAAAGCGTATCACTATGTCATATTGGATCACCTTGCGACCAGACTTCAACATCATCTATCAAGCTCAAAACGGCACCGATCAATCCAGTTAGCTTTGGACAAGCAGTAAAGTTATGAGACGCTCGAAGGCATAGCGGCAATAGCAGAATTGAAACTCAATGGGATTATTACACATAGTTGTTTTCTTCTCTTTGTACATAATATTGTATATCTTTCATTTTCACGGTGGCGTTCTCTTAATAGAGTGTCAGCCTCCTTGTACAAAAATGCCTGTTATAGGCCAACTTCGAAATTAATACAAGTCACTTTTACAAAACCATTTGTTTTTCTTTTTCTGTTTTGTTTTGCAAAAACGTCCAATGATTTATTCTTGACATGTGCATTTAAATATGATTTTTACTCACAAATATTTGCATAAGAAACAGAAATACAATTGCTTATAACTTAAGAAACAAGGGCAAAAACTAAAAAACCATGTCAATTCCGACAGTTACTCCTTCCGGCAGGTACAGGGGCAGGGACAAATTTGAAACGAAGTCACCATTACATGCACCCCCGTGGCATCTACACTCCTCACAGAGTAGAGACAAACAAAAAATTTGACACCGGTTTCCCCAAACAGGAATTACATTCCCCAACAAAGTTCCTTCAGAGAGCCAATATCTATATCTCGCAGGCGAATTTTATAATCGCAAACGGTTTATAAAGCTTTCTCCCGAGAAGAGTTTATTTCTCTGAATGCGGAAGCTTAATCCCCAACAGAGTTTATTCCTCCAACTACGGAAGTTCATCCCACAACAGAGTTTATTTCTCCGAATCGGCAAAATCTTCCTGCAAAGCATCTCCTCTCGCAAGCAGAGCTATTCCCCCGCAGTTATTCTCAAGCAGAGTCTCTCCCCGGAAGAATATTCGTAAAGAAGGAGTAAATCTGCAGCATAATCATCTCCATTCACCATCCCCTGCGGGAATGAAGAATTCAGATTCCCTAATACTCTTCAGCAACAGTCCAGGATTTATTTTCCACGACTAAGAAGTACCGTAATAGCATCTCATGTTCATACATCATGGCATGCGCATACATATTGCATACAATACAATCTCATTTATTTTGAAAACTTCATCACAATGCATTTTAACATTGCCTACGACTAATTCTTTACCTTTCAAGAAAAGATCAAATCAGCAAGCTACGTCTAACTAAGACTATTCCAAGATTTTCCTTGGAAAGTTATCCTAAGATCTCTCTACTTACTATGACTGTAGAAGAGATTCCAAGACTTTTATTTGGGTCAGTTGAATCGCTACTAAGATTCTCCTGATTACTATTCCAATCAAGGTCATCCCAAGATCTCTCTGCCCACTATGCCGGTGGAAGAGACTCCAAGACTTTCGTCTGGGTCAGTTGAATCGCTACTAAGATTCTCCTAATTACTATGCCAGTCAAGGTCATCCCAATATCTCTCCGCTCACTATGGCGGTGGAAGAGACTCCAAGACTTTCGTCTGGGTCAGTTGAATCGCTACTAAGATTATCTTGATAGCTATGCTAGTCAAAGTCATCCCAAGATCTCTCCGCTCACTATTCCAGTGGAAGAGACTCCAATACTTTCGTCTGGGTCAGTTGAATCGCTACTAAGATTCTCTTGATAACTATGCCAGCCAAAGTTAACCTAAGATCTCTCTGCTCACTATGCCGGTAGAAGAGACTCCAAGACTTTCGTCTGGGTCAGTTGAATCGCTACTAAGATTCTCCCGATTACTATGCCAGTCAAATTTACCCAAGATCTCTCTGCTCATTATGTCGGTGGAAGAGGTTCCAAGACTTTCGTTTGGGTCAGTTGAATCGCTACTAAGATTCTCCTGTTTACTATGCCATTCAAGGTCATCCCAAGATCTCTCTGCTCACTATGCCAGTGGAAGAGACTCCAAGACTTTCGTCTGGGTCAGTTGAATCGCTACTAAGATTCTCCAGTTTACTATGCCAGTCAAAGTTAACACAAAATCTCTCTTTTCACTATGCCGATAGAAGAGACTCTAATACTTTTGTCTGGGTTAGTTGAATCGCTACTAAGATTCTCCTTATTACTATGCCAGTTAAAGTTAACCTAAGTTTTTCCCTGGGTCATACAGGTCGACACTAAGATCTCTCTGATTACTATGCCAGTGGAAAATGTACTAAGACTTTCGTCTAGGTCAATCGCTACTAAGATCCTCCTAATTACTATGCCAATCAAAGTTAATTCAAGGCCTTTCTCGGGTTTAGTCAAATCGACGCTAAGATTTCTACCCCAGTTCAAGACACTGTGAAGCCCAGATCCTGACCGGATAACAGTTTAATATCATTTCTCCAGTAAGTCGCTGTGAATCCTGGAATACGACCACATAGCAGTCAGCCTTATCATCCTCAACAAGTCACTGTGAAGCCTGGATCCTGGCCAGATAGTATTTCACTTCCGTCTCTTAAATCAAGAGATGACTCCCCAGTAGAGTAATGGACAAACTGAAGCTCCTAGACTCTATTCCCCAAGACAGAGACCAACATCCCTTAGTGAATGCCTCCCTAACAATAGGAACAGGAATTCCCACAAAGGAATATCTCATGAAATCATCATTATTCTAGATGGCATCTTTAAGTCGATCTCCGACGAATCCCCGTCACATTCTTTGGATGGAATATTTAAACCCATATCTGACGACTCTCTTTCACCTTATCTAGATGGCATCTGTAAGCCCATTCTCGACATCATCAACCGTCAGTTTTACCTTATCCGAGTGAAAATTTCTGGGCACTCTAGTGTTCAATCATCCTCAACCCTCAGATTACGAAAGGCAGACAAGCCAATCTAAATCCTCAGGTTTAAGAAGATTGAACAGGGGAAGTTGTTGTACCCCAAAATTTTCCCTACCATTTTCACACAAAAGATACTCCTAGAGGTCCTCAATTGCTCAAGTTTACTAAGGATTGACCAGACAAATCCTCCTCCTAAGACAATGAGCCTCAAACTAGGGTTTCACTCCTCATCAAGATGGTTGAGTTCCAAGGGTCCCAAATGGTATCCATTGTCCTAATATGTCCTCTAGATCATCCATTCCAAGTTTCATGCCTTGCACAACAAGTTTGCTCAGTCAAATGCTCAAATGCCTGAAAATCAACTATACTAGGGAAAAAGTCAATTGTGGCCCAAATACAGTCAAACTTCAATATTTTTGGTTAACATCACTATTTTTAAGTATTATCCATCATTTGATCAAGGGTTGATCATGATTCCTCAAGAAATGCTCCTAACTCATCAAGAAATGCTTCAGTGTCTCTTTCATGGATGGGTTCTCAAGTTACAATTAGATAAAGATGGCTCCTGAAGACATGGATAAAACAACTTTCATAACTCCTTAGGGGTACCTTTTTCTATAGGGTGATGCCTTTTGGTCTCAAAAATTTTGGTGCGACATATTAGCGTGCTATGGTGACTCTCTTTCACGACATGATTCATAAAGAGATCGAGGTGTATGTGGATGATATGATCACAAAATCACAAACTAAAGAAGAACATTTGATCCATTTGCAGAAGTTGTTTGATCGTCTACGAAATTACAGGTTAAGGATTAATCCCAACAAGTGCACCTTCGGGGTTCGATCGGGCAAGTTACTCGGTTTTATTGTAAGTTAGCGAGGGATTGAAGTAGATCCAGACAAGGTAAGAGCAATACAGGATATGTCAGCACCAAAAAATGAAAAAGAAGTACGAGGCTTTCTTGGAATCTTGAATTATATAGCTAGGTTCATTTCTCATCTTACTGCTACCTGTGAACCCATCTTTAAATTGCTACGCAAGAATCAAGATGTCCATTGGGATGAAAGTTGTTAAGAGGCCTTCAAAAAAATTAAGCAGTACCTTCAGGAACCACCAATACCCATACCTCCAGTTCCAGGGAGACCTCTCATTATGTATTTTATTGCGCTTGAAGGATCTATGGGTTGTGTGCTCAGACAACATGGTGATGCGGGACGAAAAGAACACGCCATTTATTACCTAAGCAAAAAGTAGACTGATTGTGAATCAAGGTATTCGTTACTTAAAAAGTATTTTTGCTCTCTTACATGGGAAGCTCGACGTCTGAGGAAGTACATGTTAACTCATTCTACACTTCTGATATCCAAGAAGGATCTGATAAAGTACATCTTCGAGAAAACAACACTTACAGGGAGATTGGCTCGATGGAAAATTCTTTTTTCTGAGTATGACATCCAGTATGTCACACAAAAGGCTATCAAAGGTAGAATTCTTGCTGATCATCTCGCCCACCAGCCATTGGAAGAGTATCATTCAATGAAGTTCGATTGTCCAAACGAGGATGTTATGAAACTTGATGATAAAGAAGGACCTGAACCAGGGGAGCGATATACTCTCACATTCGATGGTGCGTCAAATGCAATGGGCCATGGCATTGGGGAAATTATGACTTCTCCATGCAATACTCACACACCTTTCATAGCCAGGCTATGATTTGAATGTACGAATAATGTTGCAGATTACGAAGCTTGTGTAATGGGTCTTGAAGCAGCCATTGATTTGAAGATCAAGATTCTTGAAGTTTATGGGGATTCTGCCTTAGTGATATATCAAGTACGAGGTGATTGGGATACACGACACCCTAATTTAGTTCCATACCAGGATTACATATTAGAGTTGTTGCCCGCTATTGATGAGATCAGCTTTGGGCATATTCCAAGAGAAGTAAATCAGTTGGCATGTGCTCTAGCTACTTTAGCAGCAATGTTAAAAGTCAGTTATCCAAATCATGCACCCAATATAAGAATCCTTCATTACAAGGAGCCAACACATGTTTTCCCTGCTCATTATCTCACAACTGAAGATGTGTCGGGCGAAAAGTTGTGGTATTTCGACATCAAAAGATATCTTGAGAAGCAAGAGTACCTCGAGGGTGCCACAATATGTGATAAGCGGACTTTTAGAAGATTAGCATCCAAGTTTTTACTGTCAAGAGACGTTCTGTACAAAAGAAACTATGATTCAGTTCTGCTCAGATGCGTCGATAGACACGAAGCAGAATCCATCATACAATAAATTCACGAGGGCTCTTTTGGGACTCATGCCAGTGGATATTCCATGGCCAAGAAAATACTACGAGCAGGTTATTTCTGGATGACAATGGAAAGCGACTGTTGTGTGTATGCAAAGATGTGCCAAAAATGTCAAGTTTACGTAGACAGGATATATATTCCTCCCATTCCTTTGAATGTGATGACTTCACCATGGCCCTTTGTGATGTGGGGTGTTGATATGATTGGACATATCGAGTCGAGCTCTTCAAATGGACACATGTTCATTCTCATCGCTATTAACTACTTCACCAAATAGGTGGAAGCAGCTTCGTACAAGAATGTGACCAAGCAAGTTGTCACTCGCTTCATCAAGAAGGAAATCATATGTCGTTATGGGACTCCTAACAAGATCATCGCTGATAACGGGTCGAATCTCAACAACAAAATGATGTAGGAAATGTGTGAAGAATTCAAGATTGAGCATCATAGTTCATCACCCTATCGGCCAAAGATGAATGGGGAAGTCAAAGCATCTAACAAGAACATAAATAAGATTATCCAGAAAATGGTGAGAACATACAAAGATTGGCATGAGATGTTTCCCTTTGCTCTACACGGCTATCGAACTTCGGTGCATACTTCCACTGTGGGAACTCCCTTTTCACTAGTTTATGGTATGGACGTGGTGCTCCCAGTCGAAGTGGATATTCCTTCATTAAGGGTCCTGATGGACACTAAGCTTGATGAAGTTGGATGGATTCAAACAAGGCTTTACCAACTCAATCACATCGAAGAGAAGCGCCTAGCAGCCATTTGTCACGGTTAGTTATATCAACTGCGTCTCAAGAGAGCATTTGACAAAAAGATTCAACCTCGAGAGTTCCACATAGGTGACCTAGTCTTAAGGAAGATTCCCCCAATTCACTCTGATCAAAGAGGCAAGTAGACTCCCAGCTATAAGGGGCCGTACATCGTGAATAAAGCTTTCTTAGGAGGTACTTTAATCCTGACAAACATGGATGGGGAAGACGTTCAACTTCAATTCAATTCATCAGACTCAGTCAAAAAATACTACGCATAAAAAGACCCGCTAAGTCGAAAACCCGAAAGGGCGGCTTAGATAAAAGTTAGGGCTAAAAAGAAAAAAAGAATAACCCGCTAAGTCAAAAACCCGAAAGGGCGACTTAGGAAAAAATGGGTATCCCAGTGGATTGAAAACCTGAAAGGGCGATCTAGGAAAAAATTAGGGACAAAAAGCGAGAGACTACAGTCTGAAAACTCTTCACGAATAAGAAGAACACCCTTCTAACACTGGATGGATCAATTCACTATTATCCTTTGGAATCACAACGCTAGGTGTAACGCCTCTAACTGCCTTTCGTGGGAATTGAACCTTGTACCCTGGGGTTCAAGTACATGCTCAATGCATTACCACTACCAATTGAGCTATGTAGCTCAATTGGTAGTGGGAATGCATTGAGCATGTACTTGAACCCCAAGGTACAAGGTTCAATTCCTACGAAAGGCAGTCTGAGGCGTTACAATTGGTATCAGAGCCATACCTCTCCCAGTACGATGTGGTTCGAGGACGAACCATGCGGAAGCTGGTGGGCATGTAACACTCGAGGCCGAAAAGGGCGATGAGTGGTTACACCGCATGTAACACCTGAGGCCTAAGAGGGAAAAGGTGGTCGCCACATCGAAATGAGAGGGATCCCGAGGCTATGCAGGTATGGAACTGCATGGTTGAAGGAAGGCTTATAAGGATTAATTGGTACTACCTATACCAACAAGATGCATCTTCTTTTCGGTAGCCCATTCATAAGAACTCTACAGTTAAGCATGCTTGACTTGGAGCAACTCTACAATGGGTGACCTTCTGGGAAGTTTCCCAGAAAGCGTGTGAGTGAGGATAAAACACGCTGAAAAGACCCGTGTTGGTTTGTAAGGTCAGTCGGTAATCCCGAAGGAAGTATGAGGTGTTACAAATGGTATCAGAGCCATACCTCTCCCAGTACGATGTGGTTCGAGAACGAACCATGCGAAAGTTGGTGGGCATGTAACACTCGAGACCGAAAAGGGCGAGGAGTTATTACACCGCATGTAACACCTGAGGGCTGAGAGGGCAAAGGTGGTCGCCACATCGAAATGAGAGGGATCCTAAGGCTATGCAGGTATGGGACTGCATGGTTGAAGGAGGGCTTATAAGGATTAATTGGTACTACCTATACCAACAAGATGCATCTTCTTTTCGGTAGCCCATTCATAAGAACTCTACAGTTAAGCGTGCTTTACTTGGAACAATTCTGGGATGGGTGACCTTCTGGGAAGTTTCTCAGAAAGCGTGTGAGTGAGGATAAAACACGCTGAAAAGACTCGTGTTGGTTTGTGGGGTCAGTCGGTATTCCCGAAGGCAGTTTGGGATGTTACAGGGTAAGGCATCATAATACATTGAGCATGAGCTCGCACCCATTTGAGGTCTCAAGAGGGATGGAGTTCTTGTGCCCTAGTTTCTTGCTATCAACTCTATTTACCATGCCCCAAGCTCGAATGAACCTCTTACGATAAACCTGAACATCATTCTCATAGTCAAATATGATTCCTTGGACGAGTGCGTCGTGAGGACCATCCCTTCTAGCATAACAAAATTGTCGCAATGCCGAACAAGGATTATAAGTGATTCCTCCCCTAATGCCTAAGAGGGGGCATTGGGGAATTCCCCACAGCGATCAATGATGGTAACACTCTCCAAGGACCGTGGACACCAATGAATATCCTAATGTGTAAGGGACATCAACCTATGATACCATCTCATACCCTGCTCATTCTTCAAAACAGACCAAGGTAGGTGCAAAATAAACCACCTAGCCAATAGAGGAGTGCAACACAGAAGAGTCCCTCTTCTCTTTAGCGTGCGAGTATCTAGAGAGTGTAGAATATCCCCAAGTAAAGTAGGCACCGGATTATGAGATAGAAAAACTTTGACCGCATTTAGATCTATGAGCTGGTCTGAGTTGGGGAATAGTACCATCCCATAGATGAGAAGGGCCAACACTTCTTCAAACACTTGTAAATCCAGGGTATCCCAAAAATAGTGAGCTTTCTCAAATAGAAACTTAGCTCGAAATCCTTGGACGCTTCTTCTGGTTTCCTAATTTTCAACTACATCAGACCGTTGTAAAGACAGAGCTTAAGCAATCTCTTCAGGTTTTGGGTCTCTTTCCATACCATTGAATGGTGACTGATTTAAGATAGGTACCCCTAATAATTGAGAAAACTCCTCCATATAAGGCACCAACTGGTAATCAAGAAAAGTGAAGCAGTGATGTAAAGGGTCAAAGAACTAAAAGAGAACCTTTATCATTTCTTCATCAGAGTTTGAGGTGGCCAAGTTGAGAAGTAGAACATGTCTTTCAGTGAAGGGAGAGCTTTCAGGAATCATTGATGTTAATTCCTTGAGTTGAGGAGATACCCTCACGAGGTTGACTTGGATAGTGTTCCTGCGAGCGGATGCAATGTCCTACAAAACAAGACAAAGATAAGCCCTAGAAAATCCTTGAAATGTTTAGTATGATATGCCATGTTATGATGTCATGATTATGCTAAGAAATTACAGATATAGTAAGCCCAAGCAAATCACACAAAGACCTTAGGTTTAAGGCTTGCATGGGTTTTAAGGTAATACCCTCTTGAAGTTTGATTGGTTCAACCTGTCCTATAAATAGTAACCGGGTTCTAAGGGATCTCAATATCACTGATCTTTCCCACAAGTTTCGTTCCGATAGACAACTGACCTGCCACCAAACAAAACTCGGGAGTCGGATCTCAATGAGTGTAGTATCGAGTAACAGCCGACTTTGGGGATACACCAAAGACGGCTATCTCACTACGTCCTAATAGCCAAGTTGTTAAATTAAAGGTTCTAAGGTCATTTGATGTTTCATGACATCGGTACCCACCAAAGTGTCACATCAATGTAGCTATCTCTTCAACCATGTCGATATACCCCACACAGTTTCCACGACCTATTACTACTTACCTAAAAGGTTTCCCCAGATCCGGGTGTAGGATCTATAATAACCCAAACAAAAAACCCTTAAAAATAAAGCAATCAAAACAAACAGGAAAAAACAGATTAGAAATGAACTAGATCCTAAGGTAAACCCCACGTTTACTTATTCCCCAGCAGAGTCACCAGTTCTGTGATACGGTGGCAGAACCGACTGTTAATACTGGTTTTGCATTTTTTATTCGCAAATGCGCGGTAAGCAAGAGTCGCCATCGACTTTTCTTTTATCCAACAAAGGAAAGGGTTAAAAGAACGGAAAAAGACCTTTTTCGAGATTTTTTTAGTAAGGGGGTAGATTATGGAAAGGGGAGGTGTTAGCACCCTTTCCATCTGTAGTTATCTACGGGATCTTAGATGCTTAGCTCATTTTTAAAAAACCTCGTGCTTTTATGTGTTTTTAAAAATGTTTTGAAATTCCTTAGTGCGGAGATTTGCTTCATGAAAACTCTTGTATCAGTCCTCAAGAGTGTTGACAAAGCAAATGTTTTTGAAAGTTGTTTTTGAAATGTGTAAGTGTGAAGAGTTTGTTTTATTTGAGCAAGCATCTAACAGCTATCTACTTGTACTCGAAAAGGTATGTTCTTTTCCTCCTATCCTTTAGACAGTGCTATCCTACTATTAGTGAGTAGGTAGCCCTATCGTTGGATGTTTGAGGGACATTCGAAGGGATGCACAGTCATAAAGGCAACATATAGATATGCTTTAGCAATTTTGTTTAAGGGACTAGATCATTTATTGAAAGTCAACTGTAAGGTCATCGAGGGACTATGATCTTTTGATTTACGAGTCTTTTGCTAAAGCGTCCCTATTCTCGAGGGACATGACTGATTTTCCGAAGGCAACCAAAGTGGGCGTACCTTAGAGGTGAACATGTGCAAGTGTATTGTTCAGATATATTATCTTTGAATTTTAGGGTTATCTAACCGTTTTCTTTTCAGTCTTTTCCATGCAATCCTATTAACCTAAACAATTAATAATAATGCAGAAAATAAATTGCAGAAAATAAAATTCCTAAGCTATTACATGGCCTTGGGGCAATTACATAACTAGGACAAGAAAAATAAAAATGCGGAATTTTAAACCTAATTAAAACTATTATAAACCAGGAAAAAATTACATAATTGAAAAATAATAAACGCGCGAAGATTAAAACGAGAATAAGTTAAAAAAACCTAAAAATCTAATTGATTAAAAAATATTTTTTGTATTTTTATTGAAAAGTATATTCGAAGTTTTAACCTAATTATATTTAATTTTAGTTTAAAGAAAACAAGTTAAGGTAATTAAATTAAATTAATTTACAAAAATCAATTTTTATTAAAAAAAACTTAAACTTATTTTTTCTGATTTTATGAAAATAATAAAAAAGGTGAATCTAAAAAGATAAAATAATTAAAACAAAACTAAGATAATGAAATTAAAAAAGGAAAGCAATGGGATTGTGGTGGTGAAGTAGTTTGGGGGTGTGAGTTGAAAATATGCTATGCCCAGATCTCATAAGCCCAAGATCCTGCGTGTGATCCAATGATGCCTGCTCCTGAGGGTTCACTGTGGGTGCCTAGATCTGGATCTGTGATCTGATGCTCGTGATAGATCTAATGGTGATGAGATGATAACCCAGGATACACTCCTTTATCCTTAGCGTACTAGATCTGCAGTTAAATGGTTAGAAAAAATTCAAAACACACGACTTGGGTATCGAACCCAGGTCCTCCCCTTCATACGCTTATGCCTTTTCCATCTGAGCCAATTGTTAATTCGTTATACAAAGTAAAAATAATAATATAATGTGAATTTCCTTCAATTATTAAAGAAAACACACGCAGATTTGAACTGGCCAGTGGGGCTGCACCATGCAGTCATCTTCTCCACTCATTCGTCGTGTTAGCCTCTGCACTTTTACCTACGGACATTGTCCGTCACTATAGAACCTGCAACTTCCAAAATCCACAGTATGCAATTTAAATTAAACCTAAAGCCATAGATCAATTAGGCTTGATCCCCTAAGCATGATGGTACTCATCTTTGGGCCAAATTTACCTGTACTTGAAAACCCTAAAACAAAAGTCCATTTATAACATATGTATGGCCATAATCATTTTTGAAAATAAAACTCAAACCGTGATTGTATTGGTCGCGATTCTGGGAGCTTTGATGCTTGGAAACGATGCAGTTAGCTTTAGGATGCCTCTAGGAATATTTTGCAACCCTCAGAACCTCTTGAATCTTTCTCAAATTCCACAATCGATTTGAAATTTTCTCTTCAAAATTTGAAATTGGAACGTGATTTTTGTGCGGTCAATCCTTGTCCTCTTGGTTTGGCAATGTTGTGTTTATATATTGAGATGCATTAGGGCAACAAAAATGGATTGAATCCTGAAGATTGGATGTAAAAGATTTGATTTGCATTTTGGAATTTTATGTTTCTAAATTTGGCCAAAACTTGCTCATCTCTCTCCAATCACCCTTCCAACGAATTCTTGACTCAATCTTCTGATTTTGGACTCGTGATATGATCATACAACAAATCTTTTGGATTTAATTCATCATTTTACTATTTTATTTGATTTATTAATATTTAAATGAATGAAAATTCAAATAAATAAAAATAAATATCATAGAAATAAAATAATGGATTTAAAATGTCTTGAATAAGTCCATGGATATATTTTAGATCCAAAACCCACGCCCATTAGTTCAAAAGATACAATTTGCTCACATTGACTTTTGTGCATTTTCATAAAATTTCCCAACTTCTACAAATCATAACTCTCTCAATTTTTGTCCTATGGAGGTGTTTTTGACCATTTTGGAAAGCTCAAGATGTCCTCTAAGAGCTCCTTTTGGTTTCATCTCAATTGAGTCTTCAATGTTCATGTATGCTTCTTTGGAAAAAGATGACTTTTGTTGAGTTTTAAGATGACCTATAATGTCTGAGCTTGTATCTTTTAACTGGGGCATTTCTTGAACTTTAAGGCTGAAGAGAAGTTGTAGGTAATTGGATTCTCTTCAAAATGATATTTGGTGGAAAATTTTCTGATAAAGTATGAAAAAGTTGTGCCTGGTCAAAGTTTGGTTTACTTTTCCCTCTAATTTACAATTTTTGACTTTTGATGAGTTAGGAGCATTTCTTGAGGAATCATGATCAACCCTTGATAAAATTATGGATATCACTTCAAAATGTTGATTTTGACCAAAAATCTTGAAGTTTGACTGTATATAGGCCACAGATGACTTTTGACCTAGTATAGTTGATTTTCAGGCATTTGAGTAGTTGACTGAGCAAACTTGTTGTGCAAGGCATGAAATTTGGCATGAATAACATTGAGTACATATTAGGACCATGGAAAACATTTTATACCCTTGTAACTCACACATCTTGATGAAAATTGAAACCCTAGTTAGAGGTTCATTGCCTTTAGGAGGAGAATTTGTCTGGTCAATTCTTAGTCATCCATGGGCAAGTTGGGGACCTCAATGGGCATGTGTTGAGTAAAATGAGAGGGAAAATTTTGGGCTACAACAGGCACCTTCTGGATCTCTAAAGCTTTCAAACTCTCTTCTAATAGATTATACTTCTCGCTAGCAGGGGGATATTGTTCAACAAAATAATCCTCTTCCTCTTCACCAGAACATTTGTCAGAACCATGATTGCTTTTTTCAGTTTCAACACTCTTACCATCTTCATCCCATTCGTCATCTTCGTCCAATGGATATCAAGATATTGAGCTCACTTAACTGGATTTCTGAACTTTCTCCCCATGTTAAGGATGCTGATTGATTTCCTTGTCTTCTTTTTCTTCTCATTTGCGATGAACACCTTCAGTTCTTCTTGCCCCTTGGCTAAGCATAGGAACATCTCTTGGAACTAAGCATTCTGATCATGGAGATATTTGAATGTTTTTTCAAGAGCCACTTTTGCTGAAATAAACAGCAAGAACATGAGAAACTTGTCTTGGAAACCTGTTATGCAATGATATGCATGGCACGTAGATGCATGTGCAATGTTTTCAAGGACCTCGTGGGATTTAAATTTGTTAATCAAAAGGGAACAGAAACAAAGACTCTTATTAGTAAGTTCAAATTATAACTGCCTCTTAGGCTTACAATGAAAACAAAAAGGGTTACAAGGAGACAAGTTATGAACTCCTAGACCTAAGACTCAAGTCTCCCATGGACGCTTCCTCTTTATGTTGACATGTGCATTAAGGCTCTGCTCTTCGTCAAGTCGTTTAGTCAGCTCCAACACTTTCTTCTCACTAGCATAGAACTGGGTCTTAAAGGTGTCCCTTTCTTCTTTCAATTGAATCTAAGACTTCTGTAGTTCTTCAAGGTAAGTAGGCATATCTGGATGAAAAATGGTATGAGAAATATCTCCTTCAACAATAGGCTCCACAATTATTGGTAGGACAGTAGGATATGGAATTATAAGATTTTGAGCACGAGATCGCAACCAACTAAGGTAGCGCTCCAATGGCGTGGAGTTTTTGTGTCCCAAAGTCTTGCTATCAATCATATTCACCATGCCCCAAGCACGTATAAACTTTTGATGGTAACCTTGAGGATCATTCTCGTAATCGAATATAATGCCCTGGATAAGCATATCACGAGGACCATCTCTTTGAGAATAACCAAATTGACGTAGAGCTAGAGAAGGGTTGTAAGTAATACCTCCTCTTATGCCAAGGAGTGGCACATTAGGGAATTCCCCATAGTGGTCAATAATAGTGATGTCCTCCCGAGATCGGGAATACCAATAGATATCTGAATGAGAGAGTGACATCATCCTTCGAGACCACTTCAAACCTTATTCATTCTTTATCACTGATCGGGGAAGGTGCGAAATAAACCACCTGGATAGTAAAGGTATGCAACAAATGAGAGTCACTCGCTCTCTCATAGTACGAGTGTGAAGAGAGTGCAAAATAGGCACAGGATTATGAGTAAGAAATATTTTGATGGTGTTCACATCTACGAGTTGGTCTAGATTAAGGAATAGTACCAAACCATATATCAACAGAGCCAATATCTCCTCTAAAGCATGAAAACTCATAGCATCTAGAAAAAATTGAGTCTTCTCTATCAGAAATTTAGCAAGAAGACCTTTAACTCCACTTCGTATTTCCCAATTAGACACAATGTCTGACTACTTCAGATGTAAGGTTGCTACAATAAGTTCAGGTTTTGGAACTTTCTCGAAACCTGTGAAGGGTGTATGATCAAGAATAGGTAGTCCGAGTAGCTTAGAAAACTCTTCCATTGTTAATGCCAAATGATAATCTGGGAAGGTAAAGCAATGATGCTTAGGATCAAAGAAATGGAACATAACACTTATCATGTCTTCTTCAAAACCTGAGGTAACCAACTGAGTAGATAACCATGCCTCTTGGTGAATTGAGAGTTTCTGGGAACCTTTGAGACTAACTCCTTAAGCTTGGAAGGTACCCTTAAAAAGTTGATTCGGATAGTATTTCTGCAAGTCAAGGCCATAACCTACAACGAGGAACAAAGATAAATTCCTAGGTTCTTGAAATGGTTAGTGAAAATGTTATGTTATGATGATATGATGTTATGATGTTATGTTTATGTTAAATAAGTATCAAGCACAAACAAGTCATACAAGAGCCTTATGTTTTAAAGGCTTACATGAAGTCCATAGGTAAATACCCTTCCCCACTGAAGTTAAGTTGGCTCAACCTGTCCTGAAATAGTAACCGGGTTCTAAAAATCTCATATCACAGATCTTTCTTGCAGGCTTTATTTTAGCACATCAACCAGCTTGCCACCAAAACATGTCGAAAGTCAAATCTCAATGAGCATAGCCTCGAGTATGAACCAACTTTGGACTTCACCAAAGTCGGCTATCTGACCACTTTATAATGGCCAAGATGGGTCAATTAAGGTTCTAAAAGTAAGTTAGTGTTAACGACACCACGCAGAAGCCTAATGTTATCCTCGACTGACTCAAGGAACATTAGTACAAACCAAAGTGTCAAACTAATTGTAGATATCATATTAACTATATCGGTATATGTCGTATATTCTTTATAATCTATTTCTACTTACCTAAGGAATCACTAGATCCGGGTGTAGGATCTTTGACACAAGCAATAATACCCAATCATGAACCCTTAAAGTAAATCAGACAAAGCATACAATAAAAGTAAGTAAAGTGATCTAACTCTTAAGGTAACCCATCTTTTAGATTTCTCCCCAGCAGAGTCGCCAGTTCTGTAATACGGTGGGAGAACTCACTTTTTTGGTTTTATCACAAATGTTGCGGTTAACAAGAGTCGCTACCGACTTTTATTTTATCCAACAATTTGGAAATATGAAAAGAACATGAAATATCTTTGATAGATTTTGAATTCGGGGGGTAAGTTATAAAAGGGAAGGTGTTAGCACCCTTTTCATCCGTAGTTATCTACGGGCTCTTAATTGCTTAGCTCACTTTTAAAACTTGCTTTGTGTGTGTGTGATTTTTTTGAAAATATTTTGAAATTCCAATGTAAGGATAACTTTGTAATAATCCTTGTGTCGATCCTCAAGAATGTATATAAAGTGTTTTAGAAAATATATTGTTTGAAAGTGTAGTGTGGAGAATGTTTTGTTTGTGAGCAAGCATTCAAGAGTCATACCCACTAAGTATGGTCTTTCTTATTATTTTCCTTCTCCTTTGGAAATAGTATTATCTGTACCATTAATTGGTAGGTAATCCTATCTATTGGATGTGAAGGGACAGGTGTAGGGTCATCATATGGTCATCGAAGGCAACATGTAAGGATACTTTAGCAATTGTGTCGAAGAGACTATCATCATTTTTCTCGTAGGGTCATCGAGGGACTAGATCATTTTGTAGGCAACTCGAAGGGTCATCGAGGGATTATGATCTTTATTTGAAAGGGATCATGATGATATTGTATATCGAGGGTCTTTTTCTAAAGTATCCCCACTTTCGAGGGACATGACCAAAGTATCATAAGACAACAGGAGAGGTTACCCTAGAGGTGCAACTGTGCAAAGTGTATTAGTTTCAGTTATTTAGTCTTGAATTAGAGTTTTCTAAATTTGCTTTTAGTCTTGCCACTCAAACCCTATTTTACTAGCATTAAATATGTACAGAAAATTAAAGTGTGGAGTGTAAAATCTTACGCTATTACATGGCTTTGGGGCAGATACATAATAGGAAAAAGATACGAAAAAATAAATATATTCTATTACATCGGAGATTGTGGCCTATACACTTGTTCTAGGAATTTAAATAACAAAAGATAAGACAAAGAATGTTAGAAAAATGTTAAATGCCCTAAAAATTATATATGTTAGAAAAATATATTTTTTGAGTGTTAATAAATAGTAATTAAAACTTAATTCTAATTAATTTTAATATTAAGAAAAGGCAAATTAACTTAATTAATTAATAAAAATATGTCAAAAATTTAATTACTAACTAAAAAACCCTAATCCTAATTTGTTATGGTTTTGAAAAAAGGTTTAAGGTTTGTTAATGGTTAGTTAAAAAATAATTAGTAAAATAGAGTGAAAATTAGGGTTAGTAAAATAAGAAAAAACAAATGCATGGGGTGGGACTTGAACCCACGCCCTCAATCTCAATGATTATTCCCTTTACCAATGTGCCATGGTGTTGTTTGTGATTTGGAATAGGAACCAATCAATCTATTATAAACTTGTGCGTTATCCTGGAAAAAAAACAAAAGAAATTTGACAAGAGGAGGGATCGAACCCACGCCTCTATGGTTAACACACAACACACTTACCACTCGTCCATCAGTTGTTACGCGTTAACTGATTATGAATTAAACAACAAATAATAAAATGCGCGTTAGTTTTTGAATTTTCAAATGAGTCAAAAGTGGACCCCAGCGACTTAAGTGATGACCAATCATGAAGCGCCTTCACGCCATGCAAACCCTACCGGAGTCAAACAACTTTAGAGACACCAGAGTCAAACAATTTTGATCATGATTCCTCAAGGAATGCCCCAAATTCATCAAAACCCAAAAGGGTTGATCATTTTTAGTTTCAATTACCCATTTTTGTTTTATATATTATTTATTGTGGTCATTATGTTGACAACTAATCCACGCAGCGCAGATGGCAAGGGTGTATGTTTGAAAGTAAAAGGACCTGGGTTCGATCCCAGGTCCCAGCATTTTCTCTATTTTCTTAACATTTACATGTAGATTCTATGCACATACGTTCCAGACGCCGTTCCAGACACCTACCATGCATCCAACCATCCAGCCATTGGATCATCACTAATCCAAATACAAAGCTCAATCAAGGAAATACCATGGTGCACCTACAGGCATGAGCAGCACTAGATCTCACGCATGGAGTGGGCTGAACAAAGAATAGGCCCGGACAATTCAGCAATACACCCCCTGGGTTGCTTATACAGGCCCAAATCTCTTTCCTTTCTATTTTATTTTCTTATTTTAATTATTATGTTAATTATTTTCTTTTTTACAAAATAACCCAAAAAATCATTTTTTTTCATTAAATCAAAAATCACAAAAACATCAAAAATCAGTTTTCATAAAAATATTTTATTTCTCTAATTAATTAGTTTAATTAAAATTAGGGCAATTTAATTCCTTTTTTATATAATCTAAAATAATTAGAAATTAGGGTTTAATTTGTACATAACTTAATTTTTTATTAAAAATAAGCAAATCATTTTTTCAAATAGACTTTTAGGTTTTGCTAATTATTCTCGCATTTAATTCGCTGCGCACATTCTTTAATTTCCTTTTTATTATTATTGTAACTGCTTCGAGTTTGTAATAGTAATTAGGGTTTCAATTCCGCATCTTTATTTTCGGTCAAAATAATTATGTATCTACAAAAGCCCTGTAATAGCTAGGACTTTAACTTTCTCACTTTAATTTCTGCAAACTATAAACTGCTTAGATGTATGTTAATAGGATTGTATGGAAAGAAAAACTGAAAATTAATACGGTAGAAAACCCTAAATGTGTAAAGATAAATTAACTGAAAATTACACTCGCACATGCTCACTCCTAGGATTTACTCCACTCTGGTTGCCTTCGGTAAACGGTCATGAAGTATAGGGTTTGTTAGTGGTTGTCCTCTAGCCCCAAAAGATCTAAAATGAACCATTCGGATGTTGCCTCGGAAAAAGATCTTTAAGGCTTTAGGATGATTACTAACATTTCCTAACATTGCTTTTGTGATTGTACTTGTCCCTTCGAACGTCCCTTAAAATTCCAACGACGATGCTACCTAATTCTCAATAATGGGATAGCATTTTCTAAAAGGAAAATGAACAGACTTTTTTCGAGTAGGTAGATTAGTTCCTAGGTACTTTCTCAAACAAACAAACTTTTTCACACAAACACTTTTCAAACAAAGTTTCAAAAACAACTTTGTAACACTCTTGAGGACAAAAATAAGGGTTAATACAAAGTAAAAAAAATACTTTTCAAAACAAGCACACACAAGCAGTTTTCAAAATAAGCAAGTACCTAAGATCCCGTGGAAAACCACAGATAGAAAGGGTGCTAACACCTTCCCTCTCTATAATCTACCCCCCGTACTCAGAAACATCCCGAAAAAGGTTTTTTCTGTTCTTTTTCCTTTTCCTGATTGGATAAAATAAAAGTTGGTGGCGACTCTTGCTTATCGTGACATTTGCGAACAAAAAATGCAAACCAGTATTATCAGTCGGTTCTGCCACTGTATCACATGCATTTTCCGCACGTTTAGTCTAGGTGTCGTGAATAGAGGAGATTGTTAGATTAAACGTGCAGTCAATTTGAATGAATTCACAATACTTTTTGAAAGTTGTTTATTGAATTAATTTTATTTTTGGAAATGAATTGTAGTTGGTTGGATTTTTTAATATATTAATTATCGAAAATATTCTATTTAAATGCTTGATAAAAAAATAATTTAATGCAATAAACAAAATAATATTTGAATGAGTTTAAAAAATAGAAATTTGTGTGATAAATAATAATAATAATAAATATAATATTAAATATATTAGATATATAATATAAATATATAATAATTATTATAATTAAATAAAATATAAAATTATAAAAATAATAAAATAAATAGAATAAATAAAATATTTCAAAAAACGTAGGGGGTGCGAAGTATGTAAGGGTAGTAAAATGATGGGGTTCTAATACTATGGGCCTAAATTCAAATATTGAATACAGGCCCAACGGCCAAGGGGGTGTGCTTTTGTATTAAACAGTAAAAGAGGGGGTATCAAGAGCCAAGGGCCCAAGTCTAGATTTTGGACTTGGCCCATTTTTGGCCCGGGGGGACGTTACTGCATTGGTCAGTAAAAACAATAAAAAGTGAGGTGCGATGAGTTATTGTTCCTGGCCCAAAGAGATCAAGGAGTGGTATGTATTGACAACGTGTGCGTGGTCGCACGATGGTTACAATGGGTATATGCGTGAGGGACGCAAGATTGTAATCGTATGACTCGGATTTGGGGGAGTATGATGGTGACGGTGGGCTAGCGTGAGTTGGATCATTAAACTTAATATAATTTGTTTTCTAAAAATAGAACAAAACAATTTTTTCTTCACCTCTCTCTCTCTCTCTCTCTCTCTCTTCGCCTCTGTACTTTCTCTTCTCCTCTAACCCAACAAACCCTAGCCTAACCCTCACAACGACAGTGTTTCCTTCTTTCCCCAAATCGAAACCCCACAATCATCCCAATAAACCCCAATCAAAAATTAATCAATAAAAATGCAAGAACAAAAGTTAGGGTTCTATTACCTCTGTGAATCTGTTTGTCTGAATTCTGATTCTCACTTTTCTAATCCCTTGTTCTTCTATGTTTGAAAGACGCAAGGTGGAGATGCAGCGGAGATCAAGACTTTAGGGTTTCAGATATTGAAACCCTTAATCTTAGATGAAGAGGGAATTTCTGAAGTCTTGGTGGCTGGATCGAGCTCTTCAACCTTCTTCTTCCGTTCTTCCGTAATTTTCTGTTCGAAAATAATTTTTCGTCCCCTCTGTACTGTCTTTCTCTCTCTCTTTTTGTAAAAAATTCTTTTCCTTTTTTCTGTAATTTTAGTTCGTTTTTATAATGTTTTACGGTTTGTAGTTTTAGGAAAGAAATCAATATGTCTGTAATTTTAATTTTAGAATTTAATTAGGGTTTGAATGTTTTAGGAAACAATTTGAAATTGTCTGTGAATTGTGAACATTGTAATTGGTTTCTGTTTTTTGCATTTGATTATGTATTGATGGAAAAACATTGTTTCTGCATTAAATTTTATATCTTTTGATTATTATTGTTTCTGTATTGATCGATTCTGCATCTGTTCTCAAGTATGTCCCTATTTAAACCTTGTGAATAAGGAAACAAAAGGAAATGATTCGGTTTCGACATGTGATTCCAGCGGTACTTGTTTATATTGTTAGTTTTTTGTCCTTGCAATTTTCAGAACATGAAATGTTTTTCGGATTTGGGCTTAGGCCTGTACTTTTTTCGACCCAAAAAATGTTTTAGTCAAAAAGACCAGAATGTTTTAACCCAACTAGGCCCATGACATTTGGGCTATGATTTTGGAAGTCTTCTCTTTTTGTTAACATATTTTTTCAAAAAACGGAAACCAATTAAAACTTTAATGAAATGTTTCAACTAGAACAAAATTAAAAACAATAATATTAATAACAGTGTAATAGTATTAATAATAATCAACAATTACAAAAGTAATTAATTATGAAATGATAATGACTAATCAGTAATAACTAGACAATAATAATATTAACAATGATTGTGATCGGTGGGAATGAGAACTGGCTGTTTTTTAATGCTGGTTCGCGTTTGCGTTTGTTTTTGCAAAGTGTCGCGGTAAGCTAGAGTCGCTACCGTCTTTTATTTTATCCAACAAGGAAAGGACAAAAGCACAGAAAAATTCCTTTTCGAGATTGTTTCTCGGGTTCGGGAGGTAGATTATAGAAAGGGAAGGTGTTAACACCCTTTCTATCCGTGGTTATCCACGGGCTCTTAGGTACTTGCTCACTATGTTTTCAAAAGGTTTGCTTTTCTTTGTGATTGTGGGTTTTAAAAAGAGTTTTGTTTTTGTTTTTGAAGAAAGTGTAAGTGCGAAAAGTTTTGTTTTTTTTTAAAGGAGCAAGTACTTAAGAACCTCTAACTACTCGAAAAGGAATTAAATTATGCAGACGTCCTTTAGACAATGTTATCCCACTATTGAGGAGTAGGTAGCACCATCGTTGGAGTTTTCGGGTCAATTTGATTTAAGGGACTTGTGGTCACTAAAGCAACGTTAGGACGCCTTAGTGGTAATCCTAATATCTTAGATCATTTTTATCGAGGCAACCATTTTGAGGCAACTTATGATCTTGGGACAAAAGGACGACCTCTAAAACATCCTATACTTAATGACCACGTTCGAGGCAACCAAGTGAGGTGTACCCTAGAAGTGGCATGTGCAAGTGTGTCAATTTTCAATTTATATCATCTTTGTATTTTTAGGTGTTCTACCATTTGTTTTTAGATCTTGCCATACAATCCTAGTTAGCATACATCTAAGCAGTTAATATATATACAGGAAATTAAAGTGCGGAAGTTGTAAATCCTACGCTATTACAAGGCTTCGGGGAGGGGGATTATTTACATGTCTAAAATTGGGGGAATAATAAGAAGTTACAATAAAATAAACGTGCGTGAATCTAAAAATAAATCCTAAGCATATGATCTTTTTGTTGTTTTATTTTATTTTTTTGGGAAAATGCTAAATGTTCAATTAAGTCAAATTTAATTAATTAAAAAAATGATTAAAATTAACTCTAAAACATACCTAATATTTTTTGCATTTTTGTTTATGAAAAGGATTGAATTCAAATAAATCCTAAGTCTAATGATTTTAAAGTTGAAGAAAATAATTTAAAATGATTAACTAAATTAAATCCTAATTCTAAGTTATTTATTTTTATGATTTTTATGTTGATTAAAAAAAACTAAAAGAAATAAACAAAGTAAACAAAGTACAAATGAGCCAGGCAACAAAACAAGAAAAAAAATATAATTCTGGAGGCCTGGGTCGAAAGAGGTGCAGGCTGTCTTTCGACCCAATGAAGAGGCTGGATCGAAGGTGCATGAGGGGCTGCACTCTGAGGGTATTCGATCTGGACATGTCATCCTTCGAACTGGAATTCCTGGGTCCAGTTCGAAGCTAAATTGCTGAGCTTCGAAACTCTGATCAGGAATCTGATGATGTATTTCCTGCAAAACGAAACACATGTTAAAGGTCCAGGGGGGATTTTACCCCCCCTGGTTCGAATCTCCCCCTTATTCGCACCTGCTGAATCTGGGTTTGGGTTTGTTTTATCCTGGGATTCGAAGGAGAAACTCAGATTGTGCCCAAGCAATGGCACAATCTCATCTCTGCGTTGTAGCTTATATGTAGCACATTAAATCATTCACAAACAGCAGTAATAATATGAATATGCAATCAAAATGAATTTAAAAATGAGTTTGAGATTAGATTTTTTTTACCAAACAGAGGTGCTTCGATCTGTAGTTCTGAGGGTGGAGGTGTTCGCTGGGTGGCAGCTTTGGCTTATGCAAGGATTGGGTATGGCTTCCTAGAAGTGCTGATGACTTTTGGCAGCGTATCTCCAAGTTCTCTATTTTTCTCTGTATTTTCCGTGTTCTGTGTGTCCTTTTGCAAAATTTGTGATCTCTTTATATAGAGGGGGTGGAGGGGACAGGAAGACAAAGGTTAAAATGACCTTGATTATGTGTTTGACAACCATGAATGAGAGTTTGTAACGTTAATTATGTGTTTTGAAAGCCATGAATGAGAGTTTGTAACGTTGGCTAAACACATGGGATCCTGTCCCTGTTTGAATTTTGAATGGCATGTAGCTGGCCTTCGAATGCTCCCTTTCGAATGGGCTGATGGTCTCCTTCGAATGCTCCCTTTCGAATGGGCTGATGGTCTCCTTCGAATGCTCCCTTTCGAATGGGCTGATGGCCTCCTTCGAATGCTTTCCAAAGCTTCTTCGAATGGACCCTTTGAATGCTCCTTCGAATGGACCTTTTTGGAATTCCAATCGAAGGACACTGTTATAATGCCAATCGAAGTACTTGTCCATAATTCCAATCGAAAGGCTTGTCCAGAATGCCAATTGAAAGGCTCCTTCATAACACCAATCGAAGGGTCTTTCAGAATGAAAATCGAAGCGCTTGGCCAGAATGCCAATCGAAAGGCTCCTTCAGAACACCAGTCGAAGGATCTTTCAGAATGCAAATCGAAACGCTTGTCCAGAATGCCAATCGAAAGAGCTTGACAGAATGCCAATCGAAAGGCTCCTTCAGAACACCAATCGAAGGGTCTTTCAGAATGCAAATTAAAATGTCCTTAAAGCACCACTCAGAAATTCTCCTTTTCCTTAGGTAAGAGTTTGTGATCAACCATGCAGGGGGAAGACTTTGGGAAACATGAGAGGGCAAATTTTGGGGTACAACAGTTGCCCCTGTTCAATATTCTTAAACCTGAGGATGTAGATTGGCTTGCGTGCCTTTCGTGATCCGAAGGTGGAAGATGATTGAACACTAGAGTGCCCAGAAATTTGCACTCGCATGGTGAAGTATCAGCATTGTGATGTCAGGAATGGGCTTACAGATGCCATTTGGAGATTGTTGGTAGGAGGATGGGCTTATAGATTCCATCTGCAGGAGTGTCGATCCCATAAGAGATTCCTTAGTGAGAACTTGCATACCTGTTGTTGTAGAAGATTCCACTGGGGAAGTCTAACTTCATTGAGATTTTAGGAACCTGTCTGTACTTCAACTGAGAGTACGCTCCAGCTGAGTTTTAGGAATCTGTCCATAATTCAATTGGGGGGAAGCATCTTCATCAAGATCTAGGAACTGTCTCGTGCTCAACGTAGTATACCGCTGAGGTTATAGAACTTGTCCACACTATGACGGAGGAGAACATCAAGATCCAGGAACTGACTCATGCTCAATGGAGTATACCGTTGAGGTTATAGTACTCGTCCACACTATGACGTAGGGAAACATCTTCATCAAGATCTAGGAACTGTCTCGTGCTCAATGGAGTAAACCACTGAGGTTATAGAACTTGTCCACACTATGACGGAGGAAAACATCAAGATCTAGGAACTAACTCGTGCTCAATGGAGTATACTGTTGAGGTTATAGTACTCGTCCACACTATGACGTAGGGAAACATCTTCATCAAGATCTAGGAACTGTCTCGTGCTCAATGGAGTAAACCGCTGAGGTTATAGAACTTGTCCACACTATGACGGAGGAAACTGTCGAGATTGAGAACCTTATCTGAAATTCAACTGATGATAATTCAATTGAGATTTAAGAACTGGTCAGATCTTCGACTAGGCTGAGAACTTAACTGCATTTTTCCTGAAAGGTAAAGGTCAGTCATATGCAATGCATGATATGGATCAGGCAATGATGTTCTCAAAATAAATGAGATTGTATTCGTATGATGCGCAATGCATGTCTCATGATGTATGGGAATGTGATGTTTTAACTGGGGAACATAAATCCCGGAGCTGCTGGCGAATAGAGTTGAGTTCTTCATTTTCGCTGGGGATGATGAACGAAGATGATTGTGAGAATAAACCTGCAGGAGAGAAGAACTCCGTTGGGGAATAAACTTGATGAAGAGATTACTCTGCGGGGGAAATACTCTGTGGGGAAGAGATACTCTGCTGAGGATTTTTAACGATAAACTCCGCTGGGGATTCCGTTGATAAGCTCTGTTGGGGATTTTGATGATGAGCTCCGCTGGGGATAGATTACTGTTGCTGGTGATATTGAACCTGTTGAGGATAGAAGTCCTGCTTGGGGAAAGAAAGGACTTTGTTGGGGATGATCTTTCAGTTACAACCTGCTGAGGATAACCCAGTTAGACTCTTGTGAGGATAATCTTCTGAATTTGGCTGGGGAGATGCATTTGTATTCTGCGGGGGACAAGCTTCCAGAATCTACTGGGTAAGATGATTCAACTCTGGCGGGGAAGCTTTTTTTTTTAGACTGCGTTGGGGAAATAGCTCCACTGGGGGTATCTTGCATTCTGCCGGGGAACATTCTTATACTCTATTGAGGAATAGTAAGACTGTCGGGGGTGCTCTTATACTTGCTGGAGAATATTCTTATACTCCGCTGAAGAATATTAAGACCTTCTGGGGATACCAAGCCTTTTTGGGCTGATGGTAGATCCACTCTGCTTGGGAAGAGTCTTGCTGATTTGTTCATGGTTGCAAGTCCCAGTGGGGAGAGTTACCATTACTGTTTTTATTCTGCGGGGAGTGAAGGTATCTTTGCCATATTCTTCAGCTGAATATATCCTGGTACCTTGGTGGACAGAGCAACTAGACAGCTCGGACAATTCTTATTGCCCCTACTTCTGATATCACCCGTAATTTGTCTTTTGTTTCGCATGTAAATATTTATGAGCAGCAATTAATGTCAAATGCATATATCAAAAATGACCATTGGACATTCTTTGCAAAACAAAACAGATAAAGGAAAAACAATTTGAAATTTGTTCGAAAATGAATTTGTATTGACTTTGAAGTTTGGCCTGTAAATAAGCGTTTTGTACAAGAGGGTGACGTCTTGGTAAGAGAAAGCCGCCGAACAAATAGAATTTATACAATTTGTGAAAAGAAAACAAGACAGCTGTGTGAATAGTCCCACTAGGTTCCAACTCTGTTATTGCCTTTATATCTTCAAGCATCTCATCACTTTGCTGCTTAGTTGAAGGTGAATCTGATTGACTGGTGTCGTCCGAGCCTGATAGTTGATACTGAAGTCCGGATGCGAGGTGATCCAATGAGACATAGTGTTACGCTTTAATCCCTAACTTTTGCCTGGACCGCCCTTTCGGGTTTTCAGTCCACCGGGATACCCATTTTTGCCCAAGCCTCCTTTTCAGGTTTTCGACTTGCCGGGTGTACAGATTTTTTATTTTCATCCCTTATTTTTGCCCGAACCCTTTTGGTTCGCCGAGAAGCCCTTATTTTTGCCTAGTCCAGTCAACCTAGTGGGTCTTTGATTATGCGTAGTATCTTTTTACTATGTCTGCATTGATGGGGTGAGGAAGGTCGTCACCATTCATGGTGGTTAGAATCATAGCTCCTCCTGAGAAAATGTTCTTAACCATAAATGGCCCTTCGTAGGTAGGGGTCCATTTTCCCCTGGGATCAACTTGAGGTAGAATGATGCGCTTGATTACCAGGTCCCCAACTTGATACTCTTGTCGTCTGACTTTCTTGTTAAATGCCTTGATCATTCGTTTTTGGTACGTCTGACCATGACACATAGCAGTAAGTCTCTTTTCGTCGATTAGATTCAATTGATCAAGTCGGGTCTGGATCCAGTCGTCTTCGCTCAAACCTGTATCCTTCATGATCCGAAGAGAGGGTATGTGAACTTCAATGGGCAAGACTGCCTCCATGCCATAAACCAAGGAATAAGGTGTTGCCCTTGTTGATGTCTGTGCTGAGGTACGGTACCCATGAAGAGCAAATGGTAACATCTCATGCTAGTCTTTGTATGTCACTGTCATCTTCTGCACGATCTTCTTAATATTCTTATTTGCTGCTTCAACAGCCCCATTCATCTTCGGCCGGTAGGGAGAAGAGTTATGATGTTGTATCTTGAATTGCTCGCAGAGCTCAGTGATCATCTTGTTGTTAAGATTGGTACCATTATCCGTAATAATCCTCTCTGGTATACCGTATCGACAGATCAGGTTGTGCCGAATGAACCGTGCCACGACGTTCTTGGTGACCGTAGCAAAGGAAGCTGCTTCAACCCACTTCGTAAAGTAATCAATCGCTACCAGGATGAAACGATGCCCGTTGGATGTCGTAGGTCTGATTTCAGCGATCATATCAACGCCCCACATTGCAAAAGGCCAAGGTGTTGTCAAGACATTCAGAGGAACTGGAGGAATGTGCACCTTATCAGCATAGACCTGGCACTTGTGACATGTCCGAGAATGCTGATAACAATCAGCTTCCATTGTGGACCAGTAATATCCTGCCCGAAGGATTTTTTTTGCCATGGTATGTCCACTGGAATGAGTTCCGAAAGTACCTTCATGCAGCTCTGCCATGATCCTTTCTGCTTCAATTTTATCCATGCAACGCAGTAAGGTTGAATCATGGTTACGTTTGTAAAGAATGCCATTGCTGATGAAGAACTTTGCGGCAAACCTTCTCAGAAACTTCTTGTCATTAACAGATGCATCTGTAGCGATAAAAAAATGTAGCGGGGTAAATCGGAGATCGAATTATTGATTAATTCGTCTCACAAAAGCAAGAGTCGCCACCGCGCTTTATTGTTTCCAAAGGAAAAGGGAAAAGAGCGAAATAAAACCCTAAATATGCAATGTAAATAATAAAAATACAAAGCGTTTTTGAAAAGAGATCTTATGGTTCGGGGGTTGGTTATACAATGGGAAGGTATTAGCACCCAATGTATCTATAGTACTCTATAGGAACCTTTTGAAATATCTGTTTTATTTAAAATTGATTGCTTGATTGAAAATAAATTATTTTGGCCGAAACGGGATACGGACGGGTTTTTTGAATGCGACGACCTAATGTCGAAGTTTTTGCTTAAAGGGCATAAATTTTGAAAAGGGTTGAATATTTGAGGAAAAATTATCCTAAGTTTTAATGAAATGCGAAAGTTCGCGCAGTTAGACTTGAGGACATGAAGTCAAGCAAATTTACTGTTTTTCCTTTGGATTTAAACATAAACAGAATAAACAAATAAATATGGAATAAATACACAGGCAAAATATGCGAATAATGATTAAATAACGATAATCTAAATGATAGAATAAATGATGCGAATAACGTATTTTTATGATTTTTGTTTAATATTAACGGGAAGAAAGTATTTTTAATTTTTACGCATTTTGATAGGGATAAAAAGCAAGAGAATTATTTAACGAGGACATAATGTTTTTTTAGTTTTAAGTTTTTATTTTATATATTTTGATATTAATATTAATAAGGCAAGAAAATGAATTAATAAAATATTTTTTTATGTTTTTCCTATTTTTTATGTGTTTAGAATTTTGTTTAATAACGATGTGAGAGGAGAATTAATAAAACTAAAATGTCTATCTTCTTAAATTCTATATTTTTTATGCATATGAAAATAGAATACTTATTAAGAGATTTTAAATTAAATGGAAAGTTATTAATTTACCCTAATGAAATAAAATTAAAACTCTTAAATTAAATCCAAAGTTTAAACTAAGAGGTCAAACTAATTAATTAAAAAAAACATAGTTAGACATATCTTTTTGTTTTTACTAATTAATCATCATAATAATAATTCTAAAAAAAAGATTTAAGAAAATAAAAAAATGAAAAAGTGTATCAAATTAAAAAAACAAGCAAGAAAGGTATATGGGCTAGATGGTTTGAAGGCCCACGCAGAATTCAAAATGGGGGGTGCAGAAGCAAGTCGTGTGGGCTTAAGGAGGAGAAATGGGGTGAGGCCCATTGGTTTTTACAAATCACTTAGGGTTAATTTTGTTTAACATAATGGGGATTAGGGTTCTGCTAGGCAGAACGGCGCTCATCTCTCTTCTCTTTGTCATCTTCTTCGCGTCTTCTTCTCCATACTTGCCTCTGAGTTTTGTTATCTCTTCTTGCCATGGCCACCCACTCCAAACTCCTCTTCCCTCTAGCCGAACGAAAAAAAGGACGGTTACGGATTCGGTAAAATATGCTTCTGATTCGTTAAAGCTTAGTTCGTTTTTGCATGCATAGATTCGGATTACATGATTCTTACCGTTTTGATTCTTATTGTTTGATTCTTATTGTTTGATTGAGGTACCATAGAAGTAAAAATGGAGAGGGAATCGTTACCTAGGTGGAGACGGAGGAGGAGGTCGGGAGCGAAGGAGGCCAGGCGGCGAGGAGAGGAGGGTCGCGAGCTCGCTTCAGTGACTGGTATTTTATGTGATTTTCTTCTTCTTGTTGTTGGTACTGTACTGTGATGTTTCTCTTCTTCTTCTACCTTGACACTGTGCTTTGATGTTTCTCTTCTTCTTGCTGGTACTGTGCTTCGATCTTTGGCCTATGATAATGTTTTTTTTTAGGCTTTGAGTTGTATGCTTTGAATGGACAGTGATGGTAACACTGAGGCCTTTCTTGTGTTGCCTTCAGGGTTGGTTTTGGGCGGAACGTTTCAGGTTTGGCCTAGATTGGCTTCAGTAGATTTGTGACTGATGATGTTTTTGGCTTGGGTAATAGGTTTGACAGGTTTGTGAGTATACTGGTTTTGTGTTGGTTGGACAGGTTGATGGAAACAGGGGAATAGGTCTTTTTGTTGCTAGGCCATATTGATGGTGTGGTTTGAATTGGTTCTTGTGTGAGATTGTTTTTGATATCTATTTGACAGTAGTGGTGATATTGGCTTAAAGGCTCAATCAGTTTGTGAGGTTTAGGCCATATGGTGAAATGGTTTTTTTTTACAGTAGGGGAATGGTTATGCAGGTCTGCTGGTTTTTGTGTGAGATTGTTGATAACTATTTTTCTAAGTCTTGAGGGCTTGGATATTGATTGTCTGATATATGATTCTTGGATCGTTATGTTATAACAGTTTTCTCCTTTTTCTTTGTTTACGTTACAGGCTGGAGGTTTTGAAATACTTTCCCTCTTCCCTGGCATTCTGCACCAGACTGCTATCTCCAATTTGTTTCTATTCTTCTTTTATGTTTTTATTTCTACTGGCTATATTTTGCAGTTTGTCTTGTATCTCTTTCCTGCCTATGCCAAACCTGTAAAACCACACTTCTCCCTCTCTTTTTCTCTCTCAGTACAGTTTGACAATAAAATGATATGCTGCACTTTTCTGAAATTGCAAATGGCCAGAAAATGATGAAAATAAGGAATATTACATTGCTTGCATATGTTGTTAAACTGCATATTTTTTGACTTCTAATGCAATAGTAGCTTGTTTTGTTTTTTACTATGTGGGCATAGGTTTACGTTGGCATTTGCTTGCATATGTTGAGATCATGCAGGGACTTTGTATGCTGTATGTTTTTTTTGAAATATGCATTTGGGTTTTGAAAAAATGCAATTAATTTAAAACATGCAATTTTTGACACAAAATGAACTTGTGCATTCATTTAAAAATTCCTCTCTTTTTTGTGAACCGGGAGAAATCCCGTGATTTGCAAAAAAGAGTAACTGATTCCGGCCATTGCTTTTAATGATGAACCTTAAATAATTTCGCTTTTTAATTATTTGTTCGAATTCTAATTTCTTTTAATTTTGCAGGTAACATCAAGTGAGCAGACAAAAACGCATTGGATCAGAAGATTTAGAATTAGGAATATTAGATTAGTTTTTTATTTCATTTTAGCTTTGTAAATTTATTATTGTAATTTTGTTGTAATAGATACAATATTTACATAATAATTGTACAATTAGAAAAAATGAATAAAAATCCAATATTCGCCAATTAATTTCTTCTTTCTCTCTAATTATTTATTTTATCGTTTACAATTCTTTAATCGTATAATAATTGAAAACGAATTTCAACTACCTACATTCAGAATAATAAACAGATAAATAAATAATTATCATTGATCAATTAATAGCCTCAATTATTTAATTCATCATCCATAACTTTCTAAATTATAATAATTAAAATAGAGTTTCAATTATTTAACTTAGAATGACGAATGATTAAATAATCGTTATTGACCAATAAACTTTTCCGAATATTTATTATATTATTCATAAACCTTTAAATTATTTAATAACTAAGAATGAATTCCAGTTATTTAAATTTAAGATAGTGAGTAATAAATAAATATTGTCTGCACAATTAATGCGCATCTTCTCTAATGTTTATTTTATTATCTATACATCTTTAAACTACATAATAATCGAAAACGAATTTCAATTATTTAAATTTAAGATAATAAATAATTAATAAACATTATTTTAGCACGAATCGATTAAATGATTTAGTGTTCAACATAAATAGCTCTCGGCCTGAAAAAAGTTATGAATTTTAAAATCGATGGATCAAAACACTTGTAATGCAATGCTGCAGGTAGGAGATGATATCTTAGGTCAAAATTTGGGGTACAACAGCTGCCCCTATTTAAGTTTCTTCTATCCGGAGATATGAAGATCGAAATCTTCGTTTCGACGAGATTGAAGGTACTTAAATACATAATTACGCAAATTTTGTCCTAAGATGCCGTCGTCATGTTTGATATGAATGCAGTGATCGAACTCACAGAGAAAGATATGGTATGAAACAAGACAATGTTGGGGGGATCGAACACCAACAAAACACAGGGACATGGATTATACATCACTGGGGAAACAAGCTATCGACTTCAAACGACAGACTCCTGACAGCGAATAAAATTGAGGGAATACGACCTCTAACCCTAACAAAGAGAGCATCTTGCATAGGCCATAACAGATCATTGATCCAAAACAGTGAGTTCGCAACTCAAGGTCAATGATAGACAGAGAGTATCAAATTGTTGATAACTGATTACCGACTTCTGGAGGTACAGATTCGTAACAGACTTCTCTGCTAGATTTTCAGAGAGATACTCATTAATGCTGAGATATAATAAGATTGTAGATACACAAGTTGTTCAAATAAAGAAAACTGCCACTTGCTGTTGTCCAAAGAAAATACCGATAACATACAAGCTGCTCAAATAAAGAGGCTACCACTTGCTGTCGTCCAAAGAAAATACCGATAACATACAAGCTGCTCAAATAAAGAGGCTACCACTTGCTGTCGTCCAAAGAAAATACTGATAACATACAAGCTGCTCAAATAAAGAAGCTGCCGCTTGTTGTATTCCAGAAAAGTAATAACGTACTGGTAACTCGTGAAGAGTTTGCTGCTTGTCACTTTCAGAAAAATAAAATGACGCACTAGTAGCTCGTGAAGAACTGCTGCTCGGCGCTTTCAAAAAGTAATAACGCACTAGTAGCTCGTGAAGAACTGTTGCTCGGCGCTTTCAAAAAGTAACGTACAAGTTGCTCATGAAGAGCTGCCGCTTGTCGTTTTCAAAAAGTAACGTACAAGTTGCTCATGAAGAGCTGCGGCTTGTCGTTTTCCAACGGTGTCTGTAACGTACAAGTTGCTCATGAAGAGCTGCCGCTTGTCGTTTTCCAACGGTGTCTGTAACGTACAAGTTTCTCATGAAGAGCTGCCGCTTGTCGTCTTCCGAAAACCAAACAGAAGGAAATTGCGATGATATTGGCAGAGAATAAAATCCTCGTCAAAGAGAACCATGAATCAATCCTTCCCGAGGAGATCACCTACTTAAAGGTGCGACATAAATGCACCAGCCGTCTAGGTCACGAACTTACTGGGGAGAATCAAAGAAATAGCCTATGCAAGAGGCAGCAACTTCATCCAGGGATAACCTAGAGAGAAAACAGTCAAACAAGACTCCACCCAATGAGAAAGTAACTCGATTGGGGAATTCATCCTATCCAGAAATGGACAAGGTAAGCTGAATCAAAAATCATCCACGAGGATTAGCTCAGTTGGGGAATTTAAAAAGGAAGCACATTTTCTGCCTAAGCTAACCTTCTACTTGGAAATAAATATGTACGTTGTTCGAATAAACAAAGTACGACCCCAAAATCAACGACAAATGTGGATATGCATGCTGATATGAGTGTAAATGAGTAAATGAATGTTATGCTGACAAAACAGACAGATGGAATATCTTGGAGATAATAAGATGTCACAGCAAAATAAATACTCGGCCAATCTTGAAAAGACGGAAGATAAACGGAACTGGAAACACAAAGCAACATCGGAGAGTATCACGCTACAAGGCTCAAGTCTTCTGAGGAGAAAAGCATCCAAATCCAATCTTCTAACACCAATAGACCACGGTATGAGACAAAGCGTACCAAACTTCAGAAATCGCCCAAATAGAGATAGCCAAAACAATGCTTAACTGGGACAGCTGGGGAGTCACCAAACTTAGTACCACGAGAAACGCAAGTTTACACAACCAACACCTCATGACGATTTTGAAACGAAACATGCTCATCATGCAAGGATAAACTACTGTACTGTTTTGCATTTCATGACTTGACCATCCTTGGAACAAACTGTTAATATTCCTTTCGTTATCCACGACACATATTTAAAATAAGAACATTTTAAGTAAATTTGCTTCAAGTATTTCCATAAAAATTAAAATTTTGCCCACAATAGATAAATGCTCAAATTTCATTAATAAGATGGTAGTTCGCTAACAATGCGACTCCAACGGTTTACAAAAGCTTGGGGAAATAGTACATGAAATAAAAGGTCATACAAAAACAATGATCACTATTCTCCCTAACAACTTTGAATTCCAGAATGTGCTCAGATGCCAAGACTGATTTGACCAGAAATTTGCCTAAGCGAAATACTTCTTGACTGCATCGGCGTTCATGGGACGCGGAAGATCTTCACCGTCCATATTGGTGAGAATCATGGCACCTCCAGAGAAGACTTTCTTAACAACATACGGTCCTTCATAATTCGGAGCCCACTTGCCCCTAGAATCAGGTTGGAAAGATAATATTTTCTTGAGTACAAGGTCACCTTCTCTGAACTCGCACGGTCGAACCTTCTTATCAAAAGCCTTCTTCATCCTCTGCTGATACAATTGACCGTGACACAAAGCTGTCAATCTCTTCTCTTCGATTAAATTCAACTGATCATATCTACTTTGACACCATTCGGCCTCAGAAAGTTTAGCTTCCATCAACACTCTCGGAGACGGAATCTCAACTTCCACGGGGAGTACTGCTTCCATACCGTAAACTAGGGAAAATGGGGTTGCGCCCGTTGAAGTTCGAACTGAAGTACGGTATCCATGCAGGGCAAACGGAAGCATTTCATGCCAATCTTTGTAAGTTACCACCATCTTCTGGACAATCTTCTTGATGTTCTTGTTAGCAGCTTCAACAGCCCCATTCATCTTCGGTCTGTAAGGAGAAGAATTATGATGTTCGATCTTGAACTCTTCACAAAGCTCTCTCATCATCTTGTTATTCAAATTCAAACCATTATCAGTGATGATCTTGTTCGGGATGCCGTATCGACAAATGATCTGATTCTTGATAAATCTGACTACCACCTGTCTGGTTACATTAGCATAAGATGATGCTTCCACCCATTTAGTAAAATAATCAATCGCTACCAAGATGAAACGATGACCATTTGAAGCTTTGGGTTCAATCATCCCAATCATATCAATGCCCCACATAGAGAAAGGCCAAGGTGAAGATATAACATTGAGGAGGGTCGGCGGCACGTGCATCTTGTCCGCATAAATCTGGCATTTATGACACTTCTTCACATACCTGCAGCAATCAGATTCCATTGTCATCCAATAGTAACCAGCTCTCAACATCTTTCTAGCCATCGCATGTCCATTGGCATGAGTGCCAAAGGATCCTTCGTGCACTTCTTGCATCAGCATGTCTGCTTCACGCCTGTCTACACATCTGAGCAAGACCATGTCATAATTCCTCTTATACAAAACTTCTTCATTGAGAAAGAAACTGCTTGCTAATCTTCTCAACGTCTTCCTATCTTTATTGGATGCCCCGGGCGGGTACTCTTGAGTTTGAAGAACACGTTTAATGTCATAGAACCACGGTTTGTCGTCGGTGACCTCTTCCACTGAAAACACATGAGCAGGTCTGTCGAGGCGCATAACTCGGATTGTAGGCACGTCGTTCCAATCATTCACTTGAAACATTGAAGACAAAGTAGCTAAAGCATCAGCCATTTGATTCTCGTCTCTAGGGATATGATGTAATTCCACCTTGTTAAAGAAAGTTAACAACCTTCTAGCATAGTCTCTGTAAGGGATCAAACCAGGATGACGAGTTTCCCATTCTCCTTTGATTTCATTAATTACCAATGCCGAATCTCCGTAAATATCAAGAATCTTAATCCTTAGATCCACTGCTTCTTCGAGGCCCAAAATACATGCCTCATATTCCGCCATGTTGTTCGTACAGTCAAACTTCAGTCTTGCCGTGAACGGGATATGAGTACCTCGGGGAGTAACGATGATTGCCCCAATTCCATTTCCATAGGAATTCACAGCTCCGTCAAAAATCAAACCCCAACGGGATTCAGGATCAGGTCCTTCTTCAGGTAACGGCTCTTCACAATCTTTAGCTTTCAAGTACATAACATCTTCATCTGGGAAATCAAACTTGATGGATTGATAATCTTCAATTGGTTGGTGAGCCAAATGATCGGCTAAAATACTCCCTTTGATTGCTTTCTGAGTGTGATACTCAATGTCATATTCAGATAACAACATCTGCCAACGGGCTATTCTTCCAGATAAGGCGGGCTTCTCAAAGATATACTTGATCGGGTCCATTTTGGAGATCAACCAAGTAGTGTGATTAATCATATACTGGCGCAGACGGCGAGCAGCCCAAGCTAAAGCACAACAGGTTTTCTCAAGCAATGAGTACCGAGACTCACAGTCTGTGAATTTCTTACTCAAATAATATACAGCATGTTCCTTTCTTCCAGTCTCATCTTGTTGACCAAGCACACATCCCATGGAGTCTTCCAATATAGTCAGGTACATAATCAACGGTCTTCCTTCCACCGGAGGAATCAAAATGGGAGGTTCAAGTAAATATTCTTTGATGCTATCAAAAGCTCTCTGACAATCTTCTGTCCACACACATCCTTGGTTCTTTCGGAGAAGCTTGAAAATCGGCCCACAAGTAGCAGTCATATGAGATATAAATCTAGAAATGTAGTTCAGTCTCCCAAGGAATCCTCTTACTTGTTTTTCCGTCTTGGGTGTGGGCATTTCCCGAATAGCTTTGACTTTATCAGGATCTACCTCAATACCTTTCTGACTGACAATGAAACCCAGAAGTCTTCCAGAACGAACGCCAAAAGTACACTTGTTGGGATTCAGACGGAGTTTATACTTCCTCAAACGCTGGAATAACTTCAACAAATGTTCCAAGTGATCCTCCTCAGTTTGTGATTTGGCAATCATATCATCCACATACACTTCTATCTCCTTATGCATCATGTCATGGAACAAAGCAGTCATGGCCCTTTGGTATGTTGCGCCAGCATTCCTCAAACCAAACGGCATAACCCGATAACAGAAAGTTCCCCAAGGTGTAATGAAAGCGGTCTTCTCCATATCTTCCGGCGCCATCTTGATTTGATTGTAACCAGAGAAACCATCCATGAAAGAAAAGACTTTGAACTTGGCGGTACTGTCGACCAATACGTCAATATGAGGTAATGGGAAGTCATCCTTCGGACTAGCTCTATTCAGATCTCTGTAGTCTACACACATCCGAACTTTGCCGTCTTTCTTAGCAATAGGCACGATGTTGGCTAACCACTGAGGATAGACCGACGTAACAAGGAAACCTGCGTTGATCTGTTTTTGAACCTCCTCCTTAATCTTGTCAGCCATGTCGGGACGAGTCCTTCTCAATTTCTGCTTGATCGGTGGACACTCAGGTCTCAACGGTAAACGATGCTCCACAATGTCATTGTCCAACCCTGACATATCTTGGTAGGACCAAGCAAACACGTCAACATACTCTCTGAGAAGCTCCAACATTTTCTCCTTAACTTCCGGGATAAGCAATGCTCCGACTTTGACTTCCTTTCTATCTTCTTCATCACCCAAGTTGACCAACTCTACAGGTTCTTCAAATGGTTGAATGACCTTCTCATCATGCTCAAGCAAACGGGAAATCTCAACAGGAACCTCTTCATCATCCTCTTCTTCGGCTCTGAACACAGGGAATTCAAAGTTGGGAGAGGGCATAGGATCACTGTTTTCGATGGTTAAGTCATGGATTAATCTGCACATATGATTATGCTTTATTTTAGAAATCGATTTGTGCAAATAAAACAAAAGGTTATTAATTAATTTTCATTGCTATTTCCCAGAAAAAAGTGAAAAATAAAACAGCAGTGGACAAAATAACATTTTTATTCATTAAAGGGAAATACTTGAAACAAAAAGCCCAGACATTTCTCTTTTGCCTTGGGCAGAGCAAAAGGAGTTATTTTTCGTAGCCCGACACAAAATACGTTTCGCCTTGGGCAGAGCGAATTTTTCAAAGGAAAATAAACAAAACATTACTCGGAAATGTGCATAACCACAAGAACATCAACAGCTATCCAGTTTTGGCAAGCCAATCCAGGCGTCACAAACACGGGCAAATCCTCCTCGGAATCATCATCTATGATAGCATCAACCTCAGGATGTACAAACCCTGCACTTCGGAAAACCTCTTGAATCGGACGAACAACCACCTCCTTCTTGACCCTTGCAGATATTGGATGAAAACCCAGACCTTCCCCAGACTTGTTCTCGGGTAATGTCAACACCTGGCCCCATCCTTTGGCCGAACCACTTTCCACCACTCGTCGCGCATCCTCAAAAGAAGAGATTTATGCTCCTTGCTTCTTCACTGTATTCTTAGCAACAGATAAGCCCTGGAACTGGGTCCCAACATCCTCGTCAGCATCAATAAAAGAAAACGATGATAAATGGCTTACCACCATAGCCTGCTCTCCCCCAATCATCACTAGCTTCCTATGTCTTACAAACTTTAGTCTCTGATGGAGCGTAGAGGTGACTGCCCCGGCATCATGGATCCAGGGACGACCCAATAAACAACTGTAGGCAGCACGGATGTCCATCACTTGGAAAGTGATTTGAAAAGTATGGGGACCAATCACTATGGGAAGATCCACTTCACCAATAACTGTCTTCCTGGAACCATCAAATGCTTTAACAATTACTCCACTAGGCCTCATAGGAGCACCTGGATATGAGAGCCGAGACAACGTAGTCTTGGGCATCACATTCAACGACGAGCCTGTATCCACCAACACGCTCGATAAGGTATCGTTTCCACAACTTACTGAAATGTGCAAAGCCATATTATGGTTTCTCCCCTCCTCCGGGAGTTCTTTATCACTGAAACCAAGATTGTTACACGAAGTTATATTTCCCACAATCCCATCAAACTGATCAACCGTCACATCATGGTCCACGAACGCCTGGTCCAAGACCTTCATCAAGGCTTCTCTATGTGCACCAGAATCTCTCAATAAGGCAAGCAAGTAAATCTTGGAAGGTGTTTGCAAAAGCTGGTCCACAATCTTATACTCACTCCTTTTGATAAGCTTTAGGATCTCATCCTCCTCAGGGTGAGGGATAGGTTCACTGGATCGGCCTATCTCAACCCTTGGTTCAACATTTCTTACTGGAATCTCTGCCGGTATGGGCCTCCTAACTTGAACTTCTGGTCTCCTCGACGGTACTGCTGCAAAAACACGCCCACTTCTTGTAACTCTACTCACATCAGCAATGTTAACAAAAGACGGTCTGGTTGGTATGGGGACTTCTACCCCATTCTCAATCATTGTGGCGTTATACTTGTACGGCACAGCTTGGTCTGAGCTGTAAGGCACAGGGCCAGGTGGGTAAATAATCAAAGGATCAACAGACGCAGTCTGACTGTTGTAAGCAATCTCTACTGATTCTGGCAAATTGAATTGTGGTGTGATAACATTCACTTCATCTTCCGGATTTCGGTCATAGGTAATAGTGATAATTCTCTGATCTAGCAACTTTTGAATATCCTCCTTCACAATAGGACAGTCATCCTCTCTCGAACAAAACTCACAAACGTCATAATCGTGCTGGCGCCTAACAAAGGCAAGTCTTCTCAAACTCTGATGTAACCTGATCAATGATTCTCTTATGTGTTCGACTTGAAAAACCCGAAACTTCCCCGGACAACCTTCCACCATATTCACTGAAGCTGCCCCATGTCGAGGCAAAGGATTATCTCTAACATTTGGATTAACATCCTTAAAAGACAAGATGCCATTCTTAATTAATCTCTGTATGCCCGCCTTCAGAGCAAAGCAATTCTCAAGGTTGTGCCCCGGCGACCCTTGATGATATTCACAAAACTGATCCGCCTTATACCACGGAGAAGCACTGTTCGGTGCGACAGGAGGAGGCTTTGTTGTGATGAGATTCTTTCTGATGAGAGCAGGGAACAATTCAGTATACGTCATAGGAATGGCATCGAACTGCGGTTTTCTGGGTGAACGGTTCTGATTGTTGAACGGATAAGCCTGTTGTCGAGGCTGCTGCTGAAATGGCCGTGGTTGAGTTGGTGGAATTTGATGAGATGGGGTCATCAAAGTTGGGCGGACAGCCGGAGTGACTGCCGCAACGTGAGAGTAACCTCTTCTGGGCCTACCTGGAAACAAAGCACTGACATCCTGCTCTTTTCTTTTCGGGAAAACACTTCCAAACTTCTTCGCACTGCTAGACGGACTCCCTTCTTTAACCAAACGCCCTTCGCGAATCCCTTCCTCTAATCGCATGCCCATGCTTACCATTTCGGTGAAGTCACTGGGTGCGCTGGCTATCATTCTTTCATAGTAAAAGGACCCTAAAGTCTTCAAAAATATCTTAGTCATCTCTTTCTCCTCAAGAGGTGGATAGATTTGAGCAGCAATTTCACGCCACCTCTGGGCATATTCCTTAAAAGATTCTCGGTCTCTTTGCGACATCGCCCGGAGTTGATCCCTGTCCGGCGCCATGTCAACGTTGTACTTGTACTGATGGACAAAGGCTTCACTAAGATCGTTAAAGTTGCGGATTCGAATGCTGTCTAAACCCATATACCACTTTAGAGCAGCACCCGTCAAACTGTCTTGAAAATAATGAATCAACAAATCATGATCATCGGAGTACGTAGACATCTTCCTCACGTACATTGTCAAATGACTTCTAGGACACGAATCACCCTTATATCTCTCAAAGTCTGGCACTTTGAATTTCGCTGGAATCTTGACATTCGGAACTAAACAAAGGTCATGTGTACTCTTCCCAAACAAATCCTTCCCTTTCAATGCTCTAAGCTCCTTCTGCATTTCCTGGAATTGATCCTGAAATTCTTCCATTCTATCAAAAAGACCCAAACTTTCAGCGGGCTCGGCAGGATAAATTGGTTCATTCAAGTATAGCACGGAGTGGACCACAGGAGCAACGGTTGTCATAATTGGTTGCGGAAAAGGTGTTACAGACGGAATTACTGGCGGCATGGCAGTTGTCTCTGGTTGAGGAAGAGACAATGCAGGTTGAAATAGAGGTTGTACGGCAGGCTGATACCCCTCTGGCGCAAAGTTGTAAGGCATTCCCCACGGAAAACCTTTCGGCATCTGATGTTGAAGCGGAGAGTTGATTTGAGTTACGGAGGCAGGAACTGTGACAATCTAGGAAACCACTGGGGTTGAAGTCTGAATCTCGGCAGCCGTAGTCGATGGCTGATTCTGAACAGCCACCAAACTTTCCACTAACACAGTTAACTTTTCCATCTCGACATGAAGTGTAGCAACTTCCCCACGAAGCTCATGATTTTCCTGTTCCAAATCTTCCATTTTCCTCTGACGATTGGCCCGAGTGTCGTATCAGTGAGACAGCTTGACAACCTTCGGTGGAAAAAGAACAAGGAGAGACTCTAGAAAACATGTGAGGTGGAATGTGAAATGATGCATGATAGCGATGCAAATGATGACTCATTTTGAAAGTTTTTCAAGGAACTTTAATAATTTTGCATACATCAATGGTAAAGGAATTTGGAACAACAAAAACTCAATCCATTAATCGAAAGCGATAAATTACAACTTATAATTTGGAACAGTAAATTACAACCTTGGGATAACAAATCCAATAATGAAAGCAATAAATTACAACTTCGAAACATGAAAACCATAATAAAGTGATAAATTACAATTTTAAAACATGAAAGCAGTAAATTACAACTTTGGAGCATGAAGCCCAAAATAAAACAATAAATTACAACTTCGGAGCATGAAGCCCTTAATAAAACAATAAATTACAACTTCGGAGCATGAAGCTCTTTTACATAGTTTTACAAAATGACATCAATAAAATAAACTAAAAGCTAAAGCTCACTCGGAATCCTCAGATGACGGACCAAACACCAGCTGTAATCGGAGCTTCTTGATCTTTTCTTCGTAAAAGTCTTCCATATCCTTCTTTTCAGCTATCAGTCGATCGATGATTTCTTCCTGCGGATTAGGAACGAGAGCCACGCTTACCGAACCCTCCCTCTTTCTTTTCCTTTCACTCGCATACTTCTTCAGCAAGGCATCCTTCTGACGAAGTTTCTCATCGTGGTCAACGAACCGGCCGTCTTGAATAAGCAGCAACTCCTTCTTTTCTTTTAGCTGTCGAGTCAGGACTCGATTCTCATATTCAGACATACGGTACTTTTCCTTCCAAGCATCCCTCTCGGACTTCATCCTAGCCAGATTTCCTTGATATTCTCCTACATCCGCGATAGGGATAACAACAGATGATGGTGCGATGGCAGGGAATAAAGGTTTCTCAAGTTTATATGGCATCTTGAGAGCACAAGCCCTAGCACGGACCCACTGCAGGTAAGGTTCCAAAGAAACGGCACCTCTATGTCCCAGCATATCTCTCCCTTTCTTGTGGATATGGCGCCAAGCTCCTTCAATCTCCCTCTTAGCAGCCTGATGATCTTGTCCTTCCTGAAGAAAGAAACCACTCACATGGATACTGTTCGGCTTATCTCTCATCGGGTACCCGAACTGACGGCGCGCTAGAACAGGGTTGTAGTTGATTCCACCCCTCGTACCGAGAAGAGGTACGTTGGGAAAAGCACCACAGCTATCAATGATCTCCACGTCATGGTAAACTCGATTGTACCAGTCAATGTCGAAATGAGTGAGAGCCATAATCTTTGGCGCCCAACGCGGTTCTTTCTCGAGATCCCAGAAAGCATCAGACCCAGGTAAATGCAAGACGTACCACTGATACAGCAACGGCACACAACAAATAATCATCCCTCCTTGATAAGAGTTTCGAAGATGGATGGAGTAATAAGTATCCCCTAGCAGCGTAGGGACCGGATTTCCAATCACGAAAATTCTGATGGCGTTGATATCCACAAATTTATCAACGTTAGGGAATAAGAAAAGACCATATGCGAGTAAAGCAAACACGTCTTCGAAGGCAACAGTATCCTTTGTATCAGCAAAGTGGCGAGCTTTCTTCAACAGAAACTGCGCCGGCAAACCCCGGATTCCCCCTTTCGTAGTCATATTCTCCTCTATCTCTGACTTCTTCAGGTGGGTGATAGCTGCTATCTCGTGGGATTTGGGCTCCTCTTCTAATCCAGAAAAAGGAACACGGTCGGCGATCGGCAAACCAAGAATATAGGAGTACTCCTCTAAAGTGGGCATCAACTGATAATCCGGGAAGGTGAAACATCGGTACAGGGGATCATAGAACTGAACCAACGTGTTGAGGATGCCTTTCTTCATCTTGCGCTTCATGAGCGGTACGATGGACCCATACTTCTTCTGAAAATCTGTCGGACTCTCTATCTTCGGAATCAAACTCTTCAGTTCTTCAATCTCGGGCTCTTTGAAGCTAAAGCTTCGAGTATTTCTACTTCCAAGTTCCATAATACCCTGAGACGTTTGCAAAAATCATTCCAAAGTTCCTTGAAAAACAAACTTTCTACAAAGATGTTGATGAATGCATGAATGAATGATAATGCAACAGTCACACACAAGTTTGCAAACATGGGGTTCAAAGGTTCAATGTTCAGCATGGAGTCGAGGGTAAAGCCCACCCACAGGTATGTACTAACGTTTCAATCACACATGTAAGACAAGGTTCTAAGATTTCCCAGAGTCTACATTCCTCCTTCGGATATTACCAACGTCTTCATTACTCAATAATTAGCAATATTCTCAAGAGAAACTCGTCCGAGCGTAGCATCGCGTAACAACTACTTCCGAATTACTCCGTTATAGTCTCCGCGCTACACCTAAAAAGGCCAAGATGGGTTGGGGTTCTACGGTCCTCAACTTCTCGGGCTCCTAGGTCGAAAATAATAATGTCTTCCCGATTACTCGGTAAACAAATATTAAGTTCAAGAGGGCCTTCCATTGAGTGGGGGATCTCATGCCTCCTTCTTCGGGATTACTCCCTCAAAGTTAACATGACTATACCGCCCGTCCTATTCCTTAAGTGTTACTTAATCCGGGTATAGGATTCGTCCTTTGCAAAGAAAACCCAAACACCCCAATTTAAACATATAATCAAGCAAATCAAATAATAGGAAACAGATAAAACAAATTAGGCTTAACCCACTTAGGGATGGACCAGCAAGAGGTCAATCTTTCCCCAGCAGAGTTGCCAATTCTGTAGCGATAAAAAAATGTAGCGGGGTAAATCAGAGATCGAATTATTGATTAATTCGTCTCACAAAAGCAAGAGTCGCCACCGCGCTTTATTGTTTCCAAAGGAAAAGGGAAAAGAGCGAAATAAAACCCTAAATATGCAATGTAAATAATAAAAATACAAAGCGTTTTTGAAAAGAGATCTTATGGTTCGGGGGTTGGTTATACAATGGGAAGGTATTAGCACCCAATGCATCTATAGTACTCTATAGGAACCTTTTGAAATATCTGTTTTATTTAAAATTGATTGCTTGATTGAAAATAAATTATTTTGGCCGAAACGGGATACGGACGGGTTTTTTGAATGCGACGACCTAATGTCGAAGTTTTTGCTTAAAGGGCATAAATTTTGAAAAGGGTTGAATATTTGAGGAAAAATTATCCTAAGTTTTAATGAAATGCGAAAGTTCGCGCAGTTAGACTTGAGGACATGAAGTCAAGCAAATTTACTGTTTTTCCTTTGGATTTAAACATAAACAGAATAAACAAATAAATATGAAATAAATACACAGGCAAAATATGCGAATAATGATTAAATAACGATAATCTAAATGATAGAATAAATGATGCGAATAATGTATTTTTATGATTTTTGTTTAATATTAACGGGAAGAAAGTATTTTTAATTTTTACGCATTTTGATAGGGATAAAAAGCAAGAGAATTATTTAACGAGGACATAATGTTTTTTTAGTTTTAAGTTTTTATTTTATATATTTTGATATTAATATTAATAAGGCAAGAAAATGAATTAATAAAATATTTTTTTTATGTTTTTCCTATTTTTTATGTGTTTAGAATTTTGTTTAATAACGATGTGAGAAGAGAATTAATAAAACTAAAATATCTATCTTCTTAAATTCTATATTTTTTATGCATATGAAAATAGAATACTTATTAAGAGATTTTAAATTAAATGGAAAGTTATTAATTTACCCTAATGAAATAAAATTAAAACTCTTAAATTAAATCCAAAGTTTAAACTAAGAGGTCAAACTAATTAATTAAAAAAAACATAGTTAGACATATCTTTTTGTTTTTACTAATTAATCATCATAATAATAATTCTAAAAAAAATATTTGAGAAAATAAAAAAATGAAAAAGTGTATCAAAATAAAAAAACAAGCAAGAAAGGTATATTGGCTAGATGGTTTGAAGGCCCGCGCAGAATTCAAAATGGGGGGTGCAGAAGCAAGTCGTGTGGGCTTAAGGAGGAGAAATGGGGTGAGGCCCATTGGTTTTTACAAATCACTTAAGGTTAATTTTGTTTAACATAATGGGGATTAGGGTTCTGCTAGGCAGAACGACGCTCATCTCTCTTCTCTTTGTCATCTTCTTCGCGTCTTCTTCTCCATACTTGCCTCTGAGTTTTGCTATCTCTTCTTGCCATGGCCACCCACTCCAAACTCCTCTTCCCTCTAGCCGAACGAAAAAAAGGACGGCTATGGATTCGGTAAAATATGCTTTTGATTCGTTAAAGCTTAGTTCGTTTTTGCATGCATAGATTCGGATTACATGATTCTTACCGTTTTGATTCTTATTGTTTGATTCTTATTGTTTGATTGAGGTACCATAGAAGTAAAAAGGGAGATGGAATCGTTACCTAGGTGGAGACGGAGGAGGAGGTCGGGAGCGAAGGAGGCCAGGCGGCAAGGAGAGGAGGGTCGCGAGCTCGCTTCGGCGACTGGTATTTTACGTGATTTTCTTCTTCTTCTTGTTGGTACTGTACTGTGATGTTTCTCTTCTTCTTCTGCCTTGACACTGTGCTTTGATGTTTCTCTTCTTCTTGCTGGTACTGTGCTTCGATCTTTGGCCTATGATAATGTTTTTTTTAGGCTTTGAGTTGTATGCTTTGAATGGCCAGTGATGGTAACACTGAGGCCTTGCTTGTGTTGCCTTCAGGGTTGGTTTTGGGCGGAACGTTTCAGGTTTGGCCTAGCTTGGCTTCAGTAGATTTGTGACTGATGATGTTTTTGGCTTGGGTAATAGGTTTGACAGGTTTGTGAGTATACTGGTTTTGTGTTGGTTGGACAGGTTGATGGAAACAGGGGAATAGGTCTTTTTGTTGCTAGGCCATATTGATGGTGTGGTTTGAATTGGTTCTTGTGTGAGATTGTTTTTGATATCTATTTGACAGTAGTGGTGATGTTGGCTTAAAGGCTCAATCAGTTTGTGAGGTTTAGGCCATATGGTGAAATGGTTTTTTTTTACAGTAGGGGAATGGTTATGCAGGTCTGCTGGTTTTTGTGTGAGATTGTTGATAACTATTTTTCTAAGTCTTGAGGGCTTGGATATTGATTGTCTGATATATGATTCTTGGATCATTATGTTATAACAGTTTTCTCCTTTTTCTTTGTTTACGTTACAGGCTGGAGGTTTTGAAATACTTTCCCTCTTCCCTGGCATTCTGCACCAGACTACTATCTCCAATTTGTTTCTATTCTTCTTTTATGTTTTTATTTCTACTGGCTATATTTTGCAGTTTGTCTTGTATCTCTTTCCTGCCTATGCCAAACCTGTAAAACCACACTTCTCCCTCTCTTTTTCTCTCTCAGTACAGTTTGACAATAAAATGATATGTTGCACTTTTCTGAAATTGCAAATGGCCAAAAAATGATGAAAATAAGGAATATTACATTGCTTGCATATGTTGTTAAACTGCATATTTTTTGACTTCTAATGCAATAGTAGCTTGTTTTGTTTTTTACTATGTGGGCATAGGTTTACGTTGGCATTTGCTTGCATATGTTGAGATCATGCAGGGACTTTGTATGTTGTATGTTTTTTTTGAAATATGCATTTGGGTTTTGAAAAAATGCAATTAATTTAAAACATGCAATTTTTGACACAAAATGAACTTGTGCATTCATTTAAAAATTCCTCTCTTTTTTGTGAACCGGGAGAAATCCCGTGATTTGCAAAAAAGAGTAACTGATTCCGGCCATTGCTTTTAATGATGAACCTTAAATAATTTCGCTTTTTAATTATTTGTTCGAATTCTAATTTCTTTTAATTTTGCAGGTAACATCAAGTGAGCAGACAAAAACGCATTGGATCAGAAGATTTAGAATTAGGAATATTAGATTAGTTTTTTATTTCATTTTAGCTTTGTAAATTTATTATTGTAATTTTGTTGTAATAGATACAATATTTACATAATAATTGTACAATTAGAAAAAATGAATAAAAATCCAATATTCGCCAATTAATTTCTTCTTTCTCTCTAATTATTTATTTTATCGTTTACAATTCTTTAATCGTATAATAATTGAAAACGAATTTCAACTACCTACATTCAGAATAATAAACAGATAAATAAATAATTATCATTGATCAATTAATAGCCTCAATTATTTAATTATAATCCATAACTTTCTAAATTATAATAATTAAAATAGAGTTTCAATTATTTAACTTAGAATGACGAATGATTAAATAATCGTTATTGACCAATAAACTTTTCCGAATATTTATTATATTATTCATAAACCTTTAAATTATGTAATAACTAAGAATGAATTCCAGTTATTTAAATTTAAGATAGTGAGTAATAAATAAATACTGCCTGCACAATTAATGCGCCTCTTCTCTAATGTTTATTTTATTATCTATACATCTTTAAACTACATAATAATCGAAAACGAATTTCAATTATTTAAATTTAAGATAATAAATAATTAATAAACATTATTTTAGCACGAATCGATTAAATGATTTAGTGTTCAACATAAATAGCTCTCGGCCTGAAAAAAGTTATGAATTTTAAAATCGATGGATCAAAACACTTGTAATGCAATGATGCAGGTAGGAGATGATATCTTAGGTCAAAATTTGGAGTACAACAGCTGCCCCTATTTAAGTTTCTTCTATCCGGAGATATGAAGATCGAAATCTTCGTTTCGACGAGATTGAAGGTACTTAAATACATAATTACGCAAATTTTGTCCTAAGATGCCGTCGTCATGTTTGATATGAATGCAGTGATCGAACTCACAGAGAAAGATATGGTATGAAACAAGACAATGTTGGGGGGATCGAACACCAACAAAATATAGGGACATGGATTATACATCACTGGGGAAACAAGTTATCGACTTCAAACGACAGACTCCTGACAGTGAATAAAATTGAGGGAATACGACCTCTAACCCTAACAAAGAGAGCATCTTGCATAGGCCATAACAGATCATTGATCCAAAACAGTGAGTTCGCAACTCAAGGTCAATGATAGACAGAGAGTATCAAATTGTTGATAACTGATTACCGACTTCTGGAGGTACAGATTCGTAACAGACTTCTCTGCTAGATTTTCGGAGAGATACTCATTAATGCTGAGATATAATAAGATTGTAGATACGCAAGTTGTTCAAATAAAGAAAACTGCCACTTGCTGTTGTCCAAAGAAAATACTGATAACATACAAGCTGCTCAAATAAAGAGGCTACCACTTGCTGTCGTCCAAAGAAAATACCGATAACATACAAGCTGCTCAAATAAAGAGGCTACCACTTGCTGTCGTCCAAAGAAAATACCGATAACATACAAGCTGCTCAAATAAAGAAGTTGCCGCTTGTTGTATTCCAGAAAAGTAATAACGTACTGGTAACTCGTGAAGAGTTTGCTGCTTGTCACTTTCAGAAAAATAAAATGACGCACTAGTAGCTCGTGAAGAACTGCTGCTCGGCGCTTTCAAAAAGTAATAACGCACTAGTAGCTCGTGAAGAACTGCTGCTCGGCGCTTTCAAAAAGTAACGTACAAGTTGCTCATGAAGAGCTGCCGCTTGTCGTTTTCAAAAAGTAACGTACAAGTTGCTCATGAAGAGCTGCCGCTTGTCGTTTTCCAACGGTGTCTGTAACGTACAAGTTGCTCATGAAGAGCTGCCGCTTGTCGTTTTCCAACGGTGTCTGTAACGTACAAGTTGCTCATGAAGAGCTGCCGCTTATCGTCTTCCGAAAACCAAACAGAAGGAAATTGCAATGATATTGGCAAAGAATAAAATCCTCGTCAAAGAGAACCATGAATCAATCCTTCCCGAGGAGATCACCTACTTAAAGGTGCGACATAAATGTACCAGCCGTCTAGGTCACGAACTTACTGGGGAGAATCAAAGAAATAGCCTATGCAAGAGGCAGCAACTTCATCCAGGGATAACCTAGAGAGAAAACAGTCAAACAAGACTCCACCCAATGAGAAAGTAACTCGATTGGGGAATTCATCCTATCCAGAAATGGACAAGGTAAGCTGAATCAAAAATCATCCACGAGGATTAGCTCAGTTGGGGAATTTAAAAAGGAAGCACATTTTCTGCCTAAGCTAACCTTCTACTTGGAAAGAAATATGTACGTTGTTCGAATAAACAAAGTACGACCCCAAAATCAACGGCAAATGTGGATATGCATGCTGATATGAGTGTAAATGAGTAAATGAATGTTATGCTGACAAAACAGACAGATGGAATATCTTGGAGATAATAAGATGTCACAGCAAAATAGATACTCGGCCAATCTTGAAAAGACGGAAGATAAACGGAACTGGAAACACAAAGCAACGTCGGAGAGTATCACGCTACAAGGCTCAAGTCTTCTGAGGAGAAAAGCATCCAAATCCAATCTTCTAACACCAATAGACCACGGTATGAGACAAAGCGTACCAAACTTCAAAAATCGCCCAAATAGAGATAGCCAAAACAATGCTTAACTGGGACAGCTGGGGAGTCACCAAACTTAGTACCACGAGAAACGCAAGTTTACACAACCAACACCTCATGACGATTTTGAAACGAAACATGCTCATCATGCAAGGATAAACTACTGTACTGTTTTGCATTTCATGACTTGACCATCCTTGGAACAAACTGTTAATATTCCTTTCGTTATCCACGACACATATTTAAAATAAGAACATTTTAAGTAAATTTGCTTCAAGTATTTCCATAAAAATTAAAATTTTGCCCACAACAGATAAATGCTCAAATTTCATTAATAAGATGGTAGTTCGCTAACAATGCGACTCCAACGGTTTACAAAAGCTTGGGGAAATAGTACATGAAATAAAAGGTCATACAAAAACAATGATCACTATTCTCCCTAACAACTTTGAATTCCAGAATGTGCTCAGATGCCAAGACTGATTTGACCAGAAATTTGCCTAAGCGAAATACTTCTTGACTGCATCGGCGTTCATGGGACGCGGAAGATCTTCACCATCCATATTGGTGAGAATCATGGCACCTCCAGAGAAGACTTTCTTAACAACATACGGTCCTTCATAATTCGGAGCCCACTTGCCCCTAGAATCAGGTTGGAAAGATAATATTTTCTTGAGTACAAGGTCACCTTCTCTGAACTCGCGCGGTCGAACCTTCTTATCAAGAGCCTTCTTCATCCTCTGCTGATACAATTGACCGTGACACAAAGCTGTCAATCTCTTCTCTTCGATTAAATTCAACTGATCATATCTACTTTGACACCATTCGGCCTCAGAAAGTTTAGCTTCCATCAACACTCTCAGAGACGGAATCTCAACTTCCACGGGGAGTACTGCTTCCATACCGTAAACTAGGGAAAATGGGGTTGCGCCCATTGAAGTTCGAACTGAAGTACGGTATCCATGCAGGGCAAACGGAAGCATTTCATGCCAATCTTTGTAAGTTACCACCATCTTCTGGACAATCTTCTTGATGTTCTTGTTAGCAGCTTCAACAGCCCCATTCATCTTCGGTCTGTAAGGAGAAGAATTATGATGTTCGATCTTGAACTCTTCACAAAGCTCTCTCATCATCTTGTTATTCAAATTCGAACCATTATCAGTGATGATCTTGTTCGGGATGCCGTATCGACAAATGATCTGATTCTTGATAAATCTGACTACCACCTGTTTGGTTACATTAGCATAAGATGCTGCTTCCACCCATTTAGTAAAATAATCAATCGCTACCAAGATGAAACGATGACCATTTGAAGCTTTGGGTTCAATCATCCCAATCATATCAATGCCCCACATAGAGAAAGGCCAAGGTGAAGATATAACATTGAGGAGGGTCGGCGGCACGTGCATCTTGTCCGCATAAATCTGGCATTTATGACACTTCTTCACATACCTGCAGCAATCAGATTCCATTGTCATCCAATAGTAACCAGCTCTCAACATCTTTCTAGCCATCGCATGTCCATTGGCATGAGTGCCAAAGGATCCTTCGTGCACTTCTTGCATCAGCATGTCTGCTTCACGCCTGTCTACACATCTGAGCAAGACCATGTCATAATTCCTCTTATACAAAACTTCTTCATTGAGAAAGAAACGGCTTGCTAATCTTCTCAACATCTTCCTATCTTTATTGGATGCCCCAGGCGGGTACTCTTGAGTTTGAAGAACATGTTTAATGTCATAGAACCACGGTTTGTCGTCGGTGACCTCTTCCACTGAAAACACATGAGCAGGTCTGTCGAGGCGCATAACTCGGATTGTAGGCACGTCGTTCCAATCATTCACTTGAAACATTGAAGACAAAGTAGCTAAAGCATCGGCCATTTTATTCTCGTCTCTAGGGATATGATGTAATTCCACCTTGTTAAAGAAAGTTAACAACCTTCTAGCATAGTCTCTGTAAGGGATCAAACCAGGATGACGAGTTTCCCATTCTCCTTTGATTTGATTAATTACCAATGCCGAATCTCCGTAAATATCAAGAATCTTAATCCTTAGATCCACTGCTTCTTCGAGGCCCAAAATACATGCCTCATATTCCGCCATGTTGTTCGTACAGTCAAACTTCAGTCTTGCCGTGAACGGGATATGAGTACCTCGGGGAGTAACGATGATTGCCCCAATTCCATTTCCATAGGAATTCACAGCTCCGTCAAAAATCAAACCCCAACGAGATTCAGGATCAGGTCCTTCTTCAGGTAACGGCTCTTCACAATCTTTAGCTTTCAAGTACATAACATCTTCATCTGGGAAATCAAACTTGATGGATTGATAATCTTCAATTGGTTGGTGAGCCAAATGATCGGCTAAAATACTCCCTTTGATTGCTTTCTGAGTGTGATACTCAATGTCATATTCAGATAACAACATCTGCCAACGGGCTATTCTTCCAGATAAGGCGGGCTTCTCAAAGATATACTTGATCGGGTCCATTTTGGAGATCAACCAAGTAGTGTGATTAATCATATACTGGCGCAGACGGCGAGCAGCCCAAGCTAAAGCACAACAGGTTTTTTCAAGCAATGAGTATCGAGACTCACAGTCTATGAATTTCTTACTCAAATAATATACAGCATGTTCCTTTCTTCCAGTCTCATCTTGTTGACCAAGCACACATCCCATGGAGTCTTCCAATATAGTCAGGTACATAATCAACGGTCTTCCTTCCGCCGGAGGAATCAAAATGGGAGGTTCAAGTAAATATTCTTTGATGCTATCAAAAGCTCTCTGACAATCTTCTGTCCACACACATCCTTGGTTCTTTCGGAGAAGCTTGAAAATCGGCCCACAAGTAGCAGTCATATGAGATATAAATCTAGAAATGTAGTTCAGTCTCCCAAGGAATCCTCTTACTTGTTTTTCCGTCTTGGGTGCGGGCATTTCCCGAATAGCTTTGACTTTATCAGGATCTACCTCAATACCTTTCTGACTGACAATGAAACCCAGAAGTCTTCCAGAACGAACGCCAAAAGTACACTTGTTGGGATTCAGACGGAGTTTATACTTCCTCAAACGCTGGAATAACTTCAACAAATGTTCCAAGTGATTCTCCTCAGTTTGTGATTTGGCAATCATATCATCCACATACACTTCTATCTCCTTATGCATCATGTCATGGAACAAAGCAGTCATGGCCCTTTGGTATGTTGCGCCAGCATTCCTCAAACCAAACGGCATAACCCGATAACAGAAAGTTCCCCAAGGTGTAATGAAAGCGTTCTTCTCCATATCTTCCGGCGCCATCTTGATTTGATTGTAACCAGAGAAACCATACATGAAAGAAAAGACTTTGAACTTGGCGGTACTGTCGACCAATACGTCAATATGAGGTAATGGGAAGTCATCCTTCGGACTAGCTCTATTCAGATCTCTGTAGTCTACACACATCCGAACTTTGCCGTCTTTCTTAGCAACAGGCACGATGTTGGCTAACCACTGAGGATAGACCGACGTAACAAGGAAACCTGCGTTGATCTGTTTTTGAACCTCCTCCTTAATCTTGTCAGCCATATCGGGACGAGTCCTTCTCAATTTCTGCTTGATCGGTGGACACTCAGGTCTCAACGGTAAACGATGCTCCACAATGTCATTGTCCAACCCTGGCATATCTTGGTAGGACCAAGCAAACACGTCAACATACTCTCTGAGAAGCTCCAACATTTTCTCCTTAACTTCCGGGATAAGCAATGCTCCGACTTTGACTTCCTTTCTATCTTCTTCATCACCCAAGTTGACCAACTCTACAGGTTCTTCAAATGGTTGAATGACCTTCTCATCATGCTCAAGCAAACGGGAAATCTCAACAGGAACCTCTTCATCATCCTCTTCTTCGGCTCTGAACACAGGGAATTCAAAGTTGGGAGAGGGCATAGGATCACTGTTTTCGATGGTTAAGTCATGGATTAATCTGCACATATGATTATGCTTTATTTTAGAAATCGATTTGTGCAAATAAAACAAAAGGTTATTAATTAATTTTCATTGCTATTTCCCAGAAAAAAGTGAAAAATAAAACAGCAGTGGACAAAATAACATTTTTATTCATTAAAGGGAAATACTTGAAACAAAAAGCCCAGACATTTCTCTTTTGCCTTGGGCAGAGCAAAAGGAGTTATTTTTCGTAGCCCGACACAAAATACGTTTCGCCTTGGGCAGAGCGAATTTTTCAAAGGAAAATAAACAAAACATTACTCGGAAATGTGCATAACCACAGGAACATCAACAGTTATCCAGTTTTGGCAAGCCAATCCAGGCGTCACAAACACGGGCAAATCCTCCTCGGAATCATCATCTATGATAGCATCAACCTCAGGATGTACAAACCCTGCACTTCGGAAAACCTCTTGAATCGGACGAACAACCACCTCCTTCTTGACCCTTGCAGATATTGGATGAAAACCCAGACCTTCCCCAGACTTGTTCTCGGGTAATGTTAACACCTGGCCCCATCCTTTGGCCGAACCACTTTCCACCACTCGTCGCGCATCCTCAAAAGAAGAGATTTATGCTCCTTGCTTCTTCACTGTATTCTTAGCAACAGATAAGCCCTGGAACTGGGTCCCAACATCCTCGTCAGCATCAATAAAAGAAAACGATGATAAATGGCTTACCACCATAGCCTGCTCTCCCCCAATCATCACTAGCTTCCTATGTCTTACAAACTTTAGTCTCTGATGGAGCGTAGAGGTGACTGCCCCGACATCATGGATCCAGGGACGACCCAATAAACAACTGTAGGCAGCACGGATGTCCATCACTTGGAAAGTGATTTGAAAAGTATGGGGACCAATCACTATGGGAAGATCCACTTCACCAATAACTGTCTTCCTGGAACCATCAAATGCTTTAACAATTACTCCACTAGGCCTCATAGGAGCACCTGGATATGAGAGCCGAGACAACGTAGTCTTGGGCATCACATTCAACGACGAGCCTGTATCCACCAACACGCTCGATAAGGTATCGTTTCCACAACTTACTGAAATGTGCAAAGCCATATTATGGTTTCTCCCCTCCTCCGGGAGTTCTTCATCACTGAAACCAAGATTGTTACACGAAGTTATATTTCCCACAATCCCATCAAACTGATCAACCGTCACATCATGGTCCACGAACGCCTGGTCCAAGACCTTCATCAAGGCTTCTCTATGTGCACCAGAATCTCTCAATAAGGCAAGCAAGTAAATCTTGGAAGGTGTTTGCAAAAGCTGGTCCACAATCTTATACTCACTCCTTTTGATAAGCTTTAGGATCTCATCCTCCTCAGGGTGAGGGATAGGTTCACTGGATCGGCCTATCTCAACCCTTGGTTCAACATTTCTTACTGGAATCTCTGCCGGTATGGGCCTCCTAACTTGAACTTCTGGTCTCCTCGACGGTACTGCTGCAAAAACACGCCCACTTCTTGTAACTCTACTCACATCAGCAATGTTAACAAAAGACGGTCTGGTTGGTATGGGGACTTCTACCCCATTCTCAATCATTGTGGCGTTATACTTGTACGGCACAGCTTGGTCTGAGCTGTAAGGCACAGGGCCAGGTGGGTAAATAATCAAAGGATCAACAGACGCAGTCTGACTGTTGTAAGCAATCTCTACTGATTCTGGCAAATTGAATTGTGGTGTGATAACATTCACTTCATCTTCCGGATTTCGGTCATAGGTAATAGTGATAATTCTCTGATCTAGCAACTTTTGAATATCCTCCTTCACAATAGGACAGTCATCCTCTCTCGAACAAAACTCACAAACGTCATAATCGTGCTGGCGCCTAACAAAGGCAAGTCTTCTCAAACTCTGATGTAACCTGATCAATGATTCTCTTATGTGTTCGACTTGAAAAACCCGAAACTTCCCCGGACAACCTTCCACCATATTCACTGAAGCTGCCCCATGTCGAGGCAAAGGATTATCTCTAACATTTGGATTAACATCCTTAAAAGACAAGATGCCATTCTTAATTAATCTCTGTATGTCCGCCTTCAGAGCAAAGCAATTCTCAAGGTTGTGCCCCGGCGACCCTTGATGATATTCACAAAACTGATCCGCCTTATACCACGGAGAAGCACTGTTCGGTGCGACAGGAGGAGGCTTTGTTGTGATGAGATTCTTTCTGATGAGAGCAGGGAACAATTCAGTATACGTCATAGGAATGGCATCGAACTGCGGTTTTATGGGTGAACGGTTCTGATTGTTGAACGGATAAGCTTGTTGTCGAGGCTGCTGCTGAAATGGTCGTGGTTGAGTTGGTGGAATTTGATGAGCTGGGGTCATCAAAGTTGGGCGGACAGCCGGAGTGACTGCCGCAACGTGAGAGTAACCTCTCCTAGGCCTACCTGGAAACAAAGCACTGACATCCTGCTCTTTTCTTTTCGGGAAAACACTTCCAAACTTCTTCGCACTGCTAGACGGACTCCCTTCTTTAACCAAACGCCCTTCGCGAATCCCTTCCTCTAATCGCATGCCCATGCTTACCATTTCGGTGAAGTCACTGGGTGCGCTGGTTATCATTCTTTCATAGTAAAAGGACCCTAAAGTCTTCAAAAATATCTTAGTCATCTCTTTCTCCTCAAGAGGTGGATATATTTGAGCAGCAATTTCACGCCACCTCTGGGCATATTCCTTAAAAGATTCTCGGTCTCTTTGCGACATCGCCCGGAGTTGATCCCTGTCCGGCGCCATGTCAACGTTGTACTTGTACTGATGGACAAAGGCTTCACTAAGATCGTTAAAGTTGCGGATTCGAATGCTGTCTAAACCCATATACCACTTTAGAGCAGCACCCGTCAAACTGTCTTGAAAATAATGAATCAACAAATCATGATCATCGGAGTACGTAGACATCTTCCTCACGTACATTGTCAAATGACTTCTAGGACACGAATCACCCTTATATCTCTCAAAGTCTGGCACTTTGAATTTCGCTGGAATCTTGACATTCGGAACTAAACAAAGGTCATGTGTACTCTTCCCAAACAAATCCTTCCCTTTCAATGCTCTAAGCTCCTTCTGCATTTCCTGGAACTGATCCTGAAATTCTTCCATTCTATCAAAAAGACCCAAACTTTCAGCGGGCTCGGCAGGATAAATTGGTTCATTCAAGTATGGCACGGAGTGGACCACAGGAGCAACGGTTGTCATAATTGGTTGCGGAAAAGGTGTTACAGACGGAATTACTGGCGGCATGGCAGTTGTCTCTGGTTGAGGAAGAGACAATGCAGGTTGAAATAGAGGTTGTACGGTAGGCTGATACCCATCTGGCGCAAAGTTGTAAGGCATTCCCCACGGAAAACCTTTCGGTATCTGATGTTGAAGCGGAGAGTTGATTTGAGTTACGGAGGCAGGAACTGTGACAATCTCGGAAACCACTGGGGTTGAAGTCTGAATCTCGGCAGCCGTAGTCGTTGGCTGATTCTGAACAACCACCAAACTTTCCACTAACGCAGTTAACTTTTCCATCTCAACACGAAGTGTAGCAACTTCCCCACGAAGCTCATGATTTTCCTGTTCCAAATCTTCCATTTTCCTCTGACGATTGGCCCGAGTGTCGTATCGGTGAGACAGCTTGACAACCTTCGGTGGAAAAAGAACAAGGATGAGACTCTAGAAAACATGTGAGGTGGAATGTGAAATGATGCATGATAGCGATGCAAATGATGACTCATTTTTAAAGTTTTTCAAGGAACTTTAATAATTTTGCATACATCAATGGTAAAGGAATTTGGAACAACAAAAACTCAATCCATTAATCGAAAGCGATAAATTACAACTTACAATTTGGAACAGTAAATTACAACCTTGGGATAACAAATCCAATAATGAAAGCAATAAATTACAACTTCGAAACATGAAAACCATAATAAAGTGATAAATTACAATTTTAAAACATGAAAGCAGTAAATTACAACTTTGGAGCATGAAGCCCAAAATAAAACAATAAATTACAACTTCGGAGCATGAAGCCCTTAATAAAACAATAAATTACAACTTCGGAGCATGAAGCTCTTTTACATAGTTTTACAAAATGACATCAATAAAATAAACTAAAAGCTAAAGCTCACTCGGAATCCTCATATGACGGACCAAACACCAGCTGTAATCAGAGCTTCTTGATCTTTTATTCGTAAAAGTCTTCCATATCCTTCTTTTCAGCTATCATTCGATCGATGATTTCTTCCTGCGGATTAGGAACGAGAGCCACGCTTACTGAACCCTCCCTCTTTCTTTTCCTTTCACTCGCATACTTCTTCAGCAAGGCATCCTTCTGACGAAGTTTCTCATCGTGGTCAACGAACCAGCCGTCTTGAATAAGCAGCAACTCCTTCTTTTCTTTTAGCTGTCGAGTCAGGACTCGATTCTCATATTCAGACATACGGTACTTTTCCTTCCAAGCATCCCTCTCGGACTTCATCCTAGCCAGATTTCCTTGATATTCTCCTACATCCGCGATAGGGATAACAACAGATGATGGTGCGATGGCAGGGAATAAAGGTTTCTCAAGTTTATATGGCATCTTGAGAGCACAAGCCCTAGCACGGACCCACTGCAGGTAAGGTTCCAAAGAAACGGCACCTCTATGTCCCAGCATATCTCTCCCTTTCTTGTGGATATGGCGCCAAGCTCCTTCAATCTCCCTCTTAGCAGCCTGATGATCTTGTCCTTCCTGAAGAAAGAAACCACTCACATGGATACTGTTCGGCTTATCTCTCATCGGGTACCCGAACTGACGGCGCGCTAGAACAGGGTTGTAGTTGATTCCACCCCTCGTACCGAGAAGAGATACGTTGGGAAAAGCACCACAGCTATCAATGATCTCCACGTCATGGTAAACTCGATTGTACCAGTCAATGTCGAAATGAGTGAGAGCCATAATCTTTGGCGCCCAACGCGGTTCTTTCTCGAGATCCCAGAAAGCATCGGACCCAGGTAAATGTGAGATGTACCACTGATACAGCAACGGCACACAACAAATAATCATCCCTCCTTGATAAGTGTTTCGAAGATGGATGGAGTAATAAGTATCCCCTAGCAGCGTAGGGACCGGATTTCCAATCAGGAAAATTCTGATGGCGTTGATATCCACAAATTTATCAACGTTAGGGAATAAGAAAAGACCATATGCGAGTAAAGCAAACACGTCTTCGAAGGCAACAGTATCCTTTGTATCAGCAAAGTGGCGAGCTTTCTTCAACAGAAACTGCGCCGGCAAACCCCGGATTCCCCCTTTCGTAGTCATATTCTCCACTATCTCTGACTTCTTCAGGTGGGTGATAGCTGCTATCTCGTGGGATTTGGGCTCCTCTTCTAATCCAGAAAAAGGAACATGGTCGGCGATCGACAAACCAAGAATATAGGAGTACTCCTCTAAAGTGGGCATCAACTGATAATCCGGGAAGGTGAAACATCGGTACAGGGGATCATAGAACTGAACCAACGTGTTGAGGATGCCTTTCTTCATCTTGCGCTTCATGAGCGGTACGATGGACCCATACTTCTTCTGAAAATCTGTCGGACTCTCTATCTTCGGAATCAAACTCTTCAGTTCTTCAATCTCGGGCTCTTTGAAGCTAAAGCTTCGAGTATTTCTCCTTCCAAGTTCCATAATACCCTGAGACGTTTGCAAAAATCATTCCAAAGTTCCTTGAAAAACAAACTTTTTACAAAGATGTTGATGAATGCATGAATGAATGATAATGCAACAGTCACACACAAGTTTGCAAACATGGGGTTCAAAGGTTCAACGTTCAGCATGGAGTCGAGGGTAAAGCCCACCCACAGGTATGTACTAACGTTTCAATCACACCTGTAAGACAAGGTTCTAAGAGTTCCCAGAGTCTACATTCCTCCTTCGGATATTACCAACGTCTTGATTACTCAATAATTAGCAATATTCTCAAGAGAAACTCGTCCGAGCGTAGCATCGCGTAACAACTACTTCCGAATTACTCCGTTATAGTCTCCGCGCCACACCTAAAAAGGCCAAGATGGGTTGGGGTTCTACGGTCCTCAACTTCTCGGGCTCCTAGGTCAAAAATAATAATGTCTTCCCGATTACTCGGTAAACAAATATTAAGTTCAAGAGGGCCTTCCATTGAGTGGGGGATCTCATGCCTCCTTCTTCGGGATTACTCCCTCAAAGTTAACATAACTATACCACCCGTCCTATTCCTTAAGTGTTACTTAATCCGGGTATAGGATTCGTCCTTTGCAAAGAAAACCCAAACACCCCAATTTAAACATATAATCAAGCAAATCAAATAATAGGAAACAGATAAAACAAATTAGGCTTAACCCACTTAGGGATGGACCAGCAAGAGGTCAATCTTTCCCCAGCAGAGTCGCCAATTCTGTAGCGATAAAAAAATGTAGCGGGGTAAATCGGAGATCGAATTATTGATTAATTCGTCTCACAAAAGCAAGAGTCGCCACCGCGCTTTATTGTTTCCAAAGGAAAAGGGAAAAGAGCGAAATAAAACCCTAAATATGCAATGTAAATAATAAAAATACAAAGCGTTTTTGAAAAGAGATCTTATGGTTCGGGGGTTGGTTATACAATGGGAAGGTATTAGCACCCAATGCATCTATAGTACTCTATAGGAACCTTTTGAAATATCTGTTTTATTTAAAATTGATTGCTTGATTGAAAATAAATTATTTTGGCCGAAACGGGATACGGACGGGTTTTTTGAATGCGACGACCTAATGTCGAAGTTTTTGCTTAAAGGGCATAAATTTTGAAAAGGGTTGAATATTTGAGGAAAAATTATCCTAAGTTTTAATGAAATGCGAAAGTTCGCACAGTTAGACTTGAGGACATGAAGTCAAGCAAATTTACTGTTTTTCCTTTGGATTTAAACATAAACAGAATAAACAGATAAATATGGAATAAATACACAGGCAAAATATGCGAATAATGATTAAATAACGATAATCTAAATGATAGAATAAATGATGCGAATAATGTATTTTTATGATTTTTGTTTAATATTAACGGGAAGAAAGTATTTTTAATTTTTACGCATTTTGATAGGGATAAAAAGCAAGAGAATTATTTAACGAGGACATAATGTTTTTTTTAGTTTTAAGTTTTTATTTTATATATTTTGATATTAATATTAATAAGGCAAGAAAATGAATTAATAAAATATTTTTTTTATGTTTTTCCTATTTTTTATGTGTTTAGAATTTTGTTTAATAACGATGTGAGAGGAGAATTAATAAAACTAAAATGTCTATCTTCTTAAATTCTATATTTTTTATGCATATGAAAATAGAATACTTATTAAGAGATTTTAAATTAAATGGAAAGTTATTAATTTACCCTAATGAAATAAAATTAAAACTCTTAAATTAAATCCAAAGTTTAAACTAAGAGGTCAAACTAATTAATTAAAAAAAACATAGTTAGACATATCTTTTTGTTTTTACTAATTAATCATCATAATAATAATTCTAAAAAAAAGATTTGAGAAAATAAAAAAATGAAAAAGTGTATCAAAATAAAAAAACAAGCAAGAAAGGTATATGGGCTAGATGGTTTGAAGGCCCACGCAGAATTCAAAATGGGGGGTGCAGAAGCAAGTCGTGTGGGCTTAAGGAGGAGAAATGGGGTGAGGCCCATTGGTTTTTACAAATCACTTAGGGTTAATTTTGTTTAACATAATGGGGATTAGGGTTCTGCTAGGCAGAACGGCGCTCATCTCTCTTCTCTTTGTCATCTTCTTCGCGTCTTCTTCTCCATACTTGCCTCTGAGTTTTGCTATCTCTTCTTGCCATGGCCACCCACTCCAAACTCCTCTTCCCTCTAGCCGAACGAAAAAAAGGACGGCTACGGATTCGGTAAAATATGCTTCTGATTCGTTAAAGCTTAGTTCGTTTTTGCATGCATAGATTCGGATTACATGATTCTTACCGTTTTGATTCTTATTGTTTGATTCTTATTGTTTGATTGAGGTACCATAGAAGTAAAAAGGGAGAGGGAATCGTTACCTAGGTGGAGACGGAGGAGGAGGTCGGGAGCGAAGGAGGCCAGGCGGCGAGGAGAGGAGGGTCGCGAGCTCGCTTCAGTGACTGGTATTTTACGTGATTTTCTTCTTCTTCTTGTTGGTACTGTACTGTGATGTTTCTCTTCTTCTTCTGCCTTGACACTGTGCTTTGATGTTTCTCTTCTTCTTGCTGGTACTGTGCTTCGATCTTTGGCCTATGATAATGCTTTTTTTTTAGGCTTTGAGTTGTATGCTTTGAATGGCCAGTGATGGTAACACTGAGGCCTTGCTTGTGTTGCCTTCAGGGTTGGTTTTGGGCGGAACGTTTCAGGTTTGGCCTAGCTTGGCTTCAGTAGATTTGTGACTGATGATGTTTTTGGCTTGGGTAATAGGTTTGACAGGTTTGTGAGTATACTGGTTTTGTGTTGGTTGGACAGGTTGATGGAAACAGGGGAATAGGTCTTTTTGTTGCTAGGCCATATTGATGGTGTGGTTTGAATTTGTTCTTGTGTGAGATTGTTTTTGATATCTATTTGACAGTAGTGGTGATGTTGGCTTAAAGGCTCAATCAGTTTGTGAGGTTTAGGCCATATGGTGAAATGGTTTTTTTTGACAGTAGGGGAATGGTTATGCAGGTCTGCTGGTTTTTGTGTGAGATTGTTGATAACTATTTTTCTAAGTCTTGAGGGCTTGGATATTGATTGTCTGATATATGATTCTTGGATCGTTATGTTATAACAGTTTTCTCCTTTTTCTTTGTTTACGTTACAGGCTGGAGGTTTTGAAATACTTTCCCTCTTCCCTGGCATTCTGCACCAGACTGCTATCTCCAATTTGTTTCTATTCTTCTTTTATGTTTTTATTTCTACTGGCTATATTTTGCAGTTTGTCTTGTATCTCTTTCCTGCCTATGCCAAACCTGTAAAACCACACTTCTCCCTCTCTTTTTCTCTCTCAGTACAGTTTGACAATAAAATGATATGCTGCACTTTTCTGAAATTGCAAATGGCCGGAAAATGATGAAAATAAGGAATATTACATTGCTTGCATATGTTGTTAAACTGCATATTTTTTGACTTCTAATGCAATAGTAGCTTGTTTTGTTTTTTACTATGTGGGCATAGGTTTACGTTGGCATTTGCTTGCATATGTTGAGATCATGCAGGGACTTTGTATGCTGTATGTTTTTTTTGAAATATGCATTTGGGTTTTGAAAAAATGCAATTAATTTAAAACATGCAATTTTTGACACAAAATGAACTTGTGCATTCATTTAAAAATTCCTCTCTTTTTTGTGAACCGGGAGAAATCCCGTGATTTGCAAAAAAGAGTAACTGATTCCGGCCATTGCTTTTAATGATGAACCTTAAATAATTTCGCTTTTTAATTATTTGTTCGAATTCTAATTTCTTTTAATTTTGCAGGTAACATCAAGTGAGCAGACAAAAACGCATTGGATCAGAAGATTTAGAATTAGGAATATTAGATTAGTTTTTTATTTCATTTTAGCTTTGTAAATTTATTATTGTAATTTTGTTGTAATAGATACAATATTTACATAATAATTGTACAATTAGAAAAAATGAATAAAAATCCAATATTCGCCAATTAATTTCTTCTTTCTCTCTAATTATTTATTTTATCGTTTACAATTCTTTAATCGTATAATAATTGAAAACGAATTTCAACTACCTACATTCAGAATAATAAACAGATAATTAAATAATTATCATTGATCAATTAATAGCCTCAATTATTTAATTCATCATCCATAACTTTCTAAATTATAATAATTAAAATAGAGTTTCAATTATTTAACTTAGAATGACGAATGATTAAATAATCGTTATTGACCAATAAACTTTTCCGAATATTTATTATATTATTCATAAACCTTTAAATTATGTAATAACTAAGAATGAATTCCAGTTATTTAAATTTAAGATAGTGAGTAATAAATAAATACTGTCTGCACAATTAATGCGCCTCTTCTCTAATGTTTATTTTATTATCTATACATCTTTAAACTACATAATAATCGGAAACGAATTTCAATTATTTAAATTTAAGATAATAAATAATTAATAAACATTATTTTAGCACGAATCGATTAAATGATTTAGTGTTCAACATAAATAGCTCTCGGCCTGAAAAAAGTTATGAATTTTAAAATCGATGGATCAAAACACTTGTAATGCAATGATGCAGGTAGGAGATGATATCTTAGGTCAAAATTTGGGGTACAACAGCATCCTCGGGGTATTCTTGAGTTTCAAGGTACCTCTTCACTTCATGATACCAAGGCTTTTGTGTTACCTCTTCGGTCTCAAGATCACAGCAATGTGCAGGTTCATCCAATTTCCAAATAATGATCTGGGGGGCCTCGTTGTTCCAGTTGACTTTGAACATAGAAGACATCGTAGCCAATGCGTCTGCCAACTGATTCTCCTCCCTTGGGAAGTGTTCAAAAGTTATCTCCTCAAAGTGGGGAAGCAACGTCAACACATACTCTTTGTAAGGAATAAGATTCGGGTGTTTCGTATCCCTCTCCTTTGATTTGACTGATCACGAGAGCGGAATCTCCGAAGACACTCAGAAACTTAATCCTTAGGTCTATTGCAGCTCGAAGACCCATAATGCATGCTTCATACTCTGCCATGTTGTTGGTGCAGTTGAAACATAGTCGGGCGGTAAACGGAGTATGAGAGCCTTTAGGAGATATGATCACAGCGCCAATGTTGTTACCCAAAGCGTTTGAAGGTCCATCAAAGTGAATAGATCATCGGGATCCTTCCTCAGGTCCTTCATCCGGTCCAGGTGTTTCACAATCAGTTATGAACATGATATTCTCGTCTGGAAATTCAAAGTTCATAGACTGGTAATCATCCACTGCCTGATGTGCCAAATGGTCTGCCAATACACTTCCCTTGATTGCTTTTTGAGTCGTGTATTAGATGTCATATTCAGTCAAGATCATCTTCCATCTTGCTATTCTTCCAGACAAGGCAGTTTTTCGAAGATATACTTGATTGGATCCATCTTTGAAATCAACAGAGTAGTGTGAGTCAACATATACTGTCTCACCCGGCGAGCAGCCCATGCCAAAGCGCAGCAAGTTTTCTCGAGCAATGATTAACGGGTCTCACAGTCGGTAAACTTTTTGCTAAGGTAATAAATAGCATGCTCTTTTCGGCCAGACTCATCATGCTGCCCCAGCACACACCCCATTGAGTTGTCAAGTACTGTAAAGTATAAGATTAGAGGTCTCCCTTCCACTGGTGGCATCAGAATGGGTGGCTCCTGGAGATACTCTTTAATTCTTTCGAAAGCGGCTTGGCATTCATCGTTCCAACATATTGATCTTTCTTCAGTAGTTTGAAGATTGGCTCACAAGTAGCAGTTAGGTGAGAGATGAATCGGGCAATGTAGTTCAGACGTCCTAGAAAGCCTCTGACCTCTTTCTCTATCTTGGGAGCTGGCATCTCTTGTATGGCTTTCACCTTGGCAGGGTCCACTTGAATACCTTTGTCGCTCACGACAAAACCTAGCAGTTTTCCAGACCTCACCCCGAAGGTGCATTTGTTTGGGTTCAATCTCAGCTTGTATAACTTCAACCTGTCAAACAGTTTTTGTAGATGGTCAAGGTGTTCCTCCTCAGTTTAGGATCTCGCAATCATATCGTCGACGTATACTTCAATCTCATGATGGATCATGTCATGAAATAAAGCAACCATGGCACGCTGATATGTTGCCCCAGCGTTCTTCAGTCCAAAAGGCATGACCTTGTAACAAAAGGTGCCCCACTGAGTAACAAAGGTGGTTTTCTCCATGTCTTTGGGAGCCATTTTCATCTGATTATAACCGGAGAAACCGTCCATAAAGGAGAATACCTTGTGCTGAGTAGTATTGTCAACCAGAACGTCGATGTCAGGTAGAGGGAAGTCATCCTTAGGGCTTGCCCTGTTCAAATCCCTGTAGTCAACACACATTAGGACCTTACCATCCTTCTTCGGTACCGGAACCACGTTGGCGACCCACTGAGGGTAAGAAGTTACTGCTAGAAAACCGGCATCAAACTGTTTCATAACTTCGGCCTTGATTTTCTCAGACATTTCTGGACGCATACGGCGAACTTTCTGTTTTACCGGAGGACAGTCTTCCTTCGTAGGCAGGCGATGAACCACAATGTCGGTATCCAACCCAGGCATATCTTCGTAACACCAGGCAAAGATTTCCACGTAGTCATGCAGCATCTGAATCAACTACTGTTTCACACTAAGCTCCAGATTTGCATCGATCTTGACTTCCTTTTTGTCTGTCTCAGTACCCAGATTCACTGTTTCTACTAGCTCTTCATGTGGCTGAATGACCCTCTCTTCCTGGAGTAGCAATCTTGCAAGCTCACCAGGAACTTCGCAATCATCTTCACCTTCGTCTTCAGCTAAGTTGATCGGATTTTCGAAGTCATAACTGGCAGTAGCATAGTCGTTACCAGTGAGATCCAGAGTGGATTGGGACCTGTATATGTGAGTGTGTGTAAAATATCTGTTTTGCAATATGTAATAAAGAAATACAAGGAGCACAAAATTTGAAATGCGAAAACGTCCAATGCTTTCATTAATGATATATGAAAATGGCATACAAAATCCCTCACAAATGAAGCCACGGCGCCCCGGGTAAGACACCGGGCCATAAAGTTTCAAAACATTGTCTGTAACAAATTTGAAACAAAAAGCTCATTACTGAGTAATAAAAGTAATAGGGATGAAATACTTTGATGTCCAGTTGTTTGGTCCACCGTTAGTCGTAGGATAGATCCAACTGTCGAATTCAGACTCCTCCACGTCATCTTCGATGGCATTTACTCCCGAGTTGCTGATGAACACAGGAGGTCTTCCAATCCTTGCACTTCGAACAGCCCTCTGAGCTTCTGCAGTGAAACCCAAACCGAACTTGTTAGTCTTCTGAGTGAAATTAGGAAGTCGGCCCCAGTTTGCATACTCACCCTTCTCAATAACAGCCCGGGCATCCTTTAAGGAAGCCATCTTCATGGGAGAATCTTCCATCACAGTCTCAGCTGACGCCAGTGTCTGAGGAACCTCTTCAAAGTGTTGAAATGGGGTCTCAATGAACTCCCCATCCATCTCTATGTACCGGAACGAGTTGAGGTGGCTGACCATGTATTCCTCCTCTCCTTGAACTGTTACAATCTTTCCTCTGACCGGGTACTTCAACTTCTGGTGGAGCGTTGAGGTTACGGCTCCAGCTTTGTGGATCCATGGACGACCCAGCAAACAAGAATAGGACGGCCGAATGTCCATCACGTAAAATGTAGAGTTGAAGACCTGAGAACCAACTTTGATTGGAATATCAACCTCACCATGCACCATCCTTTTAGACCCATCAAAGGCCCGGACAACAATGTTACTCGGCTTTAGCTCCAAACCTTCGCAGTCCAGTCTGTCTAGAGCTTTCTTGGGCAAGACGTTCAACGAGGAACCAGTGTCAACCAACACATGTGCAAGAGTAGTGCCCCTGCATTCAATGGAGACATGCAGGGCATCATTATGGTTCTTCCCTTTAGCAGTCAGATCAACGTCGGAGAAACCCAAACCATTATCAGCAGTTAAATTGGCCACACAATCGGTAAATTGATCAGCTGATGTCTCTTGTGGCACGTGGGCCGTCTTTAGGAAGGTAATCAGAGCCTTGGCATGGGGCTCTGAACACAACAGCAGTGATAACATAGAAATCTTGGATGGGGTTTGCCCCAGTTGCTCAACTACATTAAAATCACTCTTCTTAATAATCCTCAAAATCTCTTCCATCTCCTGTTTGGAAGCTTCAACAGCGATGGTCTTTGGCGCCTCCGTCTGGGCAGGCATATCAGTGGTGATCCCTTTTCCCCGAGTGTTAGATGACTCGGCGACATGGGTAGGAGCAGGGACTTGATCAGGAATGGCAGCAGGTAGACTTGCAGGTTTAATGACAACAGGTCTTCGGACAACTGGCGGAGCAATATCAGGTGAGAAAAGTCTACCACTGCGGGTGATTTTAGCAGGCCCAGTAATGTTGTTGATGCCGGTATCATCACCAAACTCTTGCTTAACTCCAAGAACATAAACATCTACCCCATAGTGCCAAGGGACAGCTTTGTCGGATGTATAGGGGATGGGCCCCGGAATAGTGATGATTATAGGTGCGGTCTTCGGAACAGATGTAATTCTAACAGGCGTCCTCGAGGGAGCCTTGGAAGAATTGTCGAAAATGGTAATGATAAAAACTTCTTCAGAATGAACGGGTGGAACAGCAGCCTTCTCAAAAATAATCTCTTTACTATCCATCAGGTTCTGGATACCTGACTTCAGAGATGGGCAACCAGCAGGTAAAGCAGAACACATAGGGAAACCTTCACCACAACCCAGAAATAAACCGGCTAGCAACAGGTTCTTCTTGATAGTCATTAGAGGGGTAACAACATCATCCACAGAAAATACAAACAAGTCTTCCTCTACAGCATTCACTCCATGTCTGGGCATGGGAGCAGTTACAACATTGGGCCTCTCGTGCGCCTCGAACTCAATCTCCTTTGCATCAATTAAGTCTTGCACCTTGTTCTTCAACACCCAACAATCGTCTGTATAATGCCCCGGGCTATCAGAGTGAAAAGCGCAGCGGCCATTAGGGTTGTACCTTGGTGACATTGTATTTGGATTCTTTGGAGCTTCTTTTAGGGTCACCAGATTGGTCTTCAGTAATTGTGGCAGAATCTGAGACAAGGTCATGCTGAGATGAGTGAATTGCCTTTGAGGTCTCTCGTCCCTTCGTTAGTTGTGATGCTGAGGAGCACCGGAAGGTTTTGAGATAAAAACCTCATTGACAGCTTGGAGGTGTTCAGGTCTGCTCTTTCTTCTTGAACTGTAGACCGCACTGGACTCTTTCTTAAACGGTCTTTTCTCGGTGCTCGATGAGGCACCATTATGTATCTTCCCAACCTTAATTCCAGCTTCAATTCTCTCACCAGTCAAGATAAGGTTTGTGAACCCGGCTGAAGAACTTCCAATTAAATGGTTAAAGAATGGACCAGACAGGGTCCCCAGAAACATATCAACCAGTTCACGATCAGCCAAAGGTGGTTGCACCCTTCCGGCAAGGTCTCTCCATTTTTGAGCATACTCTTTAAATCCTTCACCCGCCCCTATTGACATACCCTGGAGTTGGGTACGCGTAGGAGCGAGGTCGGAATTATACTGATAATGCTTAAAGAATGCAGCAGCCAAATCCTCCCAGCTACGGATACTGGCTCCGTCCAACTGATAAAACCACTCAAGCTGAGTCCCTGAGAGACTGTCTTGAAAGAAATGGATCCATAAGTTCTTATCAGTAGTGTAAGGTTGGATCTTCCTCACATATGACCGAAGGTGCAGCTTTGGACAGGAAGCTCCGTCATATTTGGCAAAGGCAGGTGCCTTGAACTTATGGGGAATCACCACCCCAGATGATAAACCCAAATCTCCGAAGTCCAGACCGGGCACCTTTTGTACTTCCATAGCGTTCAGACGGTCTTCCAGCTGTTTGTACTTATCCTCAGCAGAAGGATACTGTTCTTCATCATAGTCCGTCTCGTTGTCGAAGACTTCAGGGCTAGGAGCCCTCCTCTCTTGTGGACTGTCTTTCTCTCCAGACGGGGTGGCCAGATCAATTTCATTCTGCAGCCTATTTCTAAACCTGCATCCGGTGTTGAACAGGATGGTCCTCTTCTTCTTCTTCTTTTTCTCTTTCAGGATCAGGGTCTTCAGGTCCTGCTGACCTTTAGCTAGGCTCATGACCAACTCTTGAAATTGGGCATTTTGGGCCTGGAGGGCCTTGATAGCTTGCTCAGTGGAAGTTTCAGCAGACATGATGATTGCTGAAATAAACAGCGAAGAAGATAAGAGACCTGTAAAAGGGTACCTGTTATGCGTATGATGAATGGTATGCTATTTATGTAATGCATTCAAGGGTTCAAAAAATTCAAATTTGTTGCAGACAAAAAGAACACACGTCATACTAAGAAGAAATTTTGTTAGTACATAAGTGCCCCATAGGCGAAATATTACAAAATTCTTAATGTAAAAAGACATTGCGCATCCTTTTTGGAGCGATGTAATGGTTGAGGGTCTCCTCCTCGTGAAGTCGGCGGGTAAGCTCCAAAACCTTCTTCTCACTGGCATAGAAGCTGGCTTCAAAAGTATTTCGTTCTTCATTGAGTTGGATCCAACTCTTTTGCATTTCTTCCCATGATGTTGGCATGTCAGGATGTAGGATGGCGTATGGAACCTCTCCTTCCATAATAGGCTCTTTGATCAAGGGGAGAATGTGAGGATATGGCATCATAATATTCTGGGAACGGGTTCGTACCCACTTGAGGTAAGGCTCAAGGGGGATGGAATTCTTGTGCCCCAGTGTCTTACTATCCACTTTGTTAGGCATCCTCCAAGCTCTGATGAACCTTTGTCGAAGTCCTTGCGCATTGTTGTCGAAGTCAAAAACTAGGTCAGGAATCAGCATGTCATGAGGGCCATCCCTCCGAGCATATCCAAATTGTCTCAAAGCTAGACAGGGGTTGTAGGTAATGCCTCCCCTAATTCCAAGTAACGGAACATTAGGAAATTCTCCACAACTATCAATGATGGTGACATTTTCTCTGGACCGAGAGCACCAATATACATCAGAATGTGTGAGAATCATCAATCGTTGTGACCACCTTAAACCCTGCTCATTCTTCAAAACTGATTGTGGAAGGTGAGAAATAAACCACCTTGCTAGGAGAGGAGTACAGCACATGAGAACACCTCTTTTCCTCATTGTTCATGTGTAAAATGAGTGGAGGGTGTCCCCAAGCAATGTAGGTATGGGATTCCTGGATATGAAAATCTTGACAGCATTTACATCTATAAGTTGATCAGGATTTGGGAACCAAACCAACCCATAGATAAGGAGTGCCACAATCTCTTCAAAGGGTTGTAGATCAAGAGAATTCCAGCATTCTCGGGCCTTCTCAAACAGAAACTTTGCCAAGAATCCTTTGATGCCACTTTTGGTTTCCCAATGCCCCTTGATGTTGGATGGTTGTAAGCGTAATGCTTGAGCAACATCTTCAAGTTTTGGTTCCTTTTCCGTACCGTTGTAGGGTAGTTGACTAAGAATAGGAATCCTCAGGAGTTGAGAAAATCCCTTAAAAGTAGGCACCAATTGATAATCAGGGAATGTGAAACAGTGGTGTATGGGGTCAAAGAACTGTAAGAGAACTTTCATCATGTCTTCTTCAATGTTGGTGTTGACCAAGCTGAGGATTCTACCATGTCTTTCACTGAAGAGATAATTCTCGGGAATCTTGGATGTAAGCTCTTTGAGTTGAAGAGGGATCCTTACAAGGTTGACTTGAATTGTTTTCCTGCAGAGAGACTCCATGTCCTGCAAAACAAGAACAAAGATGAAGATCTAAACCCTTGAAATGGTTAGCAGATGCATATGATGCTTTATGATGTATGCAAAAACATATGTACAAGCAAGTCACACAAAAACCCTAGTTTCAGGCTTGCAGGAGGTTTCATAGGTAAGTACCCTCTTGAGTTCAGTTGGCTCAAAACTTGTCCTATAAATAGTAACCGGGTTCTAAGGAGCTCAATATCATTGGATTGTTTTCTATGTTCATCGTTTCGGTTTAGCCACTTAATTGGCGACCAAAATATTCCAAGAAAACAATCCTCAATGAGTGAAGTATCGAGTATCTACCAACTTCGGACTGCACCAAAGTCGGTCATCTCACTACCCCTAAAAAATGCCAAGATGGTCAAGTAAGGTTCTAGGTCATTGGTGCTTAGTGACATCACTCAGCGGCCCCGTATTCTCTTTGATTGACTCAAAGGCTACCGGTACTCACAAATATGTCGCACCAATATAGTTATTGCTTCAACCGTGTCGGTATACCCCGTACAGTTTCCACAACGTATTGCTATCTATGAATGTTTCCCAAATCCGGGTGGAGGATTTCAAACCCAAACAATAGAACAAAGATTAAAGCATACAAATCATATAATTGAAAACACAAGTGATCTAGTCCTAAGGTACACCTCACTTATTATGTCCCCAGCAGAGTCGCCAGTTCTGTGATCGGTGGGAATGAGAACTGACTGTTTTTTAATGCTGGTTCGCGTTTGCATTTGTTTTCGCAAAGTGTCGCGGTAAGCTAGAGTCGCCACCGTCTTTTATTTTATCCAACAAGGAAAGGACAAAAGCACAGAAAAATTCCTTTTCGAGATTGTTTCTCGGGTTCGGGAGGTAGATTATAGAAAGGGAAGGTGTTAGCACCCTTTCTATCCGTGGTTATCCACGGGCTCTTGGGTACTTGCTCACTATGTTTTCAAAAGGTTTGCTTTTCTTTGTGATTGTGGGTTTTGAAAAGAGTTTTGTTTTTGTTTTTGAAGAAAGTGTAAGTGCGAAAAGTTTTGTTTTGTTTTTTAAAGGAGCAAGTACTTAAGAACCTCTAACTACTCGAAAAGGAATTAAATTGTGCAGACGTCCTTTAGACAGTGCTATCCCACTATTGAGGAGTAGGTAGCACCGTCGTTGGAGTTTTCGGGTCAATTCGATTTAAGGGACTTGTGGTCACTAAAGCAACGTTAGGACACCTTAGTGGTAATCATAATGTCTTAGATCATTTTTATCGAGGCAACCATTTCGAGGCAACTTATGATCTTGGGACAAAAGGACGACCTCTAAAACATCCTATACTTAATGACCACATTCGAGGCAACCAAGTGAGGTGTACCCTAGAAGTGGCATGTGCAAGTGTGTCAATTTTCAATTTATATCATCTTTGTATTTTTAAGTGTTCTACCATTTGTTTTTAGATCTTGCCATACAATCCTAGTTAGCATACATCTAAGCAGTTAATATATATACAGGAAATTAAAGTGCGGAAGTTGTAAATCCTATGCTATTACAAGGCTTCGGGGAGGGGGATTATTTACATGTCCAAAATTGGGGGAATAATAAGCAGTTACAATAAAATAAACGTGCGTGAATCTAAAAAAAAATCCTAAGCATATGATCTTTTTGTTGTTTTATTTTATTTTTTTGGGAAAATGCTAAATGTTCAATTAAGTCAAATTTAATTAATTAAAAAAATGATTAAAATTAACTTTAAAACATACCTAATATTTTTTGCATTTTTGTTTATGAAAAGGATTGAATTCAAATAAATCCTAAGTCTAATGATTTTAAAGTTGAAGAAAATAAGTTAAAATGATTAACTAAATTAAATCCTAATTCTAAGTTATTTATTTTTATGATTTTTATGTTGATTAAAAAAAACTAAAAGAAATAAACAAAGTACAAATGAGCCAGGCAACAAAACAAGAAAAAAATATAATTCTGGAGGCCTGGGTCGAAAGAGGTGCAGGTTGTCTTTCGACCCAATGAAGAGGCTGGATCGAAGGTGCATGAGGGGCTGCACTCTGAGGGTATTCGATCTGGACATGTCATCCTTCGAACTGGAATTCCTGGGTCCAGTTCGAAGCTAAACTGCTAAGCTTCGAAACTCTGATCAGGAATCTGATGATGTATTTCCTGCAAAATGAAACACATGTTAAAGGTCCAGGGGGATTTTACCCCCCCTGGTTCGAATCTCGCCCTTATTCGCACCTGCTGAATCTGGGTCTGGGTTTGTTTTATCCTGGGATTCGAAGGAGAAACTCAGATTGTTCCCAAGCAATGGCACAATCTCATCTCTGTGCTGTAGCTTATATGTAGCACATTAAATCATTCACAAACAGCAGTAATAATATGAATATGCAATCAAAATGAATTTTAAAATGAGTTTGAGATTAGATTATTTTTTTTACCAAACAAAGGTGCTTCGATCTGTAGTTCTGAGGGTGGAGGTGTTCGCTGGGCGGCAGCTTTGGCTTATGCAAGGATTGGGTATGGCTTCTTGGAAGTGCTGATGACTTTTGGCAGCGTATCTCCAAGTTCTCTATTTTTCTCTGTATTTTCCGTGTTATGTGTGTCCTTTTGCAACATTTGTGATCTCTTTATATAGAGGGGGTGGAGGGGACAGGAAGACAAAGGTTTAAATGACCTTGATTATGTGTTTGACAGCCATGAATGAGAGTTTGTAACGTTAATTATGTGTTTTGAAAGCCATGAATGAGAGTTTGTAACGTTGGCTAAACACATGGGATCCTGTCCTTGTTTGAATTTTGAATGGCATGTAGCTGGCCTTCGAATGCTCCCTTTCGAATGGGCTGATGGTCTCCTTCGAATGCTCCCTTTCGAATGGGCTGATGGCCTCCTTCGAATGCTTTCCAAAGCATCTTCGAATGGACCCTTTGAATGCTCCTTCGAATGGACCTTTTTGGAATTCCAATCTGTGATCGGTGGATCTGGAACTGACTGTTTAATGATGGTTCACAAAATGTCGCGGAAGCAAGAGTCGCCACCGTCTTTTATTTTCTCCAAATGGAAAGGACAAAAGCACAGAAAAATTCCTTAAAGAGATTGCTCTCGGTTCGGGAGGTAGGTTATAGAAAGGGAAGGTGTTAGCACCCTTTCTATCCATGGTTATCCATGGGCTCTTAGATACTTGCTCATTGTGTTTTCAAAATGTTTGTTTGCTTTTCAAAGTGTGAGTGGGTTTTGAAAAAGTTTCGTTTAAAGATTTCAGATCGACTCTTGTATCAGTCCTCAAGAGTGTTTGAAAGATTGTTTTGAAAGCTTTTTGAAAAGTGTCGGTGTGAAAAGAGTTTTTGATTTGTTTTTGAAATTAGAGCAAGTATCTAGAGTCGTCTACCTACCCTAAGGAATTCGTCTGTGTAGATGTCCTTTAAAGTAGTGCCATCCCACCATTGAGAGGTAGGTAGCACCACCGTTGGAGGTGTTTGGGTCAATTCGAAGTTCGGGACATGGTGATCCCCAGAGCAATAGGAAGATACCTTAGAATCTACCCTCATTCCAGGTTCCCGGATCATGAGGACTTACTAAAACATCCTCTACTCGACGATCACCTTTCGAGAGGCAAGGCAACAGTGAAGCGTACCCTAGGGGTGGTGTGTGAATTGTGTGTCGTTTTCAGATATTTTGTCTTGTTCATGTCGTGGGTGATCTACGCTTTTGTTTTTATTTTGACATTCGTTCTTGCATGCAATTATTAGCAGTTAAAAAGTTGCGAGAAATATAAAGCTCTTAAACTATTACAAAGGCGCGGGTCCACATCGCCAAATTAAATCCAGGACCCGATTTGACATAAAATAAAGATGCAGAAAATATAAATATTTAACTTACACGGCTTCGGGAGAGTTACATTAATATTATGAGAAAAGAAATAAATGCGCGAATTGGAATTACTATCGAATGCGAGGGCGTTGGACCCTTTTTAATGAAATTAAATTATAATTAAGAAATTAATTAAATTAACATGAAAAGAAATTATTTTTTGAGTTTTTGGATTTATGGATTTTTTAATGAGAAGATTATGGAAATTGAAACCTAATTCTAGTTATTTTTAATTTATTAAGAAAAAATATTAAAATTGAACCTAAAATTAAACCTAATTAATTAATACAATTTTATTTACAAAAATATATAATTAATTATTAATATAGTGAAAAAGAAAAGGTGAAAATAATCAAAACCCTAATTCTACAACTTTTTAAGTTTATTGAGAAAAATGTTTGAAATTAAGCCTATAACTTAAAATTAAATTAAATGATACAATTTATTTACAAAGATATTAAAATAAAAATATATTTTTGTTTTTGTCTTTTCTGGTTTTTATATTATTTTTAAATTTTATGAAAATAAATTAATTTAAAGATTTAAATAAAAATTAAACAAAACAAATAAAAATAGAAAAATATGAAAAAAGAATAAAAAAGCAAACCATGGGGGGTTTTGTCCCCAAACTGGAGGTATGACCCAATAATTCTGGCCCAATAGCCCTTGGCCTTGTTGGACTTTTCTGGAAGCGTGCATGTGCGTTGACCAATGCCCATGGTGTTCATCAGATCTGGGCCTTTAGATTGCCTTCAGTGGCCATGTGGCGTGCCTGGATTGTGAGCTTATGGTGGACGCTGAGGCTTGAACTGCATAGGATTAAATTGGAACAAAATATATGAATAAAGTGAGGGGACCTGGGAATCGAACCCAGGTCCCAAAGCTTGCCAGCGCCTCTTTCAACCATCTGAGCCATCAACGCACGTTATACATAGAATAATGGATAAATAACAAAAGAGAAAATTGGTTAGTGGCCTAAAAACAACAAAAACGCGCGCTAGTTTCAAATTGCCCTATCATGTCCTGCCACATAATCATCTTCCTCACTCGTTTGCGTTTTACCTGAAAAACAACAGTTAGATAGCGGGGGTTTTAAACCCCCACTAAACAGTGCATACGAAAATAGCGAATAGAGTACGGTGGCTCATAAATTGAGCGCGGGGTATGGAAACGATTGGCCATGAGTTTCTGATTCTGATGGTGTGGGTCATGTTGGCCAATTTTTTCAGAATAGGGAAGCCCCAATTTGAAACCTCTGCAACCCTAAAAGACAACAATGGCAATTCTCTGTACAAGCAACGTTAATTCAATTCAATGATGCCATGAGTTTCGTTGAGTTCATATTAGTATAAAACACGCGTTAGAATGCATGAATACGTCCTATAAATCAAAACACGAATAAGCAATTTATCATGAACAGGACTGCTCCGTTTTACCGTTTCTTGAGGTTAGGGACAATGATTTTGATTCAGACACGTTCCTTGAAGCCTCAGGAATGCAATAGTATAGTTTTCTTGCCTTGAAAAGCCTTGGAACCACGTTTTCAGTTTTGGATTTTTTCACTAAAATTTCAATGTTCTTCTTCAGCTTTGGGCGCAGCTTAGAGGTTCTCTCCACTAGGGTTTGCTTCTGGCTTATGTATGGAATGATTAGGGTAAAGATTTTGATCCAAAAACCCTTTGCATTGATGGAAAGATATTTGATTTTCATGGCATATATTTTCAAATCTTTTCCATGCATATTTGATACCAATTATGTCCAAATCACATTGATTCTTTCCTCATCTGATAATGCACGAAATCTTGAAGATATTTCATGCATAAAAAGATTTGAAAAGCTTGCTTTGGTATTTTTTCCATATTTTAATTAATTAAATGAATTATTAGCAATTAAAAATTCAAATAAATAAATAAAAATGATGAATAAATTCCCTTTGGGCCAAATGGTCGTGCCCATGCTTTGGATGATGAATCTTGGAAGAAAATGTGGCCCATTAGCAATTTTAGGACATTTAAAGCAAAGTTGACTTTTCAAAATACCCAAAAATTTCCCAACTTCCACAAGGCATATCTTGCTCAATTTTTAAGCTTTGATCATGTTCTTGGACATTTTGGAAAGGTCTTGAAGTCCTCTAACCAATGTCTTTGGTCCCATGTCATTTTGATTTACCAATCTCAAGTTATGGTCTTTGACTTAAAATGCCTTTTTGTTGACTTTTGAAAATGACCTATAATGTTGAAATTGATAACTTTTTGTGAGAGCATTTCTTGGACTTGAAGTGTGAAGAGGAGTTGTAGGAAATGTCTTTCTCTTCAAAATGAGCTTTGGATGGAATTTTTCTGATAATCCATGTGGAAGTTATGCCTTGGTCAAGTTACAGTTGACTTTTTCAACTGTCCAAATATGGAAACTTTTGCATCTTTGAGACTTTTTGAGCCAAGCTTTGAGAATCGTGATCAAGAATTGATCAAATGATGTTTGTGGCTTCAAAATGAGATGTTGACCAAAAATTTGAACTTTTGACTGTCAAATGACCATTTTGCTCCTGCAGTTGACTGTTGTGCAATTAGGGTTTCTGACTGTGCAATCTTGTGCTGTAAGTCTTGACACTTGGTATGAGGATGCTTGACCATGTTTGTAGGCATGTGGGACTTGATTGGACCCTTGAAAACTTCATTTTCTTTGTCAGAACCAAAACCCTAGTTTTTGACTGTTAGGAGGCCTTTGAACTGTGCAACCCTTGGGGAGATTTTGAAGCTTTGACTTGGCAAATTCTTGAAGAATATGAGAGGGCAAATTTTGGGGTACAATAGTTGCCCCTGTTCAATCTTTTTAGACCTGAGGATGCAGATTGGCTGACGTGCCTTTCGTAATCCGAAGGTGGAAGATGATTGAACACTAGAGTGCCCAGAAATTTGCACTCACATAGTAGCAGTGTGATGGTGGGAATGGGCTTATAGATGCCATTTGGAGATTGATGGATAGGATGATGGGCTTATAGATGCCATGCTGAGAGGTGATGGAATGTGGATGGGCTTATAGATGCCATCTGGAGCTGTGACGGAGCTTTGTCGGGAATGGGCTTATGGATGCCATTTGGAGACTGTTGGTATGTGGATGGGCTTATAGATGCCATCGAGAGGTTGTCGATCGCGTAAGAGATTCCTTAGCGAGAACTTGCGTACCTGAGAAAGAAAGATAATTACCTGGCCTGTTACAGGGGCTAGTCTTCAAACTCTTTGTATAGATGTGTCCTGACTGGTTACAGGAATTGAATCTGGAGCTTCAAAAGGTGATGAATGAACCAGGGATGGTTACTACCTAAACGGGACGGTGAGAGAACCTTGAACGATTACTACCCCAACAGGAACGTTGAGAGAACCTTGGGCGACTTCATCCTCAACAGTAACGCTGAGAGAATCTGGGGACGATTACTACCTCCGCAGTAACGGGGAGAGAACCATAGGCGACTTCAACCTCAACAGTAACGCTGAGAGAATCTTGGGCGACTTCAACCTCAACAGTAACGCTGAGAGAATCTTGGGCGACTTCAACCTCAACAGTAACGCTGAGAGAATCTTGGATATCTTCTACTGAGTCTTCATCAGGAAAATCTTTTAGGGGTCGATTTAGCTGGACTAGAGAAGGCCTTTGACTGGATAAGAAACAAAAAAATCTTAGGGTCGATTTAACTGAACCGGTCTAGGTCTTGAAATCTTCAACTGGATAAGAAACAGGGAGATCTTAGGGTCGATCTGACTGAACCAGAGAAGGCCTTTGACTGGATAAGAAACAGAAAAATATTAGGGTCGATTTAACTGAACCAGGGAAGGCCTTTGACTGGATAAGAAACAGAAAAATATTAGGGTCGATTTAACTGAACCAGGCTAGGTCTTGAAATGTCTTCAACTGGATAAGAAACAGGGAGATCTTAGGGTCGATCTGACTGAACCAGAGAAGGCCTTTAACTGGATAAGAAACAGAAAAATCTTAGGGTCGATTTAACTGAACCGGTCTAGGTCTTGAAATCTTCAACTGGATAAGAAACAGGGAGATCTTAGGGTCGATCTGACTGAACCAGAGAAGGCCTTTGACTGGATAAGAAACAGAAAAATCTTAGGGTCGATTTAACTGAACCGGTCTAGGTCTTGAAATTTTCAACTGGATAAGAAACAGGGAGATCTTAGGGTCGATCTGACTGAACCAGAGAAGGCCTTTGACTGGATAAGAAACAGAAAAATCTTGGGGTCGATTTAACTGAACCGGTCAAGGTCTTGAAATGTAGCTTGAGAACTTAACTGGATCTTTCCTGAAAGGTAAAGGTCAGTCATATGCAATGCATGATATGAATCAAGCAATGATGTTCTCAACATAAATGAGATTTGTAAGATATGATGCGTATATGCATGCTATAATGTATGGAAGTGTGATGTTTATGAATATATGTTTTTCGTCTAGGAAAGTAAATCCTTGACGGGTGTCGGGAAGTCAATCCTGGGCTGATGTTTGAAGAATAGATCTTTGCTTCCGCTGGGGATGATAGTTGCAAGAATACTGGTAGGAGAAGATAACTCCGTTGAGGGATAAACTTGGCGAATGGATTACTCTGCAAGGAGAAAAGTACTCTAACGATCTTGCTGGGAAGCAACACTCTGTGGGGAGAGAGGTACTGTGCTGAAATGTTGATGATAACTTCACTGGGGATACCATTGTTGGGTTGGAAGTGTTAATAGACTTCGTTGGGGATAAGAGGACTTTGCCGAGGACGGCCTTTCCGTGGCTTTTGGCTGAGGATAACCCAGTTATATCCCGGTAGGGAAATAACTCTTTGAATAAAGCCGGGAGACGCGTTCGTGCTCTGCGAGGATAAGCTTCCAGAATCTACTGGGGATAAGCTTACTGCTTGGGGAGATGGATTCCAACTTTCCTGGGGAAACTGGATTGGACTCTCCTGGGGAAATTTTGAGATGCTGGGGAAGTAGCTCCATTGATTGTCTGATATACCGCCGGGGAACAATCTTTAGACCAAGACTGCCGGGGATGCTTGTTAAGAATGCCTGTATATTGTTGGGGAATGTGGAGCTCTGCTGGAGGATACTCAACTTCCTTAAGGCTGGCTATAGCTTTGCTTGGGAAGAGTGCGCTGACTTGCTGGCTCACTCTCTGGGGAATTAAGATATACCGGTTATGTTTTTCAACTGAACCTACCTTGATACCTTGGAGGACAGAACAATTAGATTGTTTGGACAACTCATCGTTGCCCCTGTTTCTGAAGTAGGAGAGGAAGACCCGTGAGGTGCTGATAGTTGTTGATGGGCAAACCTTCTTCTGGTAGGCATGTGACAAGATGACAGAACATAGTCGTACGCTTTGATCCCTAACTTTTTCCAGGACCGCCCTTTCGGGTTTTCAGTCCACCAGGATACCCATTTTTGCCCAAGCCGCCCTTTCAGGTTTTCGACTTGCCGGGTGTACAGATTTTTCATTTTCATCCCTTATTTTTGCCCGAACCCTTTTGGTTCACCGGGAAGCCCTTATTTTTGCCTAGGTGCGTCAACCTAGCGGGTCTTTGATTTTGCGTAGTATTTTTTCCGACTATGTCCATGCTCTCAGAATGTAGGGAGTTGCCCCTGTTAGAAGTGTTTTGTCATGCCACCAGAAGGTGTTTGATCAGGCAAGATTTGTTGTTGGAATGCCCCAAGTGGCTCAGGCGGAGGTTTGCCCCAGGCTGTTTGGCCTTTTGAGAGATTCTCCGAATCTTGATTGGACTGCCCCAGATGATGGGCAATAGTCATGTCATGCCCCTTGATTGGAAGTGCTACTAGGTATTCATCGTGCGAATTTCCTGTTGTTCAAACAGATAATCATATGCAAACAATGTTATATCAAAAATGCAAAGCTTATGTCTGTCTTGAAGATTTTGAAAATGCATTCTTTTTCATAAAACAAGTGAATGTTTGTAAACGTGATGTCAACTCCGTATTTTAACGTGAGCCTTAAGGAGTCAGGATACCTTTCGTGACAGTATGCTTTTGAATTAACCCATGCTTCAGCTAGGACTTTTGAGGGTTATAACGTGGCCTGGTTCACGGTTTAAGAAACAAAGGATAAAGGCTCAAATTTATTTGTACCCACCCGTTCTTCGTGATGTTCTTCAATCCTAAACTCAGCTGATCATACGTTAGACTTTGTTTGAGTCTTTGCTCTGATTTTTCGGTGATGATTCGGATGTTGATAACTTATTCTGGATAGGCAGTCATTCCCCTTTTTTTTGTTGAGGGTTTGTAGGACCTCTTTCTTTTTGATTTTATTATCCCTGTTTTTTTTGCCTGAACTGTTTCCTCTTTTGGAATTACAGTCAGCGGGATGCCCCAGTTTTGTAAGTCTCCTTCATAGGTTTTGACTTATTGGGCTTTTATTTTTGAGATATAATGACTGCCTGTCTTTATGATTATTCGGAACCATCACTGTCTTTCGTTTTGTAAGGACCTCTTCGGTGCCATTTGTGATGCACTTGGACCAACTGAGAGAACTACCCTGCCCCAGGTTATGATTAAGGGTTTTAATTTTCGAAAAGAAAAATGCCTACTTCTTTGGCTCAGAGGGGTTGACGAGGGATTATCTTCCTTATAACTCCAGTGTTTAGGGATTGAAACAATGCCTGTACCTCATCAGCAGGGTCTGTTCAAAAGCATATTGTAGATTGTGGTATCATTTTCGTCATCCTCCCTCAAGAGGCTTAGCATTTTTAATCGAGCGTTGATCATCAGAAAAAATATGAAAATAATTTGCGTATAGTGAATACGAATGTATTGCTTCAAAACAGACATATGCGATGCATTAATGAAATAACAACGTTTAACATGAGTAAATGTTTGAACAAAAGAGAATTACAACTTGAAAATCCTAATGAACAAAAGTCTTTTCATCTCAGGGCTTGTTACTTCAAATGGTGAGCCTTGGAGGGATGGTAGAAAAACTCAGCCTGGCCATCTTGTGTGAACTCCAGTGCTCCTTCATCAATCAGGTCCTGGATCTTGTTCCTCAGAGCCCAACACTCATTTGTATCATGTCCTGGACAGGCATAGTGGTAGGCACACCTTTTATTGGGATCATAGATAGGAGATGCTGTGTTGGGGTTCCGGGGATGAGCCCTTAATATGATCAGATTCAACCTCAACAGGCGTTGTAAAGCTTGGAACAGCGACATGTTGAGCTGGGTGAATTGCCTCCTGGGCTTGTATGTCTGAAGCTGGTGAGGTTGGTGCTGAACTTGTGACCTTGAAGCCTTTTGAGGAGTTCTCTTATCCTCTTGCCTCAAAGGTGGTTGAATGACGACTGGCCCTTCAACCTTGGATGTTTGCCCCAGTTGGTTACCCTGAAGCAGTTGGTTGACGAGAACTCCGAGCTCTTCTTGTCTTTGAGCTAAACATTGAATGGTAGTCACCTGCCCCAGCATCTGGGCTTTCATTGCATCCATCTCAGCTTGCAGGCGTTTCAGCCGTTCATCCTCAGCACTGTTCCTGACCAAAGTCTCCATGAGAAGTGTCCTCAACTCCTCCTGCCCCTTGGATAAATTCAGGAGGATTTCCCCGAGCCGAGTCTCTTGAGCAAGAAGGTCCTGGTTATCTTGTTGAGAAGCCATTGCTGAAATAAACAGCGGGAAAGGTAAGTGACCTGCAATAGGGGTACCTGTTATGCAATGATGTGTATGACATGCATGTAATGTTTTCAAGGACCTCGCGGGATAAACAAGAAAATTTGTTAGAATTTGGGTCCGGTAGCTTGATTGAAGGAACCCCATGTTGCTGAGAATCCTTCTTCAAAGGTCAAAGCTCACCATATCAAGTGGGTCATAGCCCCTGACTTTAGTTATCATGTCTAGTTTTGGTTTCCAAACAACCTTGGTTAGGGGAACCTTCTCCAGGAGTCAAAGCTCACCATATCAAGTGGGTCATAGCCCCTGACAACCTTGGCTAGAGGAAAATAAATCCTCTTTGCCCCTTGCTGGGATAGTTGATTCACCATGACCTTCATCACAAGCCCTTGAGATCCTTGAGATGGGGTAGGATGTATGCAATGGTATGATGTTATGTTATGCATGGGGTAATGTAAGTAACCCTGTTATGAGTCCCAATTAAGGACTGCAAACCAAAACCTGCAAGAAACTCAAGTAAAACCTGTCATGAGTCCCAATTAAGGACTAAAAACAAAACCTGCAAGAAACTCGGTAAACCTTGTTATGAGTCCTAATTAAGGACTACAAACAAAACCTGCAAGAAGCTCAAGTGTCAGACAACAAGCATGCAAATAGTCAAGTACGAAGGCACACAAGTCACACAAGAGAAGCCCTTAGAGTTTAGGCCAGCATGGGGTCTGGGTATTACCCTCTTTCAGTTTGTTGGTTCATACCTGTCCTATCAAAGTAACCGGGTTCTTAGAGGATCCTAATATCATTGACTACCCTCAATCGGTCATAACTCCAACATCGCAATCTTTTCTTGCGGCCAGAACCATCACGAGAGTTTAGCCTCAATGGGCGTAGCATACTGCTACTGTTCTAATGGCCAAGTTGTGTCATTTAAGGTCCTAAGGTCTGTTGGTGCTTAATGACTCCTTGGAAGACCCATATTCTCCTCGTTGCGACACAAGGGATATTAGTACAGACCAAGGTGCCACACCAACGTAGCCACTATTTCACCCGTGTCGGTCTACGCCGGACAGGTCCCTCACAGCTTATGCTACCTAAACAGGGTATCCCCAGATCCGGGTTAGGATCTATGTAACTCCCATGCGACCCACAATTTAAAGCAAGCAAGTCAATACAATTGAAAACACAGTTATGAACTACCCTAAGGTACACCTCACTTTAAGTTTATATCCCCAGCAGAGTCGCCAGTTCTGTGATCGGTGGATCTGGAACTGACTGTTTAACGCTGGTTCGCGAAATGTCGCGGAAGAAAGAGTCGCCAACGTCTTTTATTTTCTCCAAATGGAAAGGAAAAAAGCACAGAAAAATTCCTTAAAGAGATTGCTCTCGGTTCGGGAGGTAGGTTATAGAAAGGGAAGGTGTTAGCACCCTTTCTATCCATGGTTATCCATGGGCTCTTAGATACTTGCTCATTGTGTTTTCAAAATGTTTGTTTGCTTTTCAAAGTGTGAGTGGGTTTTGAAAAAGTTTCGTTTAAAGATTTCAGATCGACTCTTGTATCAGTCCTCAAGAGTGTTTGAAAGATTGTTTTGAAAGCTTTTTGAAAAGTGTCGGTGTGAAAAGAGTTTTTGATTTGTTTTTGAAATTAGAGCAAGTATCTAGAGTCTTCTACCTACCCTAAGGAATTCGTCTGTGTAGATGTCCTTTAAAGTAGTGCCATCCCACCATTGAGAGGTAGGTAGCACCACCGTTGGAGGTGTTCGGGTCAATTCGAAGTTCGGGACATGGTGATCACCAGAGCAATAGGAAGATACCTTAGAAGCTACCCTAATGCCAGGTTCCCGGATCATGAGGACTTACTAAAACATCCTCTACTCGACGATCACCTTTCGAGAGGCAAGGCAACAGTGAAGCGTACCCTAGGGGTGGTGTGTGAATTGTGTGTCGTTTTCAGATATTTTGTCTTGTTCATGTCGTGGGTGATCTACGCTTTTGTTTTTATTTTGACATTCGTTCTTGCATGCAATTATTAGCAGTTAAAAAGTTGCGAGAAATATAAAGCTCCTAAACTATTACAAAGGCGCGGGTCCACATCGCCAAATTAAATCCAGGACCCGATTTGACATAAAATAAAGATGCAGAAAATATAAATATTTAACTTACACGGCTTCGGGAGAGTTACATTAATATTATGAGAAAAGAAATAAATGCGCGAATTGGAATTACTATCGAATGCGAGGGCGTTGGACCCTTTTTAATGAAATTAAATTATAATTAAGAAATTAATTAAATTAACATGAAAAGAAATTATTTTTTGAGTTTTTGGATTTATGGATTTTTTAATGAGAAGATTATGGAAATTGAAACCTAATTCTAGTTATTTTTAATTTATTAAGAAAAAATATTAAAATTGAACCTAAAATTAAACCTAATTAATTAATACAATTTTATTTACAAAAATATATAATTAATTATTAATATAGTGAAAAAGAAAAGGTGAAAATAATCAAAACCCTAATTCTACAACTTTTTAAGTTTATTGAGAAAAATGTTTGAAATTAAGCCTATAACTTAAAATTAAATTAAATGATACAATTTATTTACAAAGATATTAAAATAAAAATATATTTTTGTTTTTGTCTTTTCTGGTTTTTATATTATTTTTAAATTTTATGAAAATAAATTAATTTAAAGATTTAAATAAAAATTAAACAAAACAAATAAAAATAGAAAAATATGAAAAAAGAATAAAAAAGCAAACCATGGGAGGTTCTGTCCCCAAACTGGAGGTATGACCCAATAATTCTGGCCCAATAGCCCTTGGCCTTGTTGGACTTTTCTGGAAGCGTGCATGTGCGTTGACCAATGTCCATGGTGTTCATCAGATATGGGCCTTTAGATTGCCTTCAGTGGCCATGTGGCGTGCCTGGATTGTGAGCTTATGGTGGACGCTGAGGCTTGAACTGCATAGGATTAAATTGGAACAAAATATATGAATAAAGTGAGGGGACCTGGGAATCGAACCCAGGTCCCAAAGCTTGCCAGCGCCTCTTTCCACCATCTGAGCCATCAACGCACGTTATACATAGAATAATGGATAAATAACAAAAGAGAAAATTGGTTAGTGGCCTAAAAACAACAAAAACGCGCGCTAGTTTCAAATTGCCCTATCATGTCCTGCCACATAATCATCTTCCTCACTCGTTTGCGTTTTACCTGAAAAACAACAGTTAGATAGCGGGGGTTTTAAACCCCCACTAAACAGTGCATACGAAAATAGCGAATAGAGTATGGTGGCTCATAAATTGAGTGCGAGGTATGGAAACGATTGGCCATGAGTTTCTGATTCTGATGGTGTGGGTCCTGTTGGCCAATTTTTTCAGAATAGGGAAGCCCCAATTTAAAACCTCTGCAACCCTAAAAGACAACAATGGCAATTCTCTGTACAAGAAACGTTAATTCAATTCAATGATGCCATGAGTTTCGTTGAGTTCATATTAGTATAAAACACGCGTTAGAATGCATGAATACGTCCTATAAATCAAAACACGAATAAGCAATTTATCATGAACAGGACTGCTCCGTTTTACCGTTTCTTGAGGTTAGGGACAATGATTTTGATTCAAACACGTTCCTTGAAGCCTCAGGAATGCAATAGGATAGTTTTCTTGCCTTGAAAAGCCTTGGAACCACGTTTTCAGTTTTGGATTTTTTCACTAAAATTTCAATGTTCTTCTTCAGCTTTGGGCGCAGCTTAGAGGTTCTCTCCACTAGGGTTTGCTTTTGGCTTATGTATGGAATGATTAGGGTAAAGATTTTGATCCAAAAACCCTTTGCATTGATGGAAAGATATATGATTTTCATGGCATATATTTTCAAATCTTTTCCATGCATATTTGATACCAATTATGTCCAAATCACATTGATTCTTTCCTCATCTGATAATGCACGAAATCTTGAAGATATTTCATGCATAAAAAGATTTGAAAAGCTTGCTTTGGTATTTTTTCCATATTTTAATTAATTAAATGAATTATTAGCAATTAAAAATTCAAATAAATAAATAAAAATGATGAATAAATTCCCTTTGGGCCAAATGGTCGTGCCCATGCTTTGGATGATGAATCTTGGAAGAAAATGTGGCCCATTAGCAATTTTAGGACATTTGAAGCAAAGTTGACTTTTCAAAATACCCAAAAGTTTCCCAACTTCCACAAGGCATGTCTTGCTCAATTTTTAAGCTTTGATCATGTTCTTGGACATTTGGGAAATTCTTGAAGTCCTCTAACCAATGTCTTTGGTCCCATGTCATTTTGATTTACCAATCTCAAGTTATGGTCTTTGACTTAAAATGCCTGTTTGTTGACTTTTGAAAATGACCTATAATGTTGAAATTGATAACTTTTTGTGAGAGCATTTCTTGGACTTTAAGTGTGAAGAGGAGTTGTAGGAAATGTCTTTCTCTTCAAAATGAGCTTTGGATGGAATTTTTCTGATAATCCATGTGGAAGTTATGCCTTGGTCAAGTTACAGTTGACTTTTTCAACTGTCCAAATATGGAAACTTTTGCATCTTTGAGACTTTTTGAGCCAAGCTTTGAGAATCATGATCAAGCATTGATCAAATGATGTTTGTGGCTTCAAAATGAGATGTTGACCAAAAATTTGAACTTTTGACTGTCAAATGACCATTTTGCCCCTGCAGTTGACTGTAGTGCAATTAGGGTTTCTGACTGTGCAATCTTGTGCTGTAAGTCTTGACACTTGGTATGAGGATGCTTGGCCATGTTTGTAGGCATGTGGGACTTTATTGGACCCTTGAAAACTTCATTTTCTTTGTCAGAACCAAAACCCTAGTTTTTGACTGTTAGGAGGCCTTTGAACTGTGCAACCCTTGGGGAGATTTTGAAGCTTTGACTTGGAAAATTCTTGAAGAATATGAGAGGGCAAGATTTGGGGTACAACACAATCAAAGGACACTGTTATAATGCCAATCGAAGTACTTGTCCATAATTCCAATCGAAAGGCTTGTCCAGAATGCCAATCGAAAGGCTCCTTCATAACACCAATCGAAGGGTCTTTCAGAATGCAAATCGAAGCGCTTGGCCAGAATGCCAATCGAAAGGCTCCTTTAGAACACCAGTCGAAGGATCATTGAGAATTCAAATCGAAACGCTTGTCCAGAACGCCAATCGAAAGAGCTTGACAGAATGCCAATCGAAAGGCTCCTTCAGAACACCAATCGAAGGGTCTTTCAGAATGCAAATCGAAATGTCCTTAAAGCACCACTCAAAAATTTTCCTTTTCCTTAGGCAAGAGTTTGTGATCAACCATGCAGGGGGAAGACTTTGGGAAACATGAGAGGGCAAATTTTGGGGTACAACAATGATGATAACAATAGTATTCCTAAAACAAAACAATATCTCAAAACAAAACTAAGACTGGTCGGGCCATATCACTGGGCTTTTGAAAAATATACGATATGGGCCTTCCAAAAAAAGAATGGGTTGACCTGATCAAACAAAAAAAAACAAAGTACACCCCTCTTTTATTATTTAACCCTCAAGACAATTGGGCTGGCCGAGAGCCCCCCCCCCCCCCCCCCCCCCCCCTCTAAAATGCAAACCCTTTCATTATTTGAGGATTGGTCATAGACCTTAATGGGCCTTATTGAAAAAACAATTCGTTCACACTTCCTTGGTTAAACAATACCTCCCTCTTGGAATGGACTCTTATTTTAAAACCTAATGGGCCATCAGATATTGATGGTCCATTTTAAATCTATACACCCCTTTTCCATGTTTTACTCCCCTATTGGAATAAAAATTGTGTAATGTGATTCAATTAAAAAGAAACCTAAATATACTACAAAGGTAGGGCAAATTTGGGGTATAACACCTAGAGGAGAGGATGAAAGCTATTGAGGGTCGTAACTCCCTTAGTTTAGACGCTGCTAGTTTTTGCTTTGTTCCTGGTATCAAGATCCCTACATAGTTCAAAGTTTAAAGTTCCGAGAATTGAGTTGGTATGCAAGCTAACGCCGCAAAGTGGAAGGTTGAGGATGTCAAAAAGTGAACAATGATTTCTGGCGGATATTAAAGAGAGTAAGAAGCTAGATATGAAACTTGTAGAGCTAATGGTTGATGGAAGTCAAGATGAAGACAATTAATTTAAGGTGGATAATTAGAGTGGCGCAGCTGAAGCGTCATGTGGCACAAGTTTTTTATACGGTGTGACTTGTTAAGAGTCAATGGTTAAACATCAGAAGCCTGAGGGGATGATGCAGACCAGTGGACATTCCAGAATGGAATTGTTATGTGAAAAGGTTTATGTATTATTGGTATTATTGTTATTTCAATAGATGTATTGAAATGTATGCTCGATTGGTGGGATGTAGCATTGTGGTACTAGTGTTGTATATCAATGATGCCAGTATTATGGCTATGTTGATGTTCTTGTGACGGTATTGTTGTGTGATGAAATAATAGAGACGATGTTTATGTTGTGAGACTCTACATTCTCAATCTATGTTGTTGTCTCATTTCTTATGGAAAGGACTCAAGGGTTAGCATATTTTCCTTATTAAGATAAATTAGAGAAGTGTTAGCATTAAGAGTGTATGACTGAAACCATAGAACCATGGGGGTGTGGTGAGAAGACTAATAATTATTTTATTATTATTAGTAGTAGTACAATAATAGAATAATTATTATTTTTATTTAATTAAATAATTATTTAATTAGAGAAGGGTAAAGTTGGGATTATGAATTAGAGGTCCAAGGGCTAGTAGTGGAATAAAATAGAATTGAGAAGTTAGGAAAGAGTCAGATACGTAGAAACAGAGAAGAAGCATATAAGTGAGAAGAAGAAGAGGAAGAGAACTAAGAGGCTAGAGCAAGGGAATTCAACGGAGGAGTTAAGAATCGTCAATCCAAGGTAAGGATGGGATTATAACTCTATAACAGGTTGCATAATGATGGGGAATGGTAGTGATTAGGTTCCCATTGTTGTAGGTTCTTGAGTTCTCGCTATTTTGCTTTATAGGGTCTTACCTATTGATGAACCTTTTGATGCATTTTTTTGTGTAATTGGTGAAATTGATGATGTAAATTAAGTTGGATTGATGGGAAATGTATGTGAATAATTAGTAAGATTAAAAGATATTGTTTTGATTGAAAAATTGGAAGTTTGGATTTTGAAAAATGGAAATCATAGTTTTCAAAAATTGCAGATTTTTGGGTTCTGCAATAGGTGCACCCGGGTACCCTCCTAGCTGTAACTGGGTCAGGGGGAAAAATTGTGAGGTGGTAATCGGGTACCCTCCTGGCTGTACCCGGGTACCACTGAAGCTGACAGAATTTTTTTAAAACTTGTAAAATTCATAACTTTTAACTCGGGTGCCCGTTTATCGCGCCGTTTAGACCAGTACGAAGCTAAAATGATTTTATATCCTATAAAAATAAATTGGAATATAGTAGATAATTATTTCACCTAAATAGATACCTATCTATATGTATTTCTGAGTAATGAGTTATGATGAATGTTGCGATTGAGTATGATGATGTTGTATGAATGACTCAACTGTTTTGCATGATGTACTGCATGATGATGATGATGATGATGATGATGGCCTGTATTGGCGTGGCATTGGTGGGTAGGAATATTAATGCATTTTAGGTTGTTGTATGTCGGTGTCGCATGCATTTGTGATAAGGGCTTATGCTCTATAAGATGGTTTGTATTGGTGGGAGATGGCCTGTATTAGCGAGAGATGGCCTGTATTGGCGTGATGATGAGGGATTATGCCCTATTGCTGACCTATTCGATATTATGATGAGAGTTTATGCCCTGATGGTACCACATGCATTGAGTTGGTGTCAGTCTCATTGCATTGTGTGATACGGTGGCAGAACCGACTGTTAATACTGGTTTGCATTTTTTTTTTGCAAATGTCACGGTAAATAAGAGTCACCACCGACTTTTCTTTTATCCAACAAAGGAAAGGGTGAAAAGAACATAAAAAGACCTTTTTTCGAGATTTCTGAGTAAGGGGGTAGATTATGGAAAGGGAAGGTGTTAGCACCCTTTCCATCCATGGTTTTCCATGGGCTCTTAGGTACTTGCTCATTTTTGAAAATTTCTTTCGTGTTTGTGTGGAAAAGTTTTGAAAATGCCTTAGTGCGGCGACTCACTTTATGGTAACTCTTGTGTCAGTCCTCATGAGTGTGATAAAGCGTTTTTTGAAAACTTTGTTTGAAAAGTGTTTGAAAGTATGGTGTGAAAATTTGTTTGAGCAAGTACCTAACAGTTATCTACCTACTCGAAAAAGACTATTATTTTCCACCTATCCTTTAGACCATGTTGTCCTACTATTAGTGAGTAGGTAACCCTAGTCGTTGGATGTTGAGGGACTATCGAAAGGGGCGTAATGGTCATTGAAGGCAACATGTAAGGATACCTTAGCATTTTGAAGGGACTATCATCATAAGATCATTTCTCATAGGCAACTCGAGGGACGTTTAGGGACTATGATCTTTACGAAGATTTTAAACTGAGGGTCTTTGCTAAGAGTATCCCTACGTTCGAGGGACATGACCATTTTGAAGGCAACCAAAGTGGGAAATACCCTAGGGGTGCATGTGTGCAATAGTTTTCTATTTCAGGTATTTTATCTTGCAATTTAGTGATCTACTGATTGATGGATTAAGCATACACGCCTAGGTTGCTAGCAATTATATACAAGAATCTAAAATATAAAAGCAAGAAATAGAGGTCATACACTATTACAAGGCTTTGGTGTATATACATAAATAATTACTGAAAAAATAAAGTGCGGAAATGAAATCCTAATTAAGCTATTACAAACCGGGCACAGTTACATAATGGATAAAAATGTTAAAGTAAATAAACGCGCACCTGAATTGAAAATGCGTCTAAAATCCTAAGTGAAAGGAAATTTTTGTTTGTTTTTATTACGAAAAGAAATTGAAAAAAAAAATCCTAAGTCTATTCAATTTTAGTTTTTTTAGAAAAATATTAAAATAGTTAATTAATTAATTGACAAAATTAATTTCATGTAAAAACTAAGCCTAATTTTTTTTTGGGGTTTTTTGCTTGTTAATTAAAACTTAGAAGAAGTAAGTACAAGCAACCCATCAAAAGGAAACAAAAACGAAATGGTCAAAAACAGGAAACGAAAAGAAGGAATTCTTGGAAGCAATGCCTGGATTGAAGAGGCCTGGGTTGCTCTTCGATTCAATGAGCTGATCGAAGACCTCATTTGAGGGTCTTGGGGGCGCCGCAAGCAAAACATTAGAAATTGAAACTGTAAGGCCTGGATAGAAGAAGCTTGAGAGACTGCACATCAGGGGCGTTCGATATGGATGTGCCATCCTTCGATCTAGGATGTTGGACCTGCAAGGAAGTTCGTTAGAATATTGAAAATTCAAGGCCCGTGATTCGAAGAAGCTGGGGTGGCCTTTCGATTGCACGAATTCCCTTTCACCACCTGAGTTGCTTGCTTATTCGAAGTGCATGACACCAGCTTTTGGTCCTGCAAATTAGATAATTCAAAACTAGACAAAACAGAAAAACGTCCCATTCGAAATCAATCCCTGAACCTGGATCTGGGTTGGTTTCGATTTGTCACAACCAGTATCATGGATTTCAAAAGTAGCCAGCTTCGAAAAACTCTATCCATGGGGTTCAAATGTAGGAACACTGCAACTTGCACACACTTTGCTAAATCATTCAAAAATAGTAACAAAAGCTATGAATATGAAATCATGAGTCTAGTTCAAGATTTAAGTGGGGTCAAATATTTTTACCACTGGAGGCACCTAGATCTGCAGTCTTGGGCGTGAGATGGTTGGGGCATGAACGAGCGTACGCCTGTGTGAATTCCAAGAACTTGATCGAAATGCCAACCTGGACAGAAGGTGCATGCAATGGGGTTTTGGCACTTGATGATATCTTCTGGACTTTCGTGGGGCAGTCTCCGTGAGTTTCCGTCTGGCCCTTTTTGGTGGCTGTTGCGCATGTATCCCCGCTCCTGTTTTCGTGTGAGATCATGAGGTTTATATAGGCAAGGGAATTAGGTCAATATTTATGTATCAAATCTTGGTCCATTATGATGAATACATTTGATTTGATTTCTTCATAAAGACTTGCTATTTTTTATTCAATCAAGTGCCAATCTATTTCATGTGTTACTGTCGGCCTGTTATGAGTTGTTCGGGCCTCCAACATGATGAAAATTGAAAGTTGGCCTGCCCTTTGCAGATCTACTTCCCCTCGAATTATCCCTCTTCGATAGCTTTAAGCTCCACTTCGAATTACTCCAGCTTTGATGTCACAACCCCTTTGATTGAGACTCCCCCTGCTTCGATTGCATATTTGCAAGGACAACATGCCATTTTGAACATGGGGTGAACCTGGACAGGTTAGGATATGTGTTTTTACTTAGTCATGCCATCCTATTTCATTCCTTCGAATCTGCCTTCTTTTCCAGCTTCAAAGTCCAATTTGAGCACATTCCCTATTAGACAACTTCGACCAGCCCTTGGCCTTGTGGTGAGTCTAAATTCTGATTCGAAGTGTTCAAAACTTCCTTTATCAGAGCATCTTAGATTAAGACAAACTCTGCACTGAAATTCCATTCGAAGGTCATTTCATTCTGATGTTCTAATTGAGGTAGAGTATGAAGTTCCAGTCAAAGGACCCTCTAAAGTGCCAGTCGAAGGACCCTTTAAAGTGCCAGTCGAAGGACCTTTTGAAGTGCCAGTCGAAGGACCTTTTTGGAATACCAATCGAAGGACCTTTGTCCAGATACGAATTGAATGCCTTGTTGAAATACCAATCGAAGGATCTTGTTACAAGGATAATCGAAAGGTTTTTTTGAAGTGCCAATCGAAGGATCTTGTTACAAGGCCAATCGAAAGGCTTTGTTGAAATGTCAATCGAAGGATATTTTTACAAGGCCAATCGAAAGGCTTTGTTGAAATGCCAATTGAATGGTACTTGTTAAATTGTCAATAGAAGGACAATGTTACAATGCCAATCGAAGGACACTTCCAATCGAAGGGTACTTGTTAAACTGTCAATCGAAGGACACCGTTACAATTCCAATCGAAGGACACTGCCAATCGAAGGGTACTTGTTAAACTGTCAATCGAAGGACATCGTTAAAATTCTAATTGAAGGACACTTAAAAACATCACTCATAAATTTTCCTTTTCCTTAGGCAAGGGTTTGTGACCAATCATGTAGGGGAATACCTTGGAAACATGAGAGAGAAAATTTTTGGGTACAACAGTTGCCCCTGTTCAATCTTCTTAAACTTGAGGATGTAGATTGACTGGTCTGCCTTTCATGATCCGAAGGTAGAAGATGATTGAACACTAGAGTGCCCAAAAATTTGCACTCGTCTGAGATGATACTTGACTGTGTAGATAATATTGGGAATGGGCTTATAGATGCCATTTGGAAAAGATGACGGAAGATCGTCGGAGATGGGCTTAAAGATGCCATCATAATGTGACGGAGAGTCGTCGGATATGGGCTTAAATATGCCATCCAGAACAATGATGACTTCATGAGATATCCCTTTGTGGGAATTCCTGCTCTTGCTGTTAGAGAGGACTCCACTGAGGAATGTTGGTATCTGCCTTGTAACATAGAGTTTTAGGAGCTTCAGTTGTCCGTTACTCTACTGGGGAGTCATCACTTGATTGAAGAGACGAAAATGAACTGCTATCTGGTCAGAATCTGGGCTTCAGAGACTTGCTGAGGATGATAAGGCTGACTTCTATCTGGTCGTATTCTAGGCTTCACAATGACTTACTAGGGAATATGAAATTAACTGTTATCTGGTCGATTCCAGGCTTCGTAGTAATTGTATACATTGAACTATTATCTGGTTGTATCCAGGCTTCAGCGGTTTGAAGAAATTAAGTTGTTATCTGGTCGGGTCCAAGCTTCAACTTGAATCTGAGGTGTACCGTTATCCGGTTGTATCCAGGCTTCAGTGATTTTCATAAATTAAGTTGTTATCTGGTCGGATTCTAGGCTTCACAATTCTTTATACTGTTATCTGGTAGAAATCCAGGCTTCACAGTGTCTGAAGAAGTGAACTACTATCTGGTCGGATTCCAGGCTTCGCAACACCTTATATTGTTATCTGGTTGAAATCCAGTCTTCACAGTGTCTGAAATTATTGATTGACTATTATCTGGTCGGGTTCCGGGCTTCATAGTAACCGACAGAGTAAACTGTTATCTGGTTGGATTCTAGGCTTCGCATTGCTTTATACTGTTATCTGGTCAAAATCTATGCTTCACAGCGTCTGAAGAAGTGAACTACTATCTGGTCAGATTCCAGGCTTCGCAGCACCTTATACTGTTATCTGGTCGAAATCTAGGCTTCACAGTGTCTTAAATTGCTGATTGAATATTATCCGGTCGGGTTCTGGGCTTCATAGTAACCGACAGAGTAAACTGATATCTGGTCGGATTCCAGGCTTCGCAGCGCTTTATCTCTTATCTGGTCGAAATCCAGGCTTCACAGTGCCTTTGAAGAAATGAACGACTATCAGGTCGAATTCCAGGCTTCGCAATTTCTTCAAATGGAATGGAAATCAGAGAGGTCTTAGTGTCGATCTGATTGAACCAGAGAAAGTCTTGGGAGGATATCTTTCTGAGGAAATTGCTGAAATAGCCCTTTGCTACACGTAGCTTGTTGATTTTGATTTTTTCCCTGAAAGGTAAAGAGTTAGTCGTTATGAAATGTCATGATGTATGAAATGCATTGTGATGATGTTCTCAAAATAAATGAGATTATACTGTATGCAATATGTATGTGCATGCCATGATGTATGAATATGGGATGCTATTGCGATATTTCTTAGTCGGGGAAAATAAATTCCGAACTGCTACTGGAGAGTATTGGGAAGCTGAATTCCTCATTTCCGCTGGGGATGGTGAATGGAGATGACCATGCTGTGGATTTACTCCTTTTTGTTTACGAATATTCTGTCGGGGAGAGACTCTGCCTGAGAATAACTCTGTAGGGAAATAACTCTGTTTGCGAGAGGAGATGCCTTGCTGGAAGATTTTGTTGATTCGGAGAAATAAACTCAGCTAGGGGATGAACTTTCGTAGCTGGAGAAATAAACTTTGTTGGGGATTGAGCTTCCATGTTCATAGAATTAAACTCTGCTTGTGAGTAGATTCCGCAGTTAGAGAAATAAACTCTGCTCGGGAGAAAGCTTTATAAACCGTTTGTGATTATAAAACTCGACTGCGGAGTATAGATATCGGCTCTCTGAAGGAACTTTGCTGGGGAAAGTAACTCCTATTTGGGGAAGAAGAGATCAAAACTTTGGTTGTTTCTACTCTATAGGGGAGTGTAGATGTCACTGAGACGTATGCTGAGGATGTAGCGGTGACTTTGCATCAAGACATTTCTGCCCTTGTACCTGTTGGAGAAAGTACCTATGGAGGCTTTATGGATGGATCTATATGTTGAAATAAGTGTCAGAATAACATCTGTCTCTGGATCTTATCTGAACTGACCGGTTGCTAGAAGATGATCTGAATAAGTATCAGGGTGATATCCGTCTCTGGATCGTACCTGAACTATTGCTAGAAGATAGTCTAGACTAAGTATCAGGATGACATTCGTCTTTGGATCGTACCTGAACTATTTCTAGATGAGAATCTGGAGTAGGTATCAAGATGACATCCGTATTTGGATCGTACCTGAACCATTTCTAGATGAGAATCTGGAGTAGGTGTCAGGATGACATTCGTATTTGGATCGTACCTGAACCGTTTCTAGATGATAATTTGCTTTATCCATAATGTTTCCATTGGGGAAGGGGAACTCTGTAATCCGCTTGGGGAATCCCAGGAAGCTTGGCGACTTCATTGGGGAATTTTCGTTGGAGCAGTAATTTGGAGATTTTATTCTGCCAAGGGTATGAGAATACCTGACATCAATAGGTTGTAAGTTGAGAATATGGCAGTGACCTTGTAGTAGAATGCCCTTGACTCTGTACCTACTGGAGAAGGTATCTGCTGGGATTTTGTAGATGGTTTGACTGTTATCCCAACTCCCGGGGTTTTGAGTAAATACAGATCAGGGTAATAAACCTTCTATTGATTAGACAAGTGACGAGATGACAGGACGTAGTCATACGCTTTAATCCTTAACTTTTTCCTGGACTGTTGTTGTACCCCAAAATTTTCCCTCTCATTTTATCAAGATTTTCCTCACAAGACTTCTTGGACTCAAGACAAGATTAGGGTTTGCTCAGCTCAAGACATCACCTTGCACTGATGACCTGAAATTAGGGTTTGAGTTTGCACAAGGAATTTTGGACCATAAATGCTTCATATGACTTTCATACACCATCTTGGACCCCTAGGATTGCTCATATCAAGTTTCAAGCCTTGAATCACATTTTTGCCCAGTCAATTAGACAGTTGACCTAAAAATCAGTTGTATTGGGGAAAAAGTCAACCATGGCTAATTTATAGTCAAACTTCATAATTTTTTATCCACAACAACATTCTAGGCTCCTATGTACCATTTGATCAAGTTTGGATCACAACTCCTCAAGAAATTTGATCAAATCATCAAAAGGGCAAAATGGTCAAAATTAGGGTTTTGACTGAGAAAGGGCAATTTCTGATTTTTAACCTAGCCAATGACCAATTGGGTTCAAGAATGATTTCAAGGACTCAATAGCATCATCTTGACCTAATCACATAGTTCAAAAGATCTCAAATGCATAGGATTGACAGATGAATTTTGCAGTCAACTGATCAAAAGTCAATTGTACACTGAAAAGTCAAACTTTGACTTTTTGGTCAAAATCAAGTGCCAAGGGTCATAATTCATCAATATATGTAAAAATATGAAACTTGTTGATCAATAAAACCAATTTTTCAAATTAGGGTTTTGATTTGAAAAATTTTCATAACTTAGAAATTTTTCTAAGTTATGGAAATTTCTTATTTTTTCCCAACTTTCCACAACTTTTTCACCATGATGCAATTGGATTCAAAGAAAACTTCCAAAATGAAAGTCGTAGTCCTCCATGAAATATACAACTTTTATTCACAAAGTTTTCCAAAAAGATGCTTGTATCTCAAGTTATGATTTTGTGAATAGGGGTCCATAAACTTTTTAACTTAGTGAAATTTTGCCCTAGTTTAGGCAGGTTTTTGACCTAACTTCATGGAAATGTTTCACCTAGTTACAAGATGTATCTCAAAATTCATTTCAAAGATGGATTGTAGAGCATGTTACAAGCTTTCAAAAATGTCCAAGAACTCTCCAAGATCATTTATGGTTAGGGAGAATCGAAGAAGGGAAAATGGCAATTTATCACTTTTGTTCAAGGCATTTTCACAATGGTTCAAGTTGCAAATCAGATCCTAGCATGCTTGTACCTTGCATTACAGGTCCTAATCCCTTCTACACTCTATAATTAAATGCAAACTCATTGGATATTAGCTTTGTTTTGACTTTTGAAGCATTGCACAATGAATTAATCCAAAAATGGCATAAAGTTCACAATACTACTTTGATAAAGCAGGCCTTTTTGCAACTTTGCATTTCTTGAGCCATGGACCTGATCTTTTGTTGCAAACAAGATCCACAAACATCAGGAAAAGTATACCAACCCTCTGCAGTCCACAAGCTAGCCTGTACAGGCCTTTGGCATAGTCATGTCAACTTTCTTCAAAAGCAAGCAAACTTGCAAAAGTCAAGACAACTTGTCCAGCTGATAAAGGCAAGGCTTGGCTTCATTTGAAACAACTTCAGAAACTTGTTGCAAGCAAATACACGAATTCTCAACATTCAAAACCTTCTCAAACACCAAAATCACATTTTTCTGCCCAAACAGGGCATCTTCTACAAAACCCTTGCCAAATCAATATTGGCTCGTGCGTTTCTCATTTTAAGACTTCAAACACATTACATACATCCTACCTAAACTATCCAGGCCCTTGTCTTGCAACTGTAACCCCTGTTTCAAGCTTCACCATTTTCATTTTTGAAGGTTGTAGGTTGACTTCAAAAAGGAGTTTCAAGCATCCTCAAGACAAGCTGAGCATTGGGAAAGCTTGAGGGAACTTCAAGGAAGCTCACACAATCTTCAGGCCTCACTCAAAGTTCCCACATTGCCATATCCAAACTCAGTTGAACAAGGTATTTTTCAAATCTCTATCTCCTTATTTAGGCATCCTTAAGCTTAGATTTGTGAAGCAAAGATGTAGTCCTTAACTTGCTTAAGCTGTACATATGCATAGTTTTTATTTATATTAACTGAGTAGTGAGAATTTGAAGCTTGAAGTTCATGAAAAAATTAGGTCAGGAATTAGGGACACTGAAATTCTCCCTGGTTTCTTAGAGTTAGGTTTCAAATCTTATATCATTGGAATCGTGATTAAAAATGCTACAAGTTTTATGTTGCAAGATTTTGTTTTTGTGCAAAGAATAGAGAGTTGCAGGTTGAACTCAGAAGCGCGCGCGAAAGAGACGAAGGACAGGGACGATGGATGTCTGGGCCTGGCGCGCAGTGGGCCTCTTGTTTTTACTTCCCATACCCCCCAGTCTGCTACTTGCACCCCCTTGGCCTATTTTTTATATTTTGCATATTTTTCATTTCTTTTATGTTTTTTTGACTTTAATATTTTTTTTTTAACATTAAAAAATCACAAAAAATATTTTCTTAATTTTTGAAATTTTTATTTTATTTTATTATTATTTTTCCCACATATAAAATATTTTTATTTTAATAAATGGAAATCATTTTCTTAAAATAATTTGTAAATAATAAAAGAATACTATCCATTTTTATTATTATTATTCATACACATAAAATATTATTTCCACATATACTTTAATTTTTAATATTTGTAAATATTTTTATTTATTTATTTCTTGAACAAAATGAATAAAATAATAATAGAAAACATATTTTCTTTTAAAACAAAATTAGGGTTTCCCCTTTCAAAAATAATAATATTTTTTTTCTTATTTTTAGGACTTAGATAATTTTATTTTCTCATACATAAAACAATTACAAAACATTTTTTTGCATATTCACATTTTTATTGCATATTTAAATATTTGTTTATTTATTTATTGTACAATAAATTCAATTGGGTTGTAATAGTGAATTAGGGTTTTATTTTGTGCAAATATCCCCATTCAAAAACGTGTATCCCCCCTCCCATAATATTGTTGTAATAGCTTAGATTTATTTTACGCAATTTATCCCATTATATGCATGGTTAGTAAAATTAGGGTTTGTATGATAAAGACAAAAATCAAACAAATAGCATGACCTAATCCAAGACAAAAATACATGTAAAATGACACACATTTCACATAAACACCTCTAGGGTTTCACCCACTTGGTTTCCTAAACAAAATGGCCATGGTATGCATGCTAAGTATCTTGGCAAAACAAAACAAAACAAAACAAAAAAGATCATAGTCCCTCGATGATGCTAGACAAGGTTGCTTAAAAACAAATGATCTTGGTCCCTCAAACTTACTAAGATAGTTGGCACCATTGCTATCATGGTCATACGATGACCCACGCCCGTCCCGTTTAACATCCAAAGATAGGGTTGTCTACTAAAACAATAGTAGGTCAACAATGTCAAAGGAATAAAAATGTACAAGAAAGACTTTTGAGTAGGTAGATAGCTTCTAGTTACTTGATCAACTTCAAAACAAATCCTTTCTATTTTCAAACAAACACACACACATTTCAAAAACAATTTCCAAACAACTTTCAAAACATTGAAACATTTTTCAAAAGACAAACATCTTTGTATACATTCTTACAAACAAGAATCATTACAAAGATTGCCTAAACGATGGCCTCTTTTCAAAATACTTTCAAAACCACACAAAGCACCATTTCAAACAATTGCAAAAGCAAAGCAAGTGATCTAAACAAGTAACTAAGAGCCCATGGAAAACCATGGATGAAAAGGGTGCTAGCACCTTCCCTTTTCATAATCTACCCCCCGAACTCAAGAAAACGCCTCAAAGGTCTTTCCTGTGCTTTTTACCTTTCCTGTTGGATAAAAGAAAAGTAGGTGGCGACTCTTGCTAACCGCGACATTTGCGAACACAAATGAAAAACCTCAAGTCAGTTCTCCCACCGTATCACAATTGTCTTTTCAGATTTTCAGTCCACCGGGATACCCTTTCTTTGCTCAAGTCGCCTTTTCAGGTTTTCGACTTGTCGGGTGTACAGGTTTTTTTCTTTTTATCCCTAATTTTTGCCCGGACCATTTTGGTTCGCCGGGACGCCCTTATTTTTTCCTAGGTCAATCAACCTAGCGGGTCTTTGTTCATGCGTAGTATTTTCTGACTATGTCCATGTTCACCGGGTACGGAGAATTGTCACTGTCCATAGTAGTAAGTGTTGCCACACTTCTAGAAGATGTTTGTTTGATTGTACAGGATTCGTTGCTGGAATTCATGCCCAATGCCCCAAGTGATTCAGATGGAGATCTGTCGCTGGCTATTTGGCATCTTTGAGAGATTCCTTGAATCTTGACTTGACTGCCCCAGATGATGGACCATGATCATGTCGTGCCCCTTGGTTGGGAGTGTTTTTCTACCTGAGGTGATCCTTTTCATTGAGAAGGTTTTTATTCACTAGATATTCATCATGTGAATTTCTCTGTTATTGAACAAATAGTCATATGCAAACAATGGTATTTTAAGAATGAAAAGCTTATGTCTGTCTTGAAGTTTGAAAATTCATTTTTTAGTAAAACAAACAAATTTTGTAAAAGTGTGATATTAACTCGGGATTTATAGCGAACCCTACAGGAGTCAGGATACCTTTTGTAACAATATGCTTTTGAACTAACCCATGCTTCAGCTAGGACTTTTAAGGGTTATAACGTGGTCTGGTTCACGGTTTAAGAAACAAAGGATAAAGGCTCAAATTTTATTTGTACCCACATGTTCTTTGTGATGTTCTTCGATCATATGCTCAGCTAATTGTGCGTTCAGATCCCGATTGAGTCTGGCATCTTGTCCTTGATGTTCCGCTAATGGTTCGGATACCGAAAGTTTATTTGGAAGAGGCAGTCATTTTGTAATCTTTTCTTTTTTTCTTTTTTTTGTCGAGGATTTGTAGGACCTCTTTTTTTTATTTTGGTATCCCTACTTTTGCCTGAACTGTTTCTTTTCTAATTACAGTCAGCGGGATGCCCCAGTTTTTTTTAAGTATCCTTCATAGGTTCTGACTTAATGGGCTTTTATTTTTTAGAGATAATGATTGCCTGTTCTTAATGATTATGCAGAACCATCACCGTCTTTTGATTTGGAAGTACGTCTTTGATGGCATTCATTGTGTACGAAGTGGAAGATTGCGACTGAATGCGCATCGGAATTAACTGAGAAGCTACCCCGCCCCAAGTTATGATTAAGGGTTTTAATTTGTGTGAAAAGAAAAACTCCTACTTCTTTGGCTCAAAGGAGTTGACTAGGGATTATCTTCCTTATAACTCCATTATTTAGGGTTTGAAATAACGCCTGTATATCGCCAGTGGGGTCTGTTGAAAAGCATACTGAAGAGATTGTGGTATCATTCTCGTCATCCTCTTTCTAAAGGCTCGGAGCTTTTGATCGAGAGTTGAATATCACAAAAAGGAAAGCAATTTAAATATAGTGAATATGAATGAATTTATTCAAAACAGACATATTCAATGCATTGATAAAGTAACAAAGTTTGACATGAAACAAATGTTCGAACCATCAAAAGGAAATTACAAATCAAGAATTCAAATGAACAAAAAGCCTTTTGTCTGAACTTGTCACTTCAGATGGTATGTCTTTGAGGGACGGAAGAAGAATTCAGTCTAGACATCTTGTGTGAATTCCAATGCTCCTTCATCAATTAGGTCTTGACTTTTGTTTCTCAATGTCCAACAGATATTGGTGTCATGTCCAGGATTGTTGGAGTGGTACGCACATCTTGCATTTGGATTGTACCTTGGGGAGGCTATGTTAGAATTCTGAGGAGGGTCCTTTAATGTAACCAGCTTGGCCTCCAACATGTGTTGCAATGCTTGAGCCAATGACATATTGATTTTGGTGAAGCGTCTTTCAGATGTATTCTTCTTACGCCGATTAACCTGTTGTTGTTGGCGAGGTTGTTAATGGACCCGTGAGATAGTAGCAATTTGGAAAGGTCCACTCTTCACCAAACCAACCTCTTGTCTTTTTGGAGGTTGATCAATGACTTGGTCCCCAGCCTCGACCTCTTGCTTCATACGGTTGCATCTGTCTTCATGAAGCTTGTTGACAATGGTCCTCAGCTCTTCTTGTCCCTGGGCTAGGCTTTGGATAAGAGCCATCTGCCCCAGCATTTGGATTCTCATTGCTTCCATCTCAACCTGCAACTCTTCAACCTAGTAATCCTTGTTGTTATCAGGACGTTTCTTGGTTAGATTCCCAATGAGGAGTGCTTTCAATTCTTCCTGCCCCTTGGATAGGTTAAGGAACATTTACATGAACTGAGCCTCTTGAATTTGAAGATCTCTATTTTCTTGTTGGAGAGCCATTATTGAAATAAACAGCGAGAACATGAGAGACCTGTACTGGAGACTACCTGTTATGCAATGACATGTATGATATGCAAATGTTTTCAAGGATCTCGCGGGGTAAACAAGAAAAATGTTAGGCATTGAACTTTGCGACTTTGATTAAAGCACTTCATATCGTTGAAGGTCCTTCTACAAGAGTCAAGCTAACAATATCAAGTGGGTCATAGCCCCTGACTCAAGTGGTTGAGTTTTGATCTTCTGACGACATTGGATAGAGGAAAATAAATCCCCTTGCCCCTTGCTAGATGTATGGTTCATCATAACCTGCATCACAGACCCTTGAGATCCTCGAAATGGTTAAGTGGATGATATGGGATGATAGGATGATGTTATGATGTGTATGTTATGCATTAAGCAAAAATGCGAGGTGATGAAGACAAGTAAGTCTAAGAAGTCCAGGTTACTGGATAATGCCTGTAAACAAATCCTGCAAGGAGATCATGTTGTTAGATAAAACCCCTGCAAGTAACTCAAGTCAAAAGCAAACAAATCATACAAGCAGCCTTAGATTTAGGCTTGCATGAGGTTTGTAGGTAAGTACCCTCTTGAATGTTCAGTTGGCTCATCCTGTCCTATTAATAGTAACCGGGTTCTAAGGAGCCTCAATATCACTGACCTTCCCTTCAAAAATTGTTTCAGCTCTACACCGAAGTATTGCGGCTAAAAAATCCTGAAAGTCCAGCCTCAATGAGTGTAGTATTGAGTATCAACCAATCTTAGGTCGGAACCAAATCCGGTTATCTCACTACTTTCTAATGGCTAGGATGATTCAATTAAGAGTTCTAAAGGTCAGTTAGCGCTTAGTGACACTATGAGGAAGCCTAATGTTATCCTTAACTTACTCAAGGAACATTAGTACAATCCAAAGCATCGCGCTAATGTAGCCACCACTTTGTCCATATCGTTCTACACCGTACAACCTCCATGATTTATTGCTACTTACCTAATAAGGTGCCCTAGATCTAGGTGTAGGATATTTTAGAAGAATACCCCAACAAACCCTCAAAGATAAAGCAGTCAAAGCAAACAAAGAAAGCAATTTTAAATGATCTAGACCCTAAGGTAAACCCCACTTTATAATATTCCCCAACAAAGTCGCCATTTCTGTGATACGGAGGCAGAACCGACTGTTAATACTGGTTTGCATTTTGTATTTGCAAATGTCACAGTAAGCAAGAGTCGTCACTGTGGTCGGTGGAAATAGAACTGACTGTTTAAAGCTGGTTTCGCGAAATGTCGCGGAAGCAAGAGTCGCCATCGTCTTTTATGTTCTCCAACATGGAAAGGACAAAAGCACAGCAAAATTCCTTATGAGAATGTTTCTTGGTTCGGGAGGTAGATTTATAGAAAGGGAAGGTGTTAGCACCCTTTCTATCCGTGGTTATCCATGGGCTCTTAGGTACTTGCTCTTATGTTTTCAAAAGATTTGTTTGCTTTTCAAGTGTGTGTAGGTTTTGAAAAAAGTTCGTTTGAAAACTTCTAGGTAACTCTTGTATCAGTCCTCAAGAGTGTATGAAGTATTGTTTGAAAACTTTTTGAAACTGTAAGGTGTGAAAAAGTTGTTTTTGTTTTGTTTTTGAAAAGAGCAAGTACCCATGAGTAATCTACTTACCCTAAGGAATTAAGCTGTGTAAGAATCCTTTAGATAGTGCTATCCCACCATTGAGAGGTAGGTAGCACCACCGTTGGAGGTGTTCGGGTCAATTCGATTATCGGGACAGTGTAGTCACCGAAGCAATGGTAGGACCTTAGAAGTAACCATAGTGTCTTATATCCTTTGTATCCGAGGCAACCGTTTCGAGGCAACTGGATCTTAGACATAAGGGTGACCTCTAAAACATCCTATACTTGATGACCACGTTTCGAGGCAACGATTGAAGCGTACCCTAGGAGTGGCATGTGCTTTGTGTGTTGTTTTTCAGTTAAGTGTCTTTGTACATGTTATTTGTGAGCTACAGATTGATTTTATTTACATACATTCTTTCATGCATTGTTAACAGTTAGGAGTGCGGAAAATAAATTGCGGAAAGATAAATCCTAACTATTACAAGGCGCGGGTCTATACATCGCCAAAAAAAACAAAACTCGTTTGGAAATAAAGTGCGAGAAGTAGTAAATAAAGAGATAAACATAATTACTATTACATATCCAGAAACAGTTACATAAATAATCAAAATAAGAATAACACGCGAAAGAATTAAATCGGGAACGTCCTAAGGGTTTTGACCCTTTTTGAATAAGAATTGAATTTTGTCCCTTTTTTTGTAATTAATGAAATTAAAATTAATAACTAATTAATTAATTTAATTAAAAGAAAAATATTTTTGTGTTTTTATGTTTTTAATAAAATAAAATAAAAGAAATTAAAAGTTGAAAGTTCTAATTCTAAATTAATTTTACTTATTAAAAAAAATGTTGAAATTGTTCTAATTACACAACTAATTAATTAATATTAAAATTTATTTACAAAATAAGTTAATAAATAATAAAATGTTTTTTTTGGTTTTATTGAATTTTATGGGAAAAAATTAGTTTGTTAGGTTAATTAACAATAATGATAATAATTAAAAAAGGAAAATAAAAAGAAAAGGAAAATAGAAAAAAAAAAAAAAAAAAGAAACCAATGGGGGTGTTGATGGCCCAATGGAGGTGTGAAGCCTGGAAATTGCTGGCCTATTAACCAGCCTTGTTGACTTTTGGAGATTGCCTAGAGCACGTTGACTGGAGAATATAGTGTTCATCACTTTTTGGCCCTCGGATTGATGATCATGGCCACTTGGCATGTGGAACGCTGAAGGTTCATGGTGAAACGCACTGGGCATCCTGCACACAAACACATAAGAAAAAATGATATGGAATTTTGGGAGACCTGGGAAGAACTTACAGCGCGGTATGATGGATCTTAGGACGTGGAAAGGGTTGCTTTAGCTTCAGGGGATGGCAAAGAAGAGAGTCACGTTCTCATTTTGGCCTGAAAATGCTTGCAATACTCCTTTTGATCTCACACTTTTTTTGACACTTTTTGGATTTTTCTCTGGCCGTTTGTGTAATGTTCAGGTTGTGAATGAGGCTTGCAAGGCTTGCATATGTAGTAATGAGTGAGAATAAGTCACATTTAGGAGCCTTTAACCATTGCAATTAAGCTTTGGATTTTGTCTTAACCACCATTAAAGGCCTTTCAAAGCTTGTTCAAAATTTGAATTTTCATGCCTAAATGAGCTTAGCACGAAATTGGTAGGTTGAAAATGCTTCATGAAGGCTATTCAAACCATAAGATACCATTTAATTAATTTTTTTAGATTTACTTGAATTATTATGGATTAAAATGAATTAAATCCATAAAAATTAAATAAAAATAGAAAAATAATTATTTGGTCTTGAAATTGATCATGGGACACGTGGGTGGCATGAAAAGGCTGAATCAAGTGGAAAAAAGTGGGCCCTTTTGTCAAAAATTGAAGTTTCAAGGATAGTTGACTTTTGCCATTTCACAAAATTTTCCCAACTTCTCCAATGCATATCTTGCTCAATTTTGATCATATGAACATGTTATTGGACATTTTGGAAAGGTCTTGAAGTCCTCTAACCAATCCCGTTGGTCCCATGTCATTTTGATTTACCAATCTCAAGTTATGGTCTTTGACTTAAAGTGCCTTTTTGTTGACTTTTGAAAATGACCTATAATGTTGAAATTGATAACTTTTTGTGAGAGCATTTCTTGGACTTGGAATGTGAAGATGAGTTGTAGGAAATGTCCTCCCCTTAAAAATGAGCATTGGATGGGATTTTTCTGATGAACCATGAAAAAGTTATGCTTTGGTCAAGTTACAGTTGACTTTTCAACTGTCCAAAAATGGAAACTTTTGCATCTTGATGATTTTTGAGCCATGCTTGTGAAATCATGGTCAAGATTTGACCAAATGATGATTGTGGCTTCAAAATGAGATGTTGACCAAAAATTTTGACTTTTAACTGCCAAATGACCATTTTGCCCCTGCAGTTGATTGTGAAGCAATTAGGGTTTTTGACTGTGCAACTTGATCTTGTGAGCCTTGAAACTTGACATATAGGTGCTTGACAATGTATATGAGCATATGAGACTTGATTGAGCCTTTGAAAACCTCAACTTCCTTGCAAGAACCAAAACCCTAATTTTGATTGGCTTAGGAGGGTGTTTGAACTGTGCAACCTTTGAGTAGACTTGAGCAAATTGAGATGATGCTTGTCAAAAATTTGAAGAATATGGGAGGGCAAATTTTGGGGTACAACAGTTGCCCCTGTTCAATCTTCTTAGACCTGAGGATGTAGATTGGCTTGTGTGCCTTTCGTGATCCGAGGGTGGAAGATGATTGAACACTAGAGTGCCCAGAAATTTGCACTCACATAGTAGAGTATCAGCAGTGTGATGTCGGGAATGGGCTTACAAATGCCATTTGGAGAGATGGTGGATAGGTGGATGGGCTTATAGATTCCATCTGGAGATGTGACAGAATCTTGTCGGGAATGGGCTTATAGATGCCATTTGGAGACTGTTGGTATGTGGACGGGCTTATAGATGCCATCTAGGTGTCGATCGCGTAAGAGATTCCTTAGCGAGAACTTGCGTACCTGAGAAAGATAATTTCCTGACCTGTTACAGGTGTTGATCCTCACTCAGTCGCTCACAGACATGCCCTGGCTAGATACAGGTATCGAATCTGGAACTTCAAAAGGTTGATGGGTTGTCTCTACTGACAGGTTATCTCAGAAAAATCTTTAGGATTTAACTGAACCAGAGGAGGTTTTGTCTTTCTTGACGAGTCGTCTCTTTGGACGGGTTGTCTTCATGGACGGGTTGTCTTCAACGACGAGTGATCTTCAATGACGAGTTGTCTTCAATAACGAGTTGTCGTCAATGACGAGTTGTCTTCAATAACGAGTTGTCTTCAATGACGAGTTGTCTTAAATGACGAGTTGTCTTCAATGACGAGTTGTCTTAAATGACGAGTTGTCTTCAATGACGAGTTGTCTTTAATGACGAGTTGTCTTCAATGACGAGTTGTCTTTAATGACGAGTTGTCTTCAATGACGAGTTGTCTTAAATGACGAGTTGTCTTAAATGACGAGTTGTCTTAAATGACGAGTTGTCTTCAATGATGAGTTGTCTTCAATGACGAGTTGTCTTCAATGACGAGTTGTCTTAAATGACGAGTTATATTCAATGACGAGTTGTCTTCAATGACAAGTTGTCTTCAATGACGAATTGTCTTAAATGACGAGTTGTCTTAAATGACGAGTTGTCTTCAATGACGAGTTGTCTTCAACGACGAGTGATCTTCAATGACGAGTTGTCTTCAATGACGAGTTGTCTTCAATGACGAGTTGTCTTCAATGACGAGTTGTCTTCAATGACGAGTTGTCTTAAATGACGAGTTGTCTTCAATGACGAGTTGTCTTAAATGACGAGTTGTCTTCAATGACGAGTTGTCTTTAATGACGAGTTGTCTTCAATGACGAGTTGTCTTTAATGACGAGTTGTCTTCAATGACGAGTTGTCTTCAATGACGAGTTGTCTTCAATGACGAGTTGTCTTAAATGACGAGTTGTCTTTAATGACGAGTTGTCTTAAATGACGAGTTGTCTTCAATGACGAGTTGTCTTAAATGACGAGTTTTCTTCAATGACGAGTTGTCTTAAATGACGAGTTGTCTTCAATGATGAGTTGTCTTCAATGACGAGTTGTCTTCAATGACGAGTTGTCTTCAATGACGAGTTGTCTTAAATGACGAGTTGTCTTCAATGACGAGTTGTCTTCAATGACGAGTTGTCTATAATGACGGGTGTCTATAACGACGGGTGTCTATAATGACGGATTGTATTCTTTGACTTTAGGAAGTAATTTAACTGGACCTGTCTTCTTTGACTGGATGAGCATCAGAAAAACCTTTGGGATTTAACTGGACTTGTCTTCTTTGACTGGATTTGTCTTTTTTGACTGGATTGGTCTCTTTTGACTGTATTTGTCTACTTTGACATAGCTGATTATTTAACTGTATCCTTCCTGAAAGGTAAAGGTCAGTCGTATGCAATGCATGATATTGATCAAGCAATGATGTTCTTGACATAAATGAGAGTGTATGACATGATGCGCATATGCATGATGTGATGTTTATGAATGTATCTTCATCTAGGAATGTAAATCCTTGACGCATGCCGGGAAGTTGAATCCTGGGCTGATGTTGAAGAACAGAGTTCTTCGTTTCCGCTGGGGATGATGATTACAAGAATAAACCGGTAGGAGAAGACGACTCCGTTGGGGAATAAACTTGTTGAAGAGATTACTCTGCGGGGAATTACTCTGTGGGAAGAGATACTTCGCTGAGATTTGGTGATAACTTCGCTGGGGATTCCATTGAGAAGTTATGTTGAGGAATTTGATGAACTCCGCTGGGGATAGGAAGAACTTCGTCGAGGACGATCTTTCCGTGGTAATTAGCTGAGGATAACCCAGTTATAGGCTCTGGTGGAGAATGACCTTTGAATAAAGCCGGGGAGATGCTTTTGCGCTCTGCAGGGGATTAGCTTCCAGAATCTACTGGGGATAAGCTTCCAGAATCTACTGGGGAGATTGATTCAACTTTCCTGGGGAGACTTTTGTACTGTACTGGGGAATGGCCCCACTGGATGTCTGTATTCCGCCGGGGAAAAATCTTATATTAGGACTGCCGGGTGTGCTTGCTGAGGAATAATCTGTATACTCCGCTGGGGAATATTGAGATTTTCTGGGGATATCCAACTTCCTTAAGGCTGACAGTAGACTATTTCTGCTTGGGGAGAGTATTGATAACTTGCTGGAGATATTGTGCCTTGTCAGGGCTGATGGGAGACCAACTATGCTCGGGGAGAGTTGTTGAATCTTGTCTTACTTAACAGGGAGTGAAGGTATCCTGGTTACGTTCTTCAGCCGAACCTACCTTGGTACCTTGGTGGACAGAGCAACTAGATCGCTTAGACAACTCATTATTGCCCCTGTTTCTCTGGGGGAAGATACCTGTGGAGGCGCTTGATGACTGCCGGTTGACAAATCTTCTTCTGGTAGGCAAGTGACGAGATGACGGAACATAGTCGTACGCTTTAATCCCTAACTTTTGCCTGGACCGCCCTTTCGGGTTTTCAGTCCACCGGGATACCCATTTTTGCCCGAGCCGCCTTTTCAGGTTTTCGACTTGTCGGGTGTACAGATTTTTTTTCGTTTTCATCCCTCATTTTGCCCGAACCCTTTTGGTTCGCCGGGAAGCCCTTATTTTTGCCTAGGTGTGTCAACCTAGCGGGTCTTTGATTTTGCGTATTTTTTTTTCGAATCTGTCCGTGCTCTCAGAATGTAGGGAGATGCCCCGGTTAATAGCATTGTGTTACCATGCCACCAGAAGATCTTCGTTTGGTCGTCCAACGCCCCAAGTGATCCAGATGGAGATTTACCCCAAGCTGGTTGGCCTTTTGAGAGATTCTCCAAATCTTGACTTAACTGCCCCAGATGATGGACAATGATCATGCCCTGCCCCTTGGTTGGGAGTGCTTTTGTTCACTAGATATTCTTCGTGCGAATTTCTCTGTTGTTGAACAAATAGTCATATGCAAACAATATTATTTTAAGAATGCAAAGCGTATGTCTGTCTCGAAGTTTTTTTTGCAAATGTATTTTTCAGTAAAAACAAGTGAATTTTGTAAACTGTGATGTCAACTCGTTATTTTACCGCAAGCCTTAAGGAGTCAGGATACCTTTCGTAACAGTATGCTTTCGAACTAACCCATGCTTCAGCTAGGACTTTTAAGGGTTGTAACGTGGCCTGGTTCACGGTTTAAGAAACAAAGGAAAAGGCTCAAATTATATTTGTACCCACCCGCTCTTCGTGATGTTCTTCAAACCTAAACTCAGTTGATCGCGTGTTAGACCTTGTTTGAGTCTTTGCTCGGATATTCCAGTGATGGTTCAAATATTGACAGTTTATTGGGAATAGGCAGTCATTCCTTTTTTGGTTGAGGGTTTGTAGGACCTCTTTCTTTTTTGATTTCGTTATCCCTGTTTTTTGCCTGAACTGTTTCTTTCATGATCACAGTCAGCGGGATGCCCCAGTTTTGTAAGTCTTCTTCATAGGTTTTGACTTAATGGGCTTTTATTTTTGGGAGATAATGACTGCCCGTCCTTATGATTATTGCAACCATCACTGTCTTTTGTTTTGTAAGGACTTTTTTGGTGCCATTCGTTGGGCACTTGGATCAATTGAGAGAACTACCCTGCCCCAGGTTATGATTAAGGGTTTAATTTTTTTTTGTGAAAAGAAAACTCCTACTTCTTTGGCTCAACAAAGGGGGTAACGAGGGATTATCTTCCTTATAACTCCAGCGTTTAGGATTTGAAACAATGCATGTACCTCATCAGCGGGGTCTGTTCAAAAGCATACGGTAAATTGTGGTATCGTTTTCGTCATCCTCCCTCAAGAGGCTTAGAATTCTTCAATCAAGAGTTGATCATCACAAAAATATGAAAACAGTTTGCATATAGTGAATACGAAATAATTACTTCAAAACGGACATGTGTAATGCATTAGTGAAATAACATCGTTTGACATGAATACAATGTTTGAACAATCAAAGAAAAAATACAACTTGAACATTCGAATGAACAAAAAATTTCTAATCCTAGCCACGTTTTGGCAAGGGAGCAGTGATCACATTGGGAGTCTCTGGAGAGTCGAACTGGACTTCCTTTGCATCGATCAGATCCTGAACCTTGTTTCTCAAAGTCCAACAATCATCTGTAGCATGCCCCGGGCTATCAGAATGATAAGTGCAGCGAACGTTGGGGTTATACCTTGAAGGTGTCCTGTTGGGATTCCTAGGAGGGTCCCTTAGAGTTACCAACTTGGTCTCCAGCAGCTGTGGCAATATCTGGGACAAGGTCATTCCAAGGGGAGTGAATTGCCTTTTAGGTCTCTCTTCCCTTTGTTGGTTGCGATGTTGAGGAGCACCGGTCAGTTTTGAGATAACTACTGCGTTGACAGCACTAGATTCTTTCTTGGACGGTTTCTTCTCAGTGTTCGAGGAATCACTATTATGTATCTTCCCCGACTTGATACCGGCTTCAATTCTTTCCCCAGTCAAGATTAGGTCTGTAAACCCAGCAGAAGAATTTCCAATCAGATGGTTGAAGAATGGACCAGATAGGGTCCCCAGGAATATATCCACAAGCTCACGGTCAGTCAACGGTGGTTGCACCCTGCCCGCCAGGTCTCTCCACTTTTGCGCGTACTCCTTAAAACCATCACCCGTCCCCTGTGACATACCCTGGAGTTGGATACGCGTAGGAGCGAGGTCGGAATTATATTGATACTGCTTATAAAAAGCAGTTTCCAAGTCCTCCCAGTTACGAATACTGGTTCCATCCAGCTGATAGAACCATTCGAGCTGAGTCCCTGAAAGACTTTCCTGGAAGAAATAGATCCATAGGTTCTTGTCTGCCGTGAAAGGCTGGATCTTCCTTGCGTAGGAACGGAAGTGCAACTTAGGACAGGAAGCCCTGTCGTACTTTACAAAGGCAGGTGCCTTGAACTTGTGAGGGATCACCACCCCAGAAGATAAACCTAGGTCCCCAAAGTCCAACCCAGTCACACGTTGAATCTCCATAGCATTTAACCGGTCCTCCAGCTGTTTGTACCTGTCCTCAGTAGGAGGGTACTGTTCATCATTGAAATATGTCTCGGTGTCAGAGACTACGAGACTAGGAACCCTTCCCTCTTGGTGACTGCCTTCCCCAACAGATGGAGTAGTCCGCTCAGCTTCATTCTGCAGTGTATTCCCAGATCTGCGTCTAGGGTTGAACAAAATAGTCCTCTTCTTCTTCTTTTTCAAGAGCAGAGTCTTCAATTCCTGTTGTCCTTGTGCTAAGCTCATGACCAGCTCCTGGAACTGGGCGTTCTGGGCCTGGAGGGCCTTGATAGCTTTCTCATTGGATGATTCAGGATTCATGATGACTGCTGAAATAAACAGCGAAGAAGGTTAAGCAACCTGTGGGAAAGAGTACCTGTAATGCAATGATATGTATGTATGCATGCGATGTTTTCAAGGACCTCGCGGGATAAACAAGAAAGATTGTTAGAACTTGAATTTGGTAGCTTGATTGAAGGAACTTCATTTTGTTGAGAGTCCTTCTTCAAGAGTCAAGGCTCACCATATCGAGTGGGTCATAGCCCCTGACTCAAGTCAATAACCTTGGCTAGAGGAAAATAAATCCCCTTTGCCCCTTGCTAGACAGTTGGTTCATCATGACCTGCATCACAAGCCCTTGAGATCCTTGAAATGGATTAGTTTTTATGCAAGATGCATGCAATGGTATGATGTTATGCTACGCATGGAGTGATGTAAGTAGGCCCTGTAATGAGTCCCAATTAAGGACTGTAAACAAAACCTGCAAGGAACCCGTCTTGTTAGATAACAAGTATGCAAGTAGTTCAAGTATGAAGGCACACAAATCATACAAAGCCCTTAGAGTTTAGGCCAGCATGAAGTTCAGGTACTACCCTCTTTCAGTTTCGTTGGTTAAGACCTGTCCTATCAAAAGTAACCGGGTTCTAGAGGATCCCAATATCACTGACTACCCTCAATCGGTCATAACTCCAGCATCACAATCTTTTCTTGCGGCCAGAACCATCGCGAGAGTTTAGCCTCAATGGGTGTAGCATACTGCTACTGTTCTATGGCCAAGTTGGGTCACATTAGGGTTCTAAGGTCGGTTGGTGCTTAATGACTCCTCAGAAGACCCATATTCTCCTCGTTGCAACACAAGGGATATCGGTACAGACCAAGGTGCCACACCAACGTAGCCACTGCTTCACCCGTGTCGGTCTATGCCGGACGGGTCCCTCACAGCTTATGCTACCTAAAAGGGTATCCCCAGATCCGGGTTAGGATCTATGAAACTCCGATGCAAAGCCCAAAAATATAAAGCAATCAAAGCAAAGCAATTGAAAACATAAGCATGATCTAATCCTAAGGTACACCTCACTTTTATATTCCCCAGCAGAGTCGCCAGTTATGTGGTCGGTGGAAATAAAACTGACTGTTTAAAGCTGGTTTCGCGAAATGTCGCGGAAGCAAGAGTCGCCACCATCTTTTATATTCTCCAACATGGAAAGGACAAAAGCACAGCAAAATTCCTTATGAGAATGTTTCTCGGTTCGGGAGGTAGATTTATAGAAAGGGAAGGTGTTAGCACCCTTTCTATCCGTGGTTATCCACGGGCTCTTAGGTACTTGCTCTTATGTTTTCAAAAGATTTGTTTGATTTTCAAGTGTGTGTGGGTTTTGAAAAAAAGTTCGTTTGAAAACTTCTAGGTAACTCTTGTATCAGTCCTCAAGAGTGTATGAAGTATTGTTTGAAAACTTTTTGAAACTGTAAGGTGTGAAAAAGTTGTTTTTGTTTTGTTTTTGAAAAGAGCAAGTACCCATGAGTCATCTACTTACCCTAAGTAATTAAGTTGTGTAAGAATCCTTTAGATAGTGCTATCCCACCATTGAGAGGTAGGTAGCACCACCGTTGGAGGTGTTCGGGTCAATTCGATTATCGGGACAGTGTGGTCACCGAAGCTATGGTAGGACCTTAGAAGTAACCCTAGCGTCTTAGATCCTTTGTATCCGAGGCAACCGTTTCGAGGCAACTGGATCTTAGACATAAGGGTGACCTCTAAAACATCCTATACTTGATGACCACGTTTCGAGGCAACGAGTGAAGCGTACCCTAGGAGTGGCATGTGCTTTGTGTGTTGTTTTTCAGTTAAGTGTCTTTGTACATGTTATTTGTGAGCTACGGATTGATTTTATTTACATACATTCTTTCATGCATTGTTAACAGTTAGGAGTGCGGAAAATAAATTGCGGAAAGATAAATCCTAACTATTACAAGGCGCGGCTCTATACATCGCCAAAAAAAACAAAACCCGTTTGGAAATAAAGTGCGAGAAGTAGTAAATAAAGAGATAAACCTAATTACTATTACATATCCGGAAACAGTTACATAAATAACCAAAATAAGAGTAACGCGCGAAAGAATTAAATCGGGAACGTCCTAAGGGTTTTGACCCTTTTTGAATAAGAATTGAATTTTGTCCCTTTTTTTGTAATTAATGAAATTAAAATTAATAACTAATTAATTTATTTATTTAAAAGAAAAATATTTTTGTGTTTTTATGTTTTTAATAAAATAAAATAAAAAGAAATTAAAAGTTGAAAGTTCTAATTCTAAATTAATTTTACTTATTAAAAAAAATGTTGAAATTGTTCTAATTACACAACTAATTAATTAATATTAAAATTTATTTACAAAATAAGTTAATAAATAATAAAATGTTTTTTTTGGTTTTATTGAATTTTATGGGAAAAAATTAGTTTGTTAGGTTAATTAACAATAATGATAATAATTAAAAAAGGAAAATAGAAAAAAAAAGAAAGAAATAGAAACCAATGGGGGTGTTGATGGCCCAATGGAGGTGTGAAGCCTGGAAATTGCTGGCCCATTAACCAGCCTTGTTGACTTTTGGAGATTGCCTGGAGCACATTGACTGGAGAATATAGTGTTCATCACTTTTTGGCCCTCGGATTGATGATCATTGCCACTTGGCATGTGGAACGCTGAAGGTTCATGGTGAAACGCACTGGGCATCCTGCACACAAACACATAAGAAAAAATGATATGGAATTTTGGGGGACCTGGGAAGAACTTACAGCGCGGTATGATGGATCTTAGGACGTGGCAAGGGTTGCTTTAGCTTCAGGGGATGGCAAAGAAGAGAGTCACGTTCTCCTTTTGGCCTGAAAATGCTTGCAATACTCCTTTTGATCTCACACTTTTTTTGACACTTTTTGGATTTTGCTCTGGCCGTTTGTGTAATGTTCAGGTTGTGAATGAGGCTTGCAAGGCTTGCATATGTAGTAATGAGTGAGAATAAGTCACATTTAGGAGCCTTTAACCATTGCAATTAAGCTTTGGATTTTGTCTTGACCACCATTAAAGGCCTTTCAAAGCTTGTTCAAAATTTGAATTTTCATGCCTAAATGAGCTTAGCACGAAATTGGTAGGTTGAAAATGCTTCATGAAGGCTATTCAAACCATAAGATACCATTTAATTAATTTTTTTAGACTTACTTGAATTATTATGGATTAAAATGAATTAAATCCATAAAAATTAAATAAAAATAGAAAAATAATTATTTGGTCTTGAAATTGATCATGGGACACGTGGGTGGCATGAAAAGGCTGAATCAAGTGGAAAAAAGTGGGCCCTTTTGTCAAAAATTGAAGTTTCAAGGATAGTTGACTTTTGCCATTTCACAAAAATTTCCCAACTTCTCCAATGCATATCTTGCTCAATTTTGATCATATGAACATGTTCTGGGACATTTTGGAAAGGTCTTGAAGTCCTCTAACCAATGCCTTTGGTCCCATGTCATTTTGATTTACCAATCTCAAGTTATGGTCTTTGACTTAAAGTGCCTTTTTGTTGACTTTTGAAAATGACCTATAATGTTGAATATGATAACTTTTTGTGAGAGTATTTATTGGACTTGGAATGTGAAGATGAGTTGTAGGAAATGTCATCCCCTTCAAAATGAGCATTGGATGGGATTTTTCTGATGAACCATGAAAAAGTTATGCTTTGGTCAAGTTACAGTTGACTTTTCAGCTGTCCAAAAATGGAAACTTTTGCATCTTGATGATTTTTGAGCCATGCTTGTGAAATCATGGTCAAGATTTGACCAAATGATGATTGTGGCTTCAAAATGATATGTTGACCAAAAATTTTGAATTTTGACTGCCAAATGACCATTTTTCCCCTGCAGTTGATTGTGAAGCAATTAGGGTTTTTGACTGTGCAACTTGATCTTGTGAGCCTTGAAACTTGACATGTAGGTGCTTGACAATGTATATGAGCATATGAGACTTGATTGTGCCTTTGAAAACCTCAACTTCCTTGCAAGAACCAAAACCCTAATTTTGACTGGCTTAGGAGGGTGTTTGAACTGTGCAACCCTTGAGTAGACTTGAGCAAATTGAGATGATGCTTGTCAAAACATTGAAGAATATGGGAGGGCAAATTTTGGGGTACAACAGTCACCGACTTTTCTTTTATCCAACAAAGGAAAGGGTGAAAAGAACAGAAAAAGACCTTTTTTTCGAGATTTCTGAGTAAGGGGGTAGATTATGGAAAGGGATGGTGTTAGCATCCTTTCCATCCATTGTTTTCCATGGGCTCTTAGGTACTTGCTCATTTTTTAAAATTGCTTCCGTGTTTGTGTGGAAAAGTTTTGAAAATGCCTTAGTGCGGCGACTCACTTTATGGTAACTCTTGTGTCAGTCCTCAAGAGTGTGATAAAGCGTTTTTTGAAAACTTTGTTTGAAAAGTGTTTGAAAGTGTGGTGTGAAGATTTGTTTCAGCAAGTACCTAACAATTATCTACCTACTCGAAAAAGATTGTTCTTTTCCTCCTATCCTTTAGACCGTATTGTCCTACTATTAGTGAGTAGGTAACCCTAGTCGTTAGATGTTAAGGGACTATCGAAAGGGACGTAATGGTCATTGAAGGCAACATGTAAGGATACCTTAGCTTTTTGAAGGGACTATCATCATAAGATCATTTCTCGTAGGCAACTCGAGGGACGTTTAAGGACTATGATCTTTACGATGATTTTAAACTGAGGGTCTTTGCTAAGAGTATCCCTACGTTCAAGGGACATGGCCATTTCTAAGGAAACCAAAGTGGGAAATACCCTAGGGGTGCATGTGTGCAATAGTGTGCTATTTCAGGTATTTTATCTTGCAATTAGTGATCTACTGATTGATTTATATACAAACATGTAAACTATAAAAGCAAGAAATAGAGGTCATACGCAATTACAAGGCTTTGGTGTAGATATATAAATAATTACTGAAAAAATAAAGTGTGGAAATGAAATACTAATTAAGCTATTATAAATCGGGAACAGTTACATAATGGATAAAGATGTTAAAGTAAATAAACACGCACCTGAATTGAATATGCGTCTAAAATCCTAAGTGAAAGGAAATTTTTGTTTGTTTTTATTATGAAAAGAAATTGAAAAAAAATCCTAAGTCTATTCAATTTTAGTTTTTTTTAGAAAAATATTTAAAATAGTTAATTAATTAATTGATAAAATTAATTTCATGTAAAAACTAAGCCTAATTTTTTTTGGGGTTTTTTGCTTGTTAATTAAAACTTAGAAGAAGTAAGGACAAGCAGTCCATCGAAAGGAAACAAAAATGAAAGGGTCAAAAACAGGAAACAAAAAGAAGGAATTCTTGGAAGCAAGGCCTGGATCGAAGAGGCCTGGGTTTCTCTTTGATCCAATGAGCTTATCGAAGACCTCATTCGAGGGTCTTGGGGGCGCTGCAAGCAAAATGTTAGAAATTGAAACTGTAAGGCCTGGATCGAAGAAGCTTGAGAGACTGCACATCGGGGGCGTTCGATCTGCATGTGCCATCCTTTGATTTGGGATGCTATACCTGCAAGGAAGTTCATTAGAATATTGAAAATGCAAGGCCTGGGATTCGAAGAAGCTGGGGTAGCCTTTCGATTGCGCGAATTCTCTTTCACCACCTGAGTTGCTTGCTTATTCGAAGTGCATGACACCTGCTTTTGGTCCTACAAATTAGATAATTTGAAACTAGACAAAACAGAAAAACGTCCCATTCAAAATTAATCTCTGAACCCAGATCTGGGTTGGTTTCAATTTGTCACAGCCAGTATCATGGATTTCAAAAGTAGCCAGCTTCGAAAAACTCTATCCATGGGGTTCAAACGTAGGAACACTGCAACTTGCACACACTTTGTTAAATCGTTCACAAATAGTAACAAAAGCTATGAATATGCAATCACGAGTCTAGTTCAAGATTTAAGTGGGATCAAATATTTTTACAACTGGAGGCACCTAGATCTGCAGTCCTGGGCATGAGATGACTGGGGCACGAACGAGCGTACGCATGTGTGAATTCCAAGAACTCGATCGGAGTGTCAACCTGGACGGAAGGTGCATGCAATGGGGTTTTGGCACTTGATTCTATCTTTTAGACTTTCGTGGGGCAGTCTCCGTGAGTTTTCGTATAGCCCTTTTTGGTGGCTGCTGCGCATGTATCCCCGCTCCCGTTTTCGTGTGAGATCATGAGGTTTATATAGGCAATGGAATTAGGTCAGTATTTGTGTATCAAATCTTGGTCCATTATGATGAAGAGATTTGATTTGATTTCTTCATAAAGACTTGTTATTTTTTATTCAATCAAGTGCCAATCTATTTCATGCGTTACTGCCAGCCTGTTATGAGTTGTTTGGGCCTCCAACATGATGAAAATTGAAAGGTGACCTGCCCTTTGCATATCCACTTCCCTTCGAATTTTCCCTCTTAGATAGCTCTAAGCTCTACTTCAAATTACTCCAGCTTCGATGTCACAGCCCCTTCGATTGAGACTCCCCCTGCTTCGATTGCATATTTGCAAGGACAACATGCCATTTTGAACATGGGATGAACCTGGACAGGTTAGGATATGTATTTTTACTTAGTCATTCCAGCCTATTTCATTCCTTCGAATATGCCTTCTTTTCCAGCTTCAAAGTTCAATTCAAGCACATTCCCTATTAGACAACTTCGACCAGCCCTTGGCCTTGTGGTGAGTCTAAATTCTGATTTGAAGTGTTCAGAACTTCCTTCATCAGAGCATCTTAGATTAAGACAAACTCTGCACTAAAATGCCATTCGAAGGTCATTTCATTCTGATGTTCTGATTGAGGTCAAGTCTGAAGTTCCAGTCGAAGGACCCTCTGAAGTACCAGTCGAATGGCCCTTTGAAGTGCCAGTCGAAGGAGCTTTTGAAGTTCCAGTCAAAGGACCTCTTGGAATACCAATCGAAGGACCTTTTTTCCAGATACCAATCGAAGGGCTTGTTGAAATTCCAATCGAAGGATCTTGTTACAAGGACAATCGAAAGGATTTGTTGAAGTGTCAATCGAAGGATCTTATTACAAGGCCAATCGAAAGGCTTTGTTGAAATGCCAATCGAAGAATCTTGTTACAAGGCCAATCGAAAGGCTTTGTTGAAATTCCAATTGAAGGGTACTTGTTAAACTATCAATCGAAGGATACTGTTACAATGTCAATCGAAGGACACTGCCAATCGAAGGGTACTTATTAAAATGTCAATCGAAGGACACAGTTACAATGCAAATCGAAGGACACTGCCAATCGAAGGGTACTTGTTAAACTGTCAATCAAAGGACACCGTTACAATGCCAATCGAAGGACACTTAAAAACATCACTCACAAATTTTCCTTTTCCTTAGGCAAGGGTTTGTGATCAACCATGTAGGAGAAGACCTTGGAAAATATGAGGAGGCAAATTTTAGGGTACAACACATTGAATTATTAATAACTTGGTGTTTTTGATGTTGGAGAATGTGATACGGTGGGAGAACTTACTTGAGGTTTTGCGTTTGTTTTCGCAAATGTTTCGGTTTAGCAAGAGTCGCCACCGACTTTTTATTTTATCCTAAGGAAAGGTTAAAAAGCACAGCAAAAACCTTTGAGATGTTTTCTTGGGTTCGGGGAGTAGATTATAGAAAGGGAAGGTATTAGCATCCTTTATATCCATGGTTATCCATGGGCTCTTAGTTTCTTTCTTAGATCACTTGCCTTGCATTTTCAATTGTTTGAAATGGTGCTTTGTGTGTGATTTTTAAAGAGGTTTTAAAAAGAGGCCATTTTTTATGGCAATCTTTGTAATGATCCATGTTTGAATGTATACAAAGGTGTTTGTCTTTTCGAAAAGATATTTCAATGTTTTGGAAAGTTTGTTTTGAAATTGTGTAGTGATGTGTATTTTGAAAATGGGCAAGGTTTTGTTTTGCAAGTTTGATCAAGTAACTAAGAGTTGTCTACCCCTAAATTTACTCAAAGATTTTTCCTATGTTTTAACCCTTTTAACAGTATTGTTCCACCATTGTATTTGGTGGACAATCTTGTGTTAAGATGTTAACAGGACGGGCGCGGGTCATCGTTTAGACCATGAATGCAATAGTGCCAAGTGTCTTTGGCAATTTCCTTCAAGGGACTTGATCATTTTTTAGGCAACTTGAGAAAGCGTCATCGAGGGACTATGATCATTTTGATTTATTTTGTTTTGCCAAATACACTCAACATGCAACATGGCCCATTATTGAAGGCAACAAGTGGAGTAACCCTAAGGGTGCAAGTGTGATTAGTGTTGTCCATTTTCATGCATTTTTGTCTTTGCATTAGGTCAAGCTATTTGTTATTTGATTTTTGCATACAAACCCTAGGTCTATCATGGCATAATTAGAAAGCTTTAAAATGCGGAATTTAAAGTCCTAAATTATTACAACATAATTATGGGGATGGGGGTACAAATGTTTGAATGGGGGATATTTAGCAAGAAATTAAATCTAGAACTATTACATCCATATTGAATATACAAGTTATTTAATTGTACAATAATTAAATAAATACAATAAATATGCAAAAATGTATTATGCACAAAAATGTTTTTTTTATGTATGTAAAAGTGTTTTTCAATGTAAAATATAAAAAAAAATAAAAAGTCAATTTTTTGAATATTTTCATGGTTTAGGGCAAAACCCTAGTTTTCTAAATAAATAGTATTTATTAATTATATTATATACAATATTTGTTAATTATATACAAAAAATAAAAAAGAAGTATATTGTGAAAAAAAAAGTATTTTTGATGTCATATATTAATAAAAATAAAAAGGTATTATTTTTACATTTTTATCCTAAATATTTAATAAAATACAAGTATTTATATTATATACATTTAAATATACTAAATATATACAAAAATAAAAATATTAATTATTTTTAAAAAGAAGTATATTTCTTAGAAAATGTTTTCAAAAAGTAAATAAAAAAATGATGGCTGAAAATATATTTTTTATGTTATTTTTTAATGTTTTAAATAAAAGGTATTTATATTCATTTTACATGTATAAGTTCAAATAAAACAAATAATATCCAAATAAAATGCTAAAATGGGTGGAAAAATATTTTTAATATTTTTTATGTTTTGACAAAAAATAATAAGTCAGAAGAAAAAATAAAAAGTCAAAAATAATCAAAATATCACACAATGGGCCAAGGGGGTGTGAGTGAAAAAAAATGGTGCAAGAAGTAGAAACAACTCAGGCCCAGCCCAAGGGGCTTGTCTTCAACCTCCAGCTTCTGTTTGAAACAAGAAAACGTGCGTTCCTTGCTCAACCTGCTAACTTCTGATTCTTTGATTTTTAACAAAAACTTACAACATCAATAATGTAGAGCATCAAGTCACGATTTCAGACATATAAAAAAGTTGTTCTAACTCTCAGAAACGAGAGAGAATTTCTCCTCCCCCAATTTCTGACCTAACTTTTCTCCCATGTTCAGGTCCAAAATTCTCATAGCACACACAATATAAATGAAAAATAAGTATATGGATAGCTTCAGGGCTATGAGTAGAACATGCTTTCTTCACAAACTTAAGCCTAACTATGCTTGGATAGAGAGATAGAAGTTCAAAATTTTACCTGTTCAGCTTGAGTCGTGTGCAGCAATGGAGGTACCTTCAATGGAGTTTGAGGATTTGTACAGCTTGCCTGAAGTCCAAGGATGCTCCTCCAACCTCTAGCTTGCTTTGAAACTAACTGAATCGAGCTATGTAACTCAACCTGCACAGCTGAAAAGTGAAAATGGCAAACTTGGTTAGGGGTGTTACAGTCTGTATCTAGGACTTGGGATAGTTTGTATGGATGATATAGAATGTGTTTGAAGTGGTTTTAGCCAAAGCGCACGAATGGATTGAGCTGGCCAAATCAAACTGCAGCAGGTATCCTGTTTTGCAACAAAACTGTGTTTTGATGGATGAGAAGGTTTGAGCTCTGGTTGATTCGTGTTTTAGGTCAGTTGGATCAAGTGAAAAGTGTTTGCAAAGTTTTTTTTTAGTTGGTCTTTGCAGGCATGAGAGTTATTGTTCTATTTGCAAGTTTTCTTCTTATCTAAGCAAAGTTTGTCAAGTTAGGTTATAGGCCAATGCAGGCCCCTCAAGCATGCTGCAAACTTGGTTCTTGATCAGTGGGATTTGTCCATAAACTTGTGCCTAAAAGATCTGGCTTGTACCTCTTTGATTTGTTATTTGACATAAAGTGCATTTTTACAAGAATGGCAAAATTGCTTTTTCTAAATATGGATTAATCTTGCATGTAATGACCAAATGAACAAAATAAAATTTTGGCACAATGGTTTGGCAATTAATTATTGAGTGTGAGAAGTATTAGAGGCCTGTAATCTAGCTTGAACCATGCTGAGTTTGAAAATGCAAAGTGTATGAACATGTATTTTGGCTATGAACAAAGTGACTTTTGCCCATCTTTGCCAATTCGATTCTCCCTAACCACAAGGGTGTTTGAGATGTTCTTGGACAATTTGGAAAGCTTGGAATGTGTACTAAAATCCATCTTTGTAATTCAAGTTGAAATTCCAAGTGGAAGCATGTGAAAAGTGGCCATGAAGTTGGGCAAAAATCCTGCCTAGAATAGGTCAAAAATTTTCTAAGTTAAGAATGTTTTGCACCCTTGTTCCAAAAATCATAACTTGATCTACAAGCTTCTTTTGAGGAAACTTTGTGAATCAAAGTTGTAGATTTTGCAATGGAATACAACTTTCATGTTTTGAGTTTTGTTTGAATCCAAATGTATCTTGATGAAAAAATGGGACAAAGTTAGGAAAAAATAAGGAAATTTTATAACTTAGAAAAATTATAAGTTATGAAATTTCTTCATTTTAAACCCTAATTTGCAATTTTGGGTTTCTTGATGAACAAGTTTCATAATTTGACATGTCTTGATGAAAAATGAATCTTGGCACTTGATTTTGACTAAAAAGTTAAAGTTTGACTTTTCAGTATACAGTCAAATTTTGATCAGTGGACTGGAAAATTCATCTGTCAATCTTGTGCAATTGGGATCTTTTGAACTTTTTGAATGGATCAATACAATGCCATTGAGTCCTTGAGTCCATATGTGAGCTTGATTTGCCATTGGTTAGGTCAAACAGTCAAAAATTGCCTTTGTGCAGTCAAAACCCTAAAAATGACCATTTTGCCCTTTTGGTGATCTGATCAAATTTCTTGTGGAATTGTGATCCAAACTTGATCAAATGGTCCATATGAGTTCATTATGTTGATGTGGGTCAAAAATCATGAAGTTTGACTATCAATTGGCCACAGTTGACTTTTTTCCCCAATACAACTGATTTTTAGGTCAATTGTCCAATTGACTGGGCAAAGATTGGAATCAAGGCTTGAAACTTGGTATGGATAAACTTGTGAGTCCAACATGAAGCATGAAAGTAACTTTGGGCATTTTAGGTCAAAACATCTTTGTGCAAATTCAAACCCTAATTTGGGTCAACAGTGCAAGAAGGAGTCTTGAGCAGAGCAAACCCTAACTTGATCTTGAGCTCCAAGAGTCTTGTGATGAGAAAATATTGGGGAAATGAGAGGGAAAATTTTGGGGTACAACAGTTGCCCCTGTTCAATATTCTTGTACCTGAAGAGTTAGATTGGCATGTTTGCCTTTCGCGTCTCGAAGGTAAAAGGAGATTGGACACTAGAGTGCCCTTGAATTTGCACTCGTCAGAACAATGGATGCGGGAATGGGCTTAGAGATGCCATTTGGAGATGGGCTTAAAGATGCCATCTGGAGGGGTGACAGAATCTTGTCGGGGATGGGCTTAAAGATGCCATCTGAAATGTTTGTTGAACTGCAATGTGATTGGTTAGAAGAATGAGGATCAAAATGGTATCCGTATCTGGAATGCCTTTGAACTGTATCTGGAGACTGAGTTTGTATGAGCAAAATAATGGCCTCCGTGTCTGGGGCGTATATGAGTTGTAATTGTGCTTGAAGGTAGAATGAATATCAGAATGACTGTCGTGTCTGGAGTGTATCTGTATTGTATCCGGGTAACAGAGAAATGTCTGTATGGAGCAACTGCGTGTTGGGGACAAATTCTGAATGAGTGACAGAATGGCAACCGTGTTTGGAGCGTATCTGGATTGTATCTGAAGTTGAGATTTGTATGAGTAGCAGAATGACTTCCGTGTCTGGAGTGTATCTGGAACTGTAACTGGGATTGAGATCCGTATGAGTAACAGAATGACTTCCGTGTCTGGAGTGTATCTGGAACTGTAACTGGGATTTGAGATCCGTATGAGTAATAGAATGACTTCCGTGTTTGAAGTGTATCTGAAACTGTAACTGGGATCTAAAAAAATGATAGAATGACTTCCGTGGCGAACGCACTGGAGAGAATCAAACTGCTGTTGTAAGGGTCAGAATGGTATCCGTGCTTGGAATGCATTGAACCTTGAGGTGGATAAGTGAATCTGAATGAGAGATAGAATGGCTGCCATGTCTGGAGCGTATCTAGTTTGTATCTGATCGATGTAGTCTGAATGAGTAGCAGAATGACCGCCATGTCTGGGGTGTATCTGTATTGTATCTGACTTGAGATTCTGAATGAGTAATAGAATGACCGCCGTGTCTGGGGTGTATCCATACTGTATCTGAATAAATTCTGAATGAGTAATAGAATGACCGCCGTGTCTGGGGTGTATCCATACTGTATCTGAATAATTGTTAATGATGGCCTTTTAATCTTATCCTGAAAAGGATGAAACCTTAGCTAAAATACGAAGTTATGTTGCATGATATGTATGATGCAATATATATGTTATATCAATGTTTATGATATGAATGTAAATGAAATGCGCATGTAAGCTGAAGAGTTGTCTTGCTGAGGATAGATGAGTCCTGGATGTCTGGAGATAAAAGAATCTTGACTGCTGCCAGGGAAAGTGAATCCTTGACTGCGGCAGGGGATTGCAAAAATCTTTGATTGCTGAAGATGAGACATCCTTGTTGACTACTGCTGGAGAATCAGGAACTTGGGTTGTATGCCAATCTACTGGGGAATCCCTGTCTTGAGGAGATCTTCACTGGGGAATATCTGAATATCCTGTGAGGAACTGAAAATGAGAGTATTCATTCTACTTGGGGAATGCAAAATCTTCAATTGTTGAGGGATCTTAGGACCACTGCTGGGGATTGGAACTCCTTGGTGATTTGTAGGGAATGAGAATTCTGATGATCTCTACCGGGGAGTCCAGAACCTGGTAGACTCATGCTGGAGGAGTGAGACTGAGAAACTTCAATCCGGTGAGAAGCATCTTTGTGGGGAGAAAGTTCACTAGTCTGGTTCCGCTGGGGATTGATAGTTGGACTTTAACTGGGGATAGTGTTTTCAGATTTCAAGGCTCCACTGGGGATACTGAAACTCTGAGGGGAATTGAGTTCTGGAAGGCTCTCTGGCTGGGGAAATCAGTTTTGAGAAAGCTTTTGTTCTGCTAAGGATCCTGAAGTTTAACTCTGTTTGGGGATTTCTTCTGAAAGGGCATCGAGATATCTACTTGTACCTTCAACCTATCAGTAATCATCTTTTCTTGGTTTGTAAGGAAAATGATTATGTTCAAATGCATATGCCTATTTAACAAAACATTGGACGTTTCTCAAATAAAACATAAGCGCAAAAGAGAAAAAAGGAAGACCAAGCAAATTTCTGTATTTGGAAAAGTATTTGTATTAACTTTTTATGAGTATCTTTGTACAGAGGAGACAGCCATCCTAGTAAGAGGATGTTGTCGTAAAGAATTGAAAATTTTATACAAAAGAAAGATGCCTATGTGCAACAATTCTATGGGATCCCATTCTGTTATGGCCTTCACAACTCTGAATATCTTGTCCATTCAAATGCTTCGTTTGCCGATGACTGGATTGATCAGAAGCTTGGAACTGGTTGATGAAGAGATTGTTCTTTAAAGTGATCCGACGTGACATAGTCATACGCTTTAATTCCCTAACTTTTGCCTGGATCGCCCTTTCGGGTTTTCAATCCACCGGGAAACCCCTTTTTGCCCAAGCTGCCCTTTCGGGTTTTCGACTTGCCGGGTGTACAGATTTTTTTGTTTTATCTCTAATTTTTGCCTGAACTGCCCTTTCGGGTTTTCGGTTCACCGGGATGCCCATTTTTGCCCAATCCGCCCTTTCGGGTTTTTGACTTGTCGGGTTGTTTTATGCGTAGTATTTTTTGACTATGTTTGCGTTCGTAGGGTGCAGCAAATCGTCGTCGTCCATGGTGGTCAGAATCATTGCACCACCAGAAAATATGCTCTTGATCACAAATGGTCCTTCATAAGCAGGAGTCTATTTGCCCCTGGAATCACTTTGCGGTAAGATAATCCGCTTGATTACGAGATCTCCGACTTGATATACTTGACTTCTGACTTTCTTGTTGAAAGCCTTGATCATCCGTTTTTGATACGTCTGACCATGGCAAACAGCAGCGAGTCGCTTCTCGTCGATCAAATTGAGTTGATCAAGTCGGGTCTGAATCCAATCATCTTCATTCAAACCAACGTCCTTCATAATCCTTAAAGAAGGAATCTGAACTTCCAAGGGCAGGACAGCTTCCATGCCATATACCAAAGAAAATGGGGTTGCCCCGGTTGAAGTTCATGCCGTGGTACGGTATCCATGCAGAGCAAACGGTAACATCTCATGCCAGTCTTTATAGGTGACTGTCATTTTCTGAATGATCTTCTTGATGTTTTTGTTCGCAGCTTCAACAGCACAGTTCATCTTCGGCCGATAGGGAGATGAATTGTGATGATAAATCTTGAATTGTTCGCATAGAGCGGCGATCATAGTATTATTCAGGTTTGTACCATTGTCTGTGATGATCCTGTCGGGGACACCATACCGGCATATGAGGTTTTTCTTGATGAAGCGGGCAACCACATTTTTTGTAACAGAGGCGAAGGAAGCTTCTTCAACCCATTTGGTAAAGTAGTCAATGGCGACCAGGATGAAGCGATGTCCATTGGACGCTGTGGGCTTGATCTCTCCAATCATGTTAATGCCCCACATTGTGAATGGCCAAGGAGCTGTCAGAACGTTGAGAGGAACAGGAGGAATATGAATCTTGTCAGCATAGACCTGACATTTATGGCAAGTACGGGAATGTTGATGGCAATCTGCTTCCATGGTAGACCAGTAATAGCCTGCCCTTAGAATTTTCTTAGCCATCGTATGCCCGCTCAAGTGGGTGCCAAATGTACTGCTGTGTATCTCGGTCATGATTAGCTCTGCTTCAGCTTTGTCTACACATCGGAGTAAAACACAATCATGGCTGCGTTTATAGAGGATGCTGTTGCTCAGGAAGAACTTGGTAGCAAATTTCCTTAGGAACTTTTTGTCATTTACGGAAGTTCCTTCGGGATATTCTCTAGTCTGGAGATACCTTTTGATTTCGTGAAACCAAGGTTGTTCCACTACTTCTTCGGTATTAATCTCATAACAATGCGCAGGTTCATCCATTCGCTCGATGGTGATTTGGGGAGCCTCGTTATCCCAGTTGAGTTTAAACATGGAAGACATTGTAGCCAGAGCATCTGCAAGCTGATTCTCTTCTCGCGGGAAATGCTCGAAGGTGATTTGCTCGAAATGAGGCAACAATGTCAGGACATGTTCTTTGTATGGGATAAGATTAGGATGTTTGGTATCCCACTCTCCTTTGATTTTACTGATAACCAAATCCGAGTCCCCAAATATGATCAAAGATTTGATCCCCAGGTCAATACCAGCCTTGAGGCCAAAAATGCAAGCTTCATATTCAGCCATGTTGTTGGTACAGCTGAAGCAAAGTCGGGCCGTGAAAGGCGTGTGACAACCTTCCGGGGAAATGAGTACCGCACTGATACCGTTTCCAAGTGCATTTGAAGCACCATCAAAGTACAGGGTCCATCGGGATCCATTTTCAGGCCCGTCATACGGTCTGTTACCTTTAATGTTGTCCAAATTCATGATGTCCTCGTCCGGGAAGTCGAATCTCATGGACTGATAATCTTCGATGGCTTGATGAGCTAGATGGTCAGCTAGTACACTCCCCTTTATAGCTTTTTGGGTAGTGTACTGGATGTCATACTCAGTTAGGATCATTTGCCATCTAGCTATTCTTCCAGATAAAGCTGGCTTCTCGAAGATATACTTGATAGGATCTGTGATACGGTGGGAGAACTGACTTGAGTTTTTTGCGTTTGTATTTGCACTTGTTCGGTTTAGCAAGAGTCGCCACCGACTTTTTATTTTATCCTAAAGGAAAGGTTTAAAAAGCACAGGAAAAACCTTTTGAGATGTTTCGTGGGTTCGGGGGGTAGATTATGAAAAGGGAAGGTATTAGCACCCTTTTCATCCATGGTTATCCATGGGCTCTTAGTTACTTGGTTTTAGATCACTTGCCTTGATTTTTTGGTTGCTTGAAATTTTGGTGTGTGTGTGTGTGTTTTGAAAATGTTTTTGAAATAGACGCCTTTGTTTCGGCAACCCTTGTAATGACTCGTGTTTGAGTATATACAAGGGTGTGTATGTTTTCGAAAAGATGTTTCAAATGTTTTTGAAAGTTTTTTTGTTTTGAAAGTGTTGTGGAGTGTGATTTAAAAAGTAGGCAAATGTTTTTGCAAGTTTGATCAAGTAACTAAGAGTTTGTCTACCCCTATTGTACTCAAAGGTTTTTCTCATGTTTTAACCCTTTTTAACAATTTTGTTCCACCATTATATTTGGTGGACAATCTTGCGTTTAGGATGTGATCGGGATAGGCGCGGATCGTCGTATGGACCATGAATGGAATGGAGCCAAGTGTCTTTGGCAATTTGCTTTGAAGGGACTATGATCATTTTGATAGGCAACTTTCGAAAGCGTCATCGAGGGACTTATGATCATTTTGAATTGTTTTGCCAAAGAAACTTGGCGTGCAAGCATGGCCCATTTTGGAAGGCAACACGTGGGATTACCCTAGGGGGTGCAAGTGTGATTGTGTATTGATTTCATGTATTTGTCTTGTATTAGGTTATCTAGCGTTTGATTTTATGTACATACAAACCCTAGGTCTAACCATGGTATATTTGAAAGCGATAAATTGCGGGAATTTAAAGTCTACGCTATTACAAAATAGTATCCGTGAGTGGGGGTATAAGTTTACAAATGGGGATGAGACTTAAATAATTACAACCAAATCGAATCGATCGCGATGTAAGGTATAATGTATAGCAATGTATATCAAATGAATAATGTATCAATGTAAGTGTATTGTGTAAGTGTAAGTGTATATGTAATTTATTTACAAGTATGGAAATGTGAACTTAAATGTATTATCAAGTATTGTTAACTTAATGAGAAAATTGAATATTTAATTTATATATTGTTATCATTTTATATTTTGTTAAATATATATAAAACAAAAGTTTTAATCTTAAGAAAAGAATGTTTTAAAATTCTATTTTTTTATGTATTAATATTAATGTTTTTAATTAATCTTTTTTTATGCACAAAGTTTTAACTAAAAAAAATAAGAAATGTTTTAAGAAAAGATTAATGTTTTTTGGTGTATTTTAAAGTATTATATACAAATTTAATTAAAAGAAAATAATATGTTTTATGTATTAGTCGAAACAAGTTTTAGTTAGATAAAAGATAAAGAAAAGGGTTAAATGGGCCAAATGGGGATTAGATGGCCCATTCATAATGGACATGAGGGGGGGGGGGTACATTCAGGAAAACGAGTGGGCTTAGTCTTGTTAGAATGGGGCGAGGCCCAAAGCTTGGAACAATGTCTTTAGGGTTAATTGGTTTTGTTCGCATTTGGGACTAGGGTTTCATAGTGAGAACGGAGGCGCGCCGTTTTGGTTCCATCTTCGACTTCTCCAGCCAGCTTCTGAATAAAATTCCCCTTGCCTAGCCACCAGCTGCCTCCTTCGCCTTCTTCCTTCCTTGGTCCAGCGAAGCAAATTAAAAGGTAATTGTCTTTGTTTCCTTCTTAAAACGCGTTTAGGGTTTCACTCCTCTTTCTTGCATGTTCTGATTTACTATTTTTTTGATTAAGTGTTTTGATTTTATATTGCTATTGTTGAGGTGGTGGAAGGAAAAAGAAGGGAGAAATACTACCTTGACGGAGGAGGAGGCAGACGTGGAGGCGCTCCGGAGGGCAAGGCGAGGGGATGGTGATGATGAGCGTTTGAGCTAGTTTGGAGCCCTGGTATTTCGTGTTTTGCCTTCAGGTTTTGTGATGATTCCTGAAAACCTCTTGATTTATCACTTTTTTCTTCCTCTTGCTTGCTTGATGTATGCTTGCTAAACGTTACTCAGTGAAGGGCCTTAGGCTCTGAGAGTTTGGCGTTTGCTTTGCTGTGTTTCTCTTCTTTTCTTCTTCCAATAACTTACATGCTGATATGCTTTGATGCCTGGATGTGTTGGTTGCCTGTTGATATGTTGCTTTACTCTGTATCTTTGATCTTGAATATTTCTATACTGAGTTGTTGCCTTATCTTCTTCTGGTCTCCTTTGTATGCTTGAGATTGATTTGAATGTTTGCCCAATGATGAGATTGTCTGAGGGCTCGTTGGGTTTGGAAACTGGTTTAGGCTTGGATTTACTGGTTATGGCTTATGCAGGTAAGGCTTGAAAGGTTTGTGCTTAGTGTGAGGCTATGGCTTTGCAGGTTTTTTAGGTATGTACAGGTTTTGAGGCATGTACAGGTTTTGAGACAGCTTAGTTCAAGCTTGGGGCTTTGACACAGGTATTTGCTAGAGGTTTGACAGGTTCACTAGTTCATGGCTTAGGCTTGACAAGCTTGTTTTGAGGTTTGAATATTTTCAGCTGGCTTATTGATGGTTAAGGCTTGATGCCAGTCTTGGCTGTTTAAGCTTGAGGCTTGTACCTTTTTTGACAAAGTTTGGCTTGTTAAGCTTTTAAAATCTTGAAACAAGTTAATGGTTTAAGGCTTGATGCAGGTTCAAGGCTTGACAGGGTTTACTGGTTGTTTGCTTTGGTTGGAAGCTTGACCAAGTTTCAGGCTTATGGTGTGATACGGTGGGAGAACTGACTTGAGGTTTTGCGTTTTTTATTCGCAAATGTTCGGTTGAGCAAGAGTCGCCACCGACTTTTTATTTTATCCTAAGGAAAGGTTTAAAAAGCACAGCAAAAACCTTTGAGATGTTTTCTTGGGTTCGGGGAGTAGATTATAGAACGGGGAGGTATTAACACCCTTTCTATCCATGGTTATCCATGGGCTCTTAGTTACTTGCTTAGATCAACTTGCCTTAATTTTCAATTGTTTGAAATGGTGCTTTGTGTGTGTGCGGGTTTGAAAATGCTTTGAAAAGAAGCCAAATGTGGTGGCAACCTTTGTAATGATCCATGTTGGGATGTATACAAAGGTGTATGTCTTTTGAAAAGGTTTTCAATGTTTTTGAAAGTTGTTTTGAAAGTGTAGTGATGTGTGGTTTGGAAAATAGGCAAGTGTTTTGTTTTGCAAGTTTGATTCAAGTAACTAAGAGTTTGTCTACTCCTAAATTTCTCAAAGATTTCTCCTATATTTTTAACCCTTTTAACAATTTTGCTCCACCATTGCATTTGGTGGACAATCTTGTGTTAGGATGTGAAAGGGACGGGCACGGGTCATCGCTTAGACCATAATTGCAATGGTGCCAAGTATCTTTGGGCAATTTTTCCTTTGAGGGACTTGATCATTTTTTAGGCAACTTTCGAAAGCGCCATCGAGGGACTATGATCATTTGAATTGTTTTGTTTTTCCCAAAGAGACCTAACATGCAATATGGCCCATTATTGAAGGCAACAAGTGGAATACCCTAGGGGTGCAAGTGTGATTAGTGTTGTCCATTTTCATGCTTGTTTATCTTGAAATTAGGTCAAACTATTTTGGTTAATTGATTTGCATACAAAAACCCTAATTCTAGCATGGCATAATTAGAAAGCTTTAAAGTGCGAAAAATAAAGTTCCTAAGTTATTACAACACAGTATATGGGAAGGGGGTACAAATGTTCAAATGGGGGTATTTTGACAAGGAATTTAAACCTAGACTATTACAATCCAAATGGAATTATACAAATTATTTAATGTGCAATAATTAAATAAAATGAGATAAATATGCAAAGATGCAAAAAATGATTTTTTTTATGTGTATGTAAAAAGTGTTTTTTATGTGTCAAATAAACAAAATAAAAAAGTATTAATTTTTGGGTATTTTTCATGTTTAGGGCAAAACCCTAATTTATTAAATAAAAGGTATTAATTATTTAATATGTACAATATTTATTAGTTATGTACAAAAAATAAATAAAAGAGAAGTATATTTGTCAAAAAGGTATTTTTAATGTTAAATTTTAATAAAAATAAAAATGTATATATTTTGTATTTTTAACCTAAATATACTAATATATATGTATGTACTTGTATTATTTACTAAATATATATTATATACAAAATAATAATATTTAATATTTATAAAAAAAGTATATTTTATATAAAATATTTTCAGAAGATAAAATAAAATAAAAATTGGAAAATAAATGTGTTTACATTATTTTTTAGTATTTTTTTAAATAAAAGAATATTATGTATTTATTTATATATATAACTAACTAAAGCAAATAAATATCAAATAAAATGCAAAAAAATGTGGAAAAATGTTTTTTAATATTTTTATGCTTTAATAAAAAATAATAAATTAGAATCAAAAGGAAAAAATTAAAAATAGCAAATGAAACTCAAAATGGGCCAGGGGGGTGCAACTGTAAAAACAAGGTGTGAAAAGAAGAAAACATTCCAGGCCCAGCCCAGAACCTGTCTTCTTTAACCTCCAGCATTTCTGTTCAAAAAAACACGCGTTTTCTATCTCCAGATTCCTTGATCTTTTGCCAAATCTTCCAACATGAAACCTGTAGAGCTTGAAACCACGATTCTAGACATATAAAGAAATCAATCTAACTCTCAGAAATGAGAGAGAATTTCTTCTCCCCCAATTCCTGACCTAGTTTTTGTTCCATGTTCAGACATCAAATTCTCATAGCACACATAACATAAATGAAAACTAATTACATGGGCATGTTCAGGGCTATGAATGTGACATATTTTCTTCACAAATCTAAACCTAACAATGCCTGGATAGAGAGGTACACGTTCATGAACTTACTTGTTCAGTTGGAATCGTGTGCAACAATGGAGATGAGTACAAGGCAAGGTAATGATTTGTATAGCTTCCTTGATGTCTCAGGATGCTATTCCAACCTTTAGTTTGCTTGGAAACCAAGAGAATCGTGCTATGGTACTTCAACTGCAAAACCAGAAAAATGAAAATGGTGATGTTAGCTAGGGATGTTACAGGTCTTTTTTAGGGCTTGGAACAGTTTCAAGGGATGATGTGGGATGTGTTTGAAGTGGTTTCAGCAAGAATGCACGAATGGATTGAGTTATGGAACTCAATCTGCAGCAGGTCCCTTGTTTTGGCAGTTTTAGGGTGATTCTGTGTTTCAGAAGGCAATAGAGATGGTTGGCTCGTGTTCTAGCTCAGTTAGGATGATTAGAAAGTGTACAAAGTCTTTGCTTAAGCTTGCCTTGACAGGAATGATAGTTGTGTGTTGTTATGCCATGTTTCTTCAACTTTAAGCAACAAATGTCAACTTGGTGTTTCTAGCCTGTACAGGCCCCCAATCTATGCTGCATACCTTGGCCTTGATCAGTGTAATTAGTTCATAAACTTGTGCCAAAAGGATTTGCATTGTACTTGCTTGGATTTGCAATTGACATAAAGTTTAACTTTTCTAAAATGGCAAAAATGCTTTATCTAAAATTGGCTTAATCTTGCATATAATGTTTGAACACACAAAATAAGGCCTTGGCACAATGAGTTAGCATTAAATTATTGAGTGCAAATGGGATATAGGACCTGTAATCAAGGAATGCAAGCTGAGTTCAAAATGGCACAAGTGTATGAACATGTAAATTGGCCAAAAACAAAGTGATTTTTTCCCAACTTGCCAAATTCGATTCTCCCTAACCATGAGGTTGTTTCATTAGTTCTTGGACATTTTAGAAAGCTTGGAATGTGTACTACAATCCATCTTTGAAATGAAAATTTAAATTCCAAGAGTAAGTATGTGAAAAATGGTCTTGAAGTTAGGCAAAAATCCTGCCTAAAATGGTTCAAAATTTCTCTAAGTTAAGAATGGTTTGGTACCCTTGTTCCAAAAATTGTAACTTGAGCTACAAGCTTCTTTTGGGAAAACTTTGTGATCAAAGTTGTAGATTTTGCAATAGGCTACAACTTCCATGTTTTGACTTTTGCTTGAATCCAAATGAATCTTGGTGAGAAAGTGGGACAAAGTTAGGAAAAAATTAGGGTTTTTCATAACTCAAAAATTCTAAGTTATGAAAAATCTTCATTTCAAACCCTAATTTACAATTCTTGATTTCTTGATGAACAAGTTTCATGATTTGGCATGTTTTGATGAAAAATTAATCTTGACATTTGATTTTGACCAAAAAGTCAAAGTTTGACTTTTCAGTATACAGTCAAAATTGATCAATTGACTGGGAAATTCAACTGTCAATCTTGTGCATTTGGGATCTTTTGAACTTGTTGAGTATGTCAAAACAATTCCATGGGGTCCTTGAGTCCATATGTGAGCTTGGTTTGCCATTGGCTAGGTCAAACAGTCAAAAATTGCCTTTGTGCAGTCAAAAACCTAAAAATGACCATTTTGCCCTTTTGGTGATCTAATCAAATTTCTTGTGGAATTGTGATCCAAACTTGATCAAATGGTCCATGTGAGTTCATAATGTTGATGTGGGTCAATTTTCATGAGATTTGACTGTCAATTGGCCACAATTGACTTTTTCCCCAATACAGCTGATTTCTAGGTCAACTGTCCAATTGACTGGGCAAAATTTGGAATCAAGACTTGAAACTTGGTATGGATAAACTTGGGAGTCCAATATGAAGCATGAAAGTCATCTTAGGCATTTTAGGTCAAAATATCTTTGTGCAAACACAAACCCTAATTTGGGTCAACAGTGTAAGGAGAAGTCTTGAGCAGAGGAAACCCTAACTGGATCTTGAGCTCCAAGGGTCTTGTGATGAGAAAATGTTGAGAAAATGGGAGGGAAAATTTTGGGGTACAACAGTTGCCCCTGGTCAATCTTCTTGAACCTGAAGAGTTAGATTGGTAAGTTTTCCTTTCGCGACTCGAGGGTAAAAGGAGATTGGACACTAGAGTGCCCGGAAATTTGCACTCGCATGTTGGATTATCAGCAAATGTGATGTCGGGAATGGGCTTATAGATGCCATTTGGAGGGATGGTGGATATGGAGATGGGCTTATAGATGCCATCTGAAGGCGTGACAGAAACTTGTCGGGAATGGGCTTATAGATGCCATTTGGAAGTGTTGATTGCATAAGAGATTCCTTAGCGAGAACTTGTATATTTTGAGAAAGACAGATGTTTTCCTGGCTTGTTACAGGTGTTGATCTTCAATCTCTTCATGCAGACATGCCCTGGCTAGATACAGGTGTCGAGTCTATAATCGGTTACTCACAGATATGCCCTGGCTGGATACAGGTATCGAATCTGAAATTAGTCGTCAACAGATATGCCCTGGCTGGATACAGGAATCGAATCTTCAAACTCTTCAGATGTGCCCTGGCTAGATACAGGAATCGAATCTGGAATTTAGTCGTTAACAGATATGCCCTGGCTGGATACAGGAATCGAATCTTCAAACTCTTCAGACGCGCCCTGGCTAGATACAGGAATCGAGTCTGGAAATAGTCGTCAACAGATATGCCCTGGCTGGATACAGGAATCGAATCTTCAAACTCTTCAGACGTGCCCTGGCTAGATACAGGAATCGAGTCTGGAAATAGTCGTCAACAGATATGCCCTGGCTGGATACAGAAATCGAATCTTCAAACTCTTCAGACGTGCCCTGGCTAGATACAGGAATCGAGTCTGGAAATAGTCGTCAAAAGATATGCCCTGGCTGGATATAGGAATCGAATCTTCAAACTCTTCAGATGTGCCCTGGCTGGATACAGGAATCGAATCTGGAAACTGATCACTCACAGATGTGCCCTGGCTAGATACAGGAATCGAATCTGGAATTGTGACAGTTGAAGGTAGTTGTCTTTTTCCTGAAAAGGCAAAACATCAGTTGTATGCAATGTCATGATGTATGAAATGCATGATGTCACGATGTTCAAAATGAGATAGTGTTGTATGCACTTTATCATGTATGTAAGCAAGATGTATGAAATATGAAATGTTTATGAATGTATTTTCGTCTAGGAAAATAAATCCTTGACGACCGGCCGGGGGATTAAATCTTGGGCTGACGTTGAAGAGTAGAGTTCTTCGCTTCCGCTGGGGATGAGGATCGCAAGAATACACCGGTAGGAGAAGATGACTCCATTGGGGAATAAACTTGTTGGAGAGATTACTCTGAGGGGAAATACTTTGTGGGAAGAGATACTTCGCTGAAGTTTTGATGAGAGCTCCGCTGAGGATTTCGATGATGGATTCCGCTGGGGATGACAATGATAAACTCCACTGGGGATTGTGTTGATAAGTTATGTTGGGGAACTTTGATGAACTCCTCTGGGGATAGGAAGAACTTCGCCGAGGGCGATCTTCCGTGGTAATTAGCTGAGGATAACCCAGTTATAAGCCCTTGTGAGGAATAACTTTGAATAAAGCCCGGGAGGGACGTCCGTACTTTACAGGGGACAAGCTTCCAGAATCTACTGGGGATAAGCTTCAAGACCTGCTGGGGATATGAATTCCACTTTCCTGGGGAAACCTTCAGACTGTACTGGTAAATGGTCCACTGGAGGCGTCTGTATTCCGCCGGGGAACAATCTTAGATCAAGACTGTCGGGGATGCTTGTTGATGAATGCCTATACTCCGCTGGGGAATGTTGATATCTTCTGGGGATACCCAACTTCCTTAAGGCTGACAGTAGACTAACTCTGCTTGGGGAGAGTATTGCTGACTTGCTAGGGGAACAGGGTGCCCATGGTAGGGCTGATGATAGACTAAATCTTCCCTGGGAGGGTATTGCTGAATCTTGTCTTACTCTGTGGGGAGTTGAGGTAACTTGGTCACATTCTTCAGTTAAACCTATCTTGGTACCTTGGCGGACAAAGCAACTAGACTGCCTGGACAATTCTACATTGCCCCTACTCCTGATGTCACCTGTAATTAGTCTTTTGTTTCATATGTAAGTATTTATGAATTAGAAATTTAATGTCAAATGCATATATCAAAAATGAACATTGGACGTTCTTCGCAAGACAAAACAGAAAAAGGAAAAACAATTGGCAATTTGTTTGGAAAAGTGAACTTATATTGATTTTGAATTTTGCCTGTAAATAGGCGTTTTTGTACAAGAGGCTGACGTCCTAGTAAGAGAACGCCGCCAAAAATCATAAAGTTTATACCATTTTGAAAAGGAAACAAAACAGCTATGTGAAAAATATTCCCACTGGGTTCCAACTCTGCAATTGCCTTTATGTCTTCAAGCGTCTCATCACTTTGCTGCTTAGTTGAAGATGAAGTTGATTGATCGAAGCCGAAGTCTGAGCCAGATAGTTGATGCCGAATTCTGGATGCAAGGTGATCCAATGAGACATAGTGTTACGCTTTATCCCTAACTTTTGCCTGGACCGCCCTTTCGAGTTTTCAGTCCACCGGGATACCCATTTTTGCCCAAGCCGCCTTTTCAGGTTTTCGACTTGCCGGGTGTACAGATTCTTTTTCATTTCATCCCTTATTTTTGCCCGAACCCTTTTGGTTCACCGGGAAGCCCTTATTTTTTCCTAGGTATGTCAACCTAGCGGGTCTTTTATTCATGCGTAGTATCTTTTTACTATGTCTGCATTGGCGGGGTGAGGAAGGTCGTCACCATCCATGGTGGTTAGAATCATGACTCCTCCTGAGAACACATGTTTAACCACAAATGGCCCTTCGTAAGTAGGGGTCCATTTTCCTCGGGGATCACTTTGAGGAAGGATGATGCGTTTGATTACCAGGTCCCCAACTTGATACTCTTGTGGTCTGACTTTCTTGTTAAATTCCCTGATCATCCGTTTTTGGTACGTCTGACCATGACAGATAGCGGTGAGTCTCTTTTCGTCAATTAGGTTTAATTGATCAAGTCGAGTCTGGATCCAGTCATCTTCGCTCAAGTCTGCATCCTTCATTATCCGGAGAGAAGGTATCTGGACTTCAATTGGCAAGACTGCCTCCATGCCATAGACCAAGGAAAAAGGAGTTGCCCCGGTTGACGTCCTTGCTGAGGTACGGTACCCATGAAGAGCAAATGGTAACATTTTGTGCCAATCTTTGTAGGCCACTGTCATCTTCTGCACAATCTTTTTGATGTTTTTATTAGCTGCTTCTACGGCCCCATTCATCTTCGGCCGGTAAGGAGAAGAGTTGTGGTGTTGTATCTTAAACTGTTCGCAGAGCTTAGTGATCATCTTGTTGTTAAGATTAGTACCATTGTCCGTAATGATTCTTTCTGGGACGCCGTACCGACAGATCAGGTTATGCCGAATGAAACGTGCCACTACGCTCTTGGTTACGGTGGCGTAGGAAGTTGCTTCTACCTACTTCGTGAAGTAATCAATTGCTACCAAGATGAAGCGATGCCCGTTGGATGCCGTTGGTCGGATCTCGCCGATCATATCAATGCCCCACATTGCAAAAGGCCAAGGTGCCGTCAGGACGTTCAGAGGAACCGGAGGGATATACACCTTATCAGCATAGATCTGGAATTTATGACAAGTTCGAGAATGTTGGTAACAGTCGGCTTCCATTGTGGACCAGAAATATCCTGCCCGAAGGATTTTCTTTGCCATGGTGTGTCCATTGGAATGTGTTCCGAATGTACCTTCATGCAGCTCTACCATGATCTTCTCTGCTTCAGTCTTATCCACACAACGCAGTAAAGTTGAATCATGGTTTCGTTTGTAGAGAATGTCGTTGCTGAGGAAGAATTTTGCCGCAAACATTCTTAGGAACTTCTTGTCATTGACAGACGCACCTTCAGGGTATTCATGGGCTTCCAAGTATCTCTTCACCTCATGATACCAGGGTTTTTCGGTTACCTCTTTGGCCTCAAGATCGCAACAGTATGCAGGTTCGTCCAACTTCCACATAATGATCCGGGGAGCCTCGTTCTCCCATTTGACTTTGAACATTGAAGACATCGTAGCTAGTGCGTCCGCTAACTGATTCTCCTCTCTTGGGAAATGTTCAAAAGTTACCTCTTCAAAGTGGGGAAGCAAAGTCAACACATACTCCTTGTAAGGAATAAGATTTGGGTGTTTCGTATCCCACTCGCCTTTGATCTGATTGATCACAAGAGCGGAATCTCCGAAGACACTCAGAAACTTGATCCTTAAGTCGATTGCAGCTTGAAGACCCATGATGCATGCCTCATATTCTGCCATGTTGTTGGTGCAGTTGAAACACAGTCAGGCGGTGAGTGGAGTATGAGTGCCTTTGGGGGATATGATCACAGCGTCGACACCATTACCCAAAGCGTTGGAGGCTCCGTCAAAGTGCATAGACCATCAGGATCCTTCCTCAGGTCCTTCATCCGGTCCAGGTACTTCACAATCAGTTACTACCATGATATCTTCGTCCGGAAATTCAAAGTTCAATGATTGGTAATCGTCCACAGGTTGGTGTGCCAAATGATCTGCCAATACACTTCCCTTGATTGCTTTTTGAGTTGTGTACTGGATGTCATATTCTGTCAAGATCATTTGCCATCTTGCTATTCTTCCAGACAGAGCAGGCTTTTCGAATATGTACTTGATGGGATCCATTTTTGAAATCAACAAAGTAGTGTGAGTCAACATATACTGTCTCAGCCGGCGAGCAGCCCATACCAGAGCGCAGCAAGTTTTCTCGAGCAGTGAGTACCGAGACTCACAGTCGGTAAACTTTTTGCTCAAGTAATAAATAGCATGCTCTTTTCGGCCAGACTCGTCATGCTGCCCCAGCACACACCCCATTGAGTTGTCAAGTATTGTCAAGTATAGTATTAGAGGTCTCCCTTCCATTGCTGGCATAAGAATGGGTGGCTCTTGGAGATATTCCTTTATCTTTTCGAAAGCGGCCTGACATTCATCGTTCCAACGTACTACTTGATCTTTCTTCAGCAATTTGAAGATTGGCTCACATGTAGCAGTTAGATGTGAGATGAATCGGGCAATGTAATTCAGTCGTCCTAGAAAGCCTCGGACTTCTTTCTCTGTCTTAGGAGTCGGCATCTCTTGTATGGCTTTCACCTTGGCAGGGTCCACCTGAATACCTTTATCGCTTACAATGAAACCTAGCAATTTTCCAGACCTCACCCCAAAGGTGCATTTGTTTGGGTTCAACCTCAGCTTGTACAACTTCAGTCGGTCAAACAGCTTTCGCAGATGGTCAAGGTGTTCCTCCTCAGTTTGGGACCTTGAAATCATATCATCGACGTACACCTCAATCTCATGATGGATCATATCATGAAATAAAGCGACCATGGCACGTTGGTAGGTTGCCCCAGCATTTTTCAACCCGAATGGCATGACCTTGTAACAGAAGGTGCCCCACTGAGTAACGAAGGTAGTCTTTTCCATATCTTCAGGAGCCATCTTGATCTGATTATACCCTGAAAAACCATCCATGAAGGAGAACACCTTGTGTTAGGCAGTATTATCAACAAGAACGTCGATGTGAGGTAGAGGGAAATCATCTTTAGGGCTTGCCCTGTTTAGATCCCTGTAATCGACACACATTCTGACCTTACCGTCCTTCTTCGGCACTGGCACCACGTTGGCAACCCACTGAGGGTAAGAAGTCACTGCTAGAAACCCGGCATCGAATTGCTTCATAAGCTCAGCCTTGATTTTCTCGGACATCTCTGGGCGCATACGGCGGACCTTTTGCTTTACCGGAGGGCAGTCTTCCTTGGTAGGCAGGTGATGAACCACAATGTCGGCATCCAAACCAGGCATGTCTTCGTAAGACCAAGCAAAGATTTCCATGTAGTCATGCAGCATCTGGATCAATCGTTGCTTCACGCTGAGCTCTAGATTGGCACCAACCTTGACTTCTTTTCTATCTGTCTCAGTACCCAGGTTTACTGTTTCCACCGGCTCTTCATGCGGTTGAATGGCCCTCTCTTCCTGGAGTAGCAGTCTTACGAGTTCACCAGGCACTTCGCAATCATCTTCACCTTCGTCTTCGGCCAAGTTGATCGGATTTTCGAAGTCATAACTGGCAGTAGCAGAGCTGTTACCAGTGAGATCCAGAGTGGATTGAAACCTGTATAAGTGAGTGTGTGTAAATATAGTTGTTTTGCAATATATAACACAGAAAGAAAAAGAGCACAAGATTTGAAATGCAACAAATGTCCAATGTTTTGATTAATGATATATGGAAATGTCATACAAAAAAGCCCTCACAAATGGAGCTACGGTGCCCCGGGTAGGACACCGAGCCAATAAAAGTTTCAACATATTGTTTGTTACAAAATGAAAACCAAAAGAGTTCATTACTGCGTGACAAATGTAATAGGTGTAAAATCCTTGGCCGTCCAGTTGCTTGGTCCGTTGCTGGTTGTCGGATAGATCCAACTGTCAAATTCTGCTTCCTCTACGTCCTCCTCAATAGCATTGACCCTTGGGTTGGTTATGAACACCGGAGCCTTTCTGATCTTTTCTTTGCGAACAGCCCTCTGAGCCTCTGCAGTGAAGCCCAGCCCAAACTTGTCGTTCTTTTGAGTGAAGTCAGGAAGCTGACCCCAGTTTGCACACTTGCCTTTCTCGATCACAGCCCGGGCATCCTTCAAGGAAGCCATCTTTAAAGGAAAGTCTTCTTCAACCACTGTCTCCGCTGACGCCAATGTTGGAGGTACCTCTTCAAAATTTTGAAAGGGGGTTTCAATAAACTCCCCGTCCATCTCGATATACCGGAATGAATTCAAGTGACTAACCATGTATTCCTCCTCACCCTGCACAGTAACAATCTTCCCTTTGATAAGGTATTTGAGCTTTTGGTGTAGAGTGGATGTTACCGCCCCAGCCTTGTGAATCCAGGGTCGACCCAGCAAACAGGAATAAGATGGACGAATATCCATCACGTAGAACGTTGAGTCGAAGACTTGGGAACCCACACGGATATGAATGTCTACCTCACCATGCACCATCCTCTAAGAATCGTCGAAGGCTCTAACGATGATGTTACTAGGTTTCAATTCCAGGCCCTCACAATCCAACCGATCTAAGGCCTTCTTGGGCAATACATTCAGGGAAGAACCGGTGTCCACCAACACGTGTGCAAGAGTAGTGCCCCTATATTCCATAGAAACATGCAGGGCATCATTGTGGTTTTTTCCCTTGGCGGTCAGGTCTGCATCCGAGAAGCCCAAACCATTGTCAGCGGTCAAATTAGCCACACATTCAGTGAATTGATCTGCAGATGTCTCTTGCGGCACATGGGCCGTTTTCAGAAATGAAAGCAGGGCCTTGGCGTGGGCCTCTGAGCACAGCAGCAATGATAGCATAGAGATTTTGGAGGGGGTATGCCCCAGCTGTTCAACGACATTGAAGTCACTCTTTTTAATGATTTTAAGGATTTCCTCCATCTCTTGCTGGGAGGCTTCAACAGCGGTCTTTTTTGGTTCCTCCGTCCGGGCAGGCAAATCGGTAGCAACTTCCTTGCCCCGAGCATCAGAGGACTCAGCGGCAGTAGTAGACACAGGAACTTGATTTGGAACATGCACACTTGCGGGTGTGATGATAAGAGGTTTTCGGATAACTGGTGGTGCAATGTCAGGCGAGAAGAGCCTGCCACTGCGAGTAATCTTGGCGGGACCAGTGATGTTACTGATACTGGTATCGGTGTTGAACTCCTGCTTCACTCCAAGCACATATACGTCTGCCCCATAGTGCCATGGGACAGCCTTGTCAGATTCATAGGGGAGAGGCCCCGGAACAGTAATAGTAATGGGTGCAACAGACATAATTTGGACTGGCTTCCTCGGGGGAGCCTTGGTAGGATTGTTGAAAATTGTGACGACAGATACTTCTTCATTGGAAACAAACGGAACAACAGTTTTCTTGAACAGAATTTCTTTGCTATCCATCAGGCTTTGGATGCCTGATTTCAGCAGCGGACAACCGGTAGGGATAACAGCACACAGGAGGCAACCCTTGCTACAACCCGGAAATAAACCGGCTAGCAGTAGGTTCCTCTTAACAGTCAATAGAGGGGTAGCAACATCATTCATTGAAACAGCATACAAATCTTCTTCGACGGCATTTACCCTATGCTGGGGCATAGGAGCAGTTACAACATTTGGCCTCTCAGGCGCCTCAAACTGAATTTCCTTCGCATCGATAAGGTCTTGAACCTTATTTCTCAAGGCCCAGCAATCATCAGTAGTATGCCCGGGGCTATCAGAATGATAAGCATAACGGGCATTTGGGTTATACTTAGGAGATGCAGTATTCACGACCTTCGGAGCCTCTTTGATGGTCACCAAGTTGGTTGATAACAGTTGCGGTAAGATTTGTGACAAGGTCATACTCAGCTGAGTGTATTGCCTCTTGGGCCTCTCACCCCTTTCTTGATTGTACTGCTGAGGAGCAGCAACAGGTTTTGAAATTACCAAGGCATTGACGGCTTGGCGGCTTTCTGGCTTGACTTGTCTTCTAGGACCATAGACTGCACTAGCTTCCTTCTTGAAAGGTCTCTTCTCAGTACTTGCGGAGGCAGCTTTCTGTATCTTTCCTGACCTGATGCCAGCTTCTATCCTTTCACCCGTCAGGATCAAATCCGTAAACCCAGCGGAGGAATTACCAACCAAATGATTGAAGAATGGACCAAACAAGGTCCCTAGAAACATGTCAACTAGTTCACGATCAGTCAAAGGAGGCTGCACCCTGCCAGCCAAATCTCTCCATTTTTGTGCATATTCTTTGAATCCTTCTCCCGTTCCCAGTGACATACCCTGAAGTTGGGTACGCGTAGGAGCGAGGTCAGAGTTGTATTGATATTGTCTATAAAATGCGGTAGCCAAATCTTCCCAATGTCGGATACTGGTTCCATCTAGCTGATAGAACCACTCAAGTTGTGACCCCGAAAGGCTATCTTGGAAGAAGTGGATCCAAAGATTTTTGTTTGTCGTGTAAGGTTGGATCTTCCTTACGTACGATCTGAGGTGTAGCTTTGGACAGGAAGCCCCATCATATTTGGAAAAGGCAGGCGCCTTGAACTTGTGTGGGATTACCACCCCAGAAGATAACCCTAAATCTCTGAAATCTAGCCCCGACACATTTTGAATCTCCATGGCACTCAAGCGGTCCTTTAATTGCTTGTATCGGTCAGCAGCAGGAGGGTATTGTTCGTCATTGTAATCCATCTCGTTGTCAGAGACTGCAGGACTAGGAGCCCCTCCCCTTGGGGACTGTCTTTCTCAGCAGAGGAAGTAGTTGGATCAGCCTCGTTATGGAGTGTGTTCCCAAACCTGCATCCAGTGTTGAACAACGCAGTCCTCTTCTTCTTCTTCTTCTTTAAGAGCAAAGCCTTCAACTCTTGTTGACCTTGAGCCAGGCTCATTACCATCTCTTGAAATTGGGTACTCTGGGCCTGGAGGGCCTTGATTGCTTGCTCACTGGATGATTCTGGATTCATGATGACTGTTCAAAATAAACAGCGAAGGAGATTAAGCAACCTGTAGAAAAAAGGGTACCTGTTATGCACATGATGCATGAGATGCTATTTATGCAATGCATTCAAGGATCTTAGAAATTCACAATTGTTGCAAACAAAAAGAACGCACGTCATATTAATAAGAAAAGATTTGTTATTACATAAATGCCCCATGGGCCAAATATTACAAAAAACAACTTCTCAAGGTAAAAAGACGTTGCGCATCCTCTTTGGCGCAATGTAGGTGTTGAGGGCCTCTTGCTCATGGAGTCGGCGGGTGAGCTCTAGAACCTTCTTTTCGCTGGCGTAGAAGCTGGCTTCAAAAGTGTTATGTTCCTCCTTGAGCTGGATCCAACTCTTCTGCATCTCCTCCCACGATGTAGGCATGTCAGGATGTAGGATGGTGTAGGGAACCTCTCCTTCCTTGACGGGCTCTTTAATCACAGGGAGAACATGAGGATAAGGCATCATTAGACTCTGGGCTCGGGCTCGTACCCACTTGAGATAAGGCTCAAGAGGGATGGAGTTCTTGTGCCCCAGTGTCTTGCTGTCAACCTTGTTGGGCCTCCCCCAAGCTCTGATGAATCTTTGGCGAAGTCCTTGCGCATCGTTGTCGAAGTCAAAAACTAGTTCAGGAATCAACATGTCGTGAGGGCCATCTCTTCGTGCATATCCAAATTGCCTCAAAGCTAGGCAAGGGTTGTAGGTGATACCTCCTCTGATTCCAAGTAAAGGAACATTAGGAAACTCTCCACAACGATCGACGATGATGACATTTTCTCTGGACCAAGAACACCAATGTACATCAGAGTGAGTAAGAGTCATCAACCGTTGGGACCACCTTGAGCCTTGGTCATTCTTCAAGACAGATTGTGGAAGGTGCGAAATAAACCACCTTGTAAGGAGAGGAGTACAGCACATGAGAACACCCCTCTTTCTCATTGTTCGTGTGTAAAATGAGTGAAGGATGTCCCCAAGCAATGTTGGTATTGGATTTCTAGACAAGAAGATTTTGACGGCGTTGACCTCTACAAGCTGGTCAGGATTTGGGAACAAGACCAACCCATAGATAAGGAGTGCCACAATTTCTTCAAAGGCTTGTAGGTCCAATGAATTCCAACATTCTTGTGCCTTCTCAAACAAGAATTTTGCTAAGAAGCCTTTGACATCGCTTCTAGTTTCCCAATGCCCCTTGATGTCAGATGGCTGTAGATGTAGTGCTCGAGCAACATCTTCAGGCTTTGGTTCCTTTTCCGTACCGTTGAAAGGTAGTTGATTTAGGATAGGAATTCTCAAGAGTTGAGAAAATTCCTCCAAAGTTGGTACCAACTGGTAGTCGGGGAAAGTGAAACAGTGGTGAAGAGGGTCAAAGAACTGGAATAGCACTTTCATCATGTCCTCTTCAATGTTTGTGTTGACTAAGCTGAGCAGTCTACCATGTCTTTCACTGAAGGATGAGCTTTCCGGAATTCTTGATGTGAGCTCCATGAGTTGAGGAGGGATTCTCACAAGGTTGACTTGGATGGTTTTTCTGCGAGGAATTTCCATGACCTACAAAACAAGAACAAAGATGAAGATCTAAACCCTTGAAGTGGTTAGTAAATGCACATGATGATTTATGATGTTCATGATGTATGCACAAACATATGTACAAGCAAATCACACCAAACCCTAGTTTCAGGCTTGCATGAGGTTTCATAGGTAAGTACCCTCTTGAGTGTAGTTGGCTTAAAAACATGTCCTATAAATAGTAACCAGGTTCTAAGGAGCTCAATATCACTGGATTGTTTTCATTGTTCATTGTTTTGGTTTAGCCACTTAACTAGCGACCAAAATATTCCAAGAAAACAACCCTCAATGAGTGTAGTATCGAGTATCTACCAACTTCGGACTGCACCAAAGCCGGTCATCTCATTACCCCTAATGAAAGGCCAAGATGGTCAAGTAAGGTTCTAGGTCATTAGTGCTTAGTGACATCACTCAGCGGCCCCGTACTCTCCTTGATTGAACTCAAGGGTTACCGGTACTCACAAATATGTCGCACTAATATAGCTATTGCTTCGACCGTGTCGGTATACCCCGCACAGTTTCCACAACGTATTGCTATCTATGAATGTTTCCCAAAATCCGGGTGTAGGATTGTAAACCCAAACAAGAGAGCCAAGATATAAAGCAATCAAAACAAACAATTAGTCATGCAAGAGGGTGATCTAGGCCCTAAGGTTACTCCACTTTAAAAAAATCCCCAGCAGAGTCGCCAGTTCTGTGATACGGTGGGAGAACTGACTTGAGGTTTTGCGTTTTTTATTCGCAAATGTTCGGTTGAGCAAGAGTCGCCACCGACTTTTTATTTTATCCTAAGGAAAGGTTTAAAAAGCACAGCAAAAACCTTTGAGATGTTTTCTTGGGTTCGGGGAGTAGATTATAGAAAGGGAATGTATTAGCACCCTTTCTATCCATGGTTATCCATGGGCTCTTAGTTACTTGCTTAGATCAACTTGCCTTAATTTTCAATTGTTTGAAATGGTGCTTTGTGTGCGTGCGGGTTTGAAAATGCTTTGAAAAGAAGCCAAATGTGGTGGCAACCTTTGTAATGATCCATGTTGGGATGTATACAAAGGTGTATGTCTTTTGAAAAGGTTTTCAATGTTTTTGAAAGTTGTTTTGAAAGTGTAGTGATGTGTGGTTTGGAAAATAGGCAAGTGTTTTGTTTTGCAAGTTTGATTCAAGTAACTAAGAGTTTGTCTACTCCTAAATTTCTCAAAGATTTCTCCTATGTTTTTAACCCTTTTAACAATTTTGCTCCACCATTGCATTTGGTGGACAATCTTGTGTTAGGATGTGAAAGGGACGGGCACGGGTCATCGCTTAGACCATAATTGCAATGGTGCCAAGTATCTTTGGGCAATTTTTCCTTTGAGGGACTTGATCATTTTTTAGGCAACTTTCGAAAGCGTCATCGATGGACTATGATCATTTGAATTGTTTTGTTTTGCCCAAAGAGACCTAACATGCAATATGGCCCATTATTGAAGGCAACAAGTGGAATACCCTAGGGGTGCAAGTGTGATTAGTGTTTTCCATTTTCATGCTTGTTTATCTTGAAATTAGGTCAAACTATTTTGGTTAATTGATTTGCATACAAAAACCCTAATTCTAGCATGGCATAATTAGAAAGCTTTAATTTGCGAAAAATAAAGTTCCTAAGTTATTACAACACAATATATGGGAAGGGGGGTACAAATGTTCAAATGGGGGTATTTTGACAAGGAATTTAAACCTAGACTATTACAATCCAAATGGAATTATACAAATTATTTAATGTGCAATAATTAAATAAAATGAGATAAATATGCAAAGATGCAAAAAATGATTTTTTTATGTGTATGTAAAAAGTGTTTTTTATGTGTCAAATAAACAAAATAAAAAAGTATTAATTTTTGGGTATTTTTCATGTTTAGGGCAAAACCCTAATTTATTAAATAAAAGGTATTAATTATTTAATATGTACAATATTTATTAGTTATGTACAAAAAATAAATAAAAGAGAAGTATATTTGTCAAAAAGGTATTTTTAATGTTAAATTTTAATAAAAATAAAAATGTATATATTTTGTATTTTTAACCTAAATATACTAATATATATGTATGTACTTGTATTATTTACTAAATATATATTATATACAAAATAATAATATTTAATATTTATAAAAAAAGTATATTTTATATAAAATATTTTCAGAAGATAAAATAAAATAAAAATTGGAAAATAAATGTGTTTACATTATTTTTTAGTATTTTTTTAAATAAAAGAATATTATGTATTTATTTATATATATAACTAACTAAAGCAAATAAATATCAAATAAAATGCAAAAAAATGTGGAAAAATGTTTTTTAATATTTTTATGCTTTAATGAAAAATAATAAATCAGAATCAAAAGGAAAAAATTAAAAATAGCAAATGAAACTCAAAATGGGCCAGGGGGTGCAACTGTAAAAACAAGGTGTGAAAAGAAGAAAACATTCCAGGCCCAGCCCAGAACCTGTCTTCTTCAACCTGCAGTATTTCTGTTCAAAAAAACACGTGTTTTCTATCTCCAGATTCCTTGATCTTTTGCCAAATCTTCCAACATGAAACCTGTAGAGCTTGAAACCACGATTCTAGACATATAAAGAAATCAATCTAACTCTCAGAAATGAGAGAGAATTTCTTCTCCCCCAATTCCTGACCTAGTTTTTGTTCCATGTTCAGACATCAAATTCTCATAGCACACATAACATAAATGAAAACTAATTACATGGGCATGTTCAGGGCTATGAATGTGACATATTTTCTTCACAAATCTAAACCTAACAATGCCTGGATAGAGAGGTACAAGTTCATGAACTTACCTGTTCAGTTGGAATCGTGTGCAACAATGGAGATGAGTACAAGGCAAGGTAATGATTTGTATAGCTTCCTTGATGTCTCAGGATGCTATTCCAACCTTTAGTTTGCTTGGAAACCAAGAGAATCGTGCTATGGTACTTCAACTGCAAAACCAGAAAAAATGAAAATGGTGATGTTAGCTAGGGATGTTACAGGTCTTTTTTAGGGCTTGGAACAGTTTCAAGGGATGATGTGGGATGTGTTTGAAGTGGTTTCAGCAAGAATGCACGAATGGATTGAGTTATGGAACTCAATCTGCAGCAGATCCCCTGTTTTGGCAGTTTTAGGGTGATTCTGTGTTTGAGAAGGCAATGGAGATGGTTGGCTCGTGTTCTAGCTCAGTTAGGATGATTAGAAAGTGTACAAAGTCTTTGCTTAAGCTTGCCTTGACAGGAATGATAGTTGTGTGTTGTTATGCCATGTTTCTTCAACTTTAAGCAACAAATGTCAACTTGGTGTTTCTAGCCTGTACAGGCCCCCAATCTATGCTGCATACCTTGGCCTTGATCAGTGTAATTAGTTCATAAACTTGTGCCAAAAGGATTTGCATTGTACTTGCTTGGATTTGCAATTGACATAAAGTTTAACTTTTCTAAAATGGCAAAAATGCTTTATCTAAAATTGGCTTAATCTTGCATATAATGTTTGAACACACAAAATAAGGCCTTGGCACAATGAGTTAGCATTAAATTATTGAGTGCAAATGGGATATAGGACCTGTAATCAAGGAATGCAAGCTGAGTTCAAAATGGCACAAGTGTATGAACATGTAAATTGGCCAAAAACAAAGTGATTTTTTCCCAACTTGCCAAATTCGATTCTCCCTAACCATGAGGTTGTTTGATGAGTTCTTGGACATTTTAGAAAGCTTGGAATGTGTACTACAATCCATCTTTGAAATGCAAATTGAAATTCCAAGAAGAAGTGTGTGAAAAATGGTCTTGAAGTTAGGCAAAAATCCTGCCTAAAATGGTTCAAAATTTCTCTAAGTTAAGAATGGTTTGGTACCCTTGTTCCAAAAATTGTAACTTGAGCTACAAGCTTCTTTGGGGAAAACTTTGTGAATCAAAGTTGTAGATTTTGCAATAGGATACAACTTCCATGTTTTGACTTTTGCTTGAATCCAAATGAATCTTGGTGAGAAAGTGGGACAGAGTTAGGAAAAAATTAGGGTTTTTCATAACTCAGAAAAATTCTAAGTTATGAAAAATCTTCATTTCAAACCCTAATTTGCAATTCTTGATTTCTTGATGAACAAGTTTCATGATTTGGCATGTTTTGATGAAAAATGAATCTTGACATTTGATTTTGACCAAAAAGTCAAAGTTTGACTTTTCAGTATACAGTCAAAATTGATCAATTGACTGGGAAATTCAACTGTCAATCTTGTGCATTTGGGATCTTTTGAACTTGTTGAGTATGTCAAAACAATTCCATGGGGTCCTTGAGTCCATATGTGAGCTTGGTTTGCCATTGGCTAGGTCAAACAGTCAAAAATTGCCTTTGTGCAGTCAAAACCCTAAAAATGACCATTTTGCCCTTTTGGTGATTTGATCAAATTTCTTGTGGAATTGTGATCCAAACTTGATCAAATGGTCCATGTGAGTTCATAATGTTGATGTGGGTCAATTTTCATGAGATTTGACTGTCAATTGGCCACAGTTGACTTTTTCCCCAATACAGCTGATTTCTAGGTCAACTGTCCAATTGACTGGGCAAAATTTGGAATCAAGACTTGAAACTTGGTATGGATAAACTTGGGAGTCCAATATGAAGCATGAAAGTAATCTTAGGCATTTTAGGTCAAAATATCTTTGTGCAAACACAAACCCTAATTTGGGTCAACAGTGTAAGGAGAAGTCTTGAGCAGAGGAAACCCTAACTAGATCTTGAGCTCCAAGGGTCTTGTGATGAGAAAATGTTGAGAAAATGGGAGGGAAAATTTTGGGGTACAAAATATGGCCTTGAAGCTCCCACTGTTGTTTGTATATTTTTGTAGTTATGCAGGTTAAGTGTTTTAAAGGCTAGAGGCTTTTTTTTGGTGGAAGGCAGTTCTTTTGAGTTATGTTTTGCTTGTGATTTCTGCCTCCCCCCTCACTGTTCTATTGCAGTTTGTTTTATATATTTTTATGCCTAAAGCCAAAACCTGTAAGCCTACCTTCTCCTCTCTTCTTTCTCTCTCCAGTACAGCTTTAAGCATTTTAAAATTGCTTAGAATCTGTCCTTTAGTTCTGAAAAGGTAGTTGGCTTAGAAAATGATGACAGTGAAACCTGCTTGCTTGCATATGTAGTTTTTCCTCTGCATACTTTATCTCTTTTCCATACTTTCTGCTTCCTTGTGACAGTTTTTTGATACTTTGATATCTTTGACAGCTTTTTTGGCAGCTTGTGGAAAGTTTGAATTTGGAATTTCATAGTTCAGTTTGGATTTGGACTTTGTTTATACCATTCAGTTTGAAACTTTTGGACTATGCAGCTTTTTGACAAACTTTGAATTTGTGCATTTTTCAACTTTGTGCATTTCATGTTTAGAAAGCATTATTCATCCCTTTTTGTGAACCGGGAGAAATCCCGTGATTTGCAGAGAGGGAGAACTGATTCTAGCCAGTTGCCTTTAATGATGAACCCAATTTTTATCTGTCTGCTTTTTAACTATTTATCTGCTTCTGACTTTTTCTTCTTTTCTTTGCAGATAAAAAATCAAATGGAGAGAAATAGCAACAAATGGAGGATGAAGATTTGAAGGCTTAGGAATTTAGGATAGTTTTTCAATTTTAATTATTGTAACTATTATTATTATAAATACTTTGTAAATAAATACTTGTATTTAAATAACAATTGTAACAAATATTTAAAGATGAATAAAAATTCCTTTTAACCAAGTAACTCTTTTTATTCTTTTCAAATGTTTATTTATTATTTATAATTCTTTAAATTATAATAATTGAAAATAAATTCCAACCATTTAACTCAGAATAATAAATAATCCATAAACGTCCGGCGTTTCGAATAATCAAAGCAATGCACCGTCAGATCACACATGCCCAAATGTCTTTTCTCTTAAAGATTCAATCCAACACTGCAAATTCAATCCAAATGTTTCAGTCCATATCTCAGAATAACTTGACAAGCACTGTAGAATTAATTCTTTCTGAGAATGCGCGCACAAAAACCCTAGTTCCTGATCAAATGCCAAGGAAGCGTTCGCCTGATCAAAACCTGAGCCGAAATCAACCAAACCCTAACCAAACTGTATGAACTGTTCCAAAGCCATGAAAACCCTAATTTTGCCTGACTGATAAGAAAAGTCTGTTTGACTGAATCTTGTGCCAATCTGAACAAGCAATAGATTGACATCCATGTTTGGAGAATCCGTAAACTGTTTTCAGGAGTTGGAGTTGAATAAGCCATTGAATAGCATCCGTTGTTGGGAAGCGTCCGTAAACTGTTTTCAAAAGGTTGCATCTGAACAAGCGATAGATTAACATCCGTTGTTGGGAAGAATTCGTAAATTGTTTTCAGAAGTCTTGAAGTTGAATAAGCAATGGAGCAGCATCTGTTGTTGGGAAGTGTCCGTAAACTGTTTTCAAAAGTCTTGAAGTGGAGAAGGAACCGGTGTAGGGTTTCCTGATGATGAGTCCGTGTAAAACTGCATCTGGATGAATCTGGAATAAATATCAGAATGTCGCCGTGTCTGGGTCACATCTGAACTATTTCGAGAAAGAATCTCGGAAGATGATGATCTTTGTCTGTCGACTGATCTTACCTGAAAAGGTAAAGAGTTAGTTGTATGCAATGTCATGATGCATGATGCAATGTATGTTATATCAATGTTTATGATATGAATGCGATGAATGCGTATGTAAGCTGATGAGCTATCTTGCTGAGGATAGATGGATCCTGGATGGCTGAAGATAAAAGAATCTTGACTGCTGCCGGGGAGAACCAATCCTTGGCTGCTGCAGGGGAGGGCAAGAATCTTCTGATTGTTGAAAATGAGAAGTCTTGGGACCACTGCTGGGGAATCAGAAGCTTGGGTTGTATACCAATCTACTGGGGATTCCCGTCTTGAGGAGATCTACACCGGAGAATATTCGAATATTATGCGAGATACTGAGAATGAGAGTCTTCACTCTGCTTGGGGATTGATAGTTGGGAGTTTTAGCTCCGCTGGGGATATTGAAACTTGACTCTGGGGGGAGTTAGATTCTGGAAGTCTTTAACTGGGCATTGCAAGAGTCCTCTGATTGCTGTAGGTGTTGATCTGGAATAAGTTACGGAATGTCGCCATCTCTGGGTCCATCTAGAACTATATCTGGAAGCAAATCTGAATGAGTTATAGAATGTCGCCAAATCTGGGTCACATCTTGAACTATATCTAGATCTTGATTTTGTTCGGGGTCAGAAATTGGGAGTATGCCAATCTTCTGAGGTTTCAAGGAAGAGAGTCTTCATTCTTGAGAGAAACAGATCTTCAGTTGTCTGTTACCTTGTTGGCGGTTGCAATTTTCAGCAGGTGATGAAGAAAATTTTGATGATTACTACTCCAAGATGGAGGAACCTGGATGATTACTAATTCAAGATGAAGGAACCTGGATGATTACTACTTCAAGATGAAGGAACCTGGATGATTATTACTTCAAGATGAAGGAACCTGGATGATTACTACTTCAAGATGAAGGAACCTTGATGATTACTACTTCAAGATGAAGGAACCTGGATGATTACTACTTCAAGATGAAGGAACCTTGATGATTACTACTTCAAGATGAAGGAACCTTGATGATTACTACTTCAAGATGAAGGAACCTGGATGATTACTACTTCAAGATGAAGGAACCTTGATGATTACTACTTCAAGATGAAGGAACCTGGATGATTACTACTTCAAGATGAAGGAACCTAGATGATTACTACTTCAAGATGAAGGAACCTGGATGATTACTACTTCAAGATGAAGGAACCTGGATGATTACTACTTCAAGATGAAGGAACCTGGATGATTACTACTTCAAGATGAAGGAACCTGTTGATCAGACTGCATATGCTTAGAATGCTGCTGAAATGTAATTTGCACTGGAGAATAAATCCTTGACAAATGTTGGGGAAATAAACCCGTGACTGTTGGTCTGCTAGAGAGGTATCATCACTGCCCCTAGTATCAGATGCATGTGATATTGCCGAGAACTTAGTCTGTTCGTAACCCTTGAGATTGACATTCGAATGCCCCAAGTGATGGCGACGGAGACTTGCCCCAGGTTAATCTGCAATTGAAATCTTGGCTGGACTGCCCCAGGTTAACCGAACTTTGAAAGATCTGCTGAAACCTTGACTGGACTGCCCTAGGCGTGCTGGATGGTGACATGTCAAGCCCGCTTTGTTGATAGGAGATTCGCAATGGAAGTGTTATCTTTTTGAAGTGATTTTGTTCACTGAGAGAGTTTCCGTTCCTTCGAACATTCGCTGTATGAATTTCTTCGTTGTCAAACAAATAGTCAAATGCAAACAGTGATATTAAGTAATTCAAAGTTTATGTTTGTCTCAAAGTTTTGAAAAATGCGTTTTTAGCAGAATACTTTTTCATAAGACAAATCAACACGAGATTTTAGAGCAAAGACTTACAGGAGTCAGGATACCTTTTGTAACAGTATGCTTTCGAACTAACCCATGCTTCAATTAGGACTTTTGAAGGGTTGTAACGTGGCCTGGTTCACGGTTTAAGAAACAAAGGATAAAGGCTCAAAGTATATTTGTACCCACCCGCTCTTCGTGATGTTCTTCAACCCTAAGCCCAGTTAATTATGCGTCGCACTCTGTTTTGAGTTTGGAACGACTTTTTGGGCGATGGTTCACCAATTGAATTTGGGAGACAGTCATCATCTCCTTTTTATTTTGCAACATTTTTCATGTTGTTGAGGATTTGTAATGACCTCACTATTTTGATTTTGATTTGTTATCCCTAACTTTTGCCTGACCGTCTCTGTTTTTGAGAACACAGTCAACGGGATGCCCCAGCTTTCTTAAGCCTCCTTTACAGGTTTTGGCTTGGTGGGCTTTTCTCTTTTGAGAGATTGACTGCCTATGTGATAGGGAACCATCACCGTCTTTTGGTTCCAAAGGAATGTTTTTTATGTCATTCGTTGTATTACGAACTGAGAGTTTGCGACTTCAATGCGCACCTTTTTTGAATTAACTGAGAGACTACCCTGCCCCAGGTTTAAATCAAAGGTTTCAATTTGTTTAGAATAGAAAACTCCTACTTCTTTGGCTCGAAGGGGTTGACTAGGGATTATCTTCCTTATAACTCCAGTGTTTGGGAATTGAAAGAAATGCATGTACATCATCAGCAAGGTCTGTTCAAAAGCATATTGTATGAGATTATGGTATTGTTTCGTCATCCTCCCTCTAAAGGCTTGCAGCTTTTTATCAAGAGTCAAATATCATAAAGAAAGTAGAAAGCATAGTTCAAGTGTAATGAAAATGAGTGGATCAAATCAAGACAAACATATGCAATGCATTAATGAAACAAAGTTTGACATTAATAGATAATTGTTTGAATAACAAAGAGATTACAACTTGAAAATTCAAATGAAACAAAGGCGCTCTCAATGACTTGGCATAGTAGCAGTGATCACATTTGGAGTCTCCGGAGGGTCAAAACTTGATCTCCTCGGCATCAATCAAGTCTTGAATTTTGTTCTTCAGGGTCCAACAGTTGTCAGTGTCATGTCCAGGACCATGGGAGTGGTATGCACACCTTTCACTCGGGTTATACTTGGAAGAGGAAGCATCAGGATTTTGAGGAGGATCCTTTAGCGTGATTAGCTTCAACTTCAGCAAATGTTGTAATGCTTGAGACAAAGGCATGTTGATGTCAGTATACTGCCTTTCTTGATATCTTACCCTACGCCTCTTGCCCTGTTTTTGTTGAACAGTCGTGGGATCAAAGATCAGGATTGCCCCTACATGTTGATCATGACGACTCTTTTGACCAGTCACTGCATTGGACTCTTCCTTCCCATTGTGGGGAATTTTCTGAACATCAGAGGGAGTAGCTCCTTAGATCTTCCCACTTTTGATGCCAGCTTCGACCCTTTCACCGGTCAGTACTAGCTCAGTGAACCCGGTTGAGGAGCTTCCAATTAAGTGATTGAAGAAAGGCCCTGTCAAAGTTCCCATGAAGATGTCAATCAGCTCTCTGTCAGTTAAAGGGGGTTGCACCCTACCAGCCAGATCTCTCCACCTTTGGGCATATCCTTTGAAGCTCTCGTCAGGACCCATGGTCATGTTCTGCAATTGCACACGAGTTGGTGCAAGATCAGCATTATACTGATACTGTTTGTAAAAAGCAGTAGCCAAATCCTTCCAGGTGTGGATGCGAGAACTCTCAAATTGATAGAACCACTCAAGTTGAGTCCCTACCAGGCTTTCTTGGAAGAAATGGATCCAAAGCTTTGTGTAGGTGTTTAGTTATTGGCATGTATTTTTGGTAAAACCAGGTGTGTGAATGTCATGACTGATGTCATAACATTCTGGTTTATTAGGTACTGGTTTATTAGGTACCTTTGCAGAAAAATAATGGCATACAGTAGCTACTGTGTATGAGTGTGTATCTGAGCATTTTGCAAAAGATCACATTTATTGCCTTCTACCAAAATCAGTAAACAGGAATTCTGATGTCATAACAAATGTTAAGACATCCTGTACTGATCTAACAGTAGTGCAGTTTGGTTAATTCTGAGATTTTTCAGGAAGTTGGCTCATTCCTTCCAGAATAGAATCTCCCGTTGTCTTTGGGTTAACCTAGCTCAACCCTAAACTGGTTGATAAAGTCTTGTGACCAAGTCTTATGGTTAAACCTAATTAACCCTAGTTTTTTGTGGAAACCCTAAATGAAGAAACAGATGCTATATATTCAACAGGACTGCTGTTTGGAAAATATCTCTTTGGACTGAAGATCAATCAGAAACTATATAGTTTTAACTGCTGTAATCCAAGCAATTATCATTGTGATAAGTGACTTGGAATAGGTTTTGTTTGTAAGGGTTTTTGTACCACTCAAAGCTTTGAAGCAAGAGTGTTTTGTGTCTCTTGACTAAAGCTTTGAAGCAAAGTCAAGTTAGGTTTATGTATCACTCAAAGTTGTGAAGCAAGAGTGTTTGTGTTACTTGATTAAAAAAGTTGTGAAGCATAATCAAGTGTATGTTTTGAAGAGTGTCTTCATTAATTCATTAGTCAATTGTTTTAAGTATCACTGCTGTGATTGAGGGGGAGTGAGTAGGAACTCAGGTTTAAGTAGAACTTAGATTGAAGTTGCATTGGGTAGGTCTTAAGTGAAGGAGATAAACAGGTTGGTTTATTCCTGAATTAATATCTCTTATAGTGGATTTCCTCCCTGGCTTGGTAGCCCCCAGAGTAGGTGTTGTTTCACACTGAACTGGGTAAACAATTGATTGTGTTCTTTACTGTTTTTGTATTTACTGTCTTATAGAAAGTCAGATACGGTGTCATAACATTGACTGTGACATTGAGTATCTGCAGCCAGAATTTCAATTGGTATCAGAGCAGGCACCCTGCCTGTATTACTGGGTGAGATCTAGGGATATCACTTTCTGGCACTATGGACAAAGAAGGAGTTTTTGGAAACAGACCACCCATTTTTGGAAACCTCGTATGATTGCCTTCTTAAAATCTCTGGACAAAAAGGCCTGGAGAGCTGCTGACAAAGGATGGAACCATCCCACCATAACTGAGAAAGATGGGACAATCAGTCTGAAGCCTGAGGAAGAATGGAGTAAAGAAGAAGATGAGTTAGCCCTGGGTAATTCCAAAGCTTTAAATGCCTTGTTCAATGGAATTGATAGAAACATTTTCAGACTAGTACATCAATGTGAACTGGCCAAGGAAGTGTGGGACACTCTCAAAACTACCCATGAAGGCACATCCAAAGTAAAAATGTCAAGGCTTCAGATGCTGACTACAAAGTTTGAAAACCTAAGGATGAAGGAAGAGGAAACCATTCATGAGTTTCACATGAACATCTTGGAGATTGCCAACACCTCAGGAGCATTGGGTGAAAAGATGTCTGAAGAAAAACTGGTGAGAAAGATTCTCAGATCCCTGCCTAAAAGATTTGCAATGAAGGTAACTGCTATAGAGGAAGCCCAGGACATCAGCAACTTAAAAGTGGATGAACTCATTGGGTCTCTTCAGACCTTTGAGATGGGGATCAGTGACAATGTTGACAAGAAAAACAAGAGCATAGCACTTGTATCCAACACTGAAGATGAAAACAAGGAGGATGAAGAAGAAAATATTTCAGAAGCTATTGCCATGCTTGGAAGACAATTCAACAAACTCATCAAGAGAATGGATCCAAAGTCAAGGTCAAATGTTGATAACATTCCCTCTGACATTAACAGATCTTATGACTCCAGCAGAAGACCAAGGTCTTAAGAGAAGGGAAATCAAGGCAGAGGAATTCAATGCCATGGTTGTGAAGGATATGGGCATATTCGAGCTGAATGCCCTACCTTTCTTAAGAAACAAAAGAAAGGAATGACTGTTACCTGGTCTGACTGTGATTCAGAAAGTAATTCTGAAGAAGAATCTGCCAAACTAGTTACTGCTCTAACTGGTGTGTGATCGGTGGATTTAGAACTGATTGTTTAACGCTGGTTCGTGAAATGTCACGGAAGCAAGAGTCGCCACCGTCTTTTATTTTCTCCAACATGGACAGGACAAAAGCACAGCAAAATTCCTTATGAGATAGTTTCTCGGTTCGGGAGGTAGATTTATAGAAAGGGAAGGTGTTAGCACCCTTCCTATCCATGGTTATCCATGGGCTCTTAGATACTTTCTCATTATGTTTTCAGAAGATGTTTGCTTTTCAAATGTGAGTGGGTTTGAAAAAGTTTCGTTTAAAGATTTCAGATCGACTCTTGTATCAGTCCTCAAGAGTGTTTGAAAAATTGTTTTGAAAGCTTTTTGAAAAGTGTCGGTGTGAAAAGAGTTTTGATTTGTTTTTGAATAGAGCAAGTATCTATGAGTCATCTACCTACCCTAAGGTATTAGGCTGTGTAAATGTCCTTAAGATAGTGCCATCCCACCATTGAGAGGTAGGTAGCACCACCGTTGGAGGTGTTCGGGTCAATTCGTTTGTAGGGACAGTGTGGTCACCGAAGCAACAGTTAGGACACCTTAGAAGCTACCCTTATGCCATTGATCCTTTTTTATTCCGAGGCAACCGTTTCGAGGCAACTGTTCAGAGGCAACCGTTTCGAGGCAACTTGTTTTGAGGCAACTAGATCAATGGACATAAGGACTTACTAAGACGTCCTATACTTGACGACCATGTTTCGAAGGCAAGGCAACAGGTGAGGCATACCCTAAGAGTGGTGTGTGAATTTGTGTGTTGTTTTCAATTTAGCAATTATCTTTGATCATGGCATTTGTGAGCTACGAGTTATTTTTAATTAGCCATACATTCTTTCATGCAAAGTTTAGCAGTTAAGAGTGCGGAAATTTAAATGCGGAAAGTAAAATCCTACGCTATTACAAGGCGCGGGTCTATACATCGCCAAATTACAAAGACCCGTTTGATAAAAAATGCGGAAAGTAAAAAGGTCCTAATTACTATTACAAGCCTTGAGCAGTTACATAATATTCGAAAGAAAATAAATGCGCGAAAAGAAATTGAAATCGAATGTCTGAGGGTTTTGACCCTTTTGAGAAATTAAATTGAAATTAAAAGCTAATTGATTATTAAATTAAAGAAAAGAAATGTTTTTTAGGTTTTTGTTTTATGAAAATAAAGAAAATTGAAAATCAAGAGAAACCCTAATTCTAATTTGTTTTTAATTATTAATGAAAAATATTAAAGTTTAACCTAATTTACTAAATAATTAATGTACATGCTTATTTACAAAATATATAGTAATTAATAATAATAATAATGATGAGAAAATTATTTATTAAAAAAAAGATGAAAAGGTCAAAAACCCTAATTCTACTTATTTTAATTTATTAAGAAAAACATTAAAGTTTAAAACTTAAATTAACTAAATTAATTGTTAAAGTTTATTTACAAAAATAATAATGGTGAAATTAATATTAATAAACATTTTTTGATTTTTCTGTATTTTATATTATGAAAAGTTATTTTATGGAATTAAAAGAAATAATTAAAACATTAAAAAGAATTAAAAGGAAATCAAATAAAAAATAAAAATGATGCAAACCATGGGGGTATCAGGCCCATTTAGGAGGTGAATTGGAGTGGTTTGGCCCAAGAACATGAAGCCTGTTTGACCTTTCCTGGTTGAGTGCACGTGGGTTGACTAGCGTGTACCATGGACTGCATTCAATGGCCCTTGGATTGATCATCAAGGGCGCGTGGCAAGATTGAGTGTGAGCGTGCATGGTGAGCCTTTTGATGAACACTGCATGGAAGCACATTAGGAAGAAAAATATGAAATATGTGGGGGACTTGGGAATCGAACCCAGGTCCCGAGGCTTGCAACGCATGTCCACTACCAACTGAGCTGATGTACGCGTTTGTTATTTGGATAGGTAAAGAACATAATATACAAAAACGTTAGTTAATGTTGTAAACAAAAAACCACGCGCCAGTATTTGAATCCCCCTATCATGTAATGACACGCAGGCTTCTTCTTCGTTTGTATACCTGCAACATAAGCAAATAGCGAGGGTTTTAAACCCCGACAAAAACAAAGGCCAGAAAATAGCGATTAGAGCATGCTGTGATATAAAAAGGGCGCGAGGTCATGGTTTGTCTCGTCTTGAGGTCACGAATTCAATGGCATAGGTTTTAAGGGCCAATTTTTCCATATGTGAGAACCCCTAATTCGAAGCTTCTGAAACCCTAAAACACGTTAATGGTGAATCAAGATACAGGGCCTGATAATGCAATTGAGTTATGTCATTAGCTTCAGAAGGTTAATATTAGTATAAATCACTCAAGAAAAATGATTAAAAGTGCATGAATCATGATGTGGAATTCAAGAAATTGTTGCAAACCGTATGATCTGTATCCTTCAATTCCTTGCACGTTTTGGCTCGTTCTCAATTGCAAACGCTTCCTGGATGTTTTGGCAATGTATTGGAATGCTTTTCAAGCCTTGAATTGTCCTGTAACTATGAGTTCAGTTTCCAAAATTTTGATGAAAAGTTGCAATTTGGTTATGGCCTCCTGAGCAGTTTTTCGTGTCCATTTGCATTAGGTTTGGTTGTGCCTTTGTATCTGAATGGAATTAGGTCAAAAAACCAAGCCCATAGTCCATGAATTAATGATTTTGATATTTGATTTCCAATCATGTAAATCCAATCTTTTTCAATCTTTTTGCCATGTAACTCTTGCCAATTGTGGAAGATATTGCCTTGTTAATTGATGCACGAAATCCTTAGCACATAATGAGTGAATTTGCTGCACAAAAAGATTTGAAAAGTATTATTTGATATTTTTTCATATTTAAATCTAATTAAATGAATTATTATGAATAAAAATTCAATTAATTAATAAAAAAATAAGAAAATAAATCCCTTTGAGCTTAATGGGTCGTGCATATGCTTTGGGTAATGATTCATGGAAGAATTTGTGGCCCATTAGCAATTTTGAAGCTTTTGAAGCAAAGTTGACTTTTCAAAATTCCCAAAACTTTCCCAACTTCTCCAAGGCATATCTTGCTCAATTTTGAAGCTATGATCATGTTCTTGGACATTTTGGAAAGGTCTTGAAGTCCTCTAACCAATGCCTTTGGTTCCATGTTATTTTGATTTACCAATTTCAAGTTATGGTCTTTGACTTAAAGTGCCTTTTTGTTGACTTTTGAAAATGACCTATAATGTTGAAATTGATAACTTTTTGTGAGAGCATTTCTTGGACTTGAAGTGTGAAGATGAGTTGTAGGAAATGTCATCCCCTTCAAAATGAGCTTTGGATGGAATTTTTTTGATAAACCATGAAGAAGTTATGCCTTGGTCAATTTGCAGTTGACTTTTCAACTGTCCAAAAATAGAAACTTTTGCATCTTGAGACTTTTTGAGCCATACTTTGAGAAATCATGATCAAGGATTGATCAAATGATGATTGTGGCTTCAAAATAAGATGTTGACCAAAAATTTTGACTTTTGACTGTCAAATGACCATTTTGCCCCTACAGTTGACTGTGGAGCAATTAGGGTTTTTGACTGTGCAATTTGATGCTGTGAGTCCTGAAACTTGACATATGGATGCTTGACAATGCATATGGGCATGTGGGACTTGATTGGACCCTTGAAAACCTCAATTTATTTGCAGGAACCAAAACCCTAATTTTGACTGTGCTAGGAGGCAATTGGACTGTGCAATCCTTGAGGGCTCTTGAAACTTGATTTTGCCAAATCTTGAAGAATATGGGAGGGCAAATTTTGGGGTGCAACAGTTGCCCCTGTTCAATCTTCTTAGACCTGAGGATGCAGATTGGCTTGCGTGCCTTTCGTAATCCGAAGGTGGAAGATGATTGAACACTAAAGTGCCCAAAAATTTGCGCTCACATAGTAAAGTATTAGCAATGTGATGGCGGGAATGGGCTTACAGATGCCATTTGGAGAGATGATGGATAGGAGGATGGGCTTATAGATTCCATCTGGAAGTATGACAGAACCTTGTCGGGAATGGGCTTATAGATGCCATTTGGAGACTGTCGGATAACTGAATCTGAATAAGAAATAGAATAGCTTCCGTGCCTGGAGCATATCTAGTCTATATCTAGTTGTTGACGTCTGAATAAACAGTAGAATGACCGCCGTGTCTGGGGTATATCCATACTGTATCTGTATGAGCGACAGAATGTCATCTGAATCGGGATCGGATCTGGAATGTCTTTTGAATGAATCTGGACTACACAATAGAATAGCCTCCGGGTCTGGGGCATCTCTAAGTTGTCTTTAGAAACTGAAATTTGAATGAGCAGTAGAATAACATCCATATCTGGAGCATTTCCAAGCCATCTCTGAAAGGAAATCTGGAACAAGTATCAGAATGTCGCCATGCCTGGGTCACATCTGAACCATATCTAGGAAGGTGATCTCTGAATAAACAATAGAACAGCCTCCATGTCCGGAGAATCTCTAAGTTATATATGAGAAGAAATCTGGAATAAGTATCAGAACGTCGCCATGCCTGGGTCACATCTGAACCATATCTAGAAAGGTGATCTCTGAATAAACAATATAACAGCCTCCGTGTCCGGAGCATCTCTAAGTTATATCTGAGAAGAAATCTGGAATAAGTATCAGAACGTCGCCATGCCTGGGTCACATCTGAACCATATCTAGAAAGGTGATCTCTGAATAAACAATAGAACAGCCTCCGTGTCCGGAGCATCTCTAAGTTATATCTGAGAAGAAATCTGGAATAAGTATCAGAACTTCGCCATGCCTGGATCACATCTGAACCATATCTAGAAAGGTGATCTCTGAATAAACAATAGAACAGCCTCCGTGTCCGGAGCATCTCTAAGTTATATCTGAGAAGAAATCTGGAATAAGTATCAGAACATCGCCATGCCTGGGTCACATCTGAACCATATCTAGAAAGGTGATCTCTGAATAAACAATAGAACAGCCTCCGTGTCCGGAGCATCTCTAAGTTATATCTGAGAAGAAATCTGGAATAAGTATCAGAACGTCGCCATGCCTGGGTCACATCTGAACCATATCTAGAAGGAATTTTGAATAAGCAAAAGAACAGCATCCATATCTGGAGCATTTCCAAGCTATCTCTTTAATCTTTTTAACGTAGACATGCCCTGGCCGGATACAGGTATCGAATCCACAATCAATCGCTCACAGACATGCCCTGGCTAGATACAGGAATCGAATCTGGGATTGCGATAGTTGATAGTAATCATCTTTGTATTGACCTTTCCTGAAAAAAGGCAAAACATTAGTTATATGCAATGTCATGGTGCATGGAATGCGCGGTGTCATGACGTTTATAACCAATGGGATTGTAGAATGTGATGTTTATATCATGTATGAAAATGTGATGTTTGCGAATGTATTTTTGTCTAGGAAAATAAATCCTTGACGAATGTCGGGAGCTTATCCTGGGCTGATGTTTGAAGAGTAGAGAATTCTTCGTTTCCGCTGGGGATAATGATTGCAAGAATAAACCGGTAGGAGGAGATGACTTCGTTGGGGAATAAACTTGGCGAATGGATTACTCTAGCGATCTTGCTGGGGAAAATACTCTGTGGGAAGAGAGGTACTTCGCTGAGATGTTGTATGAGAACTCCGCTGGGGATACCATTGTTGAGTTATGTTTGGGAGGTTTGAGGAACTCCGCTGGGGATAGGAAGACTTCGTCGAGGACGATCTTTCCGTGGCAATTAGCTGAGGATAACCCAGTTATAAGCTCTGGCGAGGAATAACCTTCTGGACGGGGAGAGATATGCTCTGCAAAGGATAAGCTTCCAGAATCTACTGGGGATAAGCTTCCTACTGGGGAGATGATTTAACTCTCCTGGGGAGACTTTGGACTGTACTGGGAAGGGCTCCGCTGGATGTCTAGATTCCGTCGGGGAACAATCTTAGATCAAGACTGCCGGGGATGCTTGTTGAGGGATAGCTGTACTCCGCTGGGGAATGTTGAGTTCTTATGGGGATACACCTCCTTAAGGCTGACCATAGGATAACTCTGCTTGGGGAGAGTATCGCTGACTTACTGGAGATATGTTGTGCCTTCTCGGGGAAGAGTATTGTTGAACCTTGTCTCTCCCTGTGGGGAATTAAGGTATCTGGGTTACATTCTTCAGCCAGACTTATCTTGGGACCTTGATAGCAGAGCAATTAGATCGCTTAGACAACTCATTATTGCCCCGGTTTCTGTGGAGGTCTTGATAACTGCCGATTTGACAACTCTTCTGGTAGGCAAGTGACGAGATGACGGGACATAGTCGTACGCTTTGATTCCTAACTTTTGCCTGGACCGCCCTTTCGGGTTTTCAGTCCACCGGGATACCCATTTTTGCCCAAGCCGCCTTTTCAGGTTTTCGACTTGCCGGGTGTATAGATTTTTTTCAATTTCATCCCTTATTTTTGCCCGAACCCTTTTGGTTCGCCGGGAAGCCCTTATTTTTGCCTAGGTGTGTCAACCTAGCGGGTCTTTTGTTCATGCGTAGTATCTTTTTGACTATGTCCATATTCTCGGGACGAGGGAGTTGCCCCTGTTAGTAGGGTTGTGTTGTCATGCTACCAGAAGATCTTCGTTTGATCGTCCAATGCCCCAAGTGATCTAGGTGGAGATTTGCCCCAGGCTGTTTGGCATCTTGAGAGATTCTCCGAATCTTGACTGGACTGCCCCAGATGATGGACAATGATCATGCCCTACCCCTTGATTGGAGGTGCTTTTGCTCATTAGACATTCGTCGTGCGAACTTCTACGCTGTTCAAACAAATAGTCATATGCAAGCAATGTTATATTAAAAACGCAAAGCTTATGTCTGTCTTGAATTTTGAAAAATGCATTTTTTGTAAAACAAGTGAATTTTGTGATGTCAACTCGTTATTTTACCGCAAGCCTTAAGGAGTCAGGATACCTTTCGTAACAGTATTCTTTCGAACTAACCCATGCTTCAGCTAGGACTTTTAAGGTTGTAGCGTGGCCTGGTTCACGGTTTAAGAAACAAAGGATAAAGGCTCAAATTTTATTTGTACCCACCCACTCTTCGTGATATTCTTCCAACCTAAACTCAGCTAATCGTGCGTTAGACCTTATTGAGTCTTTGCTTTGATATACCAGTGATGGTTCAGATACTGACAGTTTATTTTGACCAGGCAGTCATTTCTTTTTTTTTATGAGGGTTTGTAGGACCTCTTTCTTTTTTATTGCGTTATCCCTGTTTTTTGCCTGAACTGTTTCTTTTAGGATTACAGTCAGCGGGATGCCCAAGTTTTGTAAGTCTCCTTCATAGGTTTTGACTTTTTTTGGGCCTTTTTTATTTTGATAGATCATGACTGCCTGTTGTTATGATTATTCGGAACCATCACCATCTTTTGATCTGGAAAGACTCCTTTGGTGTCGTTCGTTGTGCACTCTGGATCAACTGAGAAGACTACCCTGCCCCAGGTTATGATTAAGGGTTTTAATTTTCGAAAAGAAAAACTCCTACTTCTTTGGCTCAAAGGGGTTGACGAGGGATTATCTTCCTTATAACTCCAGTGTTTAGGAATTGAAACAATGCTTGTACCTCATCAGCGAGGTCTGTCAAAAGCATACTGTAAAAATCGCGGTATCATTTTCGTCATCCTCCCTCAAGAGGCTTAGAATTATTAACCGAGAGTTGATCATCACAGAAAAATGAAAGCAATTTTGAATATAATGAAAACAATTGTATTAATTCCAAAACAGACATATGCGATGCATTAATGGAATAAAAGAGTTTGCTATGACATTAATTGTTTGTATAAGCAAAGAAAAATACAACTCGGAAATTCAAATAAACAAAAGCCTTCAATGATTGGGCAAAGGAGCAGTGATTATGTTTAGAGTCTCTGGTGCTTCAAACTGAATCTCTCCGGCATCGATCATGTCTTAAATCTTGTTCTTCAAAGGCCAGCAGTTGTCCGTAGTATGCCCCGGGCTATCAGAGTGGTAGGCACACCTCTCATTAGGATGGTAGTTGGGAGCAGAAGTGTTCGGATTCCGAAGAGGAGCCCTTAAGGTAATCAGCCCTGCTTTCAACAATTGCTGTAGTGCTTGATCCAGTGACATGCTGATCTTGGTGAACTGCCGTTTGGGTGCGACCTCCTTACGCTGGTGCCCCTGTCCTTGTTGAGCAGGTCTAGGATTGGAGATCTGGGTTGCCCCTACCTATTGATCATGACGGCTCTTTTTACCATGCACAGCATTGGACTCTTTCTTTCCATGGTAAGGCTTTTTGTCAGAAGGTGCAGCCTCTTGAATCTTTCCAGACCTGATGCCAGCTTTTATTCTCTCCCCAGTCAAGATAAGATATGTGAATCCAGCAGACGAATTCCCAATCAGGTGGTTGTAGAATGGACCAGACAGGGTCCCCAAGAACATGTCCACAAGTTCACGGTCAGTCAGCGGTGGTTGTACCCTACCAGCCAGGTCTCTCCACTTCTGCGCGTACTCTTTAAAACCTTCTCCCGATCCTAGAGACATACCCTGGAGTTGGGTACGCGTAGGAGCGAGGTCGGCATTGTACTGATACTGCTTGTAAAAAGTAGTAGCCAAATCCTCCCAGTTACGAATGCTGGCTCCATCTAATTGATAGAACCATTCGAGTTGAGTCCCTGAAAGACTTTCCTGGAAGAAATGGATCCATAGATTCTTGTCAATAGTATACGGTTGAATCTTCCGCGCATAGGACCTGAGATGCACCTTGGGACAGGATGCCCCATCATACTTAGCAAAAGAAGGAGCTTTGAATTTGTGTGGGATCACCACACCAGAAGATAGACCTAGATCTTCGAAGTCCAGGCCAGGCACTTTCTGTATTTCCATGGCACTCAGGCGATCCTCCAATTGCTTGTACTTATCCTCAGCCGGAGGGTACTGCTCATCATTAAAATCAGCCTCGTTGTCGGAGACCACTGGACTAGGAATCTCTCTTTCTTGGGGGTTGTCTTTCCCTACAGAGGAAACAGCTTGATCAACATCATTTTGTGATACATTCCCAGATTTGCGCCTAGGGTTGAACAACACAGTCCTCTTCTTCTTCTTCTTCATAAGCAGAGTCTTCAATTCCTGTTGACCCTGGGCTAGGTTCATGACCAACTCCTGGAACTGGGCATTCTGGGCCTGGAGGGCCTTGATAGCTTGTTCATTGGATGATTCAGGATTCATGATGAGACTGCTGAAATAAACAGCAAAGAAGGTAAGTGACCTGTCAAAAGGGTACCTGTAATGCAATGATATGTATGATATGCATGCAATGTTTTCAAGGACCTCGCAGGGTAAACAAGAAGATTGTTAGCATTTGAATTTGTAGCTTGATTGAAGGAACTTCATGTTGCTGAGAATCCTTCTTCAAGAGTCAAGGCTCACCATATCGAGTGGGTCATAGCCCCTGACAACCTTGGCTAGAAGAAAATAAATCCCCTTTGCCCCTTGCTGGATAATTGGTTCAGCATGACCTGCATCACAAGCCCCTGAGATCCTTGAAATGGATTAGTCCTTGTGCAGGATGTATGCAATGGTATGATGGCATGCTATGCATGGGGTAATGTAGGTAAACCCTGTTATGAGTCCCAATTAAGGACTGTAAACAAAACCTGCAAGAAACTCAAGTGTCAGATAACAAGCATGCAAATAGTCAAGTTGGAAGGCACACAAGTCACACAAGACAGCCCTTAGAGTTTAGGCCAGCATGAAGTTTGGGGTACTACCCTCTTGAAGTTGGTGGGCTCAAACATGTCCTATCGGAGGTAACCGGGTTCTAAGGGTCCCAATATCATTGGATTGCTTTCATTGTTCATCGTTTCGATTTAGCCACTGAACTGGCGACCGAAATATTCCAAGAAAACAACCCTCAATTGAGTGTAGTATCGAGTATCAACCAACCTCGGACTGCACCAAAGTCAGTTATCTCACTACCCTAAAGAGGCCAAGATGGTTCAATTAAGGTTCCTAAGGTCAGTTGATGCTTCACGACACCACGCGGCGGCCCCGTACTCTCCTTGACTGGACTCAAGGGTTACCGGTACTCACCAAAGTGCCACATCAACGTAGCAGACTGCTTCAACCGTGTCGGTATACCCCGCTCAGTTCCCTCACAGTCTTGTTGCTACTTTCTAAGAAGGTATCCCCAGATCCGGGTTAGGATCTATAGAACTCCCAAGACAGTACCCACAATAATAAAGCAAGCAATTCAGACAATTGAAAACACAAGTGATCTTAGTCCTAAGGTACACCTCACTTTAAAGTACTCCCCAGCAGAGTCGCCAGTTCTGTGATCGATGGATTTAGAACTGACTGTTTAAGCAAGAGTCGCCACCATCTTTTATTTTCTCCAACATGGACAGGACAAAAGCACAGCAAAATTCCTTATGAGATAGTTTCTCGGTTTGGGAGGTAGATTTATAGAAAGGGAAGGTGTTAGCACCCTTCCTATCCATGGTTATCCATGGGCTCTTAGATACTTGCTCATTGTGTTTTCAAAAGATGTTTGCTTTTCAAGTGTGAGTGGGTTTGAAAAAGTTTCGTTTAAAGATTTCAGATCGACTCTTGTATCAGTCCTCAAGAGTGTTTGAAAAATTGTTTTGAAAGCTTTTTGAAAAGTGTCGGTGTGAAAAGAGTTTTGATTTGTTTTTGAATAGAGCAAGTATCTATGAGTCATCTACCTACCCTAAGGAATTAGGCTGTGTAAATGTCCTTAAGATAGTGCCATCCCACCATTGAGAGGTAGGAAGCACCACCGTTGGAGGTGTTCGGGTCAATTCATTTGTAGGGACAGTGTGGTCACCGAAGCAACAGTTAGGACACCTTAGAAGCTACCCTTATGCCATTGATCCTTTTTTATTCCGAGGCAACCGTTTCGAGGAAACTGTTCTGAGGCAACCGTTTCGAGGCAACTTGTTTCGAGGCAACTAGATCAATGGACATAAGGACTTACTAAGACGTCCTATACTTGACGACCATGTTTCGAAGGCAAGGCAACAGGTGAGGCGTACCCTAAGAGTGGTGTGTGAATTTGTGTGTTGTTTTCAATTTAGCAATTATCTTTGATCATGGCATTTGTGAGCTACGAGTTATTTTTAATTAGCCATACATTCTTTCATGCAAAGTTTAGCAGTTAAGAGTGCGGAAATTTAAATGCAGAAAGTAAAATCCTACGCTATTACAAGGCGCGGGTCTATACATCACCAAATTACAAAGACCCGTTTGATAAAAAATGCGGAAAGTAAAAAGGTCCTAATTACTATTACAAGCCTTGAGCAGTTACATAATATTCGAAAGAAAATAAATGCGCGAAAAGAAATTGAAATCGAATGTCCGAGGGTTTTGACCCTTTTGAGAAATTAAATTGAAATTAAAAGCTAATTGATTATTAAATTAAAGAAAAGAAATGTTTTTTAGGTTTTTGTTTTATGAAAATAAAGAAAATTGAAAATCAAGATAAACCCTAATTCTAAGTTGTTTTTAATTATTAATGAAAAATATTAAAGTTTAACCTAATTTACTAAATAATTAATGTACATGCTTATTTACAAAATATTTAGTAATTAATAATAATAATAATGATGAGAAAATTATTTATTAAAAAAAAAAGATGAAAAGGTCAAAAACCCTAATTCTACTTATTTTAATTTATTAAGAAAAACATTAAAGTTTAAAACTTAAATTAACTAAATTAATTGTTAAAGTTTATTTACAAAAATAATAATGGTGAAATTAATATTAATAAACATTTTTTGATTTTTCTGTATTTTATATTATGAAAAGTTATTTTATGGAATTAAAAGAAATAATTAAAACATTAAAAAGAATTAAAAGAAAATCAAATAAAAAATAAAAATGATGCAAACCATGGGGGTATCAGGCCCATTTAGGAGGTGAATTGGAGTGGTTTGGCCCAAGAACATGAAGCATGTTTGACCTTTCCTAGTTGAGTGCACGTGGGTTGACTAGCGTGTACCATGGACTGCATTCAATGGCCCTTGGATTGATCATCAGGGGCGCGTGGCAAGATTGAGTGTGAGCGTGCATGGTGAGCCTTTTGATGAACACTGCATGGAAGCACATTAGGAAGAAAAATATGAAATATGTGGGGGACCTGGGAATCGAACCCAGGTCCCGAGGCTTGCAACGCATGTCCACTACCAACTGAGTTGTTGTACTCGTTTGTTATTTGGATAGGTAAAGAACATAATATACAAAAACGTTAGTTAATGCTGTAAACAAAAAAACCACGCGCCAGTATTTGAATCCCCATATCATGTAATGACACGCAGGCTTCTTCTTCGTTTGTATAACTGCAACATAAGCAAATAGCGGGGGTTTTAAACCCCCACAAAAACAAAGGCCAGAAAATAGCGATTAGAGCATGCTGTGATATAAAAAGGGCGCGAGGTCATGGTTTGTCTCGTCTTGAGGTCACGAATTCAATGGCATAGGTTTTAAGGGCCAATTTTTCCATATGTGAGAACCCCTAATTCGAAGCTTCTGAAACCCTAAAACACGTTAATGGTGAATCACGATACAGGGCCTGATAATGCAATTGAGTTATGTCATTAGCTTCAGAAGGTTAATATTAGTATAAATCACTCAAGAAAAATGATTAAAAGTGCATGAATCATGATGTGGAATTCAAGAAATTGTTGCAAACCGTATGATCTGTATCCTTCAATTCCTTGCACGTTTTGGCTCGTTCTCAATTTCAAACGCTTCCTGGATGTTTTGGCAATGTATTGGAATGCTTTTCAAGCCTTGAATCATCCTGTAACTATGAGTTCAGTTTCCAAAATTTTGATGAAAAGTTGCAATTTGGTTATGGCCTCCTGAGCAGTTTTTCGTGTCCATTTGCATTAGGTTTGGTTGTGCCTTTGTATCTGAATGGAATTAGGTCAAAAAACCAAGCCCATAGTCCATGAATTAATGATTTTGATATTTGATTTCCAATCATGTAAATCCAATCTTTTTCAATCTTTTTGCCATGAAACTCTTGCCAATTGTGGAAGATATTGCCTTGTTAATTGATGCACGAAATCCTTAGCACATAATGAGTGAATTTGCTGCACAAAAAGATTTGAAAAGTATTATTTGATATTTTTTCATATTTAAATCTAATTAAATGAATTATTATGAATAAAAATTCAATTAATTAATAAAAAATAAGAAAATAAATCCCTTTGAGCTTAATGGGTCGTGCATATGCTTTGGGTAATGATTCATGGAAGAATTTGTGGCCCATTAGCAATTTTGAAGCTTTTGAAGCAAAGTTGACTTTTCAAAATTCCCAAAAATTTCCCAACTTCTCCAAGGCATATCTTGCTCAATTTTGAAGCTATGATCATGTTCTTTGACATTTTGGAAAGGTATTGAAGTCCTCTAACCAATTCCTTTGGTACCATGTTATTTTGATTTACCAATCTCAAGTTATGGTCTTTGACTTAAAGTGCCTTTTTGTTGACTTTTGAAAATGACCTATAATGTTAAAATTGATAACTTTTTGTGAGAGCATTTCTTGGACTTGAAGTGTGAAGATGAGTTGTAGGAAATGTCATCCCCTTCAAAATGAGCTTTGTATGGAATTTTTTTGATAAACCATGAAGAAGTTATGCCTTGGTCAATTTGCAGTTGACTTTTCAACTGTCCAAAAATAGAAACTTTTGCATCTTGAGACTTTTTGAGCCATACTTTGAGAAATCATGATCAAGGATTGATCAAATGATGATTGTGGCTTCAAAATAAGATGTTGACCAAAAATTTTGACTTTTGACTGTCAAATGACCATTTTGCCTCTGCAGTTGACTGTTGAGCAATTAGGGTTTTTGACTGTGCAATTTGATGCTGTGAGTCCTGAAACTTGACATATGGATGCTTGACAATGCATATGGGCATGTGGGACTTGATTGGACCCTTGAAAACCTCAATTTCTTTGCAGGAACCAAAACCCTAATTTTGACTGTGCTAGGAGGCAATTGGACTGTGCAATCCTTGAGGGCTCTTGAAACTTGATTTTGCCAAATCTTGAAGAATATGGGAGGGAAAATTTTGGGGTGCAACATGGTGTTTGCACCTCTGAAAGTGACACCAGTGATGAGGAAGTGACATTTGAAGAACTGGCTGACACTTACAAGAAATTGTGTATCAGAAGTGCTGAAGTCTGTGTGCAAAATGAGAGACAAACAAAGCTCATCATAAAGTTAGAGGCTGAAAAAAGGGAAGACCTTGAAACTATAAGTCATCTAGAAGGGGAAGTTCAATTGCTGAACTCACAACTGAACCAGATGACCAAATCTGTCAAGATGCCGACAAATGGAACTGACAAATTGGAAGAAATCCTTCAGGTTGGACAAAATGTGGGAAACAAGTCTGGACTAGGATTTGTGGAAGCAAAGAAATCTGGTGCAGACAAGAAGATCAAGTCTGATAAACAAATGTCAAAGCAGATGTCACAACATAACACTCAACATCGGGAACAGAGAAATATGAAGAAAAAGTACCAAAGATGGAGATGTCACCACTGTGGGAGGTTTGGTCACATAAAGCCTTTCTGTTTTAGATTGTATGGATACCCTAATCAGAACCCAGGTGTCAAACCTAAGGCTAACAAGGTACCACATACTCCTCAATGGAAGAAAAAGGCTACTACCCTGATAGCCCACACTTCCCTGAGAGTCTCTTCAAAGGAAGACTGGTACTTTGACAGTGGATTTTCTAAGCACATGACTGGAATCAAGAACATTCTCAATCATGTTAAACCTCACACCACTAGTTATGTGACCTTTGGAGATGGTGCTAAAGGTGAAATCAAAGGAGTTGGTAATTTGGACTGCCCTGGAGTTCCAAATCTGAATGAAGTACTATTGGTAAAAGGCCTGACTGCTAATCTCATTAGTATCAGTCAATTATGTGATCTAGGATTCAAGGTCAACTTCTCAAAATCTGAATGTCTTGTAATTAGTGAAAAACAAGAAGTTGTAATGAAAGGAATCAGATCTAAAGACAACTGTTACTTGTGGCAGCCTGAGAACACTAATAACTCCATTGTGTGTTCTATTGCCAAAGAAGAAAAAGAGGTGAAACTGTGGCACCAAAAACTTGGCCATCTTCATCTAAGAAGAATGAAAAGGACTATCTCCATGGAAGCAGTCAGAGGGATTCCAAGACTGCAAATTGATAAAGGGAGAGTTTGTGGTGAATATCATGTGGAAAGGCTTGGTGAAAAGAGATATGTCTATGATGTGGTGAATAACTTTTAAGTTTTTAAAGAACTGTGCAAAAGAACTCAAAAAGAAGGGTGTATTGTCAGAATCAGAAGTGATCATGACAAGGAATTTGGAAACAGCAAGTTTAATAAGTTCTGTTTCTCAGAAGGAATTAGTCATGAATTCTCTTCTCCTATAACTCCTCAACAAAATGGAGTTGACAAAAGGAAAAATAGGATCATACAGGAATCTACCAGAGCTATGATTCATGTCAAAATAACTCCTTTTCAACTTTGTGCTGAAATAGTTGCAACTGGTAGTAGTTGTTCTCAAATCATCTGGACAAAACAGATGCTCACTGAGTATAATGTCTCACAAGATATTGTGACATTGTATTGTGACAATCTGAATACAATCAATATTTCCAAGAACCCTATTCAGCATAGCAGGACCAAGCACATTGACCTTAAAAATTACTTTATCATAAACCTTGTAGAGGAGAAGACAATTAAACTTGAACATGGTGTCATTAAGCTACAGCTGGCTGACATTTTTACCAAGGCTCTTGATGCAAATCAATTTGAAAACTTGAGGGGCAAGATGGTTATTTGCCAACATGAGAAATTATAGCAATTAATTTTGCTCAAAACAAGGGTTGAAGGAGTTATTTTTGTTAAGTCTATTTTAAGTGGGTTAATCATATATTTCCCAAATTCTTTCAAAATTACTAAGAAGTTGAATAGACACACATTTGCCTCCTTCCACTCTCGACTTTGCAACATCTCTTTTTCTCTCAATCAAAGTTTTCTCCCGAGTTGCTACTGGTTTTCCAAGTCAATCAAAATGTCTCAAACTTTATCCTCATCCAAGACAACCGTTTCATCTTCATCATCTGATCAAGATTCTCGAGCAATCACCTCATGCATGGATTCTGAAGTCCTGGAGATTACTCCTCTCAGAGAAATAGCAACTAAACCTTCCAAGGTCAAAAAGCTGAGAACAAGGCATGCAGGAAGGTCTCAGGCGACGTCTTCCGGTAATCCCTCTCAACCTTCATCTTCTGTACCTAATAGGGAATGATCAGCTTATGTACATCAAGCAATAGCTAGGCTTGTTACAAGAATCCTGAGAGAGAATCACTCTGTACCAGGGATTTCTGTTCCATTAAATCAAGAATCTGCAAGCCTAAATGTTGAAGCAAATCCAGATGTCTCTGAGAATGTTGAGACACCAAATGACAACATTCAAAAACCATCTGAAAACCTGGATGACATTCAGAACCCTTCAGAGAAGAATGTTGAACCACCTGTTATTGATGTGGATGAGGAATACTCAGACAATGACCTGATTGCAAATATCAACCCTAGCATAGCTAGGAGAATGATGAACAGGAAGGGTAATCAAGATGCTGCAAAAGGCCTGAACAAAGAGAAACCTGCTGATAAGAAAACCAGGTCTGAAGGGAAGACTGGTACTGTGAAGACTGGAATGTCCAAAGGGAAGGTGAAAGCCCAAGTGCATACTGGGAGTCTCTCAAAACCTGCTAGACAACCAATTACAAAGAAGATAAAAGAACCTGAGTCTTCTGATTCTGATGAGGAATCAGAGTTTGAAATTAATGTTGAAGACATTCCTATCAGAAGGAAACTCCCTTCCAGCAAAATGGCTAGAGTTCCTGAAGTCCCAACAGACAACATCTCTTTTCACCACCCTGACAATGCCAACAGATGGAAGTATGTTTGCTTGAAGAGAATAGCTTTAGAAAGAGAACTAAACAATGGTGCCATGGATTGCAAGGAAATCATGGACCTGATCAAAGCTGCTGGACTAATGAAGACTGTGGTAAAATTTACCAAGTGCTATGAAAATCTGGTCAAGGAATTTATAGTGAACTTGTCTGATGAATGTGTTGATGGAAGGTCAGCTGACTTTGAATGTGTCTATGTTAGAGGAAGAAGGGTTAATTTCTCTCCATCAGAAATTAACAAATTTCTTGGAAGATCAAATGAGGATTGCCCTGAACTAGAAGTCACTGACAATGAAGTATGCCAAACCATCACAGCAAGACAAGTCAAGTGCTGGCCCTTGAAAGGCAAGCTGAATGCCAGCAAACTAAGCATGAAATTTGCCATCCTGCACAAGATTGGTGCAGCCAACTGGGTCCCTACCAACCACAAATCAATTATCTCCACAGGATTGGGGAGATTCATTTATGATGTGGGAACCAAGACTGAATTTGACTATGGCAGGTATATTTTGAACAAACTTTAAAACATGCTGGTAGCTATGCTGTCAAAGGCCCTATTGCCTTTCCCTCCCTCCTTTGTGGAATTATCCTTGCATAGTACCCTGATATCCTGGTGGCAAGAGATACTGCTTGCAAAAGAGCTCCTGCTCTTGGGTTACACTACAAGCTTTTTCAGGGATCTCATGTTCCTGATATTGTCATAACATCAGCTGAGACATCATCTGTAAAAACTCAGTCCAAAACATTTGATGTTATAGCTGTATTGAAAGAGACCTGCAAAGAGCTGGAGACTAGGAAAAAGACTCTAGAAAACCTAATTGCCAGGTTAGAACAGGAGGAGGCTGAAGGAAACAGAAGGGAAGAGGGTGCTGCTGAAGATCAACTCAATACTGAAGAAAGTAGCTCCTCTGAAGGTGGCAGTGCTTAAAGGTTGGTGGAGTTGATGCTGGTTCCTGGTGGAGTTTGCAAGTGTGTTCAGATTTTAGTTGTTGTTTTTATTACTTTTTCTGGATGACTGTATAACATTTAAGTACATGTATCTTTGGCTCATTTGTGGCTAAAGAGGGGGAGATATTCTGTGGTTAATTACTTGATAGACACTATATTTTTCTGCAGTCACATTTATTCTGCTGCTATCTATTCTCTGATTGCTTAGGGGCTTTAGCCAAAAATCTGCCAAAGGGGGAGTTTGTAGGTGTTTAGTTATTGGCATGTATTTTTGGTAAAACCAGGTGTGTGAATGTCATGACTGATGTCATAACATTCTGGTTTATTAGGTACTGGTTTATTAGGTACCTTTGCAGAAAAATAATGGCATACAGTAGCTACTGTGTATGAGTGTGTATCTGAGCATTTTGCAAAAGATCACATTTATTGCCTTCTACCAAAATCGGTAAACAGGAATTCTGATGTCATAACAAATGTTAAGACATCCTGTACTGATCTAACAGTAGTGCAGTTTGGTTAATTCTGAGATTTTTCAGGAAGTTGGCTCATTCCTTCCAGAACAGAATCTACCGTTGTCTTTGGGTTAACCTAGCTCAACCCTAAACTGGTTAATAAAGTCTTGTGACCAAGTCTTATGGTTAAACCTAATTAACCCTAGTTTTTTGTGGAAACCCTAACTAAAGAAACAGCTGTTATATATTCAACAGGACTGTTGTTTGGAAAATATCTCTTTGGACTGAAGATCAATCAGAAACTGTATAGTTTTAACTGTTGTAATCCAAGCAATTATCATTGTGATAAGTGACTTGGAATAGGTTTTGTTTGTAAGGGTTTTTGTACCACTCAAAGCTTTGAATCAAGAGTGTTTTGTGTCTCTTGACTAAAGCTTTGAAGCAAAGTCAAGTTAGGTTTATGTATCACTCAAAGTTGTGAAGCAAGAGTGTTTGTGTTACTTGATTAAAAAAGTTGTGAAGCATAATCAAGTGTATGTTTTGAAGAGTGTCTTCATTAATTCATTAGTCAATTGTTTTAAGTATCACTGCTGTGATTGAGGGGGAGTGAGTAGGAACTCAGGTTTAAGTAGAACTTAGATTGAAGTTGCATTGGGTAGGTCTTAAGTGAAGGAGATAAACTGGTTGGTTTATTCCTGAATTAATATCTCTTATAGTGGATTTCCTCCCTGGCTTGGTAGCCCCCAGAGTAGGTGTTGTTTCACACTGAACTGGGTAAACAATTGACTGTGTTCTTTACTGTTTTTGTATTTACTGTCTTATAGAAAGTCAGATACGGTGTCATAACATTGACTGTGACATTGAGTATCTGCAGCCAGAATTTCACTTTGGATCAGTTGTGTATGGTTGAATCTTGCGGACATAAGATTTTAGATGCATCTGAGGGCAAGAGACTCCATTGTACAGGTGAAGGTAGGGACTTTGAACTTTGGCGGAATGACCAATCCAGGAACCAAACCCATGTCTCCTAAATCCAAGCCAGGTATTTATTGAACCTCCATAGCATTGAGGCGATCCTCCAACTGTTTGTACTTGTCATCAGCGGGAGGATATTGTTCTTCGGAGTAGTCAGCTTCATCAATCTCCAAATTGTGGTCTTCTTCAAGACTGACCCCCTTGTCTTTGAGAAGGAGAGCTTTCAGATCCTCTTGCCCTTTACCCATAGCCAGAAGCATTTGCTGGAATTGAGCGTTTTGAGCTTGGAGATCTTTCATCGTTTGCTCCATATCCATCTTACTGAAATAAACAGTAGGAAGATAAGGAGACCTGTAGGAGAAACCTGTTATGCAATGATATGTATGATATATGTATGCAATGTTTTCAAGGATCTCTTGGGGTAAACACAAGAGAATGTTAGAGGTTGAACTTCGATCTTTGATTGGAGAACTTTGCACCTGTGGATGTCTTTCCACGAGAATCATGCTCACCATGTCAAGTGGGTCATAGCCCCTGATTCAAGTTGTTGTTTTTGATCTTTGACTGGCATTTGTTTAGAGGAGAAACCTCTCGCCCATTGGTAGACGTCTGGTTCAACGTAACCCTGCATCAAAAGAACCCTCGAGATCCTTGAAATGGTTATTGAAAATGCTATGGTATGATGTTATGATGTTATGTACATGTATGCAAAAGCAAATGAGTGTATATATAGGTAATCATATTCACACAAAGAAAACAAGTCCTTAGATTCAGGCTTGCATGAGGTTCAGGTACTACCCTCTTGAAGTTAGTTGGCTCATCCTGTCCTAAAATAGAAACCGGGTTCTAAGGAGCTCAATATCATTGGATTGTTTTCTGTGTTCATTGTTTTGATTTAGCCACTTAACTGGCGACCAAAATATTCCAAGAAAACAACCCTCAAATGAGTGTAGTATCGAGTATCTACCAACTTCGGACTGCACCAAAGTCGGTCAGCTCACTACCCCTAAAAAAGGCTAAGATGGTCAATTAAGGTTCTAAGAGTTCGTTAGTGCTTCACGACATCACTCAGCGGCCCCGTACTCTCCTTGACTGAACTCAAGGGTTACCGGTACTCGCAAATATGTCACACTAACATAGCTTACTGCTTCAACCGTGTCGGTATACCCCGCACAGTTCCCTCACAGTTTTATTGCTATTTACCTAAGAAGGTGCCCCAAATCCGGGTGTAGGATTTACAACAAACCCAAACAAGGACCCAAAAGATAAAGCAAACAAATCAATCAAAGCAAGAATGTAAAGGTGATCTAAACCCTAAGGTAACCCCACTTTTAAATAATCCCCAGCAGAGTCGCAAGTTCTGTGATATGGTGGGAGAACTGACTTGAGTTTTTTGCGTTTGTATTCGCACTTGTTCGGTTTAGCAAGAGTCGCCACCGACTATTTATTTTATCCTAAAGGAAAGGTTTAAAAAGCACAGGAAAAACCTTTTGAGATGTTTCGTGGGTTCGGGGGGTAGATTGTGAAAAGGGAAGGTATTAGCACCCTTTTCATCCATGGTTATCCATGGGCTCTTAGTTACTTGGTTTTAGATCATTTGCCTTGATTTTTTGATTGCTTGAAATTGTGGTGTGTGTGTGTGTGTGTTTTGAAAATGTTTTTGAAATAGACGCCTTTGTTTCGGCAACCCTTGTAATGACTCGTGTTTGAGTATATACAAGGGTGTGTATCTTTTCAAAAAGATGTTTCAAATGTTTTTGAAAGTTTTTTTGTTTTGAAAGTGTTGTGGAGTGTGATTTAAAAAGTAGGCAAATGTTTTTGCAAGTTTGATCAAGTAACTAAGAGTTTGTCTACCCCTATTGTACTCAAAGTTTTTTCTCATGTTTTAATCCTTTTTAACAATTTTGTTCCACCATTATATTTGGTGGACAATCTTGCATTTAGGATGTGATCGGGACAGGCGCGGATCGTCGTATGGACCATGAATGCATTGGTGCCAAGTGTCTTTGGCAATTTGCTTTGAAGGGACTATGATCATTTTGATAGGCAACTTTCAAAAGCGTCATCGAGGGACTTATGATCATTTTGAATTGTTTTGCCAAAGAAACTTGGCGTGCAAGCATGGCCCATTTTGGAAGGCAACACGTGGGATTACCCTAGGGGGTGCAAGTGTGATTGTGTATTGATTTCATGTATTTGTCTTGTATTAGGTTATCTATCGTTTGATTTTATGTACATACAAACCCTAGGTCTAACCATGGTATATTTGAAAGCGATAAATTGCGGGAATTTAAAGTCTACGCTATTACAAAATAGTATCCGTGAGTGGGGGTATAAGTTTACAAATGGGGATGAGACTTAAATAATTACAACCAAATCGAATCGATCGCGATGTAAGGTATAATGTATAGCAATGTATATCAAATGAATAATGTATCAATGTAAGTGTATTGTGTAAGTGTAAGTGTATATGTAATTTATTTACAAGTATGGAAATGTGAACTTAAATGTATTATCAAGTATTGTTAACTTAATGAGAAAATTGAATATTTCATTTATATATTGTTATCATTTTATATTTTGTTAAATATATATAAAACAAAAGTTTTAATCTTAAGAAAAGAATGTTTTAAAATTCTATTTTTTTATGTATTAATATTAATGTTTTTAATTAATCTTTTTTTATGCACAAAGTTTTAACTAAAAAAATAAGAAATGTTTTAAGAAAAGATTAATGTTTTTTGGTGTATTTTAAGGTATTATATACAAATTTAATTAAAAGAAAATAATATGTTTTATGTATTAGTCAAAACAAGTTTTAGTAAGATAAAAGATAAAGAAAAGGGTTAAATGGGCCAAAAGGGGATTAGATGGCCCAATCAGAATGGACATGAGGGGGGGAGGGGGTACATTCAGGAAAACGAGTGGGCTTAGTCTTGTTAGAATGGGGCGAGGCCCAAAGCTTGGAACAATGTCTTTAGGGTTAATTGGTTTTGTTCGCATTTGGGACTAGGGTTTCATAGTGAGAACGGAGGCGCGTCGTTTTGGTTCCATCTTCGTCTTCTCCGGCCACTTTCTGAATAAAATTCCCCTTGCCTAGCCACCAGCTGCCTCCTTCGCCTTCTTCCTTCCTTGGTCAAGCGAAGCAAATTAAAAGGTAACTATCTTTGTTTCCTTCTTAAAACGCGTTTAGGGTTTCACTCCTCTTTCTTGCATGTTCTGATTTACTGTTTTTTTTATTAAGTGTTTTGATTTTATATTGCTATTGTTGAGGTGGTGAAAGGAAAAAGAAGGGAGAAATACTACCTTGACGGAGGAGGAGGCGGACGTGGAGGCGCTCCGGAGGGCAAGGCGAGGGGATGGTGATGATGAGCGTTTGAGCTAGTTTGGAGCCCTGGTATTTCGTGTTTTGCCTTCAGGTTTTGTGATGATTCCTGAAAACCTCTTGATTTATCACTTTTTTCTTCCTCTTGCTTGCTTGTTGTATGCTTGCTAAACGTTACTCAGTGAAGGGCCTTAGGCTCTGAGAGTTTGGCGCTTGCTTTGCTGTGTTTCTCTTCTTTTCTTCTTCCAATAACTTACCTGCTGATATGCTTTGATGCCTGGATGTGTTGGTTGCCTGTTGATATGTTGCTTTACTCTGTATCTTTGATCTTGAATATTGCTATACTGAGTTGCTGCCTTATCTTCTTCTGGTCGGCTTTGTATGCTTGAGATTGATTTGAATGTTTGCCCAATGATGAGATTGTCTGAGGGCTCGTTGGGTTTGGAAACTGGTTTAGGCTTGGATTTGCTGGTTATGGCTTATGCAGGCGAGGCTTGAAAGGTTTGTGCTTAGTGTGAGGCTATGGCTTTGCAGGTTTTTTAGGTATGTACAGGTTTTGAGGCATGTACAGGTTTTGAGGCAGCTTAGTTCAAGCTTGGGGCTTTGACACAGGTATTTGCTGGAGGTTTGACAGGTTCACTGGTTCATGGCTTAGGCTTGACAAGCTTGTGTTGAGGTTTGAATATTTTCAGCTGGCTTATTGATGGTTAAGGCTTGATGCCAGTCTTGGCTGTTTAAGCTTGAGGCTTGTACCTTTTTTGACACAGGTTTGGCTTGTTAAGCTTTTAAAAGCTTGAAACAAGTTAATGGTTTAAGGCTTGATGCAGGTTCAAGGCTTGACAGGGTTTACTGGTTGTTTGCTTTGGTTGGAAGCTTGACCAAGTTTCAGGCTTATGGCCTTGAAGCTCCCACTGCTGTTTGTATATTTTTGTAGTTATGCAGGTTAAGTGTTTTAAAGGCTAGAGGCTTTTTTTTGGTAGAAGGCAGTTCTTTTGAGTTATGTTTTGCTTGTGATTTCTGCCTCCTCCCTCACTGTTCTATTGCAGTTTGTTTTATATATTTTTATGCCTAAAGCCAAAACCTGTAAGCCTACCTTCTCCTCTCTTCTTTCTCTCTCCAGTACAGCTTTAAGCATTTTAAAATTTCTTAGAATCTATCCTTTAGTTCTGAAAAGGTAGCTGGCTTAGAAAATAATGACAGTGAAACCTGCTTGCTTGCATATGTAGTTTTGCCTCTGCATACTTTATCTCTTTTCCATACTTTCTGCTTCCTTGTGACAGTTTTTTGATACTTTGATATCTTTGACAGCTTTTTTGGCAGCTTGTGGAAAGTTTGAATTTGGAATTTCATAGTTCAGTTTGGATTTGGACTTTGTTTATACCATTCAGTTTGAAACTTTTAGACTATGCAGCTTTTTGACAAACTTTGAATTTGTGCATTTTTCAACTTTGTGCATTTCATGTTTAGCAAGCATTATTCATCCCTTTTTGTGAACCGGGAGAAATCTCGTGATTTGCAGAGAGGGCGAACTGATTCTAGCCAGTTGCCTTTAATGATGAACCCAATTTTTATCTGTCTGCTTTTTAACTATTTATCTGCTTCTGACTTTTTCTTCTTTTCTTTGCAGATAAAAAATCAAATGGAGAGAAATAGCAACAAATGGAGGATGAAGAATTGAAGACTTAGGAATTTAGGATAGTTTTTCAATTTTAATTATTGTAACTATTATTATTATAAATACTTTGTAAATAAATACTTGTATTTAAATAACAATTGTAACAAATATTTAAAGATGAATAAAAATTCCTTTTAACCAAATAACTCTTTTTATTCTTTTCAAATGTTTATTTATTATTTATAATTCTTTAAATTATAATAATTGAAAATAAATTCCAACCATTTAACTCAGAATAATAAATAATCCATAAACGTCCGGCGTTTCGAATAATCAAAGCAATGCACCGTCAGATCACACATGCCCAAATGTCTTTTCTCTTAAAGATTCAATCCAACACTGCAAATTCAATCCAAATGTTTCAGTCCATATCTCAGAATAACTTGACAAGCACTGTAGAATTAATTCTTTCTGAGAATGCGCGCACAAAAACCCTAGTTCCTGATCAAATGCCAAGGAAGCGTTCGCCTGATCAAAACCTGAGCCGAAATCAACCAAACCCTAAGCAAACTGTATGAACTGTTCCAAAGCCATGAAAACCCTAATTTTGCCTGACTGATAAGAAAAGTTTGTTTGACTGAATCTTGTGCCAATCTGAAAAATCAGGAAAAGCTCTAAGCTGTGATTTCTTGTGGAAAAAATACGAGGGCAAATTTTGGGGTACAATAGTTTCCCCTGTTCAATCTTCTTGGACCTGAAGAGTTAGATTGGCAAGTTTGCCTTTCGCGACTCGATGGTAAAAGGAGATTGGACATTAGAGTGCCCAGAAAATTTGCACTCGGTGATGTGATGGTGGACGTGAATGGGCTTACAGATGCCATTTGGTGATGGCTGATAGGAGGACGGGCTTATAGATGCCATCTGGAAATTGCTGGAGGAGGATGGGCTTATATATGCCATCTGAAGGTGATTATTGAATTGTATGTCACTGGTGAGTGGACGAGTATCAGAAAGGTATCCCTGTTTTGGAACATCTCTGAACTGGGGGTCTGAACAAGCAATAGATTGACATCCATGTTTGGAGAATCCGTAAACTGTTTTCAGGAGTTGGAGTTGAATAAGCCATTGAATAGCATCCGTTGTTGGGAAGCGTCCGTAAACTGTTTTCAAAAGGTTGCATTTGAACAAGCGATAGATTAACATCCGTTGTTGGGAAGAATTCGTAAACTGTTTTCAGAAGTCTTGAAGTTGAATAAGCAATGGAGCAGCATCCGTTGTTGGGAAGCGTCCGTAAACTGTTTTCAAAAGTCTTGAAGTGGAGAAGGAACCGGTGTAGGGTTTCCTGATGATGAGTCCGTGTAAAACTGCATCTGGATGAATCTGGAATAAATATCAGAATGTCGCCGTGTCTGGGTCACATCTGAACTATTTCGAGAAAGAATCTCGGAAGATGATGATCTTTGTCTGTCGACTGATCTTACCTGAAAAGGTAAAGAGTTAGTTGTATGCAATGTCATGATGCATGATGCAATGTATGTTATATCAATGTTTATGATATGAATGCGATGAATGCGTATGTAAGCTGATGAGCTATCTTGCTGAGGATAGATGGATCCTGGATGGCTGAAGATAAAAGAATCTTGACTGCTGCTGGGGAGAACCAATCCTTGGCTGCTGCAGGGGAGGGCAAGAATCTTCTGATTATTGAAAATGAGAAGTCTTGGGACCACTGCTGGGAATCAGAAGCTTGGGTTGTATACCAATCTACTGGGGATTCTCGTCTTGAGGAGATCTTCACCGGAGAATATTCGAATATTCTGCGAGATGCTGAGAATGAGAGTCTTCACTCTGCTTGGGGATTGATAGTTGGGAGTTTTAGCTCCGCTGGGGATATTGAAACTTCACTCTGAGGGGAGTTAGATTCTGGAAGTCTTTGATTGGGGATTGCAAGAGTCCTCTGATTGTTGTAGGTGTTGATCTGGAATAAGTTACGGAATGTCGCCATCTCTGGGTCACATCTGGAAATATATCTGGAAGCAAATCCGAATGAGTTATAGAATGTCGCCAAATCTGGGTCACATCTTGAACTATATCTAGATCTTGATTTTGTTCGGGGTCAGAAATTGGGAGTATGCTAATCTTCTGAGGTTTCAAGGAAGAGAGTCTTCATTCTTGAGAGAAACAGATCTTCAGTTGTTTGTTACCTTATTGGCGGTTGCAATTTTCAGCAGGTGATGAAGAAAATTTTGATGATTACTACTCCAAGATAGAGGAACCTGGATGATTACTACTTCAAGATGAAGGAACCTGGATGATTACTACTTCAAGATGAAGGAACCTGGATGATTATTACTTCAAGATGAAGGAACCTGGATGATTACTACTTCAAGATGAAGGAACCTTGATGATTACTACTTCAAGATGAAGGAACCTGGATGATTACTACTTCAAGATGAAGGAACCTTGATGATTACTACTTCAAGATGAAGGAACCTTGATGATTACTACTTCAAGATGAAGGAACCTGGATGATTACTACTTCAAGATGAAGGAACCTTGATGATTACTACTTCAAGATGAAGGAACCTGGATGATTACTACTTCAAGATGAAGGAACCTGGATGATTACTACTTCAAGATGAAGGAACCTGGATGATTACTACTTCAAGATGAAGGAACCTGGATGATTACTACTTCAAGATGAAGGAACCTGGATGATTACTACTTCAAGATGAAGGAACCTGTTGATCAGACTGCATATGCTTAGAATGCTGCTGAAATGTAATTTGCACTGGAGAATAAATCCTTGACAAATGTTGGGGAAATAAACCCGTGACTGTTGGTCTGCTAGAGAGGTATCATCACTGCCCCTAGTATCAGATGCATGTGATATTGCCGAGAACTTAGTCTGTTCGTAACCCTTGAGATTGACATTCGAATGCCCCAAGTGATGGCGACGGAGACTTGCCCCAGGTTAATCTGTAATTGAAATCTTGGCTGGACTGCCCCAGGTTAACCGAACTTTGAAAGATCTGCTGAAACCTTGACTGGACTGCCCTAGGCGTGCTGGATGGTGACATGTCAAGCCCGCTTTGTTGATAGGAGATTCGCAATGGAAGTGTTATCTTTTTGAAGTGATTTTGTTCACTGAGAGAGTTTCCGTTCCTTCGAACATTCGTTGTATGAATTTCTTCGCTGTCAAACAAATAGTCAAATGCAAACAGTGATATTAAGTAATGCAAAGTTTATGTTTGTCTCAAAGTTTTGAAAAATGCATTTTTAGCAGAATACTTTTTCATAAGACAAATCAACACGAGATTTTAGAGCAAAGACTTACAGGAGTCAGGATACCTTTTGTAACAGTATGCTTTCGAACTAACCCATGCTTCAATTAGGACTTTTGAAGGGTTGTAACGTGGCCTGGTTCACGGTTTAAGAAACAAAGGATAAAGGCTCAAAGTATATTTGTACCCACCCGATCTTCGTGATGTTCTTCAACCCTAAGCCCAGTTAATTATGCGTCGCACTCTGTTTTGAGTTTGGAACGACTTTTTGGGCGATGGTTCACCAATTGAATTTGGGAGACAGTCATCATCTCCTTTTTCTTTTGCAACATTTTTCATGTTGTTGAGGATTTGTAATGACCTCACTATTTTGATTTTGATTTGTTATCCCTAACTTTTTCCTGACCGTCTCTGTTTTTGAGAACACAATCAGCGGGATGCCCCAGCTTTCTTAAGCCTCCTTTACAGGTTTTGGCTTGGTGGGCTTTTCTCTTTTGAGAGATTGACTGCCTATGTGATAGGGAACCATCACCGTCTTTTGGTTCCAAAGGAATGTTTTTTATGTCATTCGTTGTATTACGAACTGAGAGTTTGCGACTTCAATGCGCACCTTTTTTGAATTAACTGAGAGACTACCCTGCCCCAGGTTTAAATCAAAGGTTTCAATTTGTTTAGAATAGAAAACTCCTACTTCTTTGGCTCGAAGGGGTTGACTAGGGATTATCTTCCTTATAACTCCAGTGTTTGGGAATTGAAAGAAATGCCTGTACATCATCAGCAAGGTCTGTTCAAAAGCATATTGTATGAGATTATGGTATTGTTTCGTCATCCTCCCTCTAAAGGCTTGCAGCTTTTTATCAAGAGTCAAATATCATAAATAAAGTAGAAAGCATAGTTCAAGTGTAATGAAAATGAGTGGATCAAATCAAGACAAACATATGCAATGCATTAATGAAACAAAGTTTGACATTAATAGATAATTGTTTGAATAACAAAGAGATTACAACTTGAAAATTCAAATGAAACAAAGGCGCTCTCAATGACTTGGCATAGTAGCAGTGATCACATTTGGAGTCTCCGGAGGGTCAAAACTTGATCTCCTCGGCATCAATCAAGTCTTGAATTTTGTTCTTCGGGGTCCAACAGTTGTCAGTGTCATGTCCAGGACCATGGGAGTGGTATGCACACCTTTCACTCGGGTTATACTTGGAAGAGGAAGCATCAGGATTTTGAGGAGGATCCTTTAGCGTGATTAGCTTCAACTTCAGCAAATGTTGTAATGCTTGAGACAAAGGCATGTTGATGTCAGTATACTGCCTTTCTTGATATCTTACCCTACTCCTCTTTCCCCGTTTTTGTTGAACAGTCGTGGGATCAGAGATCAGGATTTCCCCTACATGTTGATCATGACGACTCTTTTGACCAGTCACTGCATTGGACTCTTCCTTCCCATTGTGGGGAATTTTTTGAACATCAGAGGGAGTAGCTCCTTGGATCTTCCCACTTTTGATGCCAGCTTCGACCCTTTCACCGGTCAGTACTAGCTCAGTGAACCCGGCTGAGGAGCTTCCAATTAAGTGATTGAAGAAAGGCCCTGTCAAAGTTCCCATGAAGATGTCAATCAGCTCTCTGTCAGTTAAAGGGGGTTTCACCCTACCAGCCAAATCTCTCCACCTTTGGGCATATCCTTTGAAGCTCTCGTCAGGACCCATGGTCATGTTCTGCAATTGCACACGAGTTGGTGTAAGATCAGCGTTGTACTGATACTGTTTGTAAAAAGCAGTAGCCAAATCCTTCCAGGTGTGGATGCGAGAACTCTCCAATTGATAGAACCACTCAAGTTGAGTCCCTACCAGGCTTTCTTGGAAGAAATGGATCCAAAGCTTTGTGTAGGTGTTTAGTTATTGGCATGTATTTTTGGTAAAACCAGGTGTGTGAATGTCATGACTGATGTCATAACATTCTGGTTTATTAGGTACTGGTTTATTAGGTACCTTTGCAGAAAAATAATGGCATACAGTAGCTACTGTGTATGAGTGTGTATCTGAGCATTTTGCAAAAGATCACATTTATTGCCTTCTACCAAAATTAGTAAACAGGAATTCTGATGTCATAACAAATGTTAAGACATCCTGTACTGATCTAACAGTAGTGCAGTTTGGTTAATTCTGAGATTTTTCAGGAAGTTGGCTCATTCCTTCCAGAACAGAATCTCCCGTTGTCTTTGGGTTAACCTAGCTCAACCCTAAACTGGTTGATAAAGTCTTGTGACCAAGTCTTATGGTTAAACCTAATTAACCCTAGTTTTTTGTGGAAACCCTAACTGAAGAAACAGCTGCTATATATTCAACAGGACTGCTGTTTGGAAAATATCTCTTTGGACTGAAGATCAATCAGAAACTGTATAGTTTTAACTGCTGTAATCCAAGCAATTATCATTGTGATAAGTTACTTGGAATAGGTTTTGTTTGTAAGGGTTTTTGTACCACTCAAAGCTTTGAAGCAAGAGTGTTTTGTGCTGAGCTGTGTTGTCAATCAAAATGTCGATATACGGTAGCGGAAAATCATCTTTAGGGATATCCCTGTTCAAATCCCGGTAGTCCACACACATTCTGACCTTGCCATCTTTTTTAGGAACTGGCATAATGTTAGCAACCCATTGTGGATAGGATGTAACAGCCAGAAAGCCAACATTAAATTGCTTCATTACTTCTGCTTTAATCTTCTCAGACATATCGGGCCTCATTCCGCGGACTTTTTGCTTGATCGGTGGACAATCCTCTCTTGTAGGGAGACAGTGAACCACGATATCAGTGTCTAAACCCGGCATGTCTTCATAAGACCAGGCGAAGATTTCAACGTACTCATTTAACAGCTGTACCAAACGCTCCTTGACACTTGGTTCCAGATTGGCACCTACTTGTACTTCCTTCCGATCTTCCTATGTTCCTAAGTTGACAGTTTCCAACAACTCTTCGTGAGGCAAGATGGCCCTCTCTTCCTTTTGTAGAAGTCTGGCTAGCTCTCCTGGTACCTCACAATCTTCGTCATCTTCATACTCAGCCTGATTGACCAAATCTTCAGAGTTATTGAAGGACATAGCAGAATAGTCACCCATAGAATCCAGAGTGGATGGGTACCTGCATTTGTGAGTGTGGGTGTGTGTAAGGGATAGCCATCCTTAAACAAACAAAAATGCAAAAGGAAAGAAAATGAACACAGCAATTTATCAATGAAAAATGTCCAATGAATCATTAAACATGGCATATGGATATGAAGAGAATCAAAACCCTTACAAATGGACCTACATACCCCGGGTAAGGCATGAGGTGAAAAAGTAGTGTGCAGATTGTTTAAAAGTAATTATTACAGACCAACAGGAAATGTTCGAAAGATAAGTTACTGATTAATGAAAGTAATGGGGACGAAGTCTTTCGCCTCCCAATTGTGTAGTCCCCCTTCGATGGTTGGGAAGATCCAGTCTTCAATGTTACCCTCTTCGTCTTCGTCTTCCAAGGTGTTGATTCCATGAGGAGAAATCTTGATGGGTGTTCTTTCAATTTTTGAGCGACACATAGCTTTTTGCCCCGCAGCGGTAAATCCCAACCCAAACTTATCTGTTTTGTGAGGAATGTCAGGTTGTTGTCCCCATGTTGAGCTATTTCCCTCCTTCATCGCAGCCTTTGCGTCTTTCAGAGATGCCATCCTGGCCATCTGCTTAGGCTCCTCAGCTACTGCCTTTGCTACTGCAACCTCGGGGGAAATTTCCTCGAAGTGTTGGAACGGTGTCTCAATGAACTCGCCCTCTACTTCCACATACCGAAAGGAGTTCAGGTGACTGATCATATATTCCTCTTCACCGTGTACAGTTATAATCTTTCCTTTGACAGGGTATTTCAGCATCTGATGTAGGGAGGAAGTGACTGCCCCAGTATTATGTATCCATGGTCTCCCTAGAAAGCAAGAGTATGAAGGACGGATGTCCATCACATAGAAAGTTGAGTGGAATACCTCAGTGCCCACCTTGATGGGAATGCCGACCTCCCCATGTACCATTCTTTTAGACCCGTCAAAGGCCCTGACAATGATATTACTCGGTTTCAGCTCCAAGCCTTCACAATCTAATCGATCCAGAGCTTTCTTAGGCAGCACGTTCAGAGAAGAGCCAGTGTCGACCAAAACATGGGCAAGAGTAGTTCCTCGACATTCAACTGACACATGCAATGCGTCATTGTGCTTTCTTCCCTTCGGAGTAAGGTCAGCATCAGAGAAACCTAGACCGTTGTCTGCGGTCAGGCTGGCTACACAATCCTGGAATTGATCGGCTGAGGTTTCCTGGGGAACATGGGTTGTCTTCAGAAACCTTATCAATGCTTTGGCATGAGCCTCAGAACAAAGCAGCAAAGCTAGCATGGATATCTTCGAGGGGGTTTGCCCCAGTTGCTCCACCACGTCATAATCACTCTTCTTAATTATCTTCAGAATCTCCTCCATTTCTTTCTTAGAGGTTTCGGGGATAACCAATGGCTGAGCCCTCGTCCTGACGAGATCATCTTGGATCCCTTTCCCCTTATCAGCAGAAGTAGGAGGGACGACCACAGGAGTAACAGCTTCTTCAGTCAGCGGAGTTCTTGCAGTCAGTTTTATCGGTGCAGGAGTAACTTTGGCAGCGGCTGAGGGTCCAAAGATTGCCTTTGGAGGGGCAATCTCTGGAGAAAATATTCTCCCACTTCGGGTAATCTTGCTTGTACCGGCAATGTTTCCAATGTCGGCATCTTCTTCGTCAGAGCTCTCTTCAGTTATCTCAACTTGTTTAACACCATGGTAGTAGATTTCTCCACCGTAATTCCATGGTATTGATTTGTCAGAAATGTAGGGGACAGGCCCAGGCATGGTTATTTTCAGAGGAACAAACTTCATAGCGGATGTAATCTTAACAGGCTTTTTAGGGACCTTGGAAAGATTGGTGGAAATAGTGATTGTTGAAACATCTTTAATAGGAGTCGGAATAGCAGGAATCTTTTCGAAAAGAATTTGTTGGTTGTCCATTAGGCCTTGGATGCCTATATTCAGCAATGGACAGTCGATTGGTAGGCAGGAACAACAGTAGCAGTCTTCTTTACATCCTGGGAAAATCCCAGCCTTCAACAGATTTAACTTGATTGTCAACAGTGGGGTTACCAGATCTTCAACAGCAGAAACATACAGATCTTCTTCATCAGCATGAACATGATGACCATGCTTTGGCATCGGCGCGGATATTACATTCGGCTTCTCCGGAGCATCGAACTCGACCTCTTTTGCATCTATCAAGTCTTGAATTTTATTCTTTAGTGCCCAAAAACTATTGGTGTCATGTCTGGCGCTATCAGAATGGTAGGCACATTTGGCATTGGCATGATAGTACGGAGATGTGGTGTTAGGGTTTTTCGGTGCCTCCTTTAAACCAGTTAGATTCAACTTCAACAAATGGGGAAGAACTTGTGCAGGCGTCATATTGATGCAGGTGAACTGTCGTTGTGGTCGTTCTACCCGTTGCTGATTTGGTCTGGATTGATTGTTACGAGGCTGATCATTTGATGAATTTTGAATCATCACGGCCCCTATAGTCGGCCGGCGCTCAGTTCTTCCTGATCCCTTCTGAGAGTACACAACAACTGTCTCCTTCTTGGCCAGAAATGATTTCTTAGCAGTTATAGATGCAGAGGCCTCCTTTTGAATCTTCTCATTCTTAATACCAGCTTCCACTTGTTCGCCAGTCAGAATTAATTCAGTAAACCCTGTGGAAGAGCTCCCGATCAAATGGTTGAAGAATGGACCAGATAGGGTCCCCAAGAACATATCAACTAGTTCCCTATCAAAAAGAGGTGGCTGCACTCTTCCGGCCAAGTCGCGCCATTTCTGGGCGTATTCTTTGAATCCTTCATTTGAGGCCATTCCCATACTTTGTAGCTGAGTACGGGTTGGCGCCAAGTCAGAGTTATATTGATACTGGCGATAAAAGGCCACTGCCAAGTCTTCCCAACTATGTACCTCCGACCTCTCAAGCTTGTAAAACCAATCTAGCTGTGTACCAGACAGGCTATCCTGGAAGAAGTGTACCCAAAGATTTCTGTCGAATGTATGAGGTTGAATTCTTCGGACATATGATCTCAGGTGCATCTTTGGGCATGACAGCCCATCGTACTTTGCAAAAATTGGCAACTTAAACTTTGGAGGGATCACAATTCTAGCTATCAAACCCAATTCTTCAAAATCTAACCCAGGAACCCTTTGCAGCTCCATAGCTGCCAGTCTATCCTCCAGGTTTTTGTATTTGTCATCCGCTGGCGGGTATTGTTGCTCTGATTAGTCTTCATCTTCCTCAACCTCTTCCTCTTCAGCCTCGGACTCGGAAGGTAGTGCAGCTCCTTTTCCTTTACTGGTTTCCTCCTCAGATGCGGAGGGAAATTCAAGAACTCTTCTAGCTTCATTCTCAAACCTTCTTCCCAGTGTAGCTACCCCGACTCTTTTCTTATTCTTTTTCACTTTTTCTTGCTCTTTGTTCCCAAGCAGTGTTTTTAGATCCTCCTGACCCTTTGCCAAGGTCATAAGGAGCTGTTGAAACTGCGAGTTTTGTGCCTGCAGATCTTTGACCGTCTGTTCGAGATCCATCTTACTGAAATAAACAGCAGAGAGATAAGGAAACCTGGTGCGAAGACCTGTTTATGCATATGATGAATGATATGTTTATTCATGTAATGCATTCAAGGATTTAGAAGTTCAAAGTTGTTGCAAACAAAAAGAACACACGTCATATTAATAAGAAGAAATTTTGTCAGTACATAAATGCCCCATGGGCCAAATATTACAAAAACTTCTTAAGGTAAAAAGACGTTGCGCATCCTCTTTGGTGCGATGTAGGTGTTAAGGGTCTCCTCCTCGTGAAGTCGGAGGGTAAGTTCCAAAACCTTCTTCTCACTGGCGTAGAAGCTGGCTTCAAAAGTATTTCGTTCCTCCTTGAGTTGGATCCAACTCTTTTGCATCTCCTTCCATGATGTTGGCATGTCACGATGGAGGATGGTGTATGAAGCCTCTCCTTCCTTAACAGGCTCTTTAATCAAAGGGAGAATGTGAGGGTAAGGCATCATAAGACTCTGGGCTCGGGTCCTTACCCACTTGAGATAAGGCTCAAGAGGGATGGAGTTCTTGTGCCCCAGTGTCTTGCTATCTACCTTGTTAGGCATCCTCCAAGCTCTGATGAATCTTTGGCGAAGTCCTTGCGCATCATTGTCGAAGTCAAAAACTAGGTCAGGAATCAACATGTCATGAGGGCCATCCCTCCGTGCATATCCAAATTGTCTCAAAGCTAGACAAGGGTTGTAGGTAATGCCTCCCATAATGCCAAGTAATGGAACATTAGGGAACTCTCCACAATGATCGAGGATGATGACATTTTCTCTGGACCGATAACACCAATGTACATCAGAGTGTGTGAGGGTCATCAACCGTTGTGACCACCTTAAGCCTTGGTCATTCTTTAAAACAGATTGTGGAAGGTGCGAAATAAACCACCTTGCAAGGAGAGGAGTACAGCACATGAGAACACCTCTCTTCCTCATTGTTCGTGTGTAAAATGAGTGGAGGATGTCCCCAAGCAATGTAGGTATAGGATTCCTGGATAGGAAAATCTTGACAGCGTTGATATCTATAAGTTGGTTAGGATTTGGGAACAAGACCAACCCATAAATAAGGAGTGCCACAATTTCTTCAAAGGCTTGTAGATCCAAGGAATTCCAACACTCTTGGGCCTTCTCAAACAAGAATTTTGCCAAGAAGCCTTTGACACCACTTCTAGTTTCCCAATGCCCCTTGATGTCAGATGGTTGCAAGTGTAGTGCTTGAGCAACATCTTCAGGCTTTGGTTCTTTTTCCGTACCGTTGTAGGGTAATTGATTAAGAATAGGAATTCTCAGGAGTTGAGAAAATTCCTCCAAAGTGGGCACCAATTGGTAGTCGGGGAATGTGAAACAGTGGTGAAGGGGGTCAAAGAACTAGAACAACACTTTCACCATGTCTTCTTCAATGCTGGTGTTGACTAGGTTGAGCAGTCTGCCATGTCTTTCACTGAAAGGAGAGCTTTCCGGAATTCTGGATGTGAGCTCCTTGAGTTGAGGAGGGATTCTCACAAGGTTGACTTGGATAGTTTTCCTGCGAAGAATTTCCATGACCTACAAAACAAGAACAAAGATGAAGATCCAAACCCTTGAAATGGTTAGTGGATGCATATGATGCTTTATGATGTTCATGATGTATGCACAAACATATGTACAAGCAAGTCACACAAAACCCTAGTTTCAGGCTTGCATGGGTTTCATAGGTAAGTACCCTCGTGAGTGTAGTTGGCTTAAAAACCTGTCCTATAAATAGTAATCAGGTTCTAAGGAGCTCAATATCATTGGATTGTTTTCCATGTTCATTGTTTTGGTTTAGCCACTTAACTAGCGACCAAAATATTCCAAGAAAACAACCCTCAATGAGTGTAGTATCGAGTATCTACCAACTTCGGACTGCACCAAAGCAGGTCATCTCACTACCCCTAATAAAAGGCCAAGATGGTCAAGTAAGGTTCTAGGTCATTAGTGCTTAGTGACATCACTCAGCGGCCCCGTACTCTCCTTGATTAAACTCAAGGGTTACCGGTACTCACAAATATGTCACACTAATATAGCTATTGCTTCAACCGTGTCGGTATACCCCGCACAGTTTCCACAATGTATTGCTATCTATGAATGTTTCCCAAATCCGGGTGTAGGATTTTAAGCCCAAACAAGAGAACCAAAATGTAAAGCAATCAAAGCAAACAATTAGTCATGCAAGAGGGTGATCTAAGCCCTAAGGTTACTCCACTTTTAAAATTCTCCCCAGCAGAGTCGCCAGTTCTGTGATACGGTGGGAGAACTGACTTGAGGTTTTGCGTTTTTTTTCGCAAATGTTTCGGTTTAGCAAGAGTCGCCACCGACTTTTTATTTTATCCTAAGGAAAGGTTAAAAAGCACAGCAAAAACCTTTGAGATGTTTTCTTGGGTTCGGGGAGTAGATTATAGAAAGGGAAGGTATTAGCATCCTTTATATCCATGGTTATCCATGGGCTCTTATTTTCTTGCTTAGATCACTTGCCTTGCATTTTCAATTGTTTGAAATGGTGCTTTGTGTGTGATTTTGAAAGAGGTTTTAAAAAGAGGTCATTTGTTATGGCAACCTTTGTAATGATCCATGTTTGAATGTATACAAAGGTGTTTGTCTTTTCGAAAAGATATTTCAATGTTTTGGAAAGTTTGTTTTGAAATTGTGTAGTGATGTGTATTTTGAAAATAGGCAAGGTTTTGTTTTGCAAGTTTGAGCAAGTAACTAAGAGTTGTCTACCCCTAAATTTACTCAAAGATTTTTCCTATGTTTTAACCCTTTTAACAGTATTGTTCCACCATTGTATTTGGTGGACAATCTTGTGTTAGGATGTTAACGGGACGGGCGCGGGTCATCGTTTAGACCATGAATGCAATAGTGCCAAGTGTCTTTGGCAATTTCCTTCAAGGGACTTGATCATTTTTTAGGCAACTTGAGAAAGCGTCATCGAGGGACTATGATCATTTTGATTTATTTTGTTTTGCCAAATACACTCAACATGCAACATGGCCCATTATTGAAGGCAACAAGTGGAGTAACCCTAAGGGTGCAAGTGTGATTAGTGTTGCCCATTTTCATGCATTTTTGTCTTTGCATTAGGTCAAGCTATTTGTTATTTGATTTTTGCATACAAACCCTAGGTCTATCATGGCATAATTAGAAAGCTTTAAAATGCGGAATTTAAAATCCTAAATTATTACAACATAATTATGGGGATGGGGGTACAAATGTTTGAAGGGGGATATTTAGCAAGAAATTAAATATAGAACTATTACATCCATATTGAATATACAAGTTATTTAATTGTACAATAATTAAATAAATACAATAAATATGCAAAAATGTATTATGCACAAAAATGTTTTTTTATGTATGTAAAAGTGTTTTTCAATGTAAAATATAAACAAAAATAAAAAGTCAATTTTTTGGATATTTTCATGGTTTAGGGCAAAACCCTAGTTTTCTAAATAAATAGTATTTATTAATTATATTATATACAATATTTGTTAATTATATACAAAAAATAAAAAAGAAGTATATTGTGAAAAAAAAGTATTTTTGATGTCATATATTAATAAAAATAAAAAGGTATTATTTTTACATTTTTATCCTAAATATTTAATAAAATACAAGTATTTATATTATATACATTTAAATATACTAAATATATACAAAAATAAAAATATTAATTATTTTTAAAAAGAAGTATATTTCTTAGAAAATGTTTTCAAAAAGTAAATAAAAAAATGATGGCTGAAAATATATTTTTTATGTTATTTTTTAATGTTTTAAATAAAAGGTATTTATATTCATTTTACATGTATAAGTTTAAATAAAACAAATAAAATCCAAATAAAATGCAAAAATGGGTGGAAAAATATTTTTAATATTTTTTATGTTTTGACAAAAAATAACAAGTCAGAAGAAAAAATAAAAAGTCAAAAATAATCAAAATATCACACAATGGGCCAAGGGGGTGTGAGTGAAAAAAAAATGGTGCAAGAAGCAGAAACAACTCAGGCCCAGCCCAAGGGGCTTGTCTTCAACCTCCAACTTCTGTTTGAAACAAGAAAACGCGCGTTCCTTGCTCAACCTGCTAACTTCTGATTCTTTGATTTTTAACAAAAACTTACAACATCAATAATGTAGAGCATCAAGTCACGATTTCAGACATATAAAAAAGTTGTTCTAACTCTCAGAAACGAGAGAGAATTTCTCCTCCCCCAATTTCTGACCTAACTTTTCTCCCATGTTCAGGTCCAAAATTCTCATAGCACACACAATATAAATGAAAAATAAGTATATGGATAGCTTCAGGGCTATGAGTAGAACATGCTTTCTTCATAAACTTAAGCCTAACTATGCTTGGATAGAGAGATAGAAGTTCAAAATTTTACCTGTTCAGCTTGAGTCGTGTGCAGCAATGGAGGTACCTTCAATGGAGTTTGAGGATTTGTACAGCTTGCCTGAAGTCCAAGGATGCTCCTCCAACCTCTAGCTTGCTTTGAAACTAACTGAATCGAGCTATGTAACTCAACCTGCACAGCTGAAAAGTGAAAATGGCAAACTTGGTTAGGGGTGTTACAGTCTGTATCTAGGGCTTGGGATAGTTTGTATGGATGATATAGAATGTGTTTGAAGTGGTTTTAGTCAAAACGCACGAATGGATTGAGTTGGCCAAATCAAACTGCGGCAGGTACCCTGTTTTGCAACAAAACTGTGTTTTGATGGATGAGAAGGTTTGAGCTCTGGTTGATTCGTGTTTTAGGTCAGTTGGATCAAGTGAAAAGTGTTTGCAAAGTTTTTTTTAGTTGGTCTTTGCAGGCATGAGAGTTATTGTTCTATTTGCAAGTTTTCTTCTTATCTAAGCAAAGTTTGTCAAGTTAGGTTATAGGCCAATGCAGGCCCCTCAAGCATGCTGCAAACTTGGTTCTTGATCAGTGGGATTTGTCCATAAACTTGTGCCTAAAAGATCTGGCTTGTACCTCTTTGATTTGTTATTTGACATAAAGTGCATTTTTACAAGAATGGCAAAATTGCTTTTTCTAAATATGGATTAATCTTGCATGTAATGACCAAATGAACAAAATAACATCTTGGCACAATGGTTTGGCAATTAATTATTGAGTGTGAGAAGGATTAGAGGCCTGTAATCTAGCTTGAACCATGCTGGGTTAGAAAATGCAAAGTGTATGAACATGTATTTTGGCTATGAACAAAGTGACTTTTGCCCATCTTTGCCAATTCGATTCTCCCTAACCACAAGGGTGTTTGAGAAGTTCTTGGACAATTTGGAAAGCTTGGAATGTGTACTACAATCCATCTTTGTAATGCAAGTTGAAATTCCAAGTGGAAGCATGTGAAAATTGGCCATGAAGTTGGGCAAAAATCCTGCCTAGAATAGGTCAAAAATTTTCTAAGTTAAGAATGTTTTGCACCCTTGTTCCAAAAATCATAACTTGAGCTACAAGATTCTTTTGAGGAAACTTTGTGAATCAAAGTTGTAGATTTTGAAATGTACTACAACTTTCATGTTTTGAGTTTTGTTTGAATCCAAATGTATCTTGATGAAAAAATGGGACAAAGTTAGGAAAAAATAAGGAAATTTTATAACTTAGAAAAATTCTAAGTTATGAAATTTCTTCATTTTAAACCCTAATTTGCAATTTTGGGTTTCTTGATGAACAAGTTTCATAATTTGACATGTCTTGATGAAAAATGAATCTTGGCACTTAATTTTGACTAAAAAGTCAAAGTTTGACTTTTCAGTATACAGTCAAATTTTGATCAGTTGACTGGAAAATTCATCTGTCAATCTTGTGCAATTGGGATCTTTTGAACTTGTTGAATGGATCAAGACAATGTCATTGAGTCCTTGAGTCCATATGTGAGCTTTATTTGCCATTGGTTAGGTCAAACAGTCAAAATTTGCCTTTGTGCAATCAAAACCCTAAAAATGACCATTTTGCCCTTTTGGTGATCTGATCAAATTTCTTGTGGAATTGTGATCCAAACTTGATCAAATGGTCCATATGAGTTAATTATGTTGATGTGGGTCAAAAATCATGAAGTTTGACTGTCAAATGGCCACAGTTGACTTTTTTCCCCAGTACAGCTGATTTCTAGGTCAACTGTCCAATTGATTGGGCAAAGATTGGAATCAAGGCTTGAAACTTGGTATGGATAAACTTGTGAGTCCAACATGAAGCATGAAAGTCACTTTGGGCATTTTAGGTCAAAACATCTTTGTGCAAATTCAAACCCTAATTTGGGTCAACAATGCAAGAAGGAGTCTTGAGCAGAGCAAACCCTAACTTGATCTTGAGCTCCAAGAGTCTTGTGATGAGAAAATATTGGAGAAATGAGAAGGCAAATTTTTGGGTACAACAGAGAAGTATGAATTATATCATGATGGATATTATGTGTTGTTTGTATATTTTATTGTATGTTGATGTGCTTTATGGTACGACGAATGAAGTAAAGGTGTGAGGTAAAAAAAGTATGATTATGTGTACTTGAATTGCTATCTACTTATTATTATGTTTTCTTTTATATTGTTATGATATCTCATCCCTTTTGTTTGAATTTCACCTTTACATTGGTAATGTCCAGATGATCTGAAGCAACTTGAGTTCGAAGTTAGCTGAGGAGTTGCCTCATTTTGCATAGATGGAGTCGGTGTCAGCTCTGATACGTAACACTTGGGGATTTTGCGCTTGTTTTATTTATATTGGGAGTAAACTTTTGTAAAACTCCACTTGTTGAATTTATGCATCATTTTATGTTGAATTTTTTAAAGATGTTTATCACTCTTGTTGAAGGGTTGAAAATAATTGTTATTGATGTTTTCCGCTGCGAATAAATGAAAGATTTTTGAGACATGAAGTACATGAGGTTTTATGTTTTCATAAATGTGTTACGTATTTCATATTGATGAGCATATGTATGTATGAAGGTAACATCCTGAGTATTGAAATGTTTTAAATTCCTTCGAGTTTTATTTAAATAAATACGTGGGGGTTTTAGGGTGTTACAGATGCAAGTTGATTTGTGTAGTGGAAATAGGTACTTTGTCACTTTTATCAATGATTATAGTAGAAAGCTATGGACTACCTAATCAAGAGAAAATGATGAGGTATTTGAAGTGTTTAAGAAGTTAAAGTATGTGGTTGAGAGGCAAAGCGGTCACAAGCTCAGAGTTCTCAAAATGGATGGTGGAGGCGAGTATGACCCAAATGACTTTGGGAAGTATCGTAATTAAGAGGCATCGTGCATGAGGTAGTACCACTCTATACACCACAGGAAAACGGTGTTGTCGAGAGGAAAAATCTACCGATTATGAACATGGTTAGAAGCATGTTAAAGGGGAAGAACTTGTTGAAAGAGTTGTGGGGAGAAGCGGTATCCATAACTACCTATTTGTTGAATAGGTGTCCTACAAAGAAGCTTGAGAAGATAACATCGAAAGAAGCATGGTTTAGATTCAAGCTGAATCTAAACCATTTGAGAATTTTTGGTTCTGTGGTGTATTGACATATTCCGAGTCAATTTAGAAAGAAGTTGGATGACTAGGGGAGATGGTGATACTTGTTGGGTATCACCATACTGGAGGTTACAAGCTATTTGATGTTGAAAATAGGAGGATTATGAGCAGCTAGGACGTTGTAATCGACAAGTTGAAGTAAGTGGAATAGCCTGTAACCAGTTACATGCAAATTTTTAACTAGTTACATGCAAACGTTAACTGGTTATAGAAAAGCGTTAACCGGTTACACATGCATGATTTTTTGGATTTTGGAGAATTTAAAACTGCTGAACAACCACGCGTCAAAGCCAGAATGGATGAAAATGTGAAATGACCAACTAGGCAAAGAGGTTGTCATCAAAGATCCAAGATTGTGAGATATTCCTGGATAACGAGATCAATGATGATTGTTATTTCGTCCATTTTGCACTTATGGTCGGATTCGAGTCCGTTAACACAGAAGAAGCCTTGAGTGATCCAAAGTGGGTTTGTGCAACGAAAGAGGGCTGGAATTGATTGAGAAAAACAATACTTGGAAGTTGGTTGATCTATCAAAAGGTAAAAATAGGATTGGTGTAAAATGGATCTATAAGGTGAAGGAAAATTCCAAATGTGAAATAGTCAAGCATAAGGCTCGATTAGTTGCGAATGGATTCATTCAAAGAGAATGTATAGATTTTGATGAGGTATTTGCACTGGTTGCTAGGATCTAAACCATAAGGCTAGTTGTTGAGATTGAAAATAGCAACAATTGATCTATCTATCAAATGGATGTGAAGTCCGCATTTTTGAACAGTCTGCTTGAAGAAGAGATGTATGTAGAACAACCCCCTTGGTTTTATTGTGAAAAATCAAGAGGGGAGATTCTACAAGTTGACAAGAGCGCTATATGGTTTGAAGCAAGCTCCGAGAGCTTGGAATAAAAGAATAGATGGTTTCCTAGTTGAGGTTTGCTTCAAAAAATGTTTGTCTGAGCATGGAGTTTATGCAAAGACTGGTACGAGGGAAGGTGTGATCATAATTTGTCTATATGTGGATGATTTATTGATCACGGACATCAATGAGAAGATTATTTCTAAGTTAAAGAGTGAGCTTATAAAAGAATTCGAGATGAGAGACCTTGGCATAATAGAGTTCCACAAGTCCAAAAGGGGGCTGCTTATGCATCAAAGGAGATATACTCTTGAGATATTAAAGAGGTGTGATATGGAGCATTGTAATGCTTCCATTACACCAGCTAAAGTAAGGTTGAAGTTGTCTAAGAGTGAAAAGGAGGAGCACGTAGATCCTACTCAATATAGAAGGTTGATTGGATCATTATGTTATTTGTGCAATACGCGGCCAAATTTGGCGTTTAGAATCGGTATTATGAGTAGATTCATGGAGAGGCCGAAGGCGTCTCATTTGACAGCAGTCAAGAGAATCCTGAGATGCGTCAAAGGGTCTATTGGCTTCAGAATTCTCTTTCCCGCAGCGGATACGGGCAGAAAATGCAATTTGCTTGATTTTATCGATTCCAATTGGTGCAGAGATAAATACGATCGTAAGTTTATAGCTGAATACATCTTTATGTTTGGTGGAGCACCAATCTCATGTTGCTCGAAGAAGGAACCGGTAGTTGCACTCTCGTCTTGTGAGGCTGAGTATATTACTGATTTGTTATGTGCATGCCATGTCGTGTGACTAATGAATCTATTGGAAGAGCTGGGCAACAATGAGAGTGAGGCTGCCACACTCTTGGTTAATAATATTTCAGCCATTAATCTTGCTAAGAACCCAATTGCACATGTGAGGAGCAAATACATTGAGATAAAATTTCACTACTTGAGGCAACTTGTTAATGAGAGCAAGTTAAGATTGAGATATTGTAGAAGTGAAGACCAAATTGTTGATTTGTTGACTAAGGGAGTCACAATGATGTGTAAGAGGTTGAAGATAAGCATGGACATGGAAGACTTGGAGCACTTGAATTAAGGTGGTGTGTTTGATGAAATACCAATAATTCAAGTGTTGTGACTAGTTAACACAAAGATGTAACCGTTTACAGCTGATGGAAAAGCACTTATAGGACCTGGAAAAGTTGTTTTTGCGTTGTGGTATCCGATTACGCAAACGCACTAACCGATTACAATTGTTTTGTATTGTTTTTGTTGTTTCAGTGGTAACCGGTTAACAGGTTGTGTTAACCGATTACATGCACGAATTTTGGCTTTTTCTTATTGATTAAGATTTTGTTTTAGGTCTTAATTGTTGGACATTACTTATATAAATATCTTGGAAGCATCTTATCTCAATGTTAATGTCATTATTAATTCTCATCTTCAATTACTCTCTCACTTATTCTCTTTTTCTCACACTATCTTTTTCTCTACAAGTACTAAACATCTGTTTTTGTGTGATTGTATGTTATAACAATACTATTTTTCATCAACCTCCGACACATCCCAACAACAAAGTTCGGTATTCGAGATCCATCTCAGATCAAGTTTTATTACCAGTGTAAATAACCATGTTTATAATTTATGTAAATGTATTTTCTCTCTTTATTATTGACACGTACAATAGTGTTAACACAGTTTGAATATTAGTTCTATGTTTTCTTTCTTTTGTGTATATAATATACTAGTCTTGTCTTCTCATGGCTAGCTCTTGAATCTTAACATTGCAACTTCTCAATATCTCTGGACGTCACTGAATTCAAGGGAATTGCAACTTCTTTATACAGCAAGATCAAAGTCAATGTTATCTTTGTCACTCCCCAACCAACCCGGTAAAGATTTATTAACCCCACTTGTTCCCCACTTCTTACACTTCAAATATACTATTTGTTTACCTTTTTGTAAAAGCTGTTCATTAAGTGAGTGGGTTGTAAAATAAATGTAGATGTTTTGGAGCTTTTATATTCACTTTTAACTAGTTATTTTATGGTTCTTTTGGGATGTATTTTATCAAGGTTAAGAACTTGTTATATACGGTAGAAAAGGTTTCGGAGTAGTACATATATGGTGTATGATGTAACTTGAGCTGAGGTTCGCAATGAGGCTTCTAAAGCACTCTGATGGCAACCGGGCCGCTCCAGAATAAATAAGGCCTAAAATAAAGAATGGACAATTATGTTCATTTTGTTGTATTCTTTTTTTTGAAATTCTTTCTGTATTTTTAATTTCAAAATTCAAACACGTCAATTCTATAACAAAATTAATTTATATACGAGGCACGCTCATTTTTATCTAAAATATGTATCAAGTTTAATCTCTGGATATAGTTTGAGTTACGATTTCTAGAATTTCAAACGGAAAAATAAATTTGATTGTCACTTTTTGCATGTATAACACTCTTCATATTTTTCATGATCATTACACTATTTTTTGAACAACCCTACAAAAATCTCCTCTCGTTGTAAATTAAGATTTTTACTTTAAAATAACATTTTTCTGTATTGCGGCATCATAAAGAGTAAAATAAGTTGAAATTTTAGGTAATGTACGTGTATTATTTTAGATCATATGATTTTTTTTCCAGCTGAAATATGTATGTTGCATTCGAATTTTGAAATCCAGATTTTGTCACTACGTCCAAAATTTGAAATCGAGAGTGTTCTGATATGGAATTTGAATTGTCTTTTGTATGATTGGTTGTAGTTATGGTACACATTGGTGTTGTCTCCAAGGCTACTGTATATATGTGGATGTTAAACTGGGTGATGTCCAAGTAGATGTTGAAAAATAATTTACAAAAAAAATAGGAGGTTGGTGTACATGAATATATGTTTCAATGAGTTTACGGGAATGCTGACAAATTAAGGTTCGACATTGTAATCGGGAGGCCGCATTCTAGTTCTGATAAAAGACGTACATTTGTGACAATGATATGCTAAATAAGTGGCAAGTATACAACACCTATGCAAAAATTGAAACACGATGACACCGAAACAAGGAAATGTGAGTCGGACTATGTTGAAAGACCAAGAAAATCGTCACATGTGATTGTCACCGATCGTGATATCGCACTGATGAACTCGATTGGAAATTTGTTATCTACAACATATGTTTTACTGCATAGATATCATATAACAAAAAATATGAAAGGTATACTTAAACCTGCGGCAGAGACCAAACAAATCAAGGGAGAAGAAGGGAAAATGGTCAGACCTAATGTGATATTGGAAAGCATAATGGATTCCTTGAAAGCTATAATGAATCTTCTATAGAAGAGTTATGTGTGGAATCTGTCATATTGATTGAAAGGATATGCGTGGCATATCTTGACTTCTTTAAATATTTTGAAAGCACAATTCTAAACAAGGAGAAAGTGAATATTATATGTGCTTGGACTGATCAAGTTAAACATTTTGGAAATACTATAACTAATAAAGTTGACTCTACTCATGCCACATTGAAGAACTGATTGGGAAATAGTAAAGGGGATTTATGTACTGGTTGGAAATCAGTGAACAAAATGGTCGAGGCATCACAATATTAGAACGCAAATTCAAAGACAAAAATATTTATTCACAGTTGGTCGATGTTGTACCCCAAAATTTGCCCTCCCATATTTCTCAATACATTCCAAGTAAGGTCCTCAAATTGCTCAAGGAAGTCCAAGGGTTGACCAGACAAGCTCTCTCCTAAGGCAGTCTCCCCCAAATTAGGGTTTTAGTTTGCATCAAGATATTTGAGCCCAAAAGATCCCAAATGCTCATAATTGTCCTAATATGTTCACAAGATCATCCATGTCAAGTTTCAAGCCCTACAGAGAAAGTTTGCTCAGTCAATTGCTCAAAGGCCTGAAAATCGGTTGTGTTAGGGCAAAAGTCAATTGTGTCCTACATACAATCAAACTTCAATATTTTTGGTCAACATTCTCATTTTGAAGCATTATTCATCATTTGATCAAGGGTTGATCATGATTCATCAAGGATTGCTCACAATTCATCAAAACCCAAAAGTTGCTAAATTAGGGTTTTGTAGGAAAAGTCAACTCAACTTTGACCAAGCATAACTTTCTCATACTTTATCAAAAATGACCCATCCAAAGCTCATTTTGAAGAGAATGTGATTATCTACAATTCATCTTCATCTCCCAAGTTCAAAATATGCACTCACAAGAAGATATGAATTTGGACATTATAGGTCATTTTGGAAAGTCAACAAAAACACCTTTTTTGTCAAAGCTTCATACATGAACATGGAAGACTCAATTGAGATGAGACCAAAAGGATTTCTTATAGGGCATATTTAGCTTTCTAAAAAGTATAAGAACACATCTCTAGGGTAAAAATTGACGGAGTTATGCATTGGTGAAGTTGATCCTTTTTGCAAAATTGCCAAAAGTCAAAAGTGGCCAAAATTGCAATTTTTGTCAAATGGGCCCAACTTTTTGTGCTTGCATTGAGTTTGTAACATGATCCACGACCCATGATCCTTCCCACTTGTCTTCATTTTATTTTTGTCATTTATTTTTATTTTTATTTCAATTAATTTAATTTAAATCAAAATAAAATCATGAAAATATCAAAACTAATCAAGGCTTGAGATTTTGTGCATGTTTAGGTCTCTTATACAGCTGGGAAGAGAATCAAATCGTGAAAGGGTCATTTGGGTACAAAAAGATTGAGTTTTTCTTGATTTAGAAAGATTTGAATAAGGATCAAATCATGATTCAATCACCTTAATTGAAAAAGATTTGAAGCAAGCTTGTAACCCTAATCCATTCAAGGGTACATATAGAACATGTGCAGACCAAAAACAGGGACATTGGAGGCGTGCAAAGGTGGAAACAAATCTCAAAATTTCAAAGGAAAAGTGGTAATTTGATCTCATAGTTCCAAGCTTCCTCAAGCCATTCCAAGCACGCCATTCATTTGCTGGACATCCAGGGACCTTATTCCAATCACTAGCAAACCAGCATTTTCCTAAAACAGTCTGGTTCTGTCACCGTATCACAGAACTGGCGACTCTGCTGGGGAAGATATAAGTGGGGTATACCTTAGGATTAGTTCGTCATATTTGTTTCTCTTGTTTGTTTTGGTTGCTTTACTTTTAAGGGTTTTGTATTGGGAGTTACTATAGATCCTAACCCGGATCTGGGGACACCTTTTAGGTAAGTAGCAATAAACTGTGAGGGAACTGTACAGCATAGACCGATACGGTTGAAGCAGTAGCTACGTTGATATGGCACATTGGTTGGTACCGGTATCCCTTGTGGAGAAACGAGGAGAATACGGGGCTGCTATATGTGTCGTTAAGCATCAACTGACCTTAGAACCTTTAATCGACCAACTTGGCCATTAGGAAGTAGTGAGATAGCCGGCCTCGGTGTAAAGCTGAGAACTGGTTGATACTCGATGCTACACTCATTGAGACCATACTCTCGAGATAGTTTCGTCCGCAAGAAAAGATTGCATGAGCTGAATCCATGACCGATGGAGGATGGTCAGTGATATTGAGAACCTCTAAAACCCGGTTACTATTGCTAGGACAGGTTGAAACCAACTGAACTTCAAGAGGGTAGTACCTAGACCCCATGCAAGCCTTAAACTTAAGGGCTTTTGTGTGACTTGTTTGCCTTTACCATGTCTATTATCTGTTATACATGTTGTGTGTTTTATCATGACATCATGCATCATAACATAGCAAGCATACCTCATTATACTAACCATTTCAGAGACCGAGGGGATTTATCTTTGTTCTGTTTTGCAGATTATGGCTTCCATACGCAGAAACACCATTCGAGTTAACTTTGTGCAAATACCTGCTCAACTCAAAGATTTAGCCTCAAGAGTTTCTGATACTTCTTCATTCATTAGGAGACATGGTCAGCTTCTTAGCTTGGTTACCTCAAAGTTTGATGAGCAGATAATGAGTGTGCTTTTCTAGTTCTTCGATCATGTGCATCATTGCTTCACCTTCCCGGATTATCAGCTAGTTCCCACTATGGAAGAGTTTTCTCACTTATTGGGTATATCCATCCTAGAGCAGATGCCCTTCACAGGTTTGGAAGAGACTCCTAGGCCAGAAGACATTGCTTCAGCTCTACATTTGAAACGGGCTGATGTAGTATCTAATTGGGAGACACGAAGCGGGGTTGAAGGTTTCTTAGCCAAGTTTCTGATGGATCAAGCTCAGTTATTCTGGGATAACTTGGATTTCCAGGCTTTCGAAGACGTCTTAGCTCTCCTTATCTACGGTTTGGTTCTCTTCTTGAATCCAGATTCCTTTGTGGATGTGAATGCGGTTAAGATCTTTTTGTCTCGTAATCCTGTGCCTACTCTATTGGGTGATATTTTGCATGCCCTCTACACTCGTACTGTGCGAAGAAGAGGGACCCTCATGTGTTGCATACCACTGTTGGCGAGGTGGTTTATTTTGCACCTCCCCAAGTATGTGTTGAAGAATGAAGAGGGTTTGGGATGGTCTTACAGGTTGATGTCACTTGCCCATACAGACATTCTTTGGAGTTCTAAGGCTATGGAAAGCACTTCTGTCATTGATCTTTGTGGGGGATACCCTAATGTCCCGTTTCTTGGAATCAGAGGGGGTATAACCTACAATCCCTGCCTAGCTTTACGAAAATTCGGTCGCGCTCGGAGAGACGGTCCTCATGAGCTACTTCTTACAGATATTACATTTGACTACAAGGAGGACGTCGACGAGCATCGCCGAAGGTTTATACGAGCTTGGGGCATGATGAACAGATCTGACCCTCAAGAGCTAGGACCAAGGACTTATCTCCCTATGCAACCTTACCTCCAGTGGGTCTGAGCTCGTGCTCAGAAGCTTGGGATGCCTTATGTGTAACACCCTCTAAAAACCCCGAATAAATTTTCGCGAATAATTAAAATTATAATTTCAGAGTACATGTATCAACGAGGATGTCACAATTCTCTTTTAATAAAACAAGTTCCTGTCATGCATAATCATAGTAGTAACTCATACATGTTTACACAGCGGAATAATTTAATTAACAAAACCAATGTTATAATATTTTAAAATCATCAGGGATTAACACCTGGAAAATATCAACATCATATTATAACAAACGTGAATAAATAAACGAGTCTGACTAAAACAGCTCGACAAACAAACGTTCCCGGAGTTACAACTACCAGAGCATGACCCGGACAATACTAAAACGGAATTAAACTAAAAACGACAAGCCTTCGCCAAGCACCTGAACGAAGCTCCTCAATCTGAAATATTCAACAGTAAGGGGTGAGCATCTCAACTATACATTTGATTATACGTTCACAGCAATCAATTCAGGAAACCATAAGCATCACCCAACAATTAGCATGTTTTATAGATTACAAACCTTTACAATTTACATATTCATCATATCTTACTTTTCATGCTTACAGTTAACATTAAACATCGTTAACATTGTAGTAACAATACATGCATACAATCAATCAAATACAACATTGGAAAAATCATCCATTCATGTCATATTCAATGTTATGCAACACACCCATGCATGTGGTACCACTTTACCGCCCCATTAAATCTCGGGTCACGGATAACTCACCGTTCCATTATATCGCGGACACGGCTACCACCTCAACGTTCCATTAAATCGCGGACACGTATATTGGCCACCATGTTAATTCCACACAATGGGAATTAACAAATGCAACATGATATGTAAAGTATGTAACACTCAGCATACTATTAACATCAATCGACATATCATGCAACATCAACAATATCAAATATAACATGATATGAATAGCATGTAATCACTCAGCATACTATTAAACATCAATCATATCAAGTTATATCATAATCCATGCTTGACAACATCATCTAAAAGCATGACAATAAAATCCACATAGTGTTGGTATCATAACATACAATCGTTATTCGATACATGCATCAATCAACACTAGGAAATCAATAAACACATATTCAAAACATGTCAAACACTGCACATCAAAACCGGATCAATCCGTACTTAACAGCATGCACAGAAAACATAGTTTAAAAACCAACACAGGAGGTTTAACACGGGTGCCCGTGTAAAACAACACTGCCCGTGTGGAAATGTGTCCAGAAAACACGTTTTTTTGACAAAACAGGGGATCAACACGAGCGCCCGTGTAAATCAACACGGCCCGTGTTGAATTGTGCCCAGAAAACCCATTTTTATGCCAACACAGTGAATCAACACGGGCGCCCGTGTTAATCAACACGCCCGTGTTGAATTATGGCCAGAAAACACTTTTTCATCAGCATTACAGTGAATCAACACGGGTGCCCGCGTAAATCAACGCGCCCGTGTTGATGAGTGCGAACCCAATTTTTCTGTTTTTGCAGCAGCTCATATACCCATATTTTTGCACGAAAATACCTCTCTACGGCGGTGCAATATAGTACAAAGACATCCAATCCATCATAGGAACCTAAACTCCCTAATTGATTCATAAAATTGGGAACCTAAACCTTTTCTAACAAAGTTCAATCCTAAGGGTATCGATCCCTAATAACATCTAATAATTGGGGTTTCTACCTACGATTACCCAAATCAACCGTACATAAACCCATAAGCAAAAGTAAATTGAGTATTAGCCCCCCTTACCTTATCAATTTGCAGCTTGAGTTCTTGAGCGATGTTCTTCGTTCTTCTCACCTTCAGAGCTCTATTTCCCCAAATTTCCAAAACTCTGTGTTATCGTGAATAATGAGAAAAATAGCTTAAGTTCCAAAACATATCTTTATTTCTCTTGCACCCCCACTCTTTACTAACAACCTCCAAGCCCAATAACTTAAAAGAAACCCATATTTCTTATTTCTTTTATTTTCTTCCAATATTCCAAAATAAATAATTCCTTTTCATTTTATTAATTCTAATAAAATAATTTCTCAATTAAATAAATCAAATAATTGAAATTGGGGTGTTACAACTCTCCCCCACTAAAAGAGTTTTCGTCCTCGAAAACATACCTTAGACGAACAGTTCCGGATAAGCCTCTTTCATCTGGCTCTCCAGCTCCCAAGTGATATTTCCATCTGCTGGACCTCCCCAAGCAACCTTCACTAATGCTATCTCTTTACCTCTTAACTGTTTCACTTCCCGATCTTCTATCCTCATAGGCAATGTTTCTACTGTCAGGTTATTTCTCACCTGTACATCATCTATTTGGATTACATGAGATAGGTCTGGAATGTATCTCCTCAACTGAGAAACATGAAAAACATCGTGCAAATTCGCAAGTCTCGGAGGTAAAGCAATACGATAAGCAACTTCTCCAACTCTTTCCGTAATCTGAAACGGACCAATAAAACGCGGAGTCAACTTCTTAGATTTCAACGCTCGACCAATACCCGTCATCGGAGTAACTCTCATAAACACATGATCTCCAGCACTGAATTCTAAATTCTTTCTCCTCTTATCATGATAACTTTTCTGACGACTCTGAGAAGCTCTCATCTTCTCTTGAATCAATTTGATCTTTTCAGTAGTCTGCTGAACAATCTCTGGCTCAATTACTGAACTCTCTCCAGATTCATACCAACACAAAGGCGTTCTACACCGTCTACCATACAATGCCTCAAACGGAGCCATACCAATACTCGAATGGTAACTATTGTTATAAGTAAATTCAATCAATGGCAAATAGCTATCCCAAGCTCCACCCTTCTCTAAAACACAAGCACGCAATAAATCTTCTAACGATTGAATCGTCCTCTCCGTCTGTCCATCAGTCTGAGGATGGTAAGCTGAACTCAACCTCAATTTAGTACCCAAAGCCTTCTGCAATCCTTCCCAAAATTTCGAAGTAAATCTCGGATCTCTATCTGACACAATACTAGAAGGAACTCCATGCAAACTCACTATTTTCTCAATATATAACTGTGCCAATCTCTCCATTGAGTAATCCATTCGCACCGGTATAAAATGAGCAGACTTAGTCAGTCTATCCACAACAACCCATATCGCTTCACAATTCTTAGGAGTCCTCGGCAACCCGGATACAAAATCCATATAAATACTATCCCACTCCCATTCTGGAATAAACATCGGCTGCATAACTCCAGTCGGCTTCTGATGCTCAATCTTCGATTTCTGACAGATTAAACATGCATACACAAATTCAGCTATTTCCTTTTTCATTCCCGACCACCAAAACAATTTCTTCAAATCATGATACATTTTTGTGGCACCCGGATGAATGCTCATCCCACTGCGATGTCCTTCCTCTAATATACTCTTCTTGATTTCTGCGACATCAGGAACACAAATCTATCGCCAAATCTCATAACATCATTTTCATCAATTCTAAACTCACCACCTTGACCTTGGTTGATTAATGTCAATTTATCAACTAAATTAACATCAGATTTCTGCCCGATCCTGATCTCTTCTAGAATACCACTAGTAAGTTTCAACATACCCAAACGAATACACTTCGGAGTACTTTCACAATTTAAACTCAAATCTCGGAATTGTTCAATTAAATCCAATTCACGAACCATCATCATAGACATGTGCAAGGATTTCCTGCTCTAAGCATCTGCAACCACATTTGCCTTACCAGGATGGTAATTCAAACCAAAATCATAATCTTTGAGAAATTCCAACCACCTTCTCTGCCTCATATTGAGCTCTTTCTGATCGAAAAGATACTTCAAACTCTTATGATCACTATACACTCCAAATCTCGAACCATACAGATAATGTCTCCACAATTTCAAGACAAACACAAATGCTACCAACTCTAAGTCATGAGTAGGATAGTTCCTTTCATGAGCCTTCAACTGTCTCGAAGCATACGCAACTACCTGTTGACTCTGCATTAGAACACCACCTAATCCCATCAGAGATGCATCACAATAAACCACAAAAGATTCCGCCGGATTCGGCAAAATCAGAATAGGAGCACTAGTCAACCTCTTCTTCACCTCTTGAAGTCCTTATTCACACTTAGAGTACCAATATACGTTGGACCCTTTCTTACTTAGGATCAACACAATACCATCACAGAAATCACATGGCCACGAGAATTAACTTTACTTAACCAGGATACATATGAAATCACTTATTAAAATAAGCTCTTAAAGCTACTTAATTCCTCATAATCATATAGAAAATTTCACTAGCTTTCCAACGCATCAAACGGCGCCTAAATCGGAGTTACGGTTCAAAAGTTATGACCGAAACGATTTTTGGGAAAAACCTATCCGAGCATCAACACAGAAGATCAACACGGGTGCCCGTGTGCATCAACACGGCCCGTGTTGATGACTCTGCAACATCATATTTCACGTTTTTATGCTTCCCAAAATCACCCCAACTCATTCCCAATCATCCCCAAACATCCTAAAACCATCAAAATCGAATTCCTACCATATAGCAATGATCTAAGGCATACAATAGGATCAATACCACATCAAAACACCAATCAATTCCCAACACGAGATTTGTAATTACTCCATCAGTCCTTATCCTGAATTGAATAAACCAGAAGGTTTACAATAACGTCACACATATTCTTATACGCCACAACATTCAAGTCTAGACTTCATTTCTTATGAATTATTTACTTGTCTAACAGAACTCTTGTATCGTCAGAATCCATACAAGTTCTCACTTCCGATCATGGAAAACCAATCTTCTCTCTCGAATCCCCGCTACAGGGAAGCATATCCATCACACTCTTAGCCCACGATATTCACAAAACAACCAAGTCCAACTAATACCAACCAATCCAGTTTAACACGAAGGTAGACTTCATAATTCCACAAGTACTCCACATTCTCAATATATCATCGTTTACTCTTGTTGGGCCTTAGTTCACACTTACAGAACTACTGCTAGCTTCAGAATGTCACTAGGAATTCATAAACCACTAATACAACACTATCTGTCGCTACACCTTCACTTTCTAGAGAAGTACTCTCCAACTTCACTTGATCGTTCTCTTATCGAACCATCTCAATTTGATCAATACATCGAGACCTTTAATTGGTATTCTTTCAGATATCAGAATCTGTATCAACTTCTCATATCCATCTTAAAGCAATTGGCTTCGCTCTACCAAGTTCATACGCATACTAACGAAACTAGCAAGACATGTCTATCACATCTTTACTGACTTCATTAGCACTGCATACAACTGATGCACAAATCCATGAGATAAATTCCACCTAAGTAATGCTCTTACCTCTGAATCCTCTTCAGGACTATGAACAATGCAGTCTATACCATGCTCATACTCTTACCATTTTCCTCACGTCGAGCCATTACTTAGCATCCAGAAGCACCATGGAGAAGTACCAACTCCTCCCCCACTTGTCGCAATCTTATCCCTGCAATCAAGTGATCCAAACAAAGAAGTACCAACAGTGTTTTCAAACACTTATTGCGTACCAAGGGTAATGACACTGACATAACAACTTGGCCGGACAGACCGACCATGCTCTGATACCACTATTGTAACACCCTCTAAAAACCCCGAATAAATTTTCGCGAATAATTAAAATTATAATTTCAGAGTACATGTATCAACGAGGATGTCACAATTCTCTTTTAATAAAACAAGTTCCTGTCATGCATAATCATAGTAGTAACTCATACATGTTTACACAGCGGAATAATTTAATTAACAAAACCAATGTTATAATATTTTAAAATCATCAGGGATTAACACCTGGAAAATATCAACATCATATTATAACAAACGTGAATAAATAAACGAGTCTGACTAAAACAGCTCGACAAACAAACGTTCCCGGAGTTACAACTACCAGAGCATGACCCGGACAATACTAAAACGGAATTAAACTAAAAACGACAAGCCTTCGCCAAGCACCTGAACGAAGCTCCTCAATCTGAAATATTCAACAGTAAGGGGTGAGCATCTCAACTATACATTTGATTATACGTTCACAGCAATCAATTCAGGAAACCATAAGCATCACCCAACAATTAGCATGTTTTATAGATTACAAACCTTTACAATTTACATATTCATCATATCTTACTTTTCATGCTTACAGTTAACATTAAACATCGTTAACATTGTAGTAACAATACATGCATACAATCAATCAAATACAACATTGGAAAAATCATCCATTCATGTCATATTCAATGTTATGCAACACACCCATGCATGTGGTACCACTTTACCGCCCCATTAAATCTCGGGTCACGGATAACTCACCGTTCCATTATATCGCGGACACGGCTACCACCTCAACGTTCCATTAAATCGCGGACACGTATATTGGCCACCATGTTAATTCCACACAATGGGAATTAACAAATGCAACATGATATGTAAAGTATGTAACACTCAGCATACTATTAACATCAATCGACATATCATGCAACATCAACAATATCAAATATAACATGATATGAATAGCATGTAATCACTCAGCATACTATTAAACATCAATCATATCAAGTTATATCATAATCCATGCTTGACAACATCATCTAAAAGCATGACAATAAAATCCACATAGTGTTGGTATCATAACATACAATCGTTATTCGATACATGCATCAATCAACACTAGGAAATCAATAAACACATATTCAAAACATGTCAAACACTGCACATCAAAACCGGATCAATCCGTACTTAACAGCATGCACAGAAAACATAGTTTAAAAACCAACACAGGAGGTTTAACACGGGTGCCCGTGTAAAACAACACTGCCCGTGTGGAAATGTGTCCAGAAAACACGTTTTTTTGACAAAACAGGGGATCAACACGGGCGCCCGTGTAAATCAACACGGCCCGTGTTGAATTGTGCCCAGAAAACCCATTTTTATGCCAACACAGTGAATCAACACGGGCGCCCGTGTTAATCAACACGCCCGTGTTGAATTATGGCCAGAAAACACTTTTTCATCAGCATTACAGTGAATCAACACGGGTGCCCGCGTAAATCAACGCGCCCGTGTTGATGAGTGCGAACCCAATTTTTCTGTTTTTGCAGCAGCTCATATACCCATATTTTTGCACGAAAATACCTCTCTACGGCGGTGCAATATAGTACAAAGACATCCAATCCATCATAGGAACCTAAACTCCCTAATTGATTCATAAAATTGGGAACCTAAACCTTTTCTAACAAAGTTCAATCCTAAGGGTATCGATCCCTAATAACATCTAATAATTGGGGTTTCTACCTACGATTACCCAAATCAACCGTACATAAACCCATAAGCAAAAGTAAATTGAGTATTAGCCCCCCTTACCTTATCAATTTGCAGCTTGAGTTCTTGAGCGATGTTCTTCGTTCTTCTCACCTTCAGAGCTCTATTTCCCCAAATTTCCAAAACTCTGTGTTATCGTGAATAATGAGAAAAATAGCTTAAGTTCCAAAACATATCTTTATTTCTCTTGCACCCCCACTCTTTACTAACAACCTCCAAGCCCAATAACTTAAAAGAAACCCATATTTCTTATTTCTTTTATTTTCTTCCAATATTCCAAAATAAATAATTCCTTTTCATTTTATTAATTCTAATAAAATAATTTCTCAATTAAATAAATCAAATAATTGAAATTGGGGTGTTACATTATGAAGTTGTGTTTCCAGTGATTGTGGAGCCTACCAATGAAGAGAGTGTTCCTTATACAGTCCTTTATCCCTACATGCTCACTGATCTTGGGGCATTGAAGAGATCTTAGATTCAGCTGAAGGAGGAGAGGGATACCTACCGGGAAAAGTATCACGAGCAAGAAAGGAAGATCTTGAAGCTCTCCAGGAAACTCGAGAATGAAAGAACGATCAACGACTACGTCAGCACGAAGGGGAAGCGTCCATGGGATTTCTGATTTTGCTTTTTTCTAGTTTAGATTTGTTTTCCGCTTATTTCTTTTGTAACGCCTCAAAGGCATTGTTAAACATTTTTACGAGTTAATCCAATAAAGTTTGTTTTTATTTTTTTGGTTTGCAAATTTAAATCTCCCAAAGTCTTTGAAATCATTACATACGCATCCCATTATCATGCACTCCATTACAGGTACCATTACAGGTTTCTCATCTTCTTCGCTGTTTATTTCAGCAATTATGTCTTCTGATCAAGCTATCAAAGATCTTCAGGCACAAAATGCCCAATTCCAAGAGATGTTATTGAGCTTGGCTAAAGGGCAAGAGGATTTGAAAGCTCTCATCCTGAAATAGAAAGAGAAGGAGAAGAAGAAGAAGAATAAGAAGGTTGTTCTTTTTAGCATGGGTAAAAGGTTTGGGGATAGGCTGAAACAGCAAGTTGATATATCCCTTTCATCCAAGGAAGAGGAGAACCAAGAAGAAGAAAAGGGCCCCAGTCCTTCCATTTCTGATAATGACACTGATTATGATGAGGATCAATATCCTCCTGCCGAGGATAGGTACAAACAACTTGAAGACCGTCTGAGTGCTATGGAGATTCAGAGGATCCCTGGTATGGATTTCAGAGAGCTGGGATTAGTATCAGGAGTGGTGATCCCTCATAAGTTCAAAGCTTCGGTTTTTGCTAAGTACGATGGAGTATCCTGTCCTAAACTCCATCTCCGCTCGTATGTCTGGAAAATTCAACCCCACACTGCTGATAGAAATTTATGGGTACATTTCTTTCAAGATAGTCTGTCAGGGACCCAACTTGAATGGTTTTATCAGCTGGAAGGAGCCAATGTCCGAAACTGGGAGGACCTTGTTGCTGCTTTTTACAAGCAGTATCAGTATAAAGCCGACCTTGCTCCTACTCGTACTCAGCTTCAGGGTATGTCTATGGGTGCAAGTGAAGGTTTTAAGGACTATGCTCAAAAGTGGATAGATTTGGCCGGAAGAGTCCAACCCCCTTTGTCTGATAGGGAGTTGGTTGACATGTTTCTAGGGACACTATCTGGTCCATTCTTCAATCATCTGATCGGCAGTTCATCGTCTGGGTTTACTAAATTAATTTTGACTGGGGAGAGAGTAGAAGCTGGTATCCGAAGTGGTAAGATACAGAAGGATACTTCATCAAGTTCAGTAAAGAAGCTTTTCACCGGTAAGAAAGAAGCTAGTTTAGTTTACGGCCCAAGGGGGCAGAGCAGACGTGAACGCCGTCAAGCGGTGAATACGGTAGTAATATCAAGACCCACTGTTGCCCCACAACGCAACAATCAGCAAAGAATGGAGAGACCGCAGAGACAGTACACTCGGCTCAATATGACATTGTCTCAAATTCTACCACAATTATTGAAGACCAACCTGATAACTCTGAGGGAAGCCCCGAAGAATCCCAGCACCACATCTCCGCTATATAACCCGAACGCCCGCTGCGCCTATCACTCTGATAGCCCAGGTCATGATACAAACAATTGTTGGGCCTTGAAGAATAAGGTGCAAGATTTGATCGAAGCTAAATAAATTGAGTTTGACGCTCCGGAGAAGCCCAATGTCATGACTGCTCCCATGCCCAAACACGGTCATGGAGTAAATGCTATAGACGATGATTTATTTGTGACCTCCGTGGAAGAAGTCTCTACTCCTTTGATGACAGTTAAGAAGAATCTATTGTTGGCCGGTTTATTTCCAGGTTGTGGCGAAGGTTGCTACTTGTGTTCAATTCTTCCTGCTGGTTGCCACTTATTGAAATCAGATGTTCAGCGACTGATGGATAACAAAGAAATCTTGTTCGAGAAGACTATGATTCTGTTAATTCCAGTTGAAGATGTTGCCATCATAACCATTTCCGCCAATCCTTCCAAGGCTTCCTCGAGAAAGCCTGTTAGGATTACATCTGTTCCAAGAATCGCTCCATTAATCATTATTATCCCGGGTCATATCCCATACACTTCGGATAAGGCTGTCCCGTGACACTATGGGGCCGATGTGTATTACCATGGAGTAAAGCAAGACTTAAAGATTGAAGAAGTTGATGTTGATGTCAGCAATATTGTCGGGGCTAGCAAGGTCACCAGAAGTGGAAGACTCTTTTCTCCCGAGATTTCCCCTCCGATTGTTCACAAACCTGTTGTCATTCCATCTGCTAGTACATCAACTACTGTCCCAGTACCTATTCCAGTCATCACCCCTGTCGCCGAGCCATCTGGCACTCGGGGAAAAGAAATCACAGGTGAGCCTGCCCGGACGGAGGCACCTAAGAAGATCATTGTAGAAACCTCTAAGTAGGAGATAGAGGAAATTCTGAAGATTATCAAGAAGAGCGACTACAATGTAGTCGAGCAGCTGGGGAAGACCTCGTCAAAAATCTCCATGTTGTCCTTGTTGTTGTGCTCAAAAGCCCATGCAAAGGCTTTAATTACTTTCCTAAAAACTGCACATGTGCCGCAGGAAACTTCTGCCGATAAATTCAAGAATTGCGTAGCTAGCTTGACTACCGACAATGGGTTGGGTTTCTCAGACGCAAATCTGACTGCTAAAGGAAGAAATCACAATGATGCTCTGCACGTCTCGATCGAGTGCAGGGGCACTACTTTGGCCCATGTATTGGTGGATACCGGTTCCTCTTTGAATGTTTTGCCAAAGAAAGCATTAGACCGTCTGGACTGTGAAGGTTTGATTCTGAAGCCGAGTAATATTGTGGTCAGGGCTTTCGACGGGTCAAAAAGGATGGTGCACAGAAAGGTGGACGTCCCTGTTAAGGTTGGCTCTCAAACTTTTGCATCTACTTTCTATGTGATGTATATCCGACCATTATATTCTTGCTTGCTGGGTCGCCCGTGGATTCATAAGGCTGGGGCAGTGACTTCTACGCTCCATCAAAAGTTGAAATATCCGGTAAGAGGGAAGATCGTTACGGTGCAAGGTGAAGAGGAGTATATGGTGAGTCATCTTAATTCCTTTCGATATATGGAGATGGATGGGGAGTTCATCGAAACCCCGTGTCATAACTTTGAAGAGGTTCACTAGACTCTGGCGTCAACTGAAGTTGCTATTGATAAACCTCCGATGAAGATGGCTTCCCTCAAGGATGCCAGGGCTGTAATTGAAAAAGGTGGGTGTGCAAATTGGGGTCAGCTCCATGATTTCACACACAAGATTGACAAGTTTGGTTTGGGCTTTACTGCAGAGGCTCAAAGGGATGTTCGGCGCGCGCGGATCGGAAGACCTCCTCTACACATCAGTAATCAGGGAGTGAATGAAATTGAGGATGATGAAGAAGGGTCAGATATCGACAGTTGGATCTACCCGACTACCAACAGTGGATTAAACAACTAGACGGCGAAAGACTTCGTACCTGTTTCCTTTATTTCACAGTAATTTACTTTTGTTTTGAAGTTTGTAATAAACAGTTTGAAACTTTATGGCCCGGTGCCTTGCCCGAGGCACCTTGGCTTTGCTTGTGAGGGCTTATTACTTGTCATTTCATATATCATCAATAAAACATTGGACGTTTCTTGCATTACAAATTTTACGCTCCTTGTTTTTCTTTTTTGTCTCTCACTTTATCAAAACAGCTATTGTCTTACACACACTCACATATCATAACGCAGATCCACGTCCACTCTGGATCCCATTGATAACAACTCTGCTACTGCCAGTTATGACTTCGAGAATCTGATCAACCAAGTTGAGGATGAAGGTGAGGATGATTGTGAAGTGCCTGGGGAACTTGCTAGACTGTTACTATAGGAAGAGAGGGCCATACAGACTCATGAAGAGCCAGTGGAATCAGTTAATTTGGGTACAGAGGAAGACAGGAAATAGGTCAAGATAGGTGCGAATTTGGAGTCTAGTGTCAAGCAACGGTTGATACAGATGCTACGCGATTATGTTGAGATTTTCTCTTGGTCTTATGAAGATATGCCTGGTTTGGAAACTGATATCGTGGTTCACCTCTTGCCAACCAAAGAAGACTGTCCTCCGGTAAAACAGAAGGTTCGCCGTATGCGCCCTGAAATGTCTGAGAAAATCAAAGCTGGAGTCATGAAACAGTTTGACACTGGATTTTTAGCTGTTACTTCTTACCCGCAGTGGATTGCCAACGTTGTTCCGGTGCCTAAGAAGGATGGTAAGGTACGGATGTGTGTGGACTATAGGGATCTGAACAGGGCGATCCCCAAGGATTATTTCCCGCTTCCTCATATCGATGTTTTGGTCGACAACACCGCGCAGCATAAGATCTTCTCCTTCATGGATGGTTTTTCTGGTTACAATCAGATCAAGATGGCTCCCGAAGACACGGAGAAGACAACCTTCGTTACGCAGTGGGGCACCTTTTTCTACAAGGTAATGCCTTTCGGGTTGAAGAGTGTTGGGGCAACTTATCAGCGTGCCATGGTCGCTTTGTTCCACGACATGATTCACCATGAGATTGAGGTGTACGTTGATGACATGATCGCCCGATCCCAGACTGAGGAAGAACACATTGACCATCTCCAGAAACTATTTGACAGGTTGAAGATGTATAAGCTAAGGTTGAACCCGAACAAATATACCTTCGGGGTCTGGTAAGTTGCTGGGTTTCGTCGTCAGTGATAAAGGTATTCAGGTGGACTCTGCAAAGGTGAAAGCTATACAAGAAATTCCAGCTCCCCGCACAGAAAAAGAAGTCAGAGGCTTTTTGGGACGTCTGAATTACATCGCCCGATTCATTTCACATCTGACTGCTACTTGTGAGCCAATCTTCAAGCTGCTGAAGAAAGATCAAGTGATAAAATGGAATGATGAATGTCAGACCGCTTTCGAAAGGATCAAGGAATACCTCTAAAAACCACCAATTTTGATGCCTCCAGTTGAAGGGAGACCTTTGATCTTATACTTGACAGTACTGGATAATTCAATGGGGTGCGTGCTGGGGCAGCATGACGAGTCTGGCCGAAAAGAGCACGCTATTTACTACCTTAGCAAAAAGTTTACCGACTGTGAGACCCGATACTCACTGCTCGAGAAAACTTGTTGCGCTTTGGCATGGGCTGCTTGCCGGCTGAGACAGTATATGCTGACTCACACTACCCTATTGATATCAAAGATGGATCCAATCAAGTATATCTTCGAAAAGCCTACCTTGTCCGGAAGAATAGCAAGATGGCAGATGATCTTAACCGAGTATGAAATCCAATGAACAACCCAAAAAGCAATCAAGGGGAGTGTATTGGCAGATCATTTGGCGCATCAGGCCGTGGATGATTACCAATCCATGAATTTCGAGTTCCTGGATGAGAACATCATGTTGGTGACCGACTGTGAAGAACCTGGACCGGATGAAGGACCTGAGGAAGGATCCCGATGGTCTATGTATTTTGATGGAGCCTCAAACGCGTTGGGTAATGGCATTGGCGTTGTGATTATATCTCCTGAGGGCTGTCATACTCCATTCACCGCCCGATTATGTTTCAACTGCAACAACAATGTGGTGGAGTATGAAGCATGCATCATGGGTCTTCGAGCAGCTATTGACCTGAGGATTAAGTTCTTGAGTGTATTCGGAGATTCCGCTCTAATGATCAGTCAGATCAAAGGCGAGTGGGATATGAAACACCCAAATCTTATTCCTTACAAAGAGTATGTATTGACGTTGCTCCCACACTTTGAGGAGATAACCTTTGAACACTTTCCAAGAGAGGAGAATCAGTTAGCGGACGCGCTAGCTACCATGTCTTCTATGTTCAAGGTTAGGTGGGACAATGAGGCTCCCCAGATTACCATTGAGAGGTTGGACGAACCCGCACATTACTGTGACACTGAGACTGAAGAGGTAGCAGATAAACCCTGGTTTCACAAGATAAAGAGGTATCTTGAGGCTCAAGAATACCCCGAGGGTGCATCTATTAATGATAAGACATTTTTGAGAAGGTTCGCTGCGAAGTTCTTCATCAGTAATGGGATCCTTTATAAACATAACCATGATTCGACCTTACTGTGATGTGTGGACAAGAACGAGGCAGAAAGGATTATGGCAGAGTTACATGAATGTACTTTCGGAACTCATTCCAGTGGAAATACCATGGCAAAGAAAATCCTACGGGCAGGTTATTATTGGTCAACTATGGAAGCCGATTGTTATCAGCATTCTCGAACCTGTCATAAGTGCCAAGTCTATGCTGATAAGGTGCATGTACCTCCAGTTCCTCTGAATGTTTTGACAGCTCCTTGGCCTTTTGCAATGTGGGGCATCGATATGATTGGCGATATCAGACCTACTGTGTCTAACGGGCATCGTTTCATCCTAGTAGCAATTGATTACTTTACGAAGTAGGTTGAGGCAGCTTCCTTTGCTACAGTAACCAAGAACGTCGTGGCGCGGTTTATCCGGCGCAATTTGATCTATCGATACGGTGTACCAGAGAGGATCATTACGGACAATGGTACAAATCTCAACAATACGATGATCACCAAGCTCTGCAAACAGTTCAAGATACAGCATCATAACTCTTCTCCTTACCGGCCGAAGATGAATGGGGTTGTTGAAGCAGCTAATAAGAACATCAAGAAGATTGTGCAGAAGATGATGGTGACGTACAAAGACTGGCACGAGATGTTACCATTCGCCCTTCATGGGTACCGTACCTCAGCACGGATTTCGACAGGGGAAACACCTTACTCTTTGGTATATGGTATGGAAGCGGTCTTTCCCATTGAGGCCCAAATACCCTCTCTCCGGATTATGAAGGATGCAGGTTTGAGCGAGGACGATTGGATCCAGACCCGGTTTGATCAGCTGAATCTAATTGGCGAAAAGAGACTTACTGCTATTTGTTATGGTCAGACGTATCAAAAACAAATGATCAAGGCATTTAACAAGAAAGTCATACGACAAGAGTATCAAGTTGGGAATCTGGTGATCAAACCCATCATACTGTCACAAGGTGATCCCAGGGGCAAATGGACCCCTGCGTACGAAGGGCCATTTGTGGTTAAGAACATTTTCTCAGGAGGAGCTATGATTCTAACCACCATGGATGGTGACGACCTTCCTCACCCCATCAATGCAAACATAGTGAAAAAATACTACGCATGATCAAAGACCCGCTAGGTTGAATGGCCTAGGAAAAAATAAGGGCTTCCCGGCAAACCAAAAGGGTTCGGGCAAAATAAGGGATGAAAATGAAAAAAAAATTGTACACCCGGCAAGTCGAAAACTTGAAAAGGCGGCTTGGGAAAAAAAGGGTATCCCGGTGGACCGAAAACCCGAAAGGGCGGTCCAGGAAAAAATTAGGGATCAAAGTGTAACACTATGTCTCATTGGATCATCTTGCAACCAGACTTCGGTATCGACTATCAAGTTCGGACGGCGCCAATCAACCTGATTTACCTTCAACCAAGTAGCAAAGTGATGAGACGCTCGAAGATATAAAGGAAATAGCAGAGTTGGAACCCAGTGGGATTGTTTCACATAGCTGTTTTTCTTTCTTTTACATAAATTGTATAAATTCTGTTCTTTCGGCGGCGTTCTCTTATTAGGACGTCAGCCTCTTGTACAAAACGCCTATTACAGGCTAACTTCAAAAATCAATACAATTCATATTACAATAAATTTCAAATTGTTTTTCTTTTTCTGTTTTGTTTTTCAAGAACATCCAATGATTCATTTTTTATATATGCATTTGACAATAATCGCTGCTCATAAATATTTACATGCAAAACAAAAGATGACTACTGGTAATTCCAGGAACAGGGGCAAACAAGAAATTTCCAAACCTTATAGTTACTCTACCCACCAGGTACAGGGATAGACCCAGCTGGAGAATATGACTAAAGGTACATACACTCCCCGTAGAGTAGGAAGTGTCTGAAGACAGTGGTGTTAGCTCTCCCCAGCCGAAGTTCATAATCACGAATAAGTCGGCGAAATTCTCCCCAAGAAGAGTTCATCTATCACCAGCAACAGGAGATTATCCCCAGTGGAGTTTATTTCTTCCACAGACAGAAACTCAATCCCTGGCAGGGTTCATTATCACCAGTAACGGTAATTGATTCCCAGCTGAGTAGTTTCTCCAAATCAGCAAATCTTCTGGCAGAATATCTCTCTTCCCCATAGAATTATTTTCTCGCCAGTTTATTCTCCAGCCGAGTCATTCTATCGCCACTTTATTCTCAAATCATCTTTATTTGTTACCCCAGCGAGAACGAGGAATTCAACTCCTTGTACTCTCCAGCAGCAATCCGGGATTTATTTTCCCCAGCTAGAAAACATCACGAGAACATTGCATATCCATATATCATGGCATGCGCATACACATCATACAGCACAATCTCATTTATTCTGAGAGCATCATTACTCGATACATGTCATACATCATGACATTGCATACGACTAACTCTTTACCTTTCAAGGAAAGATACAATCAAACTCTCACCAGTTTCTCTGGTTCAGTCAAACCGATGCTAGGGTTTCTATTCCAGTTCAAGCTATGAAGCCCGGATTCGACCGGATAATATCTTGATTTCTCTATCATATTGTGAAGCCCGGAGAACGACCGGATAGTAGTACCAAAATACCGTGAAGCCTGGAGTCGGCCAGATAGTGGTATATCCCAAATTCAAGCTATGAAGCCCGGAAATCGACCGAAAATAGTTGAATCCCCAGCACGTTGTTGTGAAGCCTGGAGAATGACCAGATAGCAATGCAAGTTACTGTGAAGTCTGGAAATCGGCCAGATAGCAGTACAAGACACCATGAAGCCTGGAAACGACCAGATAATGGTATGTCATAAACACAAGCTGTGAAGCCCGGAAATCGACCGGATAACAGCCCAGCAAGTTATTGTGAAGCCTGGATTACGACCAGATAGCAATACGAGGTACCATGAAGCCTGGACTCAACCAGATAATGGTATAAGACATTGTGAAGCCTGGATTACGACCAGATAGCATCAAAGAATACTACGAAGCCTGGAATCGACCAGATAGTGGTATATCTTTAAGGCAAGTTATGAAGCCCGGATTCGACCGGATAATATCTTGATTTCTCCAAACACCATGAAGCCTGGACTCGACCAGATAATGGTATAGGACACCGTGAAGCCTAGATTACGACCAGATAGCGACAAAGAATACTGAAGCCTGGGATACAACCAGATAACAGTATAAGGTACTGCGAAGCTCGGAATTCGACCGAATAACAGTTTACCCAGCTAATTACTAAGAAGCCCAAAATCGACTGGATAGTGGTATTGCCTTAAATTCAAGTTGAAGCTCAGATACGACCGGATAACAACTTAATTCCTTTTGAAGCCTGGAGCACGACCAGATAAGAAGTGAGAAATTGCGAAGCCTGGATTACAATCGGATAGCAAGTTTAATCTCATCCCCCCAATAAGCCATTGTAAAGCCTGGAACACGACCAGATAGCAGTCGGTCTTGTTTTCCTTAGCAAATCACTGTGAGGCCTGGAGCACGACCAGATAGTAGTTCATTTGTACTTCCTCTACTAAGATATTATTCCCCAGTAGAATAACAGATGACTGAAACTCCTAAAATTCTATTTCTCTCAAGACAGAGACCAACATTCCCCAGCGAAGTCCTCCTCGACAACAGGTATACCGGCTCTCGCAGAGGAATCTCTTATGCGATCGACACTCCTTCAGATGTCATCTTTAAGCCCATCTCCTGTCATCAACCTCCAAATGGCATCTATAAGCCCATTCCCGACATCGCAAGACGAGTACCATTTCATGCGAGTGCAAATTTATGGGCACTCTAGTGTTCAATCATCTTTCACCTTCGGATCACGAAAGGCAGACAAGCCAATCTACATCCTTAGGTTTAAGAAGATTGAACAGGGGCAGCTGTTGTACCCCAAAATTTTCCCTCCCATATTTCTCAATACATTCCAAGTAAGGTCCTCAAATTGCTCAAGGAAGTCCAAGGGTTGACCAGACAAGCTCTCTCCTAAGGTAGTCTCCCCCAAATTAGGGTTTCAGTTTGCATCAATATATTTAGGCCCAAAAGATCCCAAATTCTCATCATTGTCCTAATATGTTCACAAGATCATCCATGTCAAGTTTCAAGCCCTACAGAGAAAGTTTGCTCAGTCAATTGCTCAAAGGCTTGAAAATCGGTTGGGCTAGGGCAAAAGTCAATTGTGTCCTACATACAATCAAACTTCAATATTTTTGGTCAACATTATCATTTTGAAGCATTATTCATCATTTGATCAAGGGTTGATCATGATTCATCAAGGATTGCTCATAATTCATCAAAACCCAAAAGTTGCTAAATTAGGGTTTTGCAGGAAAAGTCAACTCAACTTTGACCAAGCATAACTTTCTAATACTTTATCAAAAATGACCCATCCAAATTTCATTTTGAAGAGGATGTGATTCCCTACAATTCATCTTCAGCTCCCAAGTTCAAAATATGCACTCACAAGAAGATATGAATTTGGACATTATAGGTCATTTTGGAAAGTCAATAAAAACACCTTTTTTGTCAAAGCTTCATACATGAACATGGAAGTCTCAATTGAGATGAGACCAAAATGATTTCTTATAGGATATCTTGATATTTCTAAAAAGTCAAAGAATACATCTCTAGGATCAAAATTGAAGGAGTTATGCATTGGTGAAGTTGATCCTTTTTGCAAAATTGCCAAAAGTCAAAAGTGGCCAAAATTGCAATTTTTGTCAAATGGGCCCAACCTTTTGTGCTTGCATTGAGTTTGTAACATGATCCACGACCCATGATCCTTCCCACTTGTCTTCATTTTATTTTTGTCATTTATTTTTATTTTTATTTCAATTAATTTAAATCAAAATAAAATCATGAAAATATCAAAACTAATCAAGGCTTGAGATTTTGTGCATGTTTAGGTCTCTTATACAGCTGAGAAGAGAATCAAATCATGAAAGGGTCATTTGGATACAAAAAGATTGAGTTTTACTTGATTTAGAAATATTTGAATAAGGATCAAATCATGATTCAATCACATTAATTGAAAAAGATTTGAAGTAAGCTTGTAACCCTAATCCATTCAAGGGTACATATAGAACATGTGTAGACCAAAAACAGGGACATTGGAGGCGTGCAAAGGTGGAAACAAATCTCAAAATTTCAAAGGAAAAGTGGTAATCTGATCTCATAGTTCCAAGCTTCCTCAAGCCATTCCAAGCACGCCATTCATTTGCTGGACATCCAGGGACCTTATTCCAATCACTAGCAAACCAGAATTTTCCTAAAACAGTCTGGTTCTGCCACCGTATCACAGTCGACAATATATCTCGAGCGGGATTGAATTTAATTTAACATCGACTAACAATTCAATCAAATAGTCTCCATCCTATTTTGAACATGTCGACACAATTTTTTCAGACTCTCCAATTTCAAAATCCAAAAGAAGTTTTATAACAGGTGCTCGCATCAGTAAACCATTGCCTTCACCATCTGTAGCAGTGAAAAGTTAGATTAAGATATTGATTAACTTAACTCACAAAGTGAAAGTCACCACTGCACTTTATTGTTTCTGAAGGAATGGGAAAAAAGTGAATAAAACCCATAAAAGTTTTTAAATCAAAAACTAATAAAAATGAGATCTAGGTATGGGGGTTGTTTATGCAAAGGGAATGTGTTAGCATCCTAAAAATCTACGGTACTTTGCAGGAATCTCTTTGAAAATATGTGTATTTGGCTTTAAAATGGTTGTTTGCAAACAGTTTATGGATATGAGAAAAGAAATGGTTTTTATTATTTTGATTCGACAAGACTTCAAGAGCCTCGTACCTACGTACCATCAATGTGCAATGATGAAATCAGAACCACGCAGTTCTTCTAAAAAAGAACAAAATTGTTTGTTGGTTAATTTTAAGAGAAGATATACTTTGTCGTCTTAGGGAGAAAACCAAATATCCATAAACATGAGAATGATGGACCTTTGCATCACAAGTGAAAGGAGGGCTACAACTTGGATAACTCAACAAGTATGTCACTAACCCTGTCAAGTGGAAAATATTCAACATCGTATCAATCAAGGTTATGAACATAGGAGAATTATATCTCAGCCATAGAGATGATTCACATCTAATCTTTAAGAAAAAAATTTAAACAAAATCCAAAAGTGACAAAAAGTTTGAAGTGGGGTTTGTATTTTTTAGTCTTTGAAGAAAAGGGTTTTACTTGGATTAAATGAATTAAGATTTGATTAAGAAAAAGATTTTGAAAATGCACTTGACAAAGTAAGATTTTTATTGAAAATGGTTTTAAGTTTAAAAACAAAGAAGGTTTTGAAAAAGAGGGAGAAGTTTTTAAAATTAAAGAAGATGGACAAGAGATGAAGGGACTATCCTAAAGCATAAAGTAAAAGCTAAGGTAGGAAAGGTCTAACCAAACAAGAGAAATCATCTTGACATGACTCAAACAATGCATCATATTCCTTTGGATTAAAGTCAAACAATGAAGTAATAAGCATCAGATGAATAAAAGTGCCTCGGGTGCAAGCTTGTATCATATGAACTAAAAAATGTACAAATAACTTGGCATGTATCAGATGAACTTAATGTCTCAGATGAATTGTTTTTACATAAGATGATTTTCAAAGTAATACCTGCACACATAAAAGTTTCCCAATACACAAGCAAAATGACAACAAGGCCTCAAGGTCCAAAGGTCTCAAAGTCTCAAGGTCCTATCCTAAGTCCAAAGGTCCAAATACTCTAAGATACAAAGGGATAGTCACCATATTCTAAAGAGAGCCTTAAGTCTTTTAATGTTCAAGTTTATTATTAATGTCTTTAAATGAAAAAGAAAGCTCAAGTGAGAAAAATAAGAATGACATAAAGATAAAAGGCTCAAGTGAGCAAAGAGAAAATGACATAAAGATAAAATGCTCAAGTGAGCAAAGGGAAAATGACATAAAGTAAAGAGCAAAAAGATAAATGACATGGATGGTAAAGATACTAAATTTAAATGACATAAAGTAAACTGCGGGAAATTTAAATTGCATTAAAGTATAAGTTAGTACAATAAATGTTAGAGTTAGTATGTTAGTTTTCCGTTTCGGAACAAATTTAGCGCTATGTTAAGCAATCGCAGATGGACTTATGTAGAAGTTAATACTATACGAGGCAGGTCAATAAAAATTTATATACCATACATGTTAGAGATATGATAAAAACTATACTCCTAAAACATGTAAGTAAAATAGAGGTGGATCAAGACCTAAGTCAAGGAGATGAAATCATTACATCAATCAAATCATTCATGACACCTTGGGACAAACTTTCACTAATTCAAAGTTCCTTGAGTGATCAATTGATCATTTAGAGGTAGATTTGAAATGATAAAAGTTTATCAAGTACCAATCCAAATTCAATTGAACAAAGATGAATCAATCATCATCCAGTTGATCCAAAAAGAAAAAGAAGATGAAAGAGATGAAGCAGAGATAAGATGAAAAGTAAAAAATACAAATTGGATCAATGTCTTGATCAAGTTATCATCAACATCATTCATCAATTTTGATGGATTAGGGTTTTTACCCCATCAACACCCAATATCCAATGAGATTGAGGAAACTTGTGATCAAAGAGACCATGAACCAAGGTCAACCAGTCAACAAAGTCAAGCATCATTAAAATACAATTAAACCAATAATAAATGATTTTTAAACTTTATTTTTAATGGAAATCAAAGGATTAAATATTAAAGTCTAATATAAATATCAAATAAAATGAAGTGAGACCATAGAAAAATCAGAGGAAGTCTATAACATTTTTAGAAAATAGTTTCATAAATTTTGAAAATCGGAAACTAATTTTAAACTATTTAATATCAAGCAAATATATCAAAAAAAGATTTTTTTTAAAAAATAGTAGGACCAAAAATAAAAACCAAATAAATTCACCATAGGTCAAAAACCAACATAGGGTCATGTAATATATTTTTTTCAGAATTTAAAAAGTATGAAAAAAAATTAAACCAATTAAAACTAAGTAAACAAGTTAAAAATTATAAAAAATAGCAAATATCAAAATAAAAATCTAGAAAAATATCCATAAAATTATAAATGATTCAAAATATTTTTGTGTAATTTTTCATATTTTTTGGATAAAAAACAAAGGAGTTAGAAATTTTTAAAGATAAAATGAATTTAAAACAAATTTTGTAAAATAAAAATAAATGCTAAAAAGTGTGAGGCGTCAGATCATCCTCACTTAACCACGCTGGCAGATCCAAAGGAAAGGAAGTGAGGGACCATGATGGAAGTGAGTCAAAACATGCGCAATGAAGCAAAGAAAGTCGGGCCAATCAAAATATTTCAAATGTCACGCTATATCATTGGTTGGATGATGACACTTCATGATCTTCAACCTCCAATTTCAAAAATTTGCAGAAAACTAGGGCAATTTCGTGTTACAAAAAGAGGAAACTATAGCCTATGAAATTGGTAACATCTGAAGCATCTCAATGAGACGATCTCAACCATATCTTCGTGAAAATTTTATTTAAACTGTGGTGTAGTCGATTTGATACAAACCAAAAAGAGTTTCAAAATCAAAATTCAAAAATAGACATGGCTAATGGATCAAACAATGAAAATTAAGCATGCAGTGAGCATTAGTGAACATCAAGGATCATCACAGTAATTTGAGTTGTGAGAAATGGTGCCTCTAACTACCTGTTCGAAGTATGCTCAAAACCTTCTAAAAACCGACTTGGAGAGCTCTCTATGATGCACAATTTTTCTTGCTTTTGATCTTATTAGCTTCAATAAAGTTCAAGGAAGCTTGATGAATAATAATTTTGGCTTGTAGATGGGTGTGGATATGAAAATGAAGCTTACAAGTTCAGAGTTCGAATGGAATCTGAACAGAGTTGTTTTGGCTATCAAAAGCTTAAGAAATGAAGGGAATGATGTCCTTATTTATACCTGAGGATGATGCATTGCTCAAGTGTGTGAAATGATCAACAATTGAGTGAAATCGTGTGAAGCTCGAAGGCATGAAAAGTGTGACTTGTAAGTTGTCCAAAACTCACTCTAAACTTGTGTTTTAGGTGTCAAACAACTTTTGAAAGGTTGATAAAGTTTATTAGAAGCAAAAATGCATGCTAATTGGAGTTTAAAAAGATTCAAAATTCTGATCATGGCAAAAACTTCAGGTTCAAGCAACCATTTTCAAACTCATGGGGAATCACGCACAAGAGGCTTTTTTATCTCATTATTTTTGCAATGTGTAGATTAACCCACAAAGATCACAATGAGCTGAGAAATTATTCATTTGGCAACTTGAGCAAAAATTTATGTCCATTGAAAGTTGGTGAAAAAATATGACTTCTATAATTAGAAAATTTTTGAAGTTAAGAGCCTTAAAATAACATGTAATCTATCAACAAACTATATAGTCTTCCAAGCATTTTTAGAACTTGATCCTTAAATATAACTTGAATATGGCATAATTAAGAGTATTTTGAAAAAATAATGATCTCCATATGATAAGAATTGATCAAGTTATGATTATTGAAAGTTGGGGAAAAACCATTTGAAATTAGGTAAAAATTTCACTAAGTCCACAAATGACCTATAATGTCTTCAAACTTTTGATGACTTTATTCACATAATTAGCTCTTGACTTGTAAAGAGAAGTTGTATAGGATGTCAAGGAGATTCATATGCAAAAATAACCATAAAAAAATTTGAATAATGAGGGAGTTGTGATCTTGTGAACTTTGACTTGAAAACTTGTCAAATTAGATCAAACCACTTTGCATAATCTGATACTTTTGATCTTTCTTGCATTCAAAGGCATGATGAAGCTCATATGAACTTAAAATGATGAAGACTTGATTGATATTTGATTAAGCATGGTCACACTTGAGGTTACTTGATGATAAACGCATGGAAATAAACACATGAACCTTTGACTTTCTTGAGGAATAAGCAACCAACTCTTTGGCATCTTTTGATCCATTGAGATTGAGTGATACTTGAAAATGATATGCTCAAATGGTCACTAGAACTCGCTCAATTCAACATCCAGTACGAGAGTAGAAAATCCCTTAAAGCTCAAGTACTAACCGACTTCGTAGAAGAAATGTCTTCACCTACCTCCCCGACAAATGGAGCCCATAAATGGACCATTTTTTATGGACGGAGCATCCAGCTCGTCAGGAAACGGAGCGAGCATCATCCTGGAAAACGAGGAATGGATCCTAATTGAAGTTTCCCTCTCCCTATCATTTCCAACCTCCAATAACCAGGCAGAATATGAAGCTTTCCTCGCGGGGCTGCGCTTGGCCGAAGATTTGGGAGCTAAAGAGGTCAAAATCTTCATTGATTCCCAGCTCATTGCCTCCCAGGTACAGGGAGAATATTAGGCCGAGAACAAAAATATCGCCGAGTATATAGCTTTACTTTGAGAAAGGATAACAAAATCTGCATCCGTGGAAGTAAAATATATCCCTCGCGAGAACAACACCCGCGCAGACATCCTGTCAAAACTCGCGAGCACGAAGGAAAAATGTGAAACAAGTCCATCATCCAAGAGATACTTTCTTGCCAGAGCATAGAAAAATCCTCCACAACCCTCAACGTAAATGACATCCGTGACAAACATTGCTGGATGACCCCAGTCTACAACTACCTCACGACAGGGGAATTTCCCCCAACCAAAAAGCAACCAATATAATCAAGCGTCGGGCCTGCACCTACGTCTTTGTCAAGGACAAGTTGTACAGACGGGGATTCTCCATCTCTCTCCTCAAGTGTATTGAGGAGCTCAAGGTTCCACAAATACTACGCGAAATCCACAAAGGAATTAACTCCCAACACCTCGAGGGAGGTCCCTTGGGTAGAAAGCCCTTCGCGAAGGATATTACTAGCCCACCATGCAACACGACACAAAAGAACACGTCGAGAATTGTGACAAATGCCAACGCCACAGGGACATGCACCTGGCTCCGCCCAACGAGCTTAAAACTCTCTCCTCCTAGGGCCCTTCGCTTTGTGGGGAATGGACATCCTTGGACCATTAACTATAGGACTAAATCAGAATAAATATCTGATTGTCAGCGTCAATTACTTCATAAAATGGATAGAGGCAGAAGCCTTCACCAAAATTATGGTGCACAACATACTTCGTTTCTACAAGAGAAACATACTCACCCAGTTCGAAATACCTCAAGCGCTCGTCACGGACAATGGAACACAATTCACCGACAAAACTTTCCAACATTTCGTTGCCAAATTGGGCACCAAACAATATTTCACATCAGTCAAGCACCCACAAATGAACGGGTAGGTTGAATCACCGAATAAAGTAATCCTACAAGGCCTGAAACATAGACTTGGTGAGGCAAAAGGAAGATGGATCGATGAGCTACACAGCATGCTCTGGGCCTACAAAACGACTTCACACTCGACCACTGGGGAGACTCCGTTCCGACTAACTTACGAAACCAAAGCAGTAATCCTAGTAGAAATCAGAGATCTCTCTAGACGAACTGAGCTTCCCCTCAGTGAGGAACTGAACGAAGAAGCGCTAAGAGAAGAACTCGACCTTGTCGAAGAAATTCAATCAGGAGCAGCCCTCTGCAAGGCTTCCTTGAAACAAAAGATAACCATACGACACAATGCCAAAGTCATAAGACGAGAATTCCAAATTGGCAGCCTAGTCTTGAGAAGAAACCACAAAGATTATCGGGAAGGCAAACTCACCACGAATTGGGAAGGCCCTTATCCCGTCTGAGCAAAAATAGAAAATGAGGCCTAATACATAGAAAACTTGCACGGGGAAGAACTTGTTCGACCATGGAACACCGAAAAACTAAAACAATATTATAGTTAGGCTTAGAAGTCAAAGTGCCCATTCCATTTCGACAAGTTATACCACGACCATAGGTGTGTACTCATGTACAAGTACAACATCTGAAACTCAAACAAAAAGGCAAGTTTCTACTCTTTTGACGAGTAGATCCTTGACCCGACGGGGAAACCTTAACCTAGATCCACCGTCATCATACAAGTTTAGCAGAACACCTAACTCACGATGAGAGGTTCACACTGCAAAGAAAGGGTCGTGACTGAGATCTTTGCTACCGCTCTTAGTCAAGAACCCAACTTCGATAAAATCGACTAGTTCCCTACACTGTCGAGACACAACACCGTCGATGCATGGCCTCCAAATACTAAGCAAAAATAAATACTTAATCGAGAATGAAAACGAGCAAAACTAAAAAGACAAGTATACACTAGCACGTCGAACAAAATTAAAGTCATATGAAATTATCTCGACCACTACAGCTGGAAATGTCAAAATATTGTTAGGTCTGTGATTTTATGGTTGACAATAATTTTGGTAAAACAATTAGTTGACAACAATTTTATCAAAACATGTTTCATTGGGAAAAATATGTATTGCAGTCTAATGTTGAACAAGATGTCATAACATCTTGACTAACTGGTACAATAGAGTTACTGGTACTTATTTGACAGATGTTCTATCAGATGTTGTAACAGAACATCATGACAGTACAACTGGATAATATCCTTGAAGATTTGATTGAAAAATATGATATTATGGAGGTTTCTAATACTCATAACAGGCGTAGGCAATCAGGGATTTTTAGGAGCAATTGCAGATTTGATTTGATTCATAAAAATGATCTTTGAGACTTTTTAGGAAATATTTGAAAGATGTGTTTTTGTTTCTATTTTTGTAGAGAATATTCTGCAAGGATTTAGAGCTAAAGATTATATTTGATTGAAGAGCCCAAGCCCAACTGCAGAAGTCTATATAAGGAGTCATCCAAGACCTAGTTTTTTAAGCATAGTTTTTATGTAAAACCATGTGAAAAATAAGGGTTTAAGGTTTGATAGTTCCTTAGGTTCTTCGTGTGTTTTTGTACATCCTCATGTATATTTTAATGCATTTGACTTGACTGATTATTACTTGTTCATAAAGTTATTGTTCTCCTCTAAGCTTTTAAGCAAAGAGTTGAGTATTGTTCTTAGTGAAGCTTTTAAGCAAAGTAAGTAATTTTTTTTGGAAGAGTGTTATTCTTTTTGGGTTCTTGAGACATTCCTTGGAACTGGGATTGTTTGATATCACTACGGTAATTGAGAGTGAGAGGGGTTCTCATATTTAGAAGGTGCCTAGGTAGAAGTTGCACTGGGTAGGGATTAAGTGAGAAGTGTAAATTGGGACTTTTTATCTTCAAACTGATACTACTAATAGTGGGTTTCCTTCCTGGCTTGGCAGCCTCCAGAGTAGGTGAGTTGCATCGAACTGGGTTAACAATTTTTTATGTTCTTTTACCTTCTTCATTTAAATTCTGCATTGTTTGTAATTTGGTAAAAGTTCCGCTTTTCTGTCATCAGGTGCTATAACATCTGTCGTGACATTGTGTGTTTTTAAGACATCAATCTTGACTTCTGATATTGTGTGTGTTAGAATTTCAATTGGTATCAGAGCATGCACCCTATTCTATTATTGGGTGAGATCCAGGGATATATTTTATGGCACTATGGAGAAAGAAGGAGGATATAACAACAGACCGCCCATGTTGGATGGTTCAAACTATGACTGGTGGAAAGACATAATGGTAGCTTTTCTGAAGTCCATGGATAGCAAAGCCTGGAAGGCTATTTTAAAAGGATGGGAGCATCCAGTTGTGAAGGACAAAGATGGGAAAGAATTTGTAAAACCTATAGAATACTGGTATGAAAATGATGATAAAGAAGCTATTGGAAATTCCAAGGCTTTAAATTCTCTATTCAATAGAGTAGTCAAAAAAATTCCAGGCTGATTAATACGTGTACATTAGCCAAGGATGCTGGGGAGACTCTCAAGACAACTTATGAAGGTACCTCTAAAGTAAATATTTCAAGACTTCAACTTTTCACTTCCAAATTTGAGAACTTGAAAATGAATAATGATGAGACAATTTAGGAATATCAGATGAAGATTCTTGAAATTGCTAGTGCATCAAGTGCATTGGGAGAAAAGATGTCAGAAGCAAAGCTGGTCAGAAAGATTCTTAGGTCCTTACCTAGGAGATTTGACATGAAGGTTACAACTATTGAAAAAGCTCAGGATATAAACAACTTGAGGGTTGATGAGCTTATTGGGTCACTTCAAACATATGAATGGGCTATTGGTGGCAAGGCTGAGAAAAAGAACAAAAGCATAGGTTTTGTATCCAGTGTTGAAGATGAGAAAGGTCAAGTTGAGCTGGATATTAATGAGGATCTGTCTAAAACCATTGTGCTACTTGGGAAGCAATTCAATAGAGTATTGAAAAGATTGGACAAAAGAGTGAGACCAAATGTTAGGAACATTTCATCTAACATTGGTAATGAGGAGAATTTTCAGAGAAACATCAGGTCTGAAGAAAAGATCAGTCAAAGAAAAGGCATTCAATGTTATAAGTGTGAAGGTTTTGGTCATATTAAACCAGAATGTCTCACTTTTCTCAAGAGGCAGAAAAAGGGCTCTAATGTGTCTTGGCCTGATGATGATGATGAATCAGAAGATGAGGCACAATGTGAAGGGGTGAAAAACACAAGAAGGGGGGGTTGAATTGTAAAACTGGAAACTTAAAGCAAATGACAAGATATTTTTATCCTGGTTCGTTTGATCTCAAACTACTCCAGTCCACCCGTCAAGGTGATTTCGCCTCTCTCCAACGAGGTCTTAATTAACTATATTCAACTGAATACAAGTCTGCTTTAACAACTGCTAAAGCCTTCTTGATTCAAACCACAGTCCGGTTTGTCAAGGCAACACTTTCTTACAAAGGTATAAAACAAATGTGTGTGAATGTTTTCTACAAAACTATATCACAACTGTGATGTTTACACAAATGAAGCTTAGAAACTTAGAATGCTAAACACTAATGGAGTATCAGAGTTTGTTGGTTTAGCAAAACTGGTGGATGAAGATTATTGATCAGCTTTATGCGTGTAGAGAATTGGAGAGCATTAGCCATGATAATCTTCGAAGCTTGGTTTTTATAGCACTTGAGAAGATGAACGTTGAAGCAAATATTCTTGATTCAATGCTAATAACAAGCTTTCCTTTTTGAGCAGATCTTGTCTAGAATGATGCCGTTGGAATTAATTAGCGTTCAATGCACAGTACCGTTGCTTCTTCAATGCACGTTCTGGCTTGGCTCATTCTGATTCTGCTTCGCTGCTGATGAACTATTGATTCTGTATCAGAGTGTTTTACGCGCAGTTCTTGTTCATCAAGCTTCAGCATGTGCAAGCGTTGATCATCTGATCTTGACGTTCTGATTCAGCAACTTCTGATGTTGGTGTATGAAATCATATTCTGATGCTGAAAACGTGATCTTGCTTATTTTAATCAGCATATCTGCAAATCAGAGCATAGTAATTTTAGGCAGCATATAATTCAATCATGAAATATTTAAGTACTATATCTTTTCACTTTGTTATCATCAAAACTCAAATATAGGGTACTAGATTCAAACATTGTTCTAACAATCTCCCCCTTTTTGATGATGACAAAAACTAGATATTTTAAATGAAAGAATAACGTGAAAAGGTATCAGAGCTATGTATCAGAATAAGAAGTACGGAGAAGTCAGAGTTAAGAGATACTCCCCCTGAGTTTGTTACTTCCCTTTGATATGCGTGTTCTTCAGAGTCAGATCTTTTTCTATCTTTGAGCATCAGATTATAGGTCTTTGACTTATCAGAAAGCAGAGCTTCAGAGCTTTTCCTGTCAGAGCTTTGCTTCGGATCAGAGTGTTGGGACGATCAGAGCTTCATGTATCAGAACTTCATATTTGATCAGATCAACATGAGCTTCTAGTCTTCATAGTGTTCAAGAGCTTCCTTGTGCCTGTAGACTTAAAAACAAAACAGAAAAACATTTCAAGTAATAGAGTTAGAATGTTTGAGAATTTCTGTCTAGTTAGCCGTTATTGATTTTAAATATCATTTTTGTTCTCCCCCTTTTTGTCAGCAATCAAAAAGTGTTAGTGATGTGCTAAAACAATTTAGATCAGAAAAACAAATTATATTAAAATAGTTCAGAGCAGAAGAACATTGCACAAACATAGTCAAAACATAGTCAAAAGTACATCAGAAAATGAAGAAAACATAGAGAATGTCATGCATGAAAAAAAATTTAAGGTTGTGGGGGCATGCGTGAGAATAGGCTTTCCAGCATTGCTTGAATCTTTTCAGAAGTTTCATTCTGTTTCTGAACCATGGTGACAACAGTGTCAATCTTGCTGTCCTGAACATTCATTCTTGCTTCCATCTTTTGATCATTCTCTTCCATCCGCTGCTGTAGACGCAAGTCATTCAGCCTTAATTCTTCCAGAGCCTGCCTGTCCAAGGCAGCTTGAGAACTTTCAGCAGGAGGAAGCTTCTCAGAACTTTCAGCTACATCTTCTGCTGGATTTTCTTCCTGAAGGGTCTTGTCTTCTTCTGATGGTTGCACCTGTGCAGCTTGCTCTTTCTCAGACCAGGATTCAGAGTCCAGAGGGAGCACAACTTCTTGAGGCAGCTGACTCTCAACTTCCTTCAGCAGCTTACTAAAGTTCTGTTGAGCCTGCTCATAGTTGACGTCCTGCAGCTTGAGTGCTTCAGCACGAACCCATACTCTGAACTGTGACCAGAGCTGATCAGAAGCAGCTGGGTCGATCATCCCCGGACAGACTTGCTTTAAAGAAGCAATCCATTACAGCATACCTGTTTCAAAGTCCAAAATACCAGAGCCAACATCTAGTTGCTTTGGTTTGGGAATGACCAATTTGTGTCTTAAATCAGCAAGACGTTCAAGACTTGTTAAGTCAATGAAAGTTTTGCTGGGGTTTTCAGAGGATTGGTTTTCAGAGGTGTGCTGAGGTGCTGTTTGTTTTGGTGGATGGTTATCAGAGTCAGAGGATATATCTATTGGAGTGGTTGGAGTTTTTGGAGGTGTTGATTCCTCTGATGATGGTAACTGGGGTCTGACAATGGTGGTTCCACATGGCAACTGTATTGCCAGCGGTGAAGGTTGAGGTGAGTGGGGATCAGAATGATGAGGAGATGGGGTTTCATAGCGGTGAAACTCTGTTTGTGGTGAGGGTGGATTATTTTCTGGTTGAGGAGGTGGAATCTCTGATTGCCCAGGGATCAGAGGTTCTTCTGTGAGTGGTTGTTGTTGTTGTGGTTCTGATTCTGGTTCTGGTTGAATTTCTGGTTCAGGTTGTGTTTCTGGTTCAGGTTGTGGAGGAGGAATATTTGGTGGTTCAGAGTGAGGTTGAACAGAAGCATGTTCACGCTCAATATCAGCTAGCACTCTATCAAGTGCTGGTGTTGTTGAAACAGTTGGTTGTTTGGTAATTTTAATGGGAATTTTAATTCTGGTTCTTCTGAGTTGTAAGGTCTCAGAAGGGTCTTCTGGTATGGTTTCATCAATAGTAGGGATTGGGATTGAAATTCTGTGAGAGGTTTGAGGAGGGGCAACAGATGTTGGAATAGTAGATGAAATTGAAATAGGAGCAGCAGATGAAATACCTCTTTTCTTTGGAGTCTGATGAGATGATCCTTCTGCTTTCCTCTTCTTTGTCTTCTTCTGAGTCACTTCAGGTTGAACTTGACTCAGATCTTTGATCTTCAGCTTTGAACCTGCATCTTCTTCCTTGTATGAATCTGGATACTTGAGAAACATATCCGGTTGGGATTCCATTTCAGAAAATTTTGGGAAATCACTCAGAGGCACTCTTCTTCTGGAGATGTCAGCAGTTGAAGCAGCTCTGGGTTCCTTCCTAATATTTTCTATCAGCTTCATCTTTTTTAGGTTCTTAGCGTTCAGCGGTTTTCCAATAGTTGGTTCAAAATTGCCCAGCACTTTAGCTTCGCTCAGATAATCTATCAGCTTATTCTCTGTCAGAATATCTGATATGAGCCTTCCAAACGGTATCCAGTCCCTTTTGGTCCTTTCTTCTTCTCTAGTCTCTTTCACACTAGTCTTCAGATGGTTGAACAGGAAGTGTGCCAGATTGATCTTCACCCTCTGATCAATAAAGTAGATCAGAAATTGCTGATCCACGTTTATATAATCAGGAGAGCTTGTTGGCTTCCTGTGATTGAAACAGCCCAGAACAATCTTGGCCCATACTCTGCAGTGATCTTTCAGATCCTTAATTTTGCTGCTGGGAAATCCAAGAGTGAAAATGCAGTTGGCTACCACACCTATATCAGGGCATCTGTCAGCCATGTCCACACAACGGACTCCACCACCACTTTGACCGATTAACCTAGCAATGAGGTCTTCAGAAATTACTATCTTCTTTCCCATGACAGAAGAGATGAATAGATGTTTATGAATCTTGGCGTGAATCCAAAATTCCTTGACAAGCTCTGGAAAGGTTGGTCCAACCAGTCTATCAAAATACCTCTCCCACTTTTGAGCTTTAATTTCCTCAGTTAGGTCAAATCCATTATCCTTCAAACTTTCGAAATCGACGATTAACTCAGAGAGAACTTCGAGATTCTTTACCGGTGTGAGAAGAGTTCTGGTAGGCACCTGATATTGCTCAGAGGTTTCTTTCTTCTGATTTCCTGCAGAAATGCTGGAGGATGCCATTGTTCTCACACAAAAAGCTTGAGAATGATTTGAGAGAAAAAAAAGGTTTTAAGAAGCTAACTCAGAAATATGCAGAGAATACTTAAGAGATTATGAGAAAGTGTAAAGAATAAGATTGAAGAATAATGTGCTTAAATAAAGATTTCAAAAATTATTTTGAAAAATTAAACGTTTTTAAGAGAGAGAAAAAAATAATGATTGCCATTAACAAGCGTGATTACTTTTGCATTAAATGCTTGCTGATTTTGGGGGATTTGAGAAAGATACTTAAAAACGGTTACCAGACATGTGTCTCAATGCACCCAATCAGCGCTTTGCCTTCTCAGAAACGTGCACGCGTTCTGCTTCAGGGATTTGCTGATGATTGGATGACACTTGTTTGATGTAGTGATCAGCACGTCTGTCTTTGAGATTAGACTCTCAGATCTTTAGACTTGCCTCTGATACAATCTGCATGTTCTATCTTTCTGAAAGAAGATTGATCAGAAGTTCACAGTAATATAATTACATTCTGAAGATAAATACATGGAATTAAAACATTTTCATTCTGGGCATACTTTCATGCTGAGATGTTTCAGAATGAAATTAAACCTATCTTCTGAAAGGGGTTTAGTAAAGATATCAGCCCATTGATGGTCTGTATCTATAAATTTCAAGTTTAAAATACCTTTCTGAATATAGTCTCTAATGAAATGATGTTTTATTTCTATATGCTTAGCTCTAGAATGTAAAATAGGATTCTTACTTAAGCAAATAGCAGAAGTATTATCACAAAGAATAGGAATGTTACTCTCAAAGATCTGGAAGTCTTCAAGCTGACTTTTCATCCAGAGCATTTGTGTGCTACATCCAGCTGCTGCTATGTACTCAGCTTCTGCTGTTGACAGAGCAATTGTTGATTGCCTTTTGCTGGACCACGAGATCATATTTTCTCCCAGAAACTGGCAGCTTCCAGAAGTACTTTTACGTTCCACTCTATCTCCAGTAAAATCAGCATCGCAGTATCCTACTAAGCTGTAATCACTATATTTTCTATAAAACAAACCCAGATTAGTAGTACCTTTCAGATACTTGAAAATTCGCTTAACAGCTGTTAAGTGAGATTCTCTAGGATCTGATTGGAATCTAGCACAAATACATACGCTGAATAAAATATCAGGTCTTGAAGCAGTCAGATAAAGGAGAGAACCAATCATACCTCTGTAGACCTTCTGTTCTACGCTTTTGCTTACCTCTTCTCTTTCCAGAATGCACGTGGGATGCATTGGAATCTTTGATGGCTTACATTCTGAGAGGTCAAATTTCTTCAGAAGATCTCTGATGTATTTGCTCTGATGAATGTAAGTTCCCTCTGGAGTTTGATTGATCTGAATTCCTAGAAAGAATTTCAGTTCCCCCATGAGGCTCATCTCAAATTCTGCCTGCATACACTTAGCAAATTTTCTTCCAAGAGAAGGATTAGTAGAACCAAAGATTATATCATCAACATAAATTTGACAGACTAAAATGTCACTCTTAACTGTTTTACAGAATAGAGTAGTGTCCACTTTCCCTCTGGTGAATTCATTTTCAAGCAGAAAGTTACTTAGCCTTTCATACCAAGCTCTGGGAGCTTGTTTCAGACCATACAGTGACTTTTTCAGTTTGAAAACATGTTCTGGATGTTTTGTATTTTCAAAACCTGGGGGTTGGTGAACATATACTTCTTCTTCTATATAACCATTTAAGAATGCACTTTTGACATCCATCTGATACAGAGTGATGCCTCTATTAACAGCAAATGAAATTAAAAGTCTGATAGATTCTAACCTGGCGACTGGGGCAAAGGTTTCTGTATAGTCTATCCCCTCTTGCTGACTATAACCTTGTGCAACCAGTCGTGCCTTGTTTCTGACGACTTCACCTTGTTCATTGAGCTTGTTTCTGAACACCCATCTTGTTCCAATGACGTTGAATCCTTTTGGTCTTGGAACGAGATCCCATACGTCGTTTCTGGTGAATTGATTCAGCTCTTCTTGCATTGCCAGAATCCAGTCATTATCCAGAAGTGCTTCATCAATAGAAGAAGGTTCAATCAGAGACACAAGTCCCATCAGAGTTTCTTCAGAGTTTCTGAAGCTTGCTCTTGTTCTGATTGGATCTTCCTTTCTTCCTAGGATAGTCTCTTCTGGGTGATCCAAACTGCTTCTGGGTAATCTCTTCTGAGGTTGATCAGCAGCAGTTGTAGGATTTCTAGCATTGCTTCTTTCAGACGTTGAAGGAATGTCTGTGTTGAGAGCTTCTGATGACTTGTCTTCAGAACCTGCAAATTCAATTTCTATACCTGCAAGATTTTCATTCTGCTTTGACTTTTCAGAGTCAAGCTTGTCATCAAAACGAACACTGATTGATTCTTCCACAATCTGTGTTTCTGTATTGTATACTCTGTACCCTCTTGAGCGTTCAGAGTATCCTAACATAATACACTTTTGTGCCTTAGAATCAAACTTGTTCAAATAATTCTTAGTATTTAACATATAGCAAGTACATCCAAATGGATGAAAATACGAAATGTTGGGCTTTCTGTTCTTCCACAATTCATATGGAGTCTTTTCCAGAATAGGTCTTATTGAGATTCTATTCTGAATATAGCACGCTGTGTTTATTGCCTCTGCCCAGAAAGTCTTAGCAACGTTTGTCTCGTTGATCATGGTTCTGGCCATTTCTTGCAATGTTCTGTTCTTTCGTTCTACAACTCCATTTTGTTGGGGAGTTCTAGGACAAGAGAAATCATGCAGAATGCCTTTGTCATTAAAGAATGACTCAAAATCTTTATTTTCAAATTCTCCACCATGATCACTTCTGACTTTAACGATTCTAAGATCTTTTTCATTCTGAACTTGGTTACAGAAGGTAACAAACACAGAGTGTGACTCGTCCTTGTGTCTTAAGAACTTTACCCATGTCCATCTGCTATAGTCATCTACGATTACTAACCCATACTTCTTGCCACTGACAGAAGCAGTTTTAACTGGTCCAAATAAGTCAATGTGCAGAAGTTCTAATGGCTTAGAGGTAGAAACAACATTTTTAGATTTAAAAGAAGGTTTTGCAAATTTGCCTTTCTGACATGCTTCACACAGAGCATCTGAATTGAACTTCAAATTTGGAAGTCCTCTGACCAGATTGAGTTTGTTAATCTGAGATATTCTTCTCATACTAACATGCCCCAATCTTCTGTGCCAGATCCACTGCTCGTTGTTAACAGACAGAAGACATTTTACGTTCTGACTCTTTAGTTCAGAAAGTTTGATTTTGTAAATGTTGTTTTTCCTCTTACCATTAAATAGGATAGTCCCATCTTTCTGACTAACAGCTTTACATGATTTTTGATTAAAGATTATATCATAACCGTTATCACTTAATTGACTTATGGATAACAGATTATGCATCAATCCATCAACTAGCAGAACATTATTAATAGAGGGAAGATTTCCGTTACCTACAGTTCCAGAGCCAATAATCTTTCCCCTCTGATTGCCTCCAAAGCCAACGTGGCCTCCAGGCTTAAGTTCCAGGCTTTGGAACATATGCCTTCTTCCCGTCATGTGTCGTGAGCAGCCAGAGTCCAGGTACCATGACTGGTGTTTCTGATTTGCTGCTAAAGATATCTGCAACATGTATTATTTTATCCTTAGGTACCCAGATCTTCTTGGGTCCTGATTTGTTAGTTTTACCAAAACTCTGGTTAAATTTTGGTTTCACAAAGTGATTACTACTAGTATATTTGATGTCATGTGTGTGACCATACACAAAGTGTGAATTTAGAGGAGTGTGTTTAATGGTTAAATCCATGACATTTTTAGGTGTAGGAACCTTACCTAGGTATCCTATTCCTTTCCTGCCGTTTCTGCTAACTCCATAGATCATTGAAGCCATTCTGCTTCTATCTATGCTTTTAGCAAGGAACTTCTGGAAACTATGATCATACTCCTTGATGATCTCATCAGCGTTGCTGGGAGTTTCAGCAATTGGTTCCTTCTGAGAGTTTTGTAAAGAGTTTTCTAATTTTAAAATTTTATCTCTCAGCTCAGAGTTTTCCAATTTGAGACTCTCAGACTTATTAGAGTCAGATTCAAGAGTCCTTTTCAGGTCTCTGAATTTAGCTCTAATCTCTTCTGTGTCTGATTCTGAGTCTGAGTCAGAAGCTTCACTGTCATCTGGAATGTTAGCCATGAGCGCTATGTTCGCCCTTTCATCATCTGATTCTGAGTCAGCTTCAGACGAGTCAGAGTCATCCCATGTGGCCATGAGACTTTTCTTCTTCTCTCTTCCAAACTTCTTTTTGGGCTTTTCCCTCTGAAGCTTTGGACAGTCACTCTTGTAGTGTCCTTGCTCATTGCACTCGTAGAAGATGATGTCTTTTGTATTTGGCTTCTTGCTACCGGAGGAGCCTTCAGATCTTCTGTATCCAGAGGAAGAATCTGTCCTTCTGTATCTGGAAGAAGACTCGTTCTGATCAGATCTTCTGGGATTCCTGAACTTCCTTTGTCTTTGCTTCCACAGTTGATTTACTCTTCTGGAGAGAAGGGAAAGCTCGTCTTCTTCTGATGATGATCCATCAGATGTTTCTTCAACTGCCTGCAAAACTTTAGATTCATATTTTCTGTTAGATTTTAAAGCTATAGGCTTACCTTGCTTCTGAGGCTCGTCAGCTTCCAGCTCTATCTCATGACTTCTGAGGGAGCTTATAAGTTCCTCCAAAGTGATTTTGTTGAGATCTTTCGCCAGCTTCAGAGCAGTAACCATAGGCCTCCACTGCTTGGGTAAACTTCTGATTATCTTCTTGACATGGTCAGCAGTAGAGTATCCCTTGTCCAGAACTTTGAGACCAGCTACCAGAATCTGGAATCTAGAGAACATAGTTTCAATGGATTCAGATTCTTCCATTTTAAACGCCTCATACTTCTGAATGAGCGCCAGAGCTTTTGTTTCTTTGACTTGAACATTGCCCTCATGCATCATTCTGAGAGAATCAAAGATGTTCTTAGCTGTGTCTCTGTTGGAGATCTTCTCATACTCAGTATAGGAGATGGCACTGAGGAGGATGGTTCTGGCCTTATGGTGATTCTTGAAATCACGCTTTTGTTGATCAGTCATTGATTTTCTTTCAATCTTCTGACCAGTTGCATTCACAGGGTGCGTGTATCCATCTGTCACCATATCCCACAGATCAGCATCATGTGCTAGAAAGAAGCTTTCAATTCTGTCTTTCCAGTAATCAAAGTTTTCTCCATCAAAGACTGGAGGTTTGCCGCTGAATCTGTCTCTGTCCTCATTGGTGTCATTGCTGAAATGAGAGTTGTTTCCTGCCATTGTGTTTTTCTAACGCTGGATCTTGTACTGACACGGTTAAGTGTTTTAGCTCAGAACCAGGCGCTCTGATGCCAATTGAAGGGGTGAAAAACACAAGAAGGGGGGGTTGAATTGTAAAACTGGAAACTTAAAGCAAATGACAAGATATTTTTATCCTGGTTCGTTTGATCTCAAACTACTCCAGTCCACCCGTCAAGGTGATTTCGCCTCTCTCCAACGAGGTCTTAATTCACTATATTCAACTGAATACAAGTCTGCTTTAACAACTGCTAAAGCCTTCTTGATTCAAACCACAGTCCGGTTTGTCAAGGCAACACTTTCTTACAAAGGTATAAAACAAATGTGTGTGAATGTTTTCTACAAAACTATATCACAACTGTGATGTTTACACAAATGAAGCTTAGAAACTTAGAATGCTAAACACTAATGGAGTATCAGAGTTTGTTGGTTTAGCAAAACTGGTGGATGAAGATTATTGATCAGCTTTATGCGTGTAGAGAATTGGAGAGCATTAGCCATGATAATCTTCGAAGCTTGGTTTTTATAGCACTTGAGAAGATGAACGTTGAAGCAAATATTCTTGATTCAATGCTAATAACAAGCTTTCCTTTTTGAGCAGATCTTGTCTAGAATGATGCCGTTGGAATTAATTAGCGTTCAATGCACAGTACCGTTGCTTCTTCAATGCACGTTCTGGCTTGGCTCATTCTGATTCTGCTTCGCTGCTGATGAACTATTGATTCTGTATCAGAGTGTTTTACGCGCAGTTCTTGTTCATTAAGCTTCAGCATGTGCAAGCGTTGATCATCTGATCTTGACGTTCTGATTCAGCAACTTCTGATGCTGGTGTATGAAATCATATTCTGATGCTGAAAACGTGATCTTGCTTATTTTAATCAGCATATCTGCAAATCAGAGCATAGTAATTTTAGGCAGCATATAATTCAATCATGAAATATTTAAGTACTATATCTTTTCACTTTGTTATCATCAAAACTCAAATATAGGGTACTAGATTCAAACATTGTTCTAACACAATGAATCTGCAAAACTTATGTTGACTCTTTCTAGTAGATGGGTAGATGAAGTGGAAGCTGATGATGATAATGTTCTCTATGAAGACCTTAATGTGTCCTACAAGGATACTTGTGACATGTGGTATGAAAGGTTGAAGAAAGAGGAAGAACAAAGGAAGATCATTATTGGTTTGGAGAATGACAAGAAGCAACTCTTATGTATTGTCTCTCATTTTCAAAATGAGGTAAACCTCTTGAATTCCAAGCTTAATAACTTATCAGATTCCTTGAAAGAGATAAAAAGTAAAGTTGATATCGTGAAAAAGGAAGGAGATACTGAAGTTGATTATCAATTTGATAACAAACAAAGAAGAGTATTTAAATAGGAGCTCTTTTCTTCTAAAAATAAGAAAAAGATCAACATGTCCAAACACATGTTACAACATCCTGGCAAACATTATGAATCTTCAAGTCAACCTCAATTTACATAGATACTACTGTGGTGAGTTTGGTCATATTAAGCCTTTTTGTTTCAAATTGTATGAAGATAAAAAATCTTCACTTTGTTCCAGGCTAATAAAGTGAGCAAAAAGAGAAGTGGTGAAAATAGGGATATTAACATTATAGCTCATACTTCCTTAAGAGATTCAACTAGTGAAGACTGACACTTTGGCAATGGATGCTCTAGACATATGAGTGGAGTCCAGAAGATGTTGGAAAATGTTAAACTACATCCCACAGGATCTGCTAGATTTGGTGATGGGTTTAAAGAAGAAATCAAAGGAGTTGGGAAGATGATGTGTGATGGTTCTCCTATTTTGGAAGATGTTAGCATTAGTCATATGTGTGATCAAGGATCATTAGTCACTTTCTCAAAATCAATGTGTTCAGTTAAAGATAAGATAAATTCGATATTGATAAAGGGTAGAAGTTCTGAGGACAATAATTATCTAAGGAAACCTCAATTATATGCTTATTCTTCCTCATGTTCAAAAACTAGTAGGGATGAAGTAAAGTTATGGCACAAGAAACTTGGACACCTTCATCTCAAAAGAATGAAGGGGTTACTATCTGAAGGAGTCATTAGAAGAATTCCATATCTAAAGATTATAGAAGGGATAGTCTATGATGAGTGTAATTTTAAATCTCCATCTATGATGTCACGCCAAATGTTGCAGCATCATACTACTTCCAGAAGGTTAGAACTTCTTCATATGGATTTAATGGGACCAATGCAGGTTGAGAGCATGGATGGTAAGAGATATGTTTATGTGCTTATAGATGATTTTTCTGGGTATACTTGGATAAACTTTCTCAGAGAAAAATCGTATGCTTTTGAGGTCTTTGAAGACTTGTGTCAAAGTATGCAGGAAGAGAAGAATGATGATATTGTCAAAATTAGAAGCGAACATGACAAAGATTTTAAGAATATAAGATTCTCTAAATTTTGTACATCTAACAATATTAGTTATGAGTGTACTCAGTAAGGGGGAATTGTTGAACAAGTAACCAAGGAGATTCTAGAATCTACTAGAGTCATGCTTTATGCTAAGAACTTGCCTTTGTACTTTCAAGAAGTCGTGAATACTGCATATTATAACAATTATAAAAATAGAGGAATGCAAATAATGCTGCATATTTCCTCTATACTTTGAGGCATGACATGCCTGAACAAATTGTTATTGAGAAGGGATGGAAGGAAGGTAGTCTGCAAGACAGTGGGGCTGGCTACAACACCAAGGGATGCAGAAGGCTCTTCGGCAGGGGCATGGGGCTTTTTGATAGATGCAAGAGGTGGAAGACCACTTGAAACTGTCCAAGAGGTTATGTTTCCACCTGTTTGTTTCCATCTAGTCCTTATTATTGGTTGTTCTCATGTGTGTTTCCATTTGTGGTATTGCTAGTGTGCAATATGTGTTTCTCTAATGCTCTATTTGTTTCCATTTGTTGTATTGCTTGGGTGCAATGTGTTGTTCTAGTGTGCTCTGTGTTTCCACTGCTTGTGTATATTTACTCCAATTTTTGTCAATATTTTGGCTAAAAGGGGGAGTAAAATGTTGGTGTATGCCTTATGTCCTGATGTTACATCACATGTCTTAACATGATGATTTAAAATTGTGATAATATTTTATGACACTGCTTTTGGGAGAGTAGTTGTTTGTGATTGCTTATGCAATTGCTCAGGGGGAGCATGATTATTCATGCTTGTTTGTGCTGAAGTTGTTGTTGCTTACTCTGCTGTATCTTTTGCTGCATGTGCTCTGATTTGTGGTTTTTTCCCTTGAGGGGGAGAACTAATTGTGTGTGACAGGGGGAGTACTAACTTGTCTAATTGTAGAAGCTTCTGAGTTGTGTTGTGTTTACGGAGTTTACATGGTTTCATGTAACTTCTGTTTATGGTTTTATTTCTCTCTCCAGGTTAATTTGCCTTTGGTTGTTTTAGCCAAAATTTTCCAAAGGGGGAAGATTGTTAGGTTTGTGATTTTTTGGTCGGCAACAATTTTGGTAAAATAAGTAGTTGACAACAATTTTATCAAAACATGTTTCATTGGGAAAAACATATATTGCAGCCTAATGTTGAACAAGTTGTCATAACATCTTAACCAACTGGTACAACAGAGTCTGCTGGTACTTATTTGACAGATAATCTATCAGATGTTATAACATGTTGCAACAAAACATCATGACACTACAACTGGATAATATCCTTGAAAATTTGATTGAAAAATATGAGATTCTGGAGGTTTCTAGTACTCATAACAGGAGCAGGCAATCAAGGATTTTTAGGAGCAGTTGCAGATTTGATCTATTTCATAAAAACGATCTTTTAGACTTTTTAGGAAATATTTGAAAGATTTGTTTTTGTTTTTAATTTTATGGAGAATATTGTACATGGATTTAGAACTAAAGATTATATTTGATTGAAGATTCCAAGCCCAAATGCAGTAGTATATATAAGGAGTCATCCAAGACCTAGTTTTCTAAGCATAGTTTTTATTGTAAAACCTTGTGAAAAATATGGGTTTAGGGTTTGATAGTTCCTTAGGTTCTCCGTGTGTTTTTGTACGTCCTCATGTATATTTTAATGCATTTGAGTTGATTGATTTTTACTTGTTCATCAAGTTATTGTTCTCCTTTAAGCTTTTAAGAAAAGAGTTTAGTATTGTTCTTAGTGAAGCTTTTAAGTAAACTAAGTTTTTTTTTTGAAGAGTGTTCTTATTTTTGGGTTTTTGAGACATTCCCTGGGACTGGGATTGTTTGATATCACTGTGGTGATTGAGATTTGAGAGTGAGAGGGGTTCTCATATCTAGGAGGTTCCTAGGTAGAAGGTAGAGAATAAGTGAGAAGTGTAAACTTGGACTGTTTAGCTTCGAATTAATACTACTAATAGTAGATTTCCTTCTTGGCTTGGTAGCCCCCAGAGTAGGTGAGTTGCACTGAACTGAGTTAACAATTTCTTGTGTTCTTTTACCTTCTGCATTTAAATTTTGCATTGTTTGTAATTTGGTAAAAGTTCTGTTTTTCTGTTAGTAAATGTTATAACATATGTCGTGACATTGTATGTTGTTATGACATCTGTCTTGACATCTGATATTGTGTGTTCCAGAATTTCAAATATTACAGCAAAGTCTAGAAAAGCCCATTATCCAAAGGTTACAAAATCGAGGCACACCGGCCCACAACAAATACACACAAGTAAAAAGAAGTTATTCCTCACGAGTGTGCTCCCCGTCATTCTGCTCCTTCTCGGGGTGGAGAAAATCATCTTCATCGTATGAAGAAACGCCATGAGGAGGTTTAATCTGACCGTCGGCCACCCGATAGAAGGAACCAATCCCCTGTGATAAGCTCGACCTCTAGATTCAAAATCTTGAGATGGGCCACTGCATTGTCAAAGCTCATCTCGACAACCTCCAGGAAGTCCTGCTCGATTTCTTGAATCCAAGAAACCAATTCAGTTTGGGTCTTTAAGGCTTTCACCTCATTAGCCTCATCCTCAACAGGCACCATAGCAGCCTTCAAATCAGCAATTACATCCTTAAGACTTTTCCTCTCAAGCAGTCAGGCACCCTTCTTTGTAGACAAATTGGTTACCTCCTCCTCCTTCCTCAGATTGGTGATAAGTCGAGCCTGGAGTCAATACTTGTCTTTATAATTATCTAAGTCAAATTCCAGATTGTTCAACTTCACCTCGAGGGCCAATTTCATTGTCCGCAGTTTCTCCAGCATTGCAGTAGAGCAATTCTCCTCGCCAGTGAGGACCACAATCATCTCTAAGACCCCATCAAGGCAACGACATCTTAATCTAGTTTTCTTCTCTTTCCCACTGAATCAAGGCTTGGATGACTAGAGACTCTTCCCGAGGCACTTCCAGAGGAAACCCTTTAAAGAATCCCTTCTCGAGGAAGCAAGGAGGCAACATGAATTTGGATTTAAAAGTGTTATTTGTAAGATCTATCTTCATGCCTCCTTGTTCGCAACCTCTTTTCCTGCTCGGGTTTTCCTGCTCGAAAGGAGGTTGGTCGACCACCAGAGAGGATGAAGAAGTACCAGAACTTTCCTTTGGTTGGTTCAAGGATAGAATATGGTGACTCTTAGTTCATTTCTTTTGACCCTTCGGGACCTTCCCCCTGATCTGCGCCATATTGATCACACAGTCCTGGAGGCTTGACATCTTATCACGATAAAAGACAAACACAAATTAGTACACCAAGAAGAAGAGAGCATATGAGTATTCTAAAATAAAATAAAGTGCGGCTACCTAAAAGCACTATGGCTTCCTCGAAAGTTTTACACTCGAGGAGCTCCTTGGTATTGATATGTCGAGCTTTGTATATGGGTTGGTGCTCATCGTCGAGGAACTTCCCCCATTTCTATTTTCCCACTTTCCAGGAGTGAAATCATCAGCAAACTTAGCAAGTTTACCATAGGACTCTTCATCCTCATAGTCTAAATCATCGGGTATGGTGAGATGATAATTTGTGCCCTTCTATAAATGACCCTCACTCTAATGGAGAGGAAAAATTGAGACCAATTATGTCTCCTCTACCCCGTTATCATCATAACACTCATTCTCGTCCTCGTCAACTACAATTGCCCGCTCGAAGATTAAATCAAAGGTCTCCCACAAAACATGTTTAATAAGGTAGTATATATCCTTGAAGTTATGAACAGAGTCCACAAACGTCTTAAACAGCCTCTTCGACTGCTTCGGGGAGACCCAATTATGTTTTATATTCAATGTCTGTTGTTGGAGATGGAAGCAGCGGAAGAACAGGGACATCATGTTCCGAGCTCACGATATCGACACACGATCTTGAAAGCCCGAATAAAAGCAATCGTGTTTGGATGCAGTTGGGATGGAGCTAACTCCAAATGAACAAAAATCCCAATTTGAAAATCACTGAAGGGAAGCTGAAGTCCCAGCTCTTTGAAAACAAAGTTGTACATTGGAAAGAGGTTCCCTGAGTAGTACGAGCATATCGTTCCATTCTCGGTAGGTCTGTAAACCCCCCAATTCGCCTAGAATCCCAGCTCACCCGCACCTTGCTTGATGATCGAGAACGCATCACCTAGGGAGGCGACGAAGCGTGAGACTATACCTCGAGGTTCCAGCCCGACCCAAACCAAGTTAGAATATATGACTGTGTCGACCAGCTGGATGCCCTTATTGCTATGAGACATCAAACTTGAAAAGCATGGGGGAAACAGTGAATTTGACGATCAAATAAAATCCACCCTTCCACTGCAGATCAAGTGAAAAAGCATAGGAAGGCAAGAGGACAAAGTCCTGTTAGAACAAGATTAGTTCTAATCATATCTCAGAGTTTTGATGATAACAATAAATTATATTTTTTATAATTGATACTCTGATGAACATATTTAATTGTTTCAGATAATGTTCTGACAGAAGCATCTTGATGTGCTGAGCTAAAAATAAATGAAGAAGTTCCTTGATGAAAGAACTATTTATTTTAGCGCAAGTACTGATGCTGATGATGTCTCTGATAATGTTCTAACAGAAGCATCTTGATATGCTGAGCTGAAAATATATGAAGAAGCTCTTTTGATGAAAGAATCTTTTGCTTTAATGCAAGTGCTGATGCTGATGCTGACTCTGGTAAGATAATTAATTTATTACATCTTCTAACGCTTAGCAAGTTTCTGTGTAAGCTATGTTTCAGAAGTTCTTTGAAAGCAAGTGTTGTTCATAAGATCTTTGAAAGCAAGTGTTGTTCATAAGATATTTGAAAGCAAGTGTTGTTCAGAAGATATTTGAAAGCAAGTGATGTTCAGAAGATATTTGAAAGCAAGCGCTGATCAGAAGTACTTAGCAAGCAAAACGTTGTTTAGAAGATATGCAAGCATGTTCTGAAATCAAGACGTGAAGCCAAGTTCTGAAAGAATGCTAAAGCTAACAAGTCTTGTCAAGCTTCAGGAAACATGTTCTTACAAGTGTCGTTTGCTCATTTAATGCAAAGACGGCTACATGCACTCAAGTGTCTATGTTAGTGCATTGGAAAATGGAATAGTGCAAGGAAACACGCAAACATTTAATGCTCTCCACTTGAAGGAAGCAACGATCATGCTATATATAGAAGAACATTAATTGCAAGCCAACTAATGCTTGAACGCTTAACTGCTCAACCAAAATACTGAAAGATTGAACAATTGAAGTTCTGAATAGAACTGAACTATTTCAAAAGAAGCAAAAGCTACGTGAAAATTCTGGGCTCACAAATTCATTATTCATAAACTTTGTGCTATAATATTCTTAGTGAAAAATCATAGTTGTGATATAGCTTTCTTAGAAGCAAACTTTGTTTCACTATCTGTAAAGATTTATATCTTGTAATTGTTCCTTGAGAGACCAAGGTTGGTCAGATTTCTCAAGTAGACTAGGACTAGTTTAAGTCTTAGTGGTGTGAGTCACTTTTAAGGTTACTTGTGCATTGTTAGTCATAACAGTTGTTGTGTGATTGTAATCAGTTGATTATAGTGGATTAATTCCTTGTTGAGAAAGGCGAAATCACCTTGGCGGGTGGACTGGAGTAGTTTGAGTTCAAACGAACTAGGATAAAAATAACCTTGTCTTTCCATTATTGTTGTGCCTTTAAGAAAAAGAAAAAGAGAAACTTATTCACCCCCCCCCCCTTCTAAGTGTTTTATCCACCTTCAATTGGTATCAGAGCTTGACTCTGAGTTCAACACTTAATCGTGTCAGAAAAAGATCCAAAAGAAAACACAATGGCAAATGAACAAAACAACAATAACTACACCAGACCTCCAGTGTTTGATGGAGAAGATTTTGATTATTGGAAAGATAGACTAGAAAGTTTCTTTCTAGGTCATGATAGTGATTTATGGGATATAGTCTTGGATGGTTACACACATCCTACTGACTCCGAAGGAAATATGATTGATAGGAAAAATATGGATAGACAACAAAAAGCTGATTTCAAAAATCATCATAGAGCTAGAAATATTTTTCTAAATGCTATCTCTAAAATGGAATATGAAAAAATCACAAATAGAGATACAGCACATGATATGTTTGAGTCACTCAAAATGACTCATGAAAGAAACGCTCAAGTGAAGGAGTCTAGAAGTATGAAGCCTTAAAGATGAAAGAAAGTGAATCTATAAAAGATATGTTCTCAAGATTCCAAACTCTGATTGATGGCTTGAGAGTTCTGAACAAGGGATATTCTAAGGCAGATCACGTTAAGAAGATCATTAGAAGCTTACCCAGAAGATGGGCACCTATGGTCACTGCTTTCAAAGTTTCAAAAGATCTAAACAACGTGTCTCTTGAAGAACTCATCAGTGCTCTCAGAAGTCATGAGATAGAACTTGATGAGCACGAGCCTCAAGAGAAAGGTAAGTCCATTGCCCTTAAATAAATTATAAAATATGAAACTAAAGCTTTTCAGGGTAAAGAAGAAAACTCTGAAGAATCTGCTTCAGAAGAAGATGAACTATCTTTGCTCTCCAGAAGGATCAATCAGCTGTGGAAGCACAAGCAGAAGAATAGGAAATGACTCTGAACAATCCTCTGGACACAGAATATCAAGTAACAGAATCATTACCTGCTATGAATGCAATAAACAAGGTCAGTACAAAAGTGAGTGTCCAAGGCTTCAGAAGGAGAAACATAAAGGGAAGTTAGTTAAGGAAAAGAAGAAAAGCCTTATGGCAACATGGGATGAGTCTGAATCTTCTGAAGACGAAACAGAATCAGAAGATGAACAAGCCAATATAGCTCAAATCGATAACTTATCAGATGTCTCGAAATCCTCTGAATCAGAATCAGAATCAGAATCAGAATCAGACACTGAAGAGGTATTCCCTGACTTCACTGTTAATTTCACTAAAGCTGAACTAGGAGAAAGTCTGAGTGAAATTCTAGAAAGATATCAGCAACTTCGAGTCAAATTCAGGAATCTGAAAAAGGATCTTGCTTCTGACTCTGAAGTAACTGAGAGTCTGAGATCAGAAAATTCTGAGTTAAAAGGAAAAATTTCAAAAATAGAAAATGATCTACAAAACTCTCAGAAGGAAATAATCTCAGAAGATCCTAGTAATGCTGATAAGATCATAAAGAAATATGATCAAAGCTTTCAGAAGTTTCTAGCTAAAAACATAGATAGAAGCAAAATGGCTTCAATGATCTATGGAGTTAGCAAGAAAGACAAAATAGGTATAGGATACAAAGGCAAAGTAACTCAGCCTAAGAAAGTTAAGGATCTAGTTATCAAGCGTACTCCTCTCTATTATCACTTCACCACTGGGCACACACATCATATTAAATATACATCTCACTCTGGAAACTCTTATGCTAATCCAAAGTTCAAACAGAACTTTAAATACTCTAACCCAAGAGGGCCCAAAAAGATATGGGTACCAAAAGACAAAATCATCTATGTTGCAGATATTTTTAACAGCAAGGTTGACACTCCAGTACTAACACCTGGACTCTGGATGCTCTCTACTCATGGAGGAAAGAAATCATATGTTCCAAGGCCTGGAATCTAAAAGATTCTAAGGTTTCAGAGGCAATCAGAAACAGAAGATTACTGGCTCTGAAACTATTGGAAACTGGAATGGAAATACAACATCAGAAGCTATGAACGAAGCATGTCTAAAAGGAAAGTTTTCATAACTTTCTTTTAAAATCATAAAATGTTGATTCTTCCTCTAGGCCACTAGAAACATCTTATGTTTCAATCTTTTTGAATGTACTTGTTTTTATTCTGAACAAGTTTGATTCTAAAGCACAAAGGTGTTTTCTTCTTGGATATTTTGAACGCTCAAAAGGCCATAGAATATACAACACAGAAACTCTGATTGTTGAAAAATCAATCAAAGTCAGGTTTGATGATAAGCTTGGCCAGCAACAGCCAAAGAAAATTGATTTTTCTGTAGGTACAGAAGATCATCCCTCAAACTCTGAAAAGTCAGAAGCAAAGGAAGAGTCAGAAGATCATCCTCTTGACAATACTCTGGATAATCTCAGAATCTCTGAACAACCCACTCAGAAAAGATGAGTTCTCAGATAATTTGAATGAAAAGTCAGTCAAAAGATTTTAATCTTTATGATACTCAGAAATTCATTAGATCAAACAGCTGTCCCATGCAACCTTCAGGAGATGAACACTTGGTGTGTTTCTGAAAGGTCACGCGTTCTAAGCTATTGACGTTGTTCTAGGTAACTGTTATGATTTGATTAAAATCTCACGTTTTCCCCTTACTTTTCAATTTCATTAAATGCTAAGTCATGATTAGATTCTTTTTAATTAAATTTTTATTAAATACTCTTTTTACAGCCTTATTTTTAACCTATTTCTGAAAAGTCTTCATATAAATACCTTTATAAAAACCTTTCTCACTTTTTACCGTCTCTTTCAAAACTCAAACATCTCTGAATTTTTCTCTGAAACCCATTTTTCTTCTCTCAAACCTAATTGCTCCAATGGCTTCCTCCTCCGCTCATTCTGAGAATATTCAATCTGAGCAATACATTGTTCCTGAGAGAACCACTCTCATACCAGTGGATAGCTTAGAGGTTATAAGTGAAATAATGGTGGACTTTGAGAATCTTAAAGCTAATGGTTTTGATCTTCTTCCCGCTATTGAGTTTCAAGGTTGGGGAAACTTCTTTGACCGTCTAGTTGGTCCAGTTTTTCCTCATCTTGTTAAAGAATTCTGGATTCACGCAATTGCTTCTCCAAAGGTCATCCTCTCTTTTGTGATGGGTAAGGAAATCTCCATTACTGAAAACTTAATCAGAAAACTTCTAGGTTTTGAAGGAACTGGAGTAACTGGAATTGATAATGGAAGAATGGAAATGTCAAAGGTTTATGCAGAAATTTTTACAAATGGGCAAGGGTCTTCAAAGGTCAGAGACTTGAAAAATAAGTACAAGATATGGGCAAGAATAATCCATGGTTTCATTCATCATAGGAAGGAAACTAGCTCTCCAGACTATATAAATGTTGACCAACAATACTTGTTGTTCTGTCTTGGAACAAATATCAAAATTGATTTACCCTATCTCTTGTTTGATCATCTCTGGACTCATGTGAAAGAAACGAGAGAAACAGAAAGAATGAAGAACCCAAAATCCAAAAGGAATTGGATTCCAATGGGGAGACTGATTTCAGACATTCTGACTGAGAATGGTCTGATTGCTCACCTGGATGAAGCGAATCTGCTGGGGGAGTTAGAGCCTACTTGTGGAAAGGCTCTGACTGGCAAGAACTTGGTGAAGAGGAAGATTATAGACAAGCTGTTGATAGAACCAATGCCTTTTGTGTCAGCAACTGTTAAGAGAAGGAGGATTCCAATTGATGATTTTCCACTGTTCAACTCAAGTGATCACCCATGCATCATCCTGCATTACATTCAAATCTGTAAAGAAAGTGGAACACCCATTGATCCTGCCTAGCTGCAAGGAAGACACGAAGCTGCTCCAGATGTTGTTCTTCAGCAACCTTTGAAGAGGAAAGTTGTTGAAGGACCTTCTGCCAGACCTCAAAAGAAGAACAAAAAATCAGGTACACCAGCTAAAACTGTATCTGTTTATGATTCTGAAAATATATCTACATCTGCTGAACCCCAAACCCTAGGAGACATAGATGTTGATATATACCTGACCATACCCTCTGACCTATTGCTGAAAATCCTCAAAGAAATCAAGTTTTATCAGACTTAAGTGATTTTGACTCTGATGATTATTCTGAAACACAAACAGAACCCTCTCACTCAGAACCCTTTCAAACACTTGCTAAAAATCTTTCTAGACCTCATCCCAGACCATTATCACCCAGACCTACTGGATGGTATGATGCTGGTTCTTGGAGAATACCAGAAATCAACAAACCTCTGGCCACTCTAAAGCCACCATTCAACCTACCTTCTGAAAACATTTTTGCCTTAAACAGAACACAAACACAAAATCCTACCCCAACTGCTGACAACACCATAATCATTTCACCTGACATCACACCACCTACATCTCCACAACTTCCAACTCCTGACTCACCAGTGATTTCACCTCCTCACATTCCAGAACACCAAACTCATGAACCATCTGAACCATCACCAACACACAAACCCTCTGAAACTCATGCATCATCTGAACCTCATGACCAATCTGCAACACCTGACCCTTTTGAACAACCTGACCAACCTGATCAATTAGCAACTCATAAACAATCAGAAAATCCTGAACCAGCTGACTTTTTGAAAACTGTAGTTGATTTTGAATCACTACAATTTCTGAAAAATAAAACTTTCAAAAAGGTTGTTCCAAAACCTGTTCAGCCAGATGTAAATATATTCTTTCAGAATTTTTTAACAGAAGTTCAAGCTTGGTTGGACCTGCTGAAGGCAGATTGCACCAGGAATGTGAACCCAGCAGCAACAGGTCTTCTATGGGAAAATTTCAGAAGAACGTTAGATGCTGAGTCACTGAAGCTGCAAGATTTATGTCACTCTCAGGTGATTGAGAACTTCTCCAAGCATCTGCATGCTTTTCCGTCAGAAGCTGCTGATATTTGGGACAAGAAGTCTTCTCTGATGATTGTTGATGCTCCAGCTGATGAAATGGACATTTCAGAAGATGAATTTGAATAATCCTCTGAAGATTCAAATCCTCTGGAAATTTTTCTATTGAATCAACCTTCTGAAAAAGCTGCACCTGAACCAGTGCCAACTCTTGTGATGGATCTGGGCACTCTTCTGTCAACTTTTGTTCGTTCTAACTCAACGGTTGCTACTCCAAAGGCTGTTTCTACTGAAGCTTCTACATCCTCTGATCCTACTTCACTTATAATGAATACTCTAAATGAGCTCAAGAGGGATAACGAAGCTATTCATGAGCGCTTGGATAAGCAAGATCATACAAACCAAGAAATCAGAACATGGATGATGAAACAAGAGGAATCTGCGTCTGAGATCAAGAATCTTCTTATGGCCCTTGTTTCTAAGAAATCTTAGTGCCATTCTGTTTCTTGATTGTTTGTTGTTTTGTTGAACCTCTGAATCTTTTATTATAAAATTTTTACGCCCTTCAACTATTTTTTATTTACTTTTTGATTATGCCAAAAAGGGGGAGAAAATGAGTATTTTGATCTAATCTCTGATTAACAGTTATGGGACTAAGTCAAACATTCTAACAAAATACAAGATTTCTTTCTATGCTTTAAAGATCTTTGCAGGTATCATTTAAACTCTGGAAGTTTATTTCAAATGAACATTATCTTCAAAAGAACCTGATGAAGAAATCTCAGAAGAAAAATTCCAAAGCTCTGATGAAAAGTCTCAGGAAGTTTTTCTTATAGAAATATTTATTTCAGGGGGAGATTCCTATCTCTTGTTCAAATTTATTTCTATATCTGAATATATTTTTGTCATCATCAAAAAGGGGGAGATTGTTCTAACAAGATTGGTTCTGATCATATCTCAGAGTTTTGATGATAACAATAAATTATATTTTATATAATTGATACTCTGATGAACATATTTAATTGTTTCAGATAATGTTCTGACGGAAGCATCTTGATGTGCTGAGCTGAAAATAAATGAAGAAGTTCCTGGATGAAAGAACTATTTGTTTTAGTGCAAGTACTGATGCTGATGTTGTCTCTGATAATGTTCTGACAGAAGCATCTTGATGTGCTGAGCTGAAAATATATGAAGAAGCTCTTTTGATGAAAGAACCTTTTGCTTTAACACAAGTGTTGATGCTGATGTTGACTCTGGTAAGATAATTACTTTATTACATCTTCTAACGCTTAGCAAGTTTCTGTGTAAGCTATGTTTCAGAAGTTCTTTGAAAGCAAGTGTTGTTCAGAAGATCTTTGAAAGCAAGTTTTGTTCAGAAGATATTTGAAATCAAGTGCTATTCATAAGATATTTGAAAGCAAGTGTTGTTCAGAAGATATTTGAAAGCAAGCGCTGATCAGAAGTACTTAGCAAGCAAAGCGTTGTTTAGAAGATATGCAAGCATGTTCTGAAATCAAGACATGAAGCCAAGTTCTGAAAGAATGCTAAAGCTAACAAGTCTTGTCAAGCTTCAGGAAACATGTTCTTACAAGTGTCGTTTGCTCATTTAATGCAAAGACGGCTACATGCACTCAAGTGTCTACGCTAGTGCATTGGAAAATGGAATAGTGCAAGGAAACACGCAAACATTTAATGCTCTCCACTTGAAGGCATCAACGGTCATGTTTATTCATGCTATATATAGAAGAAAATTAATTGCAAGCCAACTAACGCTTGAACACTTAATTGCTCAACCAAAATACTGAAAGATTGAACAACTGAAGTTCTGAATAGAAATGAACTACTTCAAAATAAGAAAATGCTACGTGAAAATTTTGGGCTCACAAATTCATTATTCATACACTTTGTGCTATAATATTCTTAGTGAAAAATCACAGTTGTGATATAGCTTTCTTAGAAGCAAACTTTGTTTCACTATCTGTAAAGATTTATATCTTGTAATTGTTCCTTGAGAGACCAAGGTTGGTCAGATTTCTCAAGTAGACTAGGACTAGTTTAAGTCTTAGTGGTGTGAGTCACTTGTAAGCTTACTTGTGCATTGTTAGTCACAACAGTTGTTGTGTGTAATCAGTTGATTATAGTGGATTAAGTCCTTTTTGAGAAAGGCGAAATCACCTTGGCGGGTGGACTGGAGTAGTTTGAGTTCAAACGAACCAAGATAAAAATAACCTTGTCTTTCCATTATTGTTGTGCCTTTAAGAAAAAGAAAAAGAGAAACTTATTCAACCCCCCCCCCCCCCTTCTAAGTGTTTTCTCCACCTTTAAGTCCCCGACCAAAGCCCTTGCTCGATGACAAAACAGGGAAGTCACGACGAACTTTCCTCGACTTAGGGCTCGGCGAACTCACCAACAAAACCGCAGGAAGGACCACTATGAGGTTTGTAAGCTTATGAGTCTCACTGGAGACTCACGTATCTCGCAGGGACAAACCTCCTCGATACATGAACTTCATGGAGACTCATTGTGATCGGTGGATCTGGAACTGACTGTTTAACGCTGGTTCGCGAAATGTCGCGGAAGCAAGAGTCGCCACCGTCTTTTATTTTCTCCAATATGGAAAGGACAAAAGCACAGAAAAATTCCTTATTGAGATTAGTTCTCGGTTCGGGAGGTAGATTTATAGAAAGGGAAGGTGTTAGCACCCTTTCTATCCATGGTTATCCATGGGCTCTTAGGTACTTGCTCATTTGTGTTTTCAAAATGTTTGTTTGCTTTTCAAGGTGAGTGGGTTTGAAAAAGATCCGTTTAAAATTTCAGTTCGACTCTTGTATCAGTCCTCAAGAGTGTTTGAAAAGTTGTTTTTGAAAGCTTTTTGCAAAGTGTCGGTGTGAAAAGAAGTTTTTGATTTTTTTTTGAATTAGAGCAAGTATCTACGAGTCATCTACCTACCCTAAGGAATTAGTCTGTGTAAATGTCCTTAAGGTAATGCCATCCCACCATTGAGGGGTAGGTAGCACCACCGTTGGAGGTGTTCGGGTCAATTCGAGGGTCAGGGACAGTGTGGTCACCAGAGCAATAGTAGGACACCTTAGAAGCTACCCCCATGCCATGTTCATGGACATGAGGACTTACTAAAACGTCCTCTACTTGACGACCACTTTTCGAGGGGCAAGGCAATAGTGAGGCGTACCCTAAGAGTGGTGTGTGAATTGTGTGTCATTTTCAGTTATTATTTGTCTTGTCATGCATTGGTGATCTACGCTTTGATTTTTATTTGGGCATACATTCTTTCATGTGATTAGAAGTTTAAAGGTGCGGAATTTAAAGTGCGGAAAGTAAAAGTCCTACGCTATTACAAGGCGCGGGTCTACATTGCCAAATTAAACAAAGACCCGATTTGAATAAATAAAATGCGGAAAGTAAATGTCCTAATTATCTATTACAAGGCCTCGGGACAAATACATTATGTCCACAAAATAAAAATAAACGCGAAAAGAAATTAGAATCGAGTGCGAGGGCGTTGGACCCTTTGAAGAAATTAAATTAAAATTACAAATTAAGAAAAGAAATTATTTTTAATGTTTTTTTGGTATTTTATGAAATAAAGAAGATTAATTGAAATTAGAAATTAAAATAAAAAGGCCTAGTTCTAAGTTTGTTCTATTAAAAAATGTTTAAGTTTAACCTAATTTAGTCTTAATTAATTAATTACAAGTTTATTTACAAAATTAATTAATTGTTAATAATAATTATAATAAGAAAAATTTTATTTATTGAGAAAAAGAATGAAAATGCTAAACCTAATTTTTATGTTTTTTAGTTTATTTAAGAAAAAAAATGTTAAAGTTAAAAAGCCTAAATTAACTTAAATGGATTATTAAATTTATTTACAAAACTATTTATGAATAAAAAAAAATTAAATAAACATATTTTATTTTTTGACTTTTCTGATTTTTTATGTTTTTTTGTATTATGAGAATTAATTAAAATAATCAAGATAAATTAAAATAAATAAAAGAGAATAAAAAGAAAGGGAAAGAAAATACAAACAGAGGGGTGTTGATCCAAATTGAGGAGGTTCATAGAAAGCAGTTTGGCCCAAGAATTCCAGGCCCATGTGGACTTTTAGCGCTTGTGTGAGAAACAGTTGACCAACGCGTATGGTGGATTGCTGGTGATGGCCATTAGATTGGCCTTCAGGGACATGTGGCAAGCATAGATCTGGAGTTGCATGGTAGCCCTTTGGAAGCATACTACACAGAATCATGTTAGAGAAAAAATATTGAATAAAGTGGGGGGACCTGGGAATCGAACCCAGGTCCCAGTACCTATAGTACACGTCTGCCACCAATTGAACTAGCGTGTTTGGTTGTATGTTTAGTGGACAATAATCATTATATGTGAAAAGGCAAGATTATGCTGGATTAAAAATAAAACGCGCCAATGTTTGAATTAACCAACCACAAGCCAACAGCTCATCTTCTTCTTCGCTTCTTCGTTTTTGCCTGAAAAATATAGAATGGATAGCGGGGGTTTTAAACCCCCACTAACTGCAACATTCAAAAATAGCGATTAGCACATGAGGGAATATAAAAAGGGCGCGATAGGGGGAATTGATTCGTTTGGACATTCTGAATCCAGTGGTATAGGTCTCGTGGCTTAATTTTTCCATATGAAAGAGTCCCTAATTTCAAACCTCTGAAACCCTAAAGAGCTCCCATGGTGGATTCTCATACAGGCCTTATTAATTCAATTAAAGCATGCTATCAGCTTCAGAATACTCACATTAGTCCAAATCCATGATTAAAAATCAAAAATATTGCATGAATATTGAAACACGAATATGAAAATTTTCAAAGAAAGTCAGACTTGGTTATACCGATTCCTTGCGTATGGAGGGTTGGTTTCAATTGGAAAAGCTTCCTGGTAGTGTCAGGAATGTAATGGAATGATTCTTTTGCTTTGAAATGTGCTCTATGTGGGAAAACAGTTTTCAATTTTTTGGAAAAAATGCAAAGTTTGGTTTGTGTTCTTGGGCGCAGCTTTCTTGTGTTTTTGATTAGGGTTGTGTTTGCATATGTATGAGGAATGATTTAGGTTAGAAAGCAAAGCCCAAAATCCATTCAATCAATGTTTCAATATTTGATTTTTCAAGCATCTTTTTTCAATCTTTTCCATACCAATCTTATGCCAATCATTGAAGATTCTTTCCTTATTGAGTGTGCACGAAATCTTGAGTGAATAAAGAGTGGAAAATGCTGCATAAAAAGATTTGAAAGGTGGCATTTAGTATTTTTTCATATTTAATTTTAATTAAGTGAATTAATAATAATAAAAATTCAAATAATTAATAAAAAATGATGAAATAACTCCCTTGGATGTCAATGGGTCGTGCATAGCTTTTGGGTGATGATTCATGGAAGAAATTGAGGCCCATTAGCAATTTTGAGGCATTTGAAGCAAAGTTGACTTTTCAAAATTCCCAAAAATTTCCCAACTTCCACAAGGCATATCTTGCTCAATTTTTAAGCTTTGATCATGTTCTTGGACATTTTGGAAAGGTCTTGAAGTCCTCTAACCAATTTATTTGGTCCCATGTCATTTTGATTTACCAATCTCAAGTTATGATCTTTGACTTAAAGTGCCTTTTTATTGACTTTTGAAAATGACCTATAATGTTGAGATTGATAACTTTTTGTGAGAGCATTTCTTGGACTTGAAGTGTGAAGATGAGTTGTAGGAAATGTCATTCTCTTCAAAATGAGATTTGGATGGAATTTTTCTGATAAACCATGTGGAAGTTATGCCCTGGTCAAGTTACAGTTGACTTTTTCAACTATCCAAAAATAGAAACTTTTGCATCTTGAGACTTTTTGAGCCATGCCTTGAGAATCATGATCAAGAATTGATCAAATGATGTTTGTGGCTTCAAAATAAGATGTTGACCAAAAATTTTGACTTTTGACTATCAAATGACCATTTTGCCCCTGCAGTTGACTATTGAGCAATTAGGGTTTTTGACTGTGCAATTTTGTGCTGTAAGTCTTGAAACTTGACATAAGGATGCTTGACAATGTTTATAGGCATGTGGGACTTGTTTGGACCCTTGAAAACTTCAATTTCTTTGCCAGAACCAAAACCCTAGTTTTTGACTGTTAGGAGGCAATTGGACTGTGCAACCCTTGGGAGATTTTGAAGCATGCTCTTTGCAAATCTTGAAGAATATGGGAGGGCAAATTTTGGGGTACAACAGTTGCCCCTGTTCAATCTTCTTAAACCTGAGGATGTAGATTGGCTGGTGTGCCTTTCGTGATCCGAAGGTGGAAGATGATTGAACACTAGAGTGCCCAGAAATTTGCGCTCACATGTTAGCAGTGTGATGTGGGGAATGGGATTACAGATGCCATTTGGAGATTGATGGATAGGAAGATGGGCTTATAGATGCCATGTTTGAGAGGTGATGAATAGGTGGATGGGCTTATAGATGCCATATGGGTGTCGATCGCGTAAGAGTTTCCTTAGCGAGAACTTGCGTACCTGAAAAAGAAAATGATTACCTGGCCTGTTACAGGAGCTGGTCTTCAAACTCTTTGTGTAGATACGCCCTGGCTGGATGCAGGTATCGAATCTTTGAACTCTTTTAGACGTGCCCTGGCGAGATACAGGAATCGAGTCTGGAGCTTCACAAGGTGATGAATGAATCAGGGATGGTTACTACCTCAACAGTAACGATGAGAAAACCTTGGGTGATTACTACCTCAACAGTAACGATGAGAGAACCTGGGGCGATTACTACCTCAACAGTAACGGTGAGAGAACCTGGGGCGATTACTATCTCAACAATAACGGTGAGAGAATCTGGGGCGATTACTACCTCAACAGTAACGGTGAGAGAATTTGGGGCGATTACTACCTCAACAGTAACGATGAGAGAACCTGGGGCGATTACTACCTCAACAGTAACAATGAGAGAATCTGGGGCGATTACTACCTCAACAGTAACGGTGAGAGAATCTGGGGCGATTACTACCTCAACAGTAACGATGAGAGAACCTGGGGCGATTACTACCTCAACAGTAACGATGAGGGAACCTGGGATGTCTTATACTGAGTCTTTATCAGGAAAATCTTTAGGAATCGATTTAACTGGGCCCGAGAAGGCCTTTGACTGGATCGGGATCAGAAAAATCTTTAGGAGTCGATTTAACTGAACCAGGCAAGGTCTTGGAATCTTCAACTGGAATAAGAATCAGGGAGATCTTAGGGTCGATCTGACTGAACCAGAGAAGGCCTTTGACTGGATAAGAATCAGAAAAATCTTTAGGAGTCGATTTAACTGAACCAGGCAAGGTCTTGGAATCTTCATCTGGAATAAGAATTAGGGAGATCTTAGGGTCGATCTGACTGAACCAGAGAAGGCCTTTGACTGGATAAGAATCAGAAAAATCTTTAGGAGTCGATTTAACTGAACCAGGTAAGGTCTTGGAATCTTCAACTGGAATGAGAATCAGGGAGATCTTAGCGTCGATCTGACTGAACCAGAGAAGGTCTTGGATTAACTTTGACTGGATAAGAACCAGAAAAATCTTAGAGTCGATTTAACTGAACCAGACGAAAGTCTAGGATTGGCTTTGACTGGATAAGAATCAGGGAGATCTTAAGGTCGATCTAACTGAACCAGACTAAAGTCTTGGGATATCTTTGAGAACTTAACTGGATCTTTCCTGAAAGGTAAAGGTCAGTCATATGCAATGCATGATATGGATCAAGCAATGATGTTCTCAACATAAATGAGATTGTGCGATGCGTTCATGCATGTATCATGATGTATGTGATATTTATGAATGTATGTTTTCTGTCTAGGAAAGTAAATCCTTGACGGGTGCCGGGAAGTTACATCCTGGGCTGATGTTGGAGAATAGTGCTTGGTTGTTTCCGCTGGGGATGATAGTTGCAAGAATACCGGTAGGAGAAGATAACTCCGTTGGGGAATAAACTTGGCGAATGGATTACTCTGCGGGGAGAAAATACTCTAGCGATCTCGCTGGGGAACAATACTCTGTGGGAGAAGAGGTACTTTGCTGAGATGCTTGATGATAACTTTGCTGGGGATACTGTCGTTATGTTGGAAGTGTTAATAGACTTCGCTGGGGATAGGAAGACTTCGTCGGGGGCGATCTTTCCGTGGCTTTTGGCTGAGGATAACCCAGTTATATCCTAGTAGGGAAATAACCTTTGAATAAAGCCGGGAGACGCGTTCGTGCTCTGCAGGGGATAAGCTTACAGAATCTACTGGGGATAAGCTTCCTGCTGGGGAGATGATTCAAATTTTCCTGGGGAAATCTGGATTGGACTCTCCTGGGGGAATTTTTTGAGATATATTGGGGAAGTGGCTCCGCTGAATGTCTGGTATACCGCCGGGGAACAATCTTAGATCAAGACTGTCGGGGATGCTTGTTAAGAATATCCGTATATTGTGCTGGGGAATGTTGAGATCTGTGGGGGATACTCAACTTCCTTAAGGCTGATTGTATAGCTTTGCTTGGGGAGAGTGCATTGACTTGCTGACTCATTCTCTGGGGAATTAAGATATCTTGGTTATGTTCTTCAGCTGAACCTACCTTGGTGGACAGAGCAATTAGATCGCTTAGACCACTCATTATTGCCCCTGTTTCCAATGTTACCTGTAATTAATCCTTTGTTTCGTATGCGAATATTTATGAGTTAGCAAACATTGTCAAATGCATATATCACAAATTGAACCTTGGACGTTCTTCACAAAACAAAACAGAAAAAAGGAAAAAACAATCGGCAATTGATCTGAAAAGTGAATTTATATTAATTTTGGAATTGCCTGTAAATAGGCGTTTTATGTACAAGAGGCTGACGTCCTAGTAAGAGAACGCCGCCGAACAAAAGAGTTTATACGAATTTGTACAAAGGAAAATAAAACAGCTATGTGAAAAGAATAATCCCACTGGGTTCCAACTCTGCTATCGCCTTTATATCTTCGAGCGTCTCATCACTTGATGACCTAGCTGAAGATGAAGCTGATTGATCAATGTCGTCTGAACTTGATGTTGATACCGGATTTTGGATGCAAGGTGATCCAATGAGACATAGTATTACGCTTTATCCCTAACTTTTGCCTGGACCGCCCTTTCGGGTTTTCAGTCCACCGGGATACCCATTTTTGCCCAAGCCGCCTTTTCAGGTTTTCGACTTGCCGGGTGTACAGATTTTTTTTATTTCATCCCTCATTTTGCCCGAACCCTTTTGGTTCGCCGGGAAGCCCTAATTTTTGCCTAGGTATGTCAACCTAGCGGGTCTTTTATTATGCGTAGTATCTTTTTACTATGTCTGCATTGGCGGGGTGAGGAAGGTCGTCACCATCCATGGTAGTTAGGATCATGGCTCCTCCTGAGAACACATGTTTAACCACAAATGGCCCTTCGTACGTAGGGGTCCATTTGCCCCTGGGATCACTCTGAGGAAGGATGATGCGTTTGATTACCAGATCCCCAACTTGATACTCTTGTGGTCTGACTTTCTTGTTAAATGCCCTGATCATCCGTTTTTGATACGTTTGACCATGACATATAGCAGCAAGTCTCTTTTCGTCAATCAGGTTTAATTGATCAAGTCGTGTCTGGATCCAATCATCTTCGCTCAGATCTGCATCCTTCATTATCCAGAGAGAGGGTATTTGCACTTCGATCGGTAAGACTGCTTCCATGCCGTAGACCAAGGAGAAGGGAGTTGCCCCGGTTGACGTCCTTGCTGAGGTACGATACCCATGTAGAGCAAACGGTAACATCTCGTGCCAATCTTTATAAGTCACTGTCATCTTCTGCATGATTTTCTTGATATTCTTATTTGCTGCTTCTACAGCCCCATTCATCTTCGGCCGGTAAGGAGAAGAGTTGTGGTGTTGTATCTTGAATTGCTCGCAGAGCTCAGTGATCATCTTGTTATTAAGATTGGTACCGTTGTCTGTAATGATTCTTTATGGGACGCTGTATCGACAAATCAAGTTATGCCGAATGAACCGTGCCACGACGTTCTTGGTTACTGTGGCATAGGAAGCTGCTTCAACCCACTTCGTGAAGTAATCGATCGCTACCAGGATGAAGCGATGCCCATTGGACGCTGTAGGTTTAATCTCACCGATCATATCTATGCCCCACATTGCAAAAGGCCAAGGTGCAGTCAGAACATTTAGAGGAACTGGAGGAACGTGCACCTTATCAGCATAAATCTGGCACTTATGACACGTCCGAGAATGTTGGTAACAGTCGGCTTCCATCGTGGACCAGAAATACCCTGCCCGAAGGATCTTCTTTGCCATGGTGTGTCCGCTGGAATGTGTTCCGAAGGTACCCTCATGCAGTTCTGCCATGATCCTTTCTGCTTCAGTCTTATCTACACAACGCAGTAAGGTCGAATCATGGTTTCGCTTATACAGGATGTTGTTGCTAAGGAAGAACTTCGCTGCGAATCTTCTCAGAAACTTCTTATCATTGACAGATGCACCTTCAGGGTACTCCTGAGCTTCCAAGTATCTCTTCACCTCATGGTACCAAGGTTTCTCAGTCACTACCTCAGCCTCAAGATCACAACAGTATGTCGGTTCGTCCAGTTTCCAGATGATGACCTGGGGAGCCTCATTATCCCATTTGACCTTGAACATAGAAGACATCGTAGCTAACGCGTCCGCCAACTGATTCTCCTCTCTTGGGAAATGTTTAAAGGTTATCTCTGTGAAGTGGGGGATCAATGTCAACACACATTCTCTGTTAAGAATAAGATTCGGATGTTTCGTATCCCACTCCCCTTTGATCTGATTGATCACGAGAGCGGAATCTCCGAAAAACACTCAGAAACTTGATCCTTAAGTCAATCGCAGCTTGGAGACCCATGATGCATTCCTCATACTCCGCCATGTTGTTGGTGCAGTTGAAACATAGCCGAGCAGTGAGTGGAGTATGAGTGCCTTGAGGGGATATGATCACAGCGCCGATACCGTTACCCAAAGCATTGGAGGCTCCATCAAAGTGCATAGACCATCGGGATCCTTCCTCAGGTCCTTCATCCGGTCCAGGTACTTCACAATCAGTCACAATCATGATACTCTCGTCAGGAAATTCAAAGTTCATTGACTGATAGTCGTCCACTGCCTGGTGTGCCAAGTGGTCTGCCAATACACTTCCTTTGATAGCTTTCTGGGTCGTGTACTGAATGTCGTATTCTGTCAAGATCATTTGCCATCTTGCTATTCTCCCAGACAGAGCAGGCTTTTCAAATATGTACTTTATAGGATCCATCTTTGAAATCAACAAGGTAGTGTGAGTCAGCATATACTGTCTCAGCCGGCGAGCAGCCCATACCAAAGCGCAGCAAGTTTTCTCGAGCAATGAGTATCGGGTCTCACAGTCGGTAAACTTTTTGCTAAGGTAATAAATGGCATGCTCTTTTCGGCCAGACTCGTCATGCTGCCCCAGCACACACCCCATTGAGTTGTCAAGTACTGTCAGGTATAATATTAGAGGTCTCCCTTCAACCGGTGGCATAAGGATGGGTGGTTCTTGGCGATACTCTTTGATTCTGTCAAAAGCGGCATGACATTCATCATTCCAACGTACTACCTGATCTTTCTTCAGCAGCTTAAAGATTGGTTCACAGGTAGCAGTTAGGTGCGAGATGAATCGAGCAATGTAATTCAGGCGTCCTAGAAAGCCTGTGACCTCTTTCTCTGTCTTGGGAACTGGCATCTCTTGAATAGCTTTAACCTTGGCAGGGTCTACTTGAATACCCTTGTCACTTACCACGAAGCCTAGCAACTTTCCAGATCTTACCCCGAAGGTGCACTTGTTCGGGTTCAACCTTAGCTTGTACAATTTCAACCGGTCAAACAGCTTCTGCAGATGGTCAAGGTGTTCCTCCTCTGTTTGAGACCTTGCAATCATGTCGTCGACATACACTTCTATCTCATGATGGATCATGTCATGAAATAAAGCAACCATGGCACGTTGGTAGGTTGCCCCAGCATTTTTCAACCCGAATGGCATGACCTTGTAGCAGAAGGTGCCCCACTGAGTAACAAAGGTAGTTTTCTCCATGTCTTCAGGAGCCATCTTGATCTGATTATACCCTGAAAAACCATCCATGAAGGAAAACACCTTATGCTGAGCAGTATTGTCAACAAGGACATCAATGTGGGGTAGAAGGAAGTCATCCTTGGGGCTGGCCCTGTTCAGATCCCTGTAGTCAATACACATTCTGACCTTACCATCCTTCTTTGGTACCGGCACTACATTGGCAACCCACTGAGGGTAAGAAGTCACTGCAAGAAACCCGGCATCAAACTGTTTCATAACCTCGACTTTGATCTTTTCGGACATCTCTGGACGCATACGGCGGACCTTTTGCTTTACCGGAGGGCAGTCTTCCTTGGTAGGCAAGTGATGGACCACAATGTCGGTATCCAAACCAGGCATGTCTTCGTAGGACCAGGAAAAGATTTCCATGTAGTCATGCAGCATCTGAGTCAACTGTTGCTTCACGCTGAGATCTAGGTTGGCACCAATCTTGACTTCCTTCCTATCTGTCTCAGTACCCAGATTTATCGTTTCCACTGGCTCTTCATGTGGTTGAATTACCCTTTCTTCCTGGAGTAACAGTCTTGCAAGCTCGCCAGGCACTTCGCAATCATCTTCACCTTCGTCTTCGGCTAAGTTGATCGGATTTTCGAAGTCATAACTGGCGGTAGCAGAGTCGTTACCAGTGAGATCCAGAGTGGATTGAAACCTGTATGAGTGAGTGTGTGTAAATACAGTTGTTTTGCAATATATAAAGAAAGGAAAGAAAGAAAAGGAGCATAAGATTTGAAGTGCGAGAAAACATCCAAGGTCTTTATTCATGATATATGAAATGACAATTAATATGCCCTCACAAATGAAGCCACGGTGCCCCGGGTAAGACACCGGGCCATAGAGTTTCAATTCAATGTTTATTACAAATAACAAAAACAAAGGAATTCATTACTGCGTAACGAAAGTAATAGGCGTATGATCTTTAGCAGTCCAATTGGTCAATCCACCATCAGTCGTCGGGTAGATCCAGCTATCGAATTCTGATTCTTCCACTTCGTCCTCATCCCCAATAGCATTCACTCCTGGATTAGTGATGAGCACAGGAGGTCCTCTGGTCCTTGCCTTGCGCACAGCCCTCTGAGCCTCTGCAGTAAAACCCAGTCCAAACTTGTCAGTTTTGAGAGTGAAATCAGGGAGCCTGCCCCAGTTAGTGCATTCACCTTTCTCGATTACAGCCCGGGCGTCCTTCAAGGAGGCCATCTTCAAAGGGAAGTCCTCTTCAACCACTGTTTCTGCTGCCGCCAATGTTGGAGGTACCTCTTCAAAATGCTGAAAGGGGGTTTCAATAAACTCCCCGTCCATCTCAATATACCGGAAGGAATTCAAGTGACTCACCATATATTCCTCCTCTCCCTGCACAGTGACAATCTTCCCTCTGACAGGGTACTTGAGCTTCTGGTGTAGGGTAGAGGTCACTGCCCCAGCTTTGTGAATCCAAGGTCGACCCAGTAAACATGAATAAGATGGACGAATATCCATCACATAGAAAGTTGAGTCGAATACTTGAGAACCCACGTGAATAGGAATGTCTACCTCTCCATGAACCATCCTCTTAGAACCATCAAAGGCTCGAACAATGATGTTACTAGGTTTCAATTCCAGGCCCTCACAATCCAACCGGTCTAAGGCCTTTTTGGGTAGCACATTCAGGGAAGAACCAGTGTCCACCAACACGTGCGCCAGAGTAGTGCCCCTGCATTCAATAGAGACATGCAGGGCATCATTGTGGTTCTTTCCCTTGGCAGTAAGGTCAGCATCCGAGAAACCCAAACCATTGTCAGCTGTCAGATTGGCTACGCAATCAGTAAACTGGTCTGCAGATGTCTCCTGTGGCACATGGGCCGTCTTTAGAAATGAAATCAGGGCCTTAGCATGGGCCTCTGAGCACAGCAGCAAGGAGAGCATAGAGATCTTGGAGGGGGTATGCCCCAGCTGTTCAACAACATTAAAGTCACTTTTCTTGATTATCTTGAGAATTTCCTCCATCTCTTGTTGGGAGGCTTCAACATTCACAGATTTTGGTGCCTCCATCCGGGCAGGCTCATCATCAATCCCTTTGCCCCGAGTATTAGATGACTCGGCAGCAGGGGAAGCAACTTGATCAGAAGTGGAAACAGGTGCACTTGCAGGTGTTATAATGAGAGGTCTTCGAATAGCTGGTGGCGCAATGTCAGGCGAGAAGAGCCTGCCACTGCGGGTAACTTTGGCTGGACCAGTGATATTGCTGATGTTGGTGCCATGGGACAGCCTTATCAGATTCATAGGGGAGGGGCCCCGGAACAGTAATAACAATGGGTGCGACAGTCATGATTTTAACTGGCTTCCTCGGGGGAGCCTTGATTGGATTATTGAAAATTATAACGACAGATACTTCTTCCACAGGAACAAAAGGAACAGCGGTCTTCTTGAACAAAATCTCCTTGCTATCCATCAGGCTTTGGATGCCTAACTTCAGCAACGGACAACCAGTAAGGGAAACAGCACACAAAAGGCAACCCTCGCTGCAACCCGGAAATAAACCGGCCAGCAGTAGGTTCCTCTTAACAGTCATCAGAGGGGTAGCTACATCATTCACAGAAACGGCATACAAGTCTTCATCAATGGCATTTACTCCATGTTGGGGCATAGGAGCAGTCACCACATTTGGCCTCTCAAGCGCCTCAAATTGTATCTCCTTCGCATCAATAAGGTCTTGCACCTTATTCCTCAGGGCCCAACAGTCATCAGTAGAATGCCCCGGGCTATCAGAGTGATAAGCACAGCGCGTATTTGGATTATACTTCGGAGAGGCAGTATTCACAACCTTCGGGGCCTCCCTGACAGTCACTAAGTTGGTGGATAACAGCTGCGGCAAGATTTGTGACAAGGTCATACTCAACCGGGTAAACTCTCTTCTGGGTCTTTCAGCCCTTTGTTGATTGGTTTGCCGAGGAGCGACAGCGGGCTTAGCAATAACCACCGCGTTGATAGATTGGCGGCGCTCTGGTTTATCTTGCCTTCTAGGCCCATACACAGCACTGGCCTCCTTCTTAAAAGGCTTCTTCTCAGAATTTGAAGATGCACCCTTCTGAATTTTACCGGACTTCATTCCAGCCTCTATCCTTTCCCCAGTCAGAATAAGGTCAGTGAACCCTGCAGATGAATTGCCAATAAGATGATTGAAAAATGGCCCAGATAGGGTCCCCAAGAACATATCTACCATCTCACGGTCAGTTAATGGTGGCTGCACCCTGCCATCCAGGTCCCTCCACTTCTGCGCGTACTCTTTAAAACCTTCGCCTGATCCTAGCGACATACCCTGGAGTTGGGTACGTGTAGGAGCAAGGTCGGCATTATATTGATACTGCTTGTAAAAAGCAGTAGCCAACTCCTCCCAGTTACGAACTTTGGTTCCATCCAGCTGATAGAACCATTCGAGATGAGTCCCTGAAAGACTCTCCTGGAAGAAGTGGATCCACAAGTTCTTGTCCACTGTGTACGGTTGAATCTTCCGCACATAAGATCTGAGGTGTAGCTTCGGGCAAGACGCCCCGTCATACTTGGTGAAAGATGGTGCCTTAAACTTGTGAAGAATGATCACACCAGTAGATAAGCCCAAGTCTTCGAAATCCAAACCAGGCACTTGTTGAATTTCCATGGCATTCAGTCTGTCTTCCAACTGCTTGTACCGGTCTTCAGCAGGAGGATACTGTTCCTCATTAAAATCAGTCTCATTGTCAGAGACTACTGGACTTGGATCCTTTCCCCCCTAGGGACTGTCTTTGCCTACAGAGGAACCAGCTTCCTCATTCTGCAGATTATTACCAAACCTCCGGCCCGAGTTGAAAAGAACAGTTATCTTCTTCTTCTTCTCCTTCTTCAGGAGCAAAGCCTTCAGCTCTTCTTGGCCTTGAGCCAAACCCATGATCAGCTCTTGAAATTGTGCGTTTTGCGCCTGAAGGGCCTTGATAGACATCTCGGTTGATGATTCAGGGTTCATGATGCTGAAATAAACAGCGAAGAACAGTAAGCAACCTGAAAAGAAGAATACCTGCTATGCACATGATGAATGGAATGTGTATGATTTATGTTTTCAAAGACAATCGGGAATCAACCTTGTAAACAAAAAGGAACACACTTCATTAGATTCAACTTTGAAATTTAAATTGTTCAACAGGTTGCCCTTAGGCGTTACATAAAATGGAAATACTGAAAAGGGAAATAAAACTGTAAAAGAACATCCAGAGCCCCTCATTGATCCCAGGGTCTCCTCTTCTCAGTACGGATGTAGTCATTCAGGGCCCGCTCATTCTCCAACTGCTTTGTCAGCTTCTGTATATTCAATTCCTGCTCGTTGAACTTTTCCCGGTAAGAATCCCGTTCTTCTCGCAGTTGCGACCAAGACCTCTTTAATGTCTCATAATCAGTAGGTATCTGAGGAGGGAGGACAGTTGGAGGAGCCCCATCTTTGTCAGGATACTCAAGAATGACGGGTCTGACAGCTTCGTATGGCATACCTAACTTCTGAGCGCGGATGCGAACCCATTTGTAGTAGGCTTCCATAGGTAGAGAAGTCTTTGGCCCCAACTCTTGTGGGTCAGCTTTATGAACTCTGTCCCAAGCCTTGATGAACCTACGACGCAGTTCCTCACTATCCACCTGAAACTCAAAACTGATGTGAGGCACCAACATCTCATGAGGCCCTGCTCTTCTGGCCCTTCCAAACTGATGGAGCGCTAGACATGGATTGTAAGAGATTCCTCCTTGAGTACCAATCAAAGGAACATTAGGGTATTCTCCGCAACGATCAATAACAGCTATCTCATCCAAACCTCTGAAAGTCCAAATGATGTCCTTATCAGTGAGAGACATTAACCTATGAGCCCAACCTCTTCCTTCTTGGTTCTTCAGTACGAACTTAGGGAGGTGTGAAATAAACCACCTCACCAGCAAAGGGATACAACACCACAGAGTTCCTCATCTTCGGGAAGTACGAGCATAAAGTTGTTGCAGGATGTCACCCAAGAGAGTGGGCACAGGATTCTGAGACATGAAGATCCTTATGGCAGCGACATTGATGAAGTTGTCAGGATTAGGAAACAAGACTAGCCCATAGATTAAGAGAGCCAGGATGTCTTCATATGCCCTAAAGTCCAAGTCATTCCAGAAACTATTAGCTTTACCAATCAGAAACTTAGCCAAGAAACCCTTAACTCCGCTTCTAGTCACCCAGTTGTCCATTACTTCTTGATGAGTCAAGGGAAGAGCTGCAGCAACCTCCTCAAGCATAAGAGTCTTTTCCCAACCAGTGAAGGGAGTCTGATCCAAGATAGGGATACCAAGCAAATCAGAGAACTCTTCCAGGGTAGGGACCAGCTGGAAGTCTTGAAAGGTGAAGCACTGGTACAGAGGGTCATAGAATTGGGTCAGGACACTCATCAACTGTTGATCCCGCTTTGCAGTGACTAAACTGAGAAGAGAACCATGCCTCTGGATGAAGGAAGTGGTGTTTGGAATTCTGCTAACCAATTCTTCAAGTAACTCAGGTGGGTGAACAAAGTTGAACCGGATAGTATTCCTTCGCATAGGCATCATGATGTCCTACAAAACAGAGCAAAGGTGAAACCCTCTTGTCTTTGAAATGGTCAGTCCTTATGGAGGATGCATGCAATGTTATGATGGCATGATGTTATGATAAAACACACCACAAATATTTACAAAGGCAAACATGATAAGGCACACAAGTCACACAAGACAAGCCCTTAAAGTTTAGGCCAGCATGAGGTCTAGGTATTACCCTCTTTCAGTTTGTTGGTTCATACCTGTCCTATCAAAAGTAATCGGGTTCTTAGAGGATCCCAATATCACTGACTACCCTCAATCGGTCATAACTCCAGCATCGCAATCTTTTCTTACGGCCAGAACCATCACGAGAGTTTAGCCTCAATGGGCGTAGCATACTGCTACTGTTCTATTGGCCAAGTTGTGTCATTTAAGGTTCTAAGGTTTGTTGGTGCTTAATGACTCCTCATAAGACCCATATTCTCCTCGTTGCAACACAAGGGATATCGGTACAGACCAAGGCGCCACACCAACGTAGCCACTGCTTCACCCATGTCGGTCTACGCCGGACAGGTCCCTCACAGCTTATGCTACCTAAATAGGGTATCCTCAGATCCGGGTTAGGATCCATGTAACTCCGATGCAACCCACAATTTAAAGCAAACAAGTCAAAACAATTGAAAACACAGTTATGATATATCCTAAGGTACACCTCACTTTAATTTCTTCCCCAGCAGAGTCGCCATTTCTGTGATCGGTGGATCTGGAACTGACTGTTTAACGCTGGTTCGCGAAATGTCGCGGAAGCAAGAGTCGCCACCGTCTTTTATTTTCTCCAATATGGAAAGGACAAAAGCACAGAAAAATTCCTTATTGAGATTAGTTCTCGGTTCGGGAGGTAGATTTATAGAAAGGGAAGGTGTTAGCACCCTTTCTATCCATGGTTATCCATGGGCTCTTAGGTACTTGCTCATTTGTGTTTTCAAAATGTTTGTTTGCTTTTCAAGGTGAGTGGGTTTGAAAAAGATCCGTTTAAAATTTCAGTTCGACTCTTGTATCAGTCCTCAAGAGTGTTTGAAAAGTTGTTTTTGAAAGCTTTTTGCAAAGTGTCGGTGTGAAAAGAAGTTTTTGATTTGTTTTGAATTAGAGCAAGTATCTACGAGTCATCTACCTACCCTAAGGAATTAGTCTGTGTAAATGTCCTTAAGGTAATGCCATCCCACCATTGAGGGGTAGGTAGCACCACCGTTGGAGGTGTTCGGGTCAATTCGAGGGTCAGGGACAGTGTGGTCACCAGAGCAATAGTAGAACACCTTAGAAGCTACCCCCATGCCATGTTTATGGACATGAGGACTTACTAAAACGTCCTCTACTCGACGACCACTTTTCGAGGGGCAAGGCAACAGTGAGGCGTACCCTAAGAGTGGTGTGTGAATTGTGTGTCATTTTCAGTTATTATTTGTCTTGTCATGCATTGGTGATCTACGCTTTGATTTTTATTTGGGCATACATTCTTTCATGTGATTAGCAGTTTAAAGGTGCGGAATTTAAAGTGCGGAAAGTAAAAGTCCTACGCTATTACAAGGCGCGGGTCTACATCGCCAAATTAAACAAAGACCCGATTTGAATAAATAAAATGCGGAAAGTAAATGTCCTAATTATCTATTACAAGGCCTCGGGGCAAATACATTATGTCCACAAAATAAAAATAAACGCGAAAAGAAATTAGAATCGAGTGCGAGGGTGTTGGACCCTTTGAAGAAATTAAATTAAAATTACAAATTAAGAAAAGAAATTATTTTTAATGTTTTTTTGATATTTGATGAAATAAAGAAGATTAATTGAAATTAGAAATTAAAATAAAAAGGCCTAGTTCTAAGTTTGTTCTATTAAAAAATGTTTAAGTTTAACCTAATTTAGTCTTAATTAATTAATTACAAGTTTATTTACAAAATTAATTAATGGTTAATAATAATTATAATAAGAAAAATTTTATTTATTGAGAAAAAGAATGAAAATGCTAAACCTAATTTTTATGTTTTTTAGTTTATTTAAGAAAAAAAATGTTAAAGTTAAAAAGCCTAAATTAACTTAAATGGATTATTAAATTTATTTACAAAACTATTTATGAATTAAAAAAAATTAAATAAACATATTTTATTTTTTGACTTTTCTGATTTTTTATGTTTTTTTGTATTATGAGAATTAATTAAAATAATCAAGATAAATTAAAATAAATAAAAGAGAATAAAAAGAAAGGGAAAGAAAATACAAACAGAGGGGTGTTGATCCAAATTGAGGAGGTTCATAGAAAGCAGTTTGGCCCAAGAATTCCAGGCCCATGTGGACTTTTAGCGCTTGTGTGAGAAACAGTTGACCAACGCGTATGGTGGATTGCTGGTGATGGCCATTAGATTGGCCTTCAGGGACATGTGGTAAGCATAGATCTGGAGTTGCATGGTAGCCCTTTGGAAGCATACTACACAGAATCATGTTAGAGAAAAAATATTGAATAAAGTGGGGGGACCTGGGAATCGAACCCAGGTCCCAGTACCTATAGTACACGTCTGCCACCAATTGAACTAGCGCGTTTGGTTATATGTTTAGTGGACAATAATCATTATATGTGAAAAGGCAAGATTATGCTGGATTAAAAATAAAACGCGCCAATGTTTGAATTAACCAACCACAAGCCAACAGCTCATCTTCTTCTTTGCTTCTTCGTTTTTTCCTGAAAAATATAGAATGGATAGCGGGGGTTTTAAACCCCCACTAACTGCAACATTCAAAAATAGCGATTAGCACATGAGGGAATATAAAAAGGGCGCGATAGGGGGAATTGATTCGTTTGGACATTCTGAATCCAGTGGTATAGGTCTCGTGGCTTAATTTTTCCATATGAAAGAGTCCCTAATTTCAAACCTCTGAAACCCTAAAGAGCTCCCATGGTGGATTCTCATACAGGCCTTATTAATTCAATTAAAGCATGCTATCAGCTTCAGAATACTCACATTAGTCCAAATCCATGATTAAAAATCAAAAATATTGCATGAATAATGAAACACGAATATGAAAATTTTCAAAGAAAGTCAGACTTGGTTATACCGATTCCTTGCGTATGGAGGGTTGGTTTCAATTGGAAAAGCTTCCTGATAGTGTCAAGAATGTAATGGAATGATTCTTTTGCTTTGAAACGTGCTCTATGTGGGAAAACAGTTTTCAATTTTTTGGAAAAAATGCAAAGTTTGGTTTGTGTTCTTGGGCGCAGCTTTCTTGTGTTTTTGATTAGGGTTGTGTTTGCATATATGTATGAGGAATGATTTAGGTTAGAAAGCAAAGCCCAAAATCCATTCAATCAATGTTTCAATATTTGATTTTTCAAGCATCTTTTTTCAATCTTTTCCATACCAATCTTATGCCAATCATTGAAGATTCTTTCCTTATTGAGTGTGCACGAAATCTTGAGTGAATAAAGAGTGGAAAATGCTGCATAAAAAGATTTGAAAGGTGGCATTTAGTATTTTTTTCATATTTAATTTTAATTAAGTGAATTAATAATAATAAAAATTCAAATAATTAATAAAAAATGATGAAATAACTCCCTTGGATGTCAATGGGTCGTGCATAGCTTTTGGGTGATGATTCATGGAAGAAATTGAGGCCCATTAGCAATTTTGAGGCATTTGAAGCAAAGTTGACTTTTCAAAATTCCCAAAAATTTCCCAACTTACACAAGGCATATCTTGCTCAATTTTTAAGCTTTGATCATGTTCTTGGACATTTTGGAAAGGTCTTGAAGTCCTCTAACCAATGTCTTTGGTCCCATGTCATTTTGATATACCAATCTCAAGTTATGGTCTTTGACTTAAAGTGCCTTTTTGTTGACTTTTGAAAATGACCTATAATGTTGAGATTGATAACTTTTTGTGAGAGCATTTCTTGGACTTGAAGTGTGAAGATGAGTTGTAGAAAATTTCATTCTCTTCAAAATGAGCTTTGGATGGAATTTTTCTGATAAACCATGTGGAAGTTATGCCCTGGTCAAGTTACAGTTGACTTTTTCAACTGTCCAAAAATAGAAACTTTTGCATCTTGAGACTTTTTTAGCCATGCCTTGAGAATCATGATCAAGAATTGATCAAATGATGTTTGTGGCTTCAAAATAAGATGTTGACCAAAAAATTTGACTTTTGACTATCAAATGACCATTTTGCCCCTGCAGTTGACTATTGAGCAATTAGGGTTTTTGACTGTGCAATTTTGTGCTGTAAGTCTTGAAACTTGACATAAGGATGCTTGACAATGTTTATAGGCATGTGGGACTTGTTTGGACCCTTGAAAACTTCAATTTCTTTGCCAGAACCAAAACCCTAGTTTTTGACTGTTAGGAGGCAATTGGACTGTGCAACCTTTGGGAGATTTTGAAGCATGCTCTTTGCAAATCTTGAAGAATATGGGAGGGCAAATTTTGGGGTACAACACTCATGAATGTCGCAGGGACAAACCTCCCCGATACATGAACTTCATGGAGACTCATGAATCTCGCGGGGACAAAGCCTCTCTTACTCAAGAACTTCATCATGAATTCATAAGGTTTGCTGGGAAAACCTCCCTGGCATATGAACATCACCAGAAACCACACAAATCCTAAATTTTCCTACTCTAAGTCCTAACGCTTCTCACCACAGCCGGCATTTGGGAATGTTCGAACCACTGCAGAACTCTAATACACGATGGAGCCTAACCTAAACTTAATAGGAAGGATGCATGACACAAGAATAAATTACCTAAATGATAAAATCGACATGCATAGAAAGCCAGAAACAGAGAAAACTTACTGGATTGAGAGAAAGATGGAGACTGGTAAAGTTCTGGTGGTGGCAGCGGCGGTGGAATGCTCTGAATTTTGCAAATGACACCCAATTCCTCCTATTTATAGCCTAATTTCCTTGCACAGGAAACATGACAGTGCATAGGAAGGTGTGTCACTAAAATGGCGAATCATTGCCCCTACTCCTAGGTCATAATGACCCTACGCCTTGGCCATCATTACTAGGGGTGAGCAGTGTAAGAAAAAGATTTGGTTCTACAATATTATCTCAAAGTCTTGATGATAACAAATGAGTATGATTGTATGAACAATTTTGTTGTACTAATGTTTGTTATTGTTAAGTACTTAACAAACAGGATCTGCTTCTGATGGATGGTGTTGCCAAGACATTAGAAGAGAAATGATTTCGCTTCTATGCTACATAAGTTCTATTGAACAGTAGCAAGACACTACAGAAGGCTCTGAAGTGTAAGCCTTGATATTTTTCTAAAGAAACCAGTCAAAAGATCTGAAGACAGAAGTTGTTACTTATGTCCAAATGCTGAAGACTCAAGCTTCTAAAGACAATATGTTCTAAGGAAACCAGTCAGAAGATCTGAAGACAGAAGTTTTTACTTACGTACAGATGCTGAAGACTCACGTTTCTAAAAGACGGTGTGTTTCAAGAAACAAATTTAGAAGATCTGAAGATGAAGTTTCTACTGAAGTCGAGATGCTGAAGACTTTGTGTTTCTAATAAACAAGGTTCTGAAGATAAGGATTCTTAAGGAACCAAGTGCTAAAGATTCTAAAAGACAAAAGAAATGAAGATTCTAAAGACTTTAAGTTCTAAAGATCCAAGGTTATCTACAAATAGGTTCTGAATACCAAGTGCTAAAGACTATAAAGATACGGTTCTTAAGACTTTGAAGACTTAAAGCTCTTCTGATCCAAAGGTTTGCTACAACGGGTTCTCACGACTAAGTGCTAAAGACTCTGAAGACGCAGTTATGAAGACTTAAAGTTCTGAAGACCTTATGTTTTGTTGCCACTTCTAATCCCATGCTCGCAGAAGCCTCTGAAGTGAAGAAGGAAAGAATATAACAGTAACATATTACAACAGTACATAGTACGAAAAGCTTTATGCCACTACCTCTCCACTAACTTAAAGTGTGGAAGAGATAAGGACGCCATAGTACTATTTATAATGACTCTTTTTCAAATAGCCAACGGGTCTATTTTGATTGGCTATATAAGAAAATAAATGTATGTTTAAACTGTCGATTTTGTTGGTTGGTTGGTCAACTAGTTTCTTAACACATGATGCTGAACAAGCTGAATATTAATGAGCTTGCCATAGGCTGTTTGGTTGGGTGCTAAAAGTTGCAAGTTGCAAGTCACAGATTGTTGATGTTCAAGTTAAAAAGAAAAGTTGTCATTATTAGAACACAACCAAATCAAAAAGCTATCATCCATTATAACAATAACCAGAACATTTGTTGTCAAAATGATTCTTCAATCATGTTGATACTGATTACAATGAAATCATAGATTCACAATATGCTTAATCTCATATGCCACATAAATCTTGCTAAGTCACAAAAGATAACAAAGATGATCATAAAAGCTCCAGTTACAAATCCACAACATGAATGTTGTGCTCTAAAGTGATCATTAAAGAAAGTAGAACAAGGGTTGTTGTCCAGAATGTTCTAAAGTGAATCTAGATGAAGAAGTTCTTCTCTTTACTACATCAAGATCAACAAAGCTTTCAGAAGCTTATGAAGAAGAAGACTTCAGAAATTCAAGTGCTTTGGGTTGTTGTCCGAGGAAAAGCTACTTGAAGAAAAGAATACCATATATAAAGCAACAATACAATGTAATATCTTTTAGTGTGTATTAGGTTCTTCTGATGTACTTAATTATGTTTACATCCAGCTTTTGTAGAAGCATTATTATTGTAAACAAATGTAAATCAAATAGTTGTTTGATAGTTCCTTGAGAGACTCGTCTGAGTCAGAAATCTCAAGAAGACTTTGGTTGCGGCCATCGTAGATGAAATCCTGGTAGTGGATTCTATTAGGTCAATGGTAGTCATATCTCAAAAAGGACTGAGTGAAGGTCATCCTTTTGAGATCACTGATGGATATCATTGAAAGGAAATCCTAATAGGAGATTCTGGAGAATCGGATTCTATTGGGTCAATGAACGTTATATCTGGTTTGGATCCCTGAATGTTTCATTAGATGTTAGTCACTGGCAGTTTCCCGTGCGATTATAATCAGATTGATTATAGTGGATTTAGTCCTTGAGTTCAAGGTGAAATCACCTCAGAAGGGTGGACTGGATTAGCTTTGGGGTTTCTCAAGTGAACCAGGATATATCGTGTGTTCTTTACTTTTGCTTATGCTTTAGATTTTATGTTTTCTGAACCAAATCATAAGCATTAATTAAAAGTAACAATCAGAAACATTATTCAACGAATAATGTTTAGAACCAAACATTTTACAAGAAAGGAAAACCCAATTCAAACCCCCCATTTATTACGTTTTCTTCACACCTTCAAGCAGAACCCAACTTGTAATACGGTGGCAGAACCGACTGTTATACTGGTTTTGAATTTGTGTTCGTAAATGTTGCGGTAAGCAAGAGTCGCCACAGAGTTTTCTTTTATCCAAATTAAGGAAAGGGTGAAAAGAACAGAAAAAGACCTTTTGAGATTATTTCTGAGTAAGGGGGTAGATTATGGAAAGGGAAGGTGTTAGCACCCTTTCCATCCGTAGTTACCTACGGGCTCTTAGATGCTTAGCTCATTTGAAAAATACCTTATACTTTTTGTGTGTTTTTGAAAAGTATTTTGAAATTCCATAGTGAGGCAGTTTGCTTTATGGTAACTCTTGTATCAGTCCTCAAGAGTGTTGATAAAGCATTTTTTTTAAACGTTTTTGAAAGTTTTTGTTTAGGTGTAAAAATTTTGTTTGACCAAGCATCTAACAGCTGTCTACTTTACTCGAAAAGGTCGTTCTTTCCTCCTATCCTTTAGACAGTGCTATCTTACTATTAGTGAGTAGGTAGCCCTATCGTTGGATGTATGAGGGATATTCGAAGGGACGTACAGTCTGTTGTACCCCAAAATTTGCCCTCCCATTTCCTCAATATTTTCTCATCACAAAACCCTTGGAGCTCAAGATCCAATTAGGGTTTCCTCTGCTCAAGACTTCTCCTTGCACTGTTGACCCAAATTAGGGTTTGTGTTTGAACAAAGATATTTTGACCTAAAATGCCTAAGATGACTTTCATACTTCATTTTGGACTCCCAAGTTTATCCATACCAAGTTTCAAGTCTTGATTCCAAATTTTGCCCAGTCAATTGGACAGTTGACCTAGAAATTAGCTGTATTGGGGAAAAAGTCAACTGTGGCCAATTGACAGTCAAATCTCATGAAAATTGACCCACATCAACATTATGAACTCACATGGACCATTTGATCAAGTTTGGATCACAATTCCACAAGAAATTTGATCAGATCACCAAAAGGGCAAAATGGTCATTTTTAGGGTTTTGACTGCACAAAGGCAATTTTTGACTGTTTGACCTAGCCAATGGAAAACCAAGCTCACAAATGGACTCAAGGACCCCATGGAATTGTCTTGACATGCTCAACAAGTTCAAAAGATCCCAAATACACAAGGTTGACAGTTGAATTTCCCAGTCAATTGATCAATTTTGACTGTATACTGAAAAGTCAAACTTTGACTTTTTGGTCAAAATCAAGTGTCAAGATTCATTTTTCATCAAAAACATGCCAAATCATGAAACTTGTTCATCAAGAAATCAAGAAATGCAAATTAGGGTTTGAAATGAAGATTTTTCATAACTTAGAATTTTTCTAAGTTATGAAAAACCCTAATTTTTTCCTAACTTTGTCCCACTTTCTCACCAAGATTCATTTGGATTCAAGCAAAAGTCAAAACATGAAAGTTGTAGCCTATTACATAATCTACAACTTTGATTCACAAAGTTTTCCCAAAAGAAGCTTGTAGCTCAAGTTACAATTTTTGGAACAAGGGTACCAAACCATTCTTAACTTAGAGAAAATTTGACCTATTTTAGACAAGGTTTTTACCTAACTTCAAGACCATTTTTAACATACTTCCACTTGGAATTTCAATTTGCATTTCAAAGATGGATTGTATTACACATTCCACGCTTTCCAAAATGTCCAAGAACTCATCAAACAACCTCATGGTTAGGGAGAATCGAATTTGGCAAGTTGGGAAAAACTCACTTTTGATTTGGCCAATTTACATGTTCATACATTTGTGCCATTTTGAATTCAGCATGCTTTCCTTGATTACAGGTCCTATATCCCATTTTCACTCAATAATTTAATGCTAATTCATTGTGCCAAGGCCTTGTTTTATGAGTTTAAGCATTACATGTTGAACTAAGCCATAAATAGAAAAAGTAAAATAGCCATTCTTGAAAAGTGAACTTTATGTCAATATGCAAATCCAAGCAAGTACATTTGAGATCTCTTTGGCACAAGTTTATGGACTAATTGCACTGATCAAGACTGAGTTATGCAGCACATTAGGGGGGCCTGTACAAGCTAGAAACTCAACTTGGCCATTGATTGCTTAAAGTGTAAGAAACATAGCATATCACATACAAACTCTCATCTCAGCAAAAACGACCTTAAGCAAACTTGTCAAACATATTCTAAACATCCATTCTGAGCTAGAACACGAGCCAACCAAGTCCAAAACACTCTCATTCACAAAATCACCATTGAACTGCACAAAAACAGGGCCTGCTGCAGATTGAATCCCACAACTCATTTCCATCGTGCATTCTTGCTAAAACCACTTCAAACACCTTCCCTACCATCAATGCAAACTATCCAAAGCATTAGAAGTGGACTGTAACTCCTCTAATCAGTTTGGCCATTTTCATTTTCTTGTTTTGCAGTTGAAGTTCCATAACACGATTCAGCTAGTTTCAAAGCAAAGTAAAGCTTGGAATAGCATCCCTGGACCTCAAGGAAGTTGTACCAATCATCACCTTGCACTGAAAGTACCTCAATCATCAGATACAACTTCAACTGAACAGGTAAGTTCATGAATTCGTATCTCTCTATCCAGGCATTGTTAGCTTTAGGTTTGTGAAGAAAATATGTCACATTCATAGCCCTGAACATGCCCATGTAGTTAGTTTTCATTTATGTTACGTGTGTCATGAGAATTTGATGTCTGAACATTGATAAAAAATTAGGTTAAGATTTGGGAATGGAGAAATTCTCTCTCATTTTTTAGAGTTAGATCAAGTTTTAGGTATGTATGGATTCGTTGTTTGATGCTGAACATTTTTGATGTTGTGAGTTTTCATTAAAAAGCCAGGAATCAAGGTGTTTGAATCAGGTTACAAAACGCGCGTTTTTGGACAAAGAATGGCTGGAGGTTGAAGAAGCTCCACTTGGGCTGGGCTTTGTTTGTCATTTCTGTTTACACCATGCTTTTGCTTTCACACCCCCTAGGCCCATTTTGCTTATTTTCATGATTTTTTGACTTTTCTTTTTTTGTTCTGACTTATTTATTTTTCCTCACAATATTAAAAATATGAAAAAATATTTTTACACCATTTTTATATTTATTAGGCTTTTATTTGTTTAAATAAGTATTTGTACATAAATAAATAAATAGATACACTTTTATTCAAAAATACCAAAAATAATGCAAACCCATTTTATTTTCCATTTTTATTTTATTTTATCTTCTGAAAATATTTTATATAAAATATACTTTTTTTATAAATATTAAATATTATTATTTTTGTATATATAATATATATTTAGTAAATAATACAAATATTTATATATATATTAATATATTTAGGTTAAAATACAAAATATACACATTTTCATTTTTATTAATATTTAACATTAAAAATACCTTTTTGACAAATATATTTCATTTTTATTTTTGTTTTTGAATATAATAAATAAATATTGTATATATTAATAATTAATACATTTTACTTAATAAAATTAGGGTTTTGCCCTAAACATAAAAAATCCAAAAATTAATACCTTTTTATTTTGTTTATTTGACATATAAAAATACCTTTTTTTCATACATATAAAAAAACCTTTTTGCATCTTGCATATTTATTTTATTTCCATTTAATTTGTGCAATCAATTATCTTGTAAATAATTCAATATTGATGTAATAGTCTAGGTTTAAATTCCTTGTCAAAATACCCCCATTTGAACATTTGTACCCCCCTTCCCATATATTGTGTTGTAATAGCTTAGTAACTTTATTTTTCGCACTTTATTGCTTTCTAAATATACCATGTTAGAATTAGGGTTTGTATGCGAATCAAAAACAACAAAAATAGTTTGACCTAATTTCAAGATAAACAACCATGAAAATGGACAACACTTATCACACTTGCACCCCTAGGGTATTCCACTTGTTGCCTTCAATAAATGGGCCATATTGCATGTTAGGTCTCTTTGGGCAAAATAAACAATTCAAATGATCATAGTCCCTCGATGACGCTTTCAAAAGTTGCCTAAAATGATCAAGTCCCTTTCAAGGAAAAATTGCCCAAAGATACTTGGCACCATTGCAATTATGGTCTAAACGATGACCCGCGCCCGTCCCTTTCACATCCTAACACAAGATTGTCCACCAAATGCGATGGTGGAACAAAATTGTTAAAAGGGTTAAAAACATAGCAAATACCTTTGAGAAATTTAGGAGTAGATAACCTCTTAGTTACTTGAATCAAACTTGCAAAACACTTGCCTATTTTTAAACCACACCTCACAACACTTTCAAAAACAAACTTTCAAAAACAAATGAAAACCTTTTCAAAAGACATACACCTTTGTATACATCCCAACATGGATCATTACAAAGGTTGCCACCACATTGGCCTCTTTTAAAAACATTTTCAAATCCACACACACAAAGCACCATTTCAAACAATTGAAAAATAAGGCAAGTTGATCTAAGCAAGTAACTAAGAGCCCATGGATAACCATGGATAGAAAGGGTGCTAATACCTTCCCTTTCTATAATCTACTCCCCGAACCCAAGAAAACATCTCAAAGGTTTTTGCTGTGCTTTTTAAACCTTTCCTTAGGATAAAATAAAAAGTCGGTGGCGACTCTTGCTCAACCGAAACATTTGCGAAAACAAACGCAAAACCATAGTCAGTTCTCCCACCGTATCACAGAACTGGCGACTCTGCTGGGGAATTACTTTAAAAGTGGAGTAACCTTAGGGCTTAGATCACCCTTGTTTTCAACTGTTTGCCTTGTTTGCTTTTATAATTGTGGGCTTTGCATCGGAGTTTCATAGATCCTAACCCGGATCTGGGGAATACCCTTTTTAGGTAGCATAATCTGTGAGGGACCTGTCTGGCGTAGACCGGCATGGGTGAAGCAGTGGCTACGTTGGTGTGGCACCTTGGTCTGTACCTATATCCCTTGTGTTGCAACGAGGAGAATATGGGTCTTCTAAGGAGTCATTAAACACCAACCCACCTTAGAACCCTAAATTGACCAAACTTGGCCATAGAACAGTAGCAGTATGCTACACTCATTGAGGCTAAACTCTTGCGATGGTTTTGGCCGCAAGAAAAGATTGCGATGCTAGAGTTATGACCGATTGAGGGTAGTCAATGATTTGAGATCCTTTAGAACCCGGTTACTTTTGATAAGACGGGTTTTAACCAACGGAACCAAAAGAGGGTAATACCCAAACTTCATGCTGGCCTGAAACCTAAGGGTTGTCTTGTGTGGCTTGTGTGCCTTATCATGCTTGCCTGTGTGAATACTTGTAGTGTGCTTCATCATAGCATCATACCATCATACCATTACATGCATCCTGTATAAGGACTAACCCATTTCAAAGACAAAAAGTTTCATCTTTGCTCTGTTTTGTAGGACATCATGATGCCCATGCGTAGGAATACTATCCGGCTCAACTTTGTTCAACCACCAACTTTGCTCAAGGATTTGGTTGGTAGGATTCCAAACACTACTTCCTTCATCAACAGGCATGGTTCTCTCCTTGGCTTGATCACTGCAAAGTGGGACCAACAACTGATAAGTGTCCTGACCCAGTTTTATGATCCCCTGTATCATTGCTTCACTTTTCAAGACTTCCAGCTGGTCCCTACCCTGGAAGAATTCTCTTATTTGCTTGGGATTCTTGTCTTGGAGCAAACTCCATTCACTGGTTTGGAAAAGACTCCTAGGCCTGAAGAGGTTGCTGCAGTTCTCCCCTTGACCAAAGAAGAGGTATTGGCTAACTGGGAAACTAGAAGTGGAGTTAAGGGCTTTTTGGTCAAATTTCTGGTGGGCAAAGCTAATGATTTCTGGAATGACTTAGACTTCAAGGCGTACGAAGACATTCTGGCTCTTTTAATCTATGGTCTGGTATTGTTCCCAAATCCTGACACCTTTATCAGTATCTATGCCATAAGAATCTTCATGTCTCGGAATCCTGTACCCACTCTTTTGGGTGATATCCTGCAACAACTCTATGCTCGTACTGCCCGAAAACGGGGAACTCCATGGTGTTGTGCTCCTTTACTAGTGAGCTGGTTTATTTCGCACCTTCCTAAGTTCGTGCTGAAGAATGAAGAAGGAAAGGGTTGGGCTCATAGGTTAATGTCTCTCACTGATAATGACATCACTTGGACTCTCAGAGGTTTGGAAGAGGAAGCTGTTATTGATCGTTGCGGAGAATACCCTAATCTCCCTTTGATTGGTATCCAAGGAGGAATCTCTTATAATCCATGCTTAGCTCTCTGCCAGTTTGGAAGAGCCATAAGAGTAGGGCCTCATGAAATGTTGGTTCCTCACTTCCATTTTGAGTTTCAGGCAGACAGTGACAAACTACGCCATGGATTCATTAAGGCTTGGGACAGAATTCACAAACCTGACCCACATGAGTTGGGACCAAAGACTTCTCTACCAATGGAACCCTATTGCAGATGGGTCCGCATCCGTGCTCAGAAGTTAGGTATGTCGTACGAAGCTGTCAGACCTATCATTCTTGAATCTCCTGATGAAGATGGGGTTCCTCCAACTGTCCTCCCTCCTCAGATACCCACTGATTTTGACACAATGAAGAGATCTTGGGCGCAGCTAAAGGAAGAACGGGATTTTTATCGGGAAAAGTTCAACGAGCAGGAACGGAAGATCCAGAGGCTGACTAAGCAATTGGAGGAGGAGCGGATCCTGAATAACTACATCCACACTGAGAAGAGGAGGCCATGGGAGCACTGATGGGCTTTGGATATTTCCTTTTACAGCTTTTATTTCCTTTTCAGTATTTTTCATTCCTGTAATGCCTAAGGGCAAGTTGTTGAAAAATTTAAAATTTGAATCTAATGAAGTGTGTTTCCCTTTTGTCTACAAAGTTGAATCTTGTTTGTCTTTGAAAACATAAAACATACGCATCTCATTGCACCATATGCATAACAGCTACCCTTTTTCACAGGTTGCTTAATCTTCTTCGCTGTTTATTTGAACAGTCATCATGAATCCAGATCCATCCAGTGAGCAAGCAATCAAGGCCCTTCAGGCCCAAAGTGCCCAGTTTCAAGAAATGGTCTTGAGCCTGGCCCAAGGTCAGCAAGAGTTGAAGGCTCTACTCCTGAAGAAGAAGAAGAAAAAGAGGATTGCGTTATTCAACACCGGATGCAGGTTTGGGAACACACTCCATAACGAGGTTGATCCAACTACTTCCTCTGTAGAGAAAGTAATTCCCCAAGGGGGAGGAGCTCCTAGTCCTGCAGTCTCTGACAACGAGACGGACTACAATGATGAACAATACCCTCCCGCTGCTGACAGATACAAGCAATTAGAGGACCGCTTGAGCGCCATGGAGATTCAGAATGTGCCGGGGCTGGATTTCGGAGATTTGGGGTTATCTTCTGGGGTAGTAATCCCACACAAGTTTAAGGTGCATGCCTTTGCCAAATACGACGGGGCTTCCTGTCCAAAGCTGCATCTAAGGTCGTATGTAAGGAAGATCCAACCTTACACGGCAGATAAGAACCTTTGGATTCACTTCTTCCAAGATAGCCTTTCGGGGTCACAGCTTGAGTGGTCCTATCAACTAGATGGAACTAGTATCCGACACTGGGAAGATTTGGCAACCGCATTCTACAGACAATATCAATACAATTCTGATCTCGCTCCTACGCGTACCCAACTTCAGGGTATGTCTCTAGGAACGGGCGAAGGGTTCAAAGAATATGCACAAAAATGGAGAGATTTGGTTGGCAGGGTGCAGCCTCCATTAATTGATTGTGAGTTGGTTGATATGTTTCTAGGGACCTTGTCTGGTCCATTCTTCAATCATTTGATTGGTAACTCCTCCGCTGGGTTTACGGATTTGATTCTGACGGGTGAAAGGATAGAAGCTGGCATCAGGTCAGGAAAGATACAAAAAGCTGCCTCCGCAAGTGCTGAGAAGAGGCCTTTCAAGAAAGAAGCAAGTGTCGTCTATGGTCCTAGAAGACAAGTCAAGCCAGAAAGCCGCCAAACCGTCAATGCCTTGGTCATTTCAAAACCTGTTGCTGCTCCTCAGCAGTACAATCAACAAAGAGGTGAAAGGCCCAAGAGGCAGTATACTCGGCTGAGTATGACCATGTCACAAATCTTACTGCAACTATTATCAACCAACTTGGTAACCATCAAAGAGGCTCCGAAGGTCGTGAATACTGCATCTCCTAAGTATAACCCAAATGCCCATTGTGCTTATCATTCTGATAGCCCCGGGCATACTACTGATGATTGCTGGGCCCTAAGAAATAAAGTGCAAGACCTTATCGATGCGAAGGAAATTCAGTTTGAGGCGCCTGAGAGGCCAAATGTTGTAACTGCTCCTATGCCCCAGCATAGAGTAAATGCCATCGAGGAAGATTTGTATGTTGTTTCGGTGAATGATGTTGCTACCCCTCTTTTGACTGTTAAGAGGAACTTACTACTAGCCGGTTTATTTCCGGGTTGTAGCAAGGGTTGCCTCTTGTGTGCTGTTATCCCTACCGGTTGTCCGCTGCTGAAATCAGGCATCCAAAGCCTGATGGATAGCAAAGAAATTCTGTTCAAGAAAACTGTTGTTCCATTTGTTTCCGCTGAAGAAGTATCTGTTGTCACAATTTACAATCCTACCAAAGCTCCCCCGAGGAAGCCAGTCCAAATTATGTCTGTTGCACCCATTACTATTACTGTTCCGGGGCTTCTCCCCTATGAATCTAACAAGGCTGTCCCATGGCACTATGGGACAGACGTGTATGTGCTTGGAGTGAAGCAGGAGTTCAAAACCGGTACCAGTATCAGTAACATCACTGGTCCTGCCAAGATTACTCGCAGTGGCAGGCTCTTCTCGCCTGACATTGCACCGCCAGTTATCCGAAAACCTCTCATCATCACACCCGCAAGTGTGCATGTTCCAAATCAAGTTCCTGTGTCTACTACTGTCGCCGAGTCCTCTGATGCTCGGGGCAAAGAAGTTGCTACCGATTTTCCTTCCAGGACGGAGGCACCAAAAAAGACTGTTGTTGAGGCCTCCCAACAAGAGATAGAGGAAATCCTTAAAATCATTAAAAAGAGTGACTTCAATGTTGTTGAACAGTTGGGGCATACCCCCTCCAAAATCTTTATGCTATCATTGCTGCTATGCTCAGAGGCCCATGCAAAGGCCATGATTTCATTTCTGAAAACGGCCCATGTGCCGCAAGAGACCTCTGCAGATCAATTCACTGACTGTGTGGCTAATTTGACAGCTGACAATGGTTTGGGGTTCTCGGATGCTGACCTCACTGCCAAAGGGAAAAATCACAATGATGCCCTGTATGTTTCCATAGAATGCAGGGGCACTACTCTCGCACACATGTTGGTGGATACCGGTTCTTCCCTGAATGTTTTGCCCAAGAAAGCATTGGATCGCTTGGATTGTGAGGGCCTGGAATTGAAACCTAGTAACATCATTGTTAGAGCCTTCGACGGTTCTAAGAGGATGGTGCACAGTGAAGTAGACATTCCTATTCGTGTGGGTTCCCAAGTCTTCGACTCAACGTTCTATGTAATGGATATTCGTCCATCTTATTCCTGCTTGTTGGGTCGACCCTGGATTCACAAGGCTGGGGCAGTAACATCCACTCTACACCAAAAGCTCAAATACCTTGTCAAAGGGAAGATTGTTACTGTGCAGGGTGAGGAGGAATACATGGTTAGTCACTTGAATTCATTCCGATATGTCGAGATGGACGGGGAGTTTATCGAAACCCCCTTTCAGCATTTTGAGGAGGTGCCTCCAACGTTGGCATTGGCGGAAACAGTGGTTGAAGAAGACTTTCCGTTAAAGATGGCGTCCTTGAAGGATGCCCGGGCTGTAATCGAGAAAGGCAAATGTGCAAACTGGGGTCAGCTTCCTGACTTCACTCAAAAGAATGACAAGTTTGGGCTGGGCTTTATTGCAGAGGCTCAGAGGGCTGTGCGCAAAGAAAGGATCAGAAAGGCTCCGGTGTTCATCACCAATCCAAGGGTGAATGCTATCGAGGAGGACGTAGAGGAAGCAGAGTTTGACAGTTGGATCTATCCAACTACCAGCAACGGACCATGCAACTGGACGGCAAAGGATTTTACACCAATTACATTTGTCACGCAGTAATTAACTCTTTTGATTTTCAATTTGTAACAAACAATATGTTGAAACTTTTAATTGGCTCGGTGTCCTACCCGGGGCATCGTAGCTCCATTTGTGAGGGCTTTTTGTATGACATTTCCATATATCATTAATCAAAACATTGGACGTTTGTTGCATTTCAAATCTTGCGCTCTTTTTCTTTCTGTGTTATATATTGCAAAACAGCTATATTTACACACACTCACTTATACAGGTTTCAATCCACTCTGGATCTCACTGGTAACAGCTCTGCTACCACCAGTTATGACTTCGAGAATCCGATCAACTTGGCAGAGGACGAAGGTGAAGATGATTGCGAAGTGCCTGGTGAACTCACAAGACTGCTACTCCAGGAAGAGAGGGCTATTCAACCACATGAAGAGCCGGTGGAAACAGTGAACCTGGGTACTGAGACAGATAGGAAAGAAGTCAAGATCGGTGCCAATCTAGAGCTCAGCGTGAAGCAACGATTGATCCAAATTCTATATGACTACATGGAAATCTTTGCTTGGTCCTACGAAGACATGCCTGGTTTGGATGCCGACATTGTAGTTCATCACCTGCCAACCAAGGAAGACTGCCCTCCGGTAAAGCAAAAGGTTCGTCGTATGCGCCCAGAGATGTCCGAAAAGATCAAAGCTGAGGTTATGAAGCAATTCGATGCCGGGTTTCTAGCAGTGACTTATTACCCTCAGTGGGTTGCCAACGTGGTGCCAGTGCCGAAGAAGGATGGTAAAGTCAGAATGTGCGTCGACTACAGGGATTTGAACAGGGCAAGCCCCAAAGATGATTTTCCTCTACCTCACATCGACGTTCTTGTTGACAATACTGCTCAACACAAGGTGTTCTCCTTCATGGATGGTTTTTCAGGGTATAATCAGATCAAGATGGCTCCGGAAGATATGGAAAAGACTACCTTTGTGACTCAGTGGGGCACCTTTTGCTACAAGGTCATGCCATTCGGGTTGAAAAATGTTGGGGCAACCTACCAACGTGCCATGGTTGCTTTATTTCATGATATGATCCATCATGAGATTGAGGTATATGTTGATGACATGATTGCAAGGTCCCAAACTGAGGAGGAGCACCTTGATCATCTGCGGAAGCTGTTTGACCGATTGAAGTTATACAAGCTGAGGTTGAATCCCAACAAATGCACCTTTGGGGTGAGGTCCGGAAAATTGCTAGGTTTCATTGTAAGCGATAAAGGTATTCAGGTGGACCCTGCCAAGGTAAAATCCATACAAGAGATGCCGACTCCCAAGACAGAGAAAGAAGTCAGAGGCTTTCTGGGACGACTAAATTACATTGCCCGATTCATCTCACATCTAACTGCTACTTGTGAGCCAATCTTCAAATTACTGAAGAAAGATCAAGTAGTACGTTGGAACGATGAATGTCAGGCCGCTTTTGAAAAGATAAAGGAGTATCTCCAAGAGCCACCCATTCTTATGCCACCAGTGGAAGGGAGACCTCTAATACTATACTTGATTGTGCTTAACAATTCAATGGGGTGTGTGTTGGGGCAGCATGACGAGTCTGGCCGAAAAGAGCACGCTATTTATTACCTGAGCAAAAAGTTTAACGACTGTGAGTCTCAGTACTCACTGCTCGAGAAAACTTGCTGCGCTCTGGTATGGGCTGCTCACCGGCTGAGACAGTATATGCTGACTCACACCACTTTGTTGATTTCAAAGATGGATCCCATCAAGTACATATTCGAAAAGCCTGCTCTGTCTGGAAGAATAGCAAGATGGCAAATGATCTTGACGAAATATGATATCCAGTACACAACTCAGAAAGCAATCAAGGGAAGTGTATTGGCAGATCATTTGGCACACCAACCTGTGGACGATTACCAATCATTGAACTTTGAATTTCCGGACGAAGATATCATGGTGGTAACAGATTGTGAAGTACCTGGACCGGATGAAGGACCTGAGGAAGGATCCCGATGGTCTATGCATTTTGACGGAGCCTCCAACGCTTTGGGTAATGGTTTCCTTCTCTGGATCGAAAGGGATAGTTGTCTCCTTCGATCCAGAGAAGGAAACTATCCCTTTCGATCTGGGGGAGGAAGTGATTTTCGATCTAGACCTGGTGTCGAACCCCAGGCTCTCCTAGATTACACACGCCTCCTTCACCATGGGTCATCTGTTCAACCATTAAGACGAACAACAAGAAAACAGTATATTTGAAATATCATAAAATACTGAGGTGTTAAAACCATGGCATTGGTTTGGACTGAAGGTGTTTGTACAGGGAGATACGACCAAAACGTCGCAGGCTACCTTAACAATGGTGTTTCTGGATTCCTTCCTTAACCTGGCATGTTCCATATCTAAACAAATCTAAACAACAACATGAGTATGATTCTGTGCATCGAATCTATTTAAATTGCATGAACTGAAAGATTAGAGCATGGGAATTTTACCCTATCGGAGCAACGAGATATGCTTGTTTTAAGATGCTTTAAACATCAAGGAGGGATGGTAGGCACTCCTGGTATCCTTAAGGTGGTGATGGAACGCCTGAAACGGACTGAATGTGGCTGGAATTGGCCATTTGAATTTCACTACTTTGTTGGATTTTTGGCAAATTTTTTGTGGCTCTCTAGGCAGTGTATATGCGTGTATGGGGCAATATCTCCGTGCATCTGAGATTGTTGGGTTTATATAGGTAAAGATTTAGGTCAACATTTGTGTACCAAATATTTGGTCATCATGAGGGAGATATTTGATTTGATTTTCATGAAAACATGCCATATTTGATCCAATCATGTGTTTCTGCCAGCTTGCTCTGAGTTGTTTTGGGCCTCCAACTTGATGGAAATCGAAAGCCTGGGATGCCTTTTCTCTTTTAGGTGGCCATTCGAAGTGACTTTGGGATTGGTCAAAGCTTCATTCTTCCTTCTTCAATTTCCCTCAATTTGGGCCAATAGAAATGTAAACTTATTGACGTGCTTATCAAAAGACATCTTGTTCTTGATATGCCAATCGAAGGGAACTTTGTTGACCTGCCTTCGAAGTACACCTTATCTTTTCTCTTTGATTGGCTATGACTTGCTACTCATGGCTCCTTTGATTGGACCCATTTATTTTCCTTAGCTGCGTGATTCTGGAAAACTCAAATAGCCCAAACAAGAACTTCATTTTGGCTAGTCGAAGCCACCTTTGTCACTTCCTTTGAATGCCATTGCACAGGGGGCTTGGGCCTGGCAACCTGTAGGATCAAGACTCATCATAAGACAAACTTGCTTTCAATAATTATGTGTCTTTCGAATGGACCACTATATATCCTTCGAATGGACTTTTTATGCGTCTTTCGAATAGTCCATATGCATGCCTTGTGCCTTCTTAGAATGGGCCACCAATGTGTGTCCTTCGACTGGACCTTTGGGATGCTCTTTCGAAGGGGTCATTTTGTGTGCCATAGTGCAGAAAATGTGTTGAGGGGTCTTGGCCTTGTGCGTTGAAGGCAAGCACAAAGGAAGTCTTTGCCTTATGCATTAAAGGCAAGTTGAAAGGAACCTTTGACTTAGTGAATCCAAGGCAAGCATGAAGGGGATTTTGGCCTAGTGAGTCGAAGGTTGTATGAGGAGGCCTTTGGCCTAGTGAATTGAAGGTTGCTTGTAGAGGCCGTTGGCCTTGTGCAACTTGAATCAAGGCTTGCTCGAAGAGGAACCAACGCGCAATCGAAGTTGATGGGCCAATGCTTAGTTGAAGGGTTTTAGATGCCCAATTAAAGCTTGTGAGACAAACATCACTCGAAGGGTTTTAAAATCCCAGTCGAAACTCCTTGTCCAGATGCCAATCGAAGGATATTATTGACATGCCAATCGAAGGACACCGTTGACATGCCAATCGAAGGACACTGTTGACATGCCAATTGAAGGACACTTAACCATCATTCAAAAAAAATTATTTTCTTTAGGCAAGTGTTTGTAACCATCCATGTAAGAGAAAAAACCTTGGGAAACATAAGAGGACAAATTTTGGGGTACAACACAACCCAACCTGAAGACCCGTCTTAACCCAAAGGTTTCGGGTTAGTCTTTTTCCCGTCTCATATAAAAAATGGTCCCGATACCGGGTTGAGACAAGTTCGGGTTGACCGTCGGGTTACCCAACCCATCATAATATTATTAATGCACATGTGGTACTATTTAATTTATTGGTATATTATTCCAAATTTCCAATAAACTTTTCCACTTCCCACTTCATAATTTAATACATACAGTGAGTAACTACACGTCTTCCCACTTCCAATTTTCATACTTCTCTTACACTCTTTTCCAATTCCAACTTTTACACTTCTCTCACGTCATACTATTCCTATTTATTTCCACCAACATTTCATCTTCCTATTCTTCTCTACAACTCTAAAATTTATTTTGTTTTCTCTTGACTTTATCATCATATTATGGTTCCAATCAATAGTTTCCTTTTAGCATCAAGTAAGTGTATCTTTCTTTATATGTATTTCATAACAATTTTAAAATTATATGGATGTTATAACCTATAATCAAATGTATTGTTCCATGAGTAATGCTACAAATTGGTATGTTTTTCCAATTAGATATATAATTTTTATGTTTTTTATCCGTCCATGGAAAAATTCAACGTATCCTACAATTCTTCAACTTTATTTTTAAAAAATAATCAAATAGAGAAATCTTTTTTTGTGTATGCAAGCATGATTTATTTTTCCATTTGAATGTCTAAGTATGAATCCTTTAGACCCTTTTTCATGATTATTATTTAGGTATAGTGTTAAAAGAATGGAAGGTAAAGAGCCTACATCAATAACCATGGGAACTTCTAATCCAAGCCCTCCTATGAACATGAATCGTGGGCATTTGTATAGTGAAATAAGGGTTGCAACAATAGTTCAAGACAAGGGAGAGAGTGAGAAAAATGACATTGATGAGGGTAGGAAGAAAAGGAAATCAATTGTTTGGAGTTATTTCACAAAACTACCACTGTCTGAAACTAGAGGTGAACATAAGACTAAATGTAACCATTGTCGTGCAATATATAGTTGTGGTCTTATTATACATGACACTAATTCTATGAACAAGCATTTGCATAAGTCTCATAAATAGATATTCAATAAAGTTATTTCACAAAACTACCATTGTCTGAAACTAGAGGTGAACATAAGGCCAAATGTAACCATTGTCGTGCAATATATAGTTGTGGTCCTATTATACATGACACTAATTCTATGAAGAAGCACTTGCATAGGTCTCATAAATGTATATTCAATAAAGTGGGTAAGAACGCGACACTTCACGACTACATGCCAAACATTGATGAAGAGGGTGATTTAGTAACAACAAATGTTGAGTGTAATTTGGAAGATTGTAGGAGAGCATTAGTTGAATTTGTTATTTGTGATGAAATGCCTTTTAAGGTTGTAGAAGGGAGAGGATCTCGTAAACTTGTGAACCGATTAGAGTCTCGATTTAGTGTACCATCTAGGTTCATAATTGCAAGAGATTGCTACCAATTATTTTTAAATGAGAGGAAAAAGTTAAAGATTTGGTTTATGAAGTCTAGCCTGCGTGTTTGTTTGACTACAAATTATTGGACTTCAACCCAAAATCTTGCCTACATGTGTTTAACATCCCATTTTATTAATGAGGAGTGGAAATAGAAATCACCCAAGGCGAACACGGTTGTCACGGTCACATAATCACAAGTACAAATGAAGGCCTACCTCAGAAAAATCCTCTTGATCCCCCTCGACACACAGGCTGACTCTAAGTCATTGCTCATTCGCCTAGGAGCAACAATTTGGAGAGCTCATGTTCTGGACTTGGCCCGAGGCTGGTCTAATGTCGGGCACAACCCAACTTACCCCTACATCAGAGACGGCCCAAATAATGGCCCAATCAGTTAAGGCTCAATCTGTAGACATATTCCTCACGTGCCCCTCACCCGTGAACACGTCACCAACGTGTTTCGCACACTTTGGAGTCATTGCGTCCTTCGTAATAGGTGAGGTTAGCCCATTATCCATGAAATTTGGGACAGTTGACCTAGGTTGATAAGCATGTGCTACTCATCCTCATTCTCACGTGAGAATCCTGACAGCCATCCATTGTGGGTCTGGATATTCAACCTACAATGGAGGTCATTGACCAAGCGCTGGAGGCTCTATAAATACTCTTCCATACGGGAGAGTCAGATATTCTATTCACTACTCTCACTTTTTCTTTCCTCTTACTTTTTTTTGACTTTAGCATCAAAGTGTGTTGTAGATAACCCCCCCCCCCCCCCCCCCTCCCCCCTTTTGTGGAACGCTTCAATTGGACCTGCCGCACTTCTCTTTCTGATCACATGCAAGATTAGGAGGCATCGTAGGAACAGGGGATCCTGAGTCTGAGTTCGTCATAAGCAGTAGTTTATAGTATTTCTAATTTGGATTTATTTTTAGTTGTATTTTATTTTGACTTATTTCAACTTCATTGAGTACTCTGAATTTATTTCTTTATATATGTCATTTTTTGCATATCGATTGTATGGGCTAATTCATCAAAATATACCTTTACAATATCATCAATTTCATCTGAGCATCACTAAAGCAAACTTGAAGTTTATAATCTGATTATGAAGATGATCTCCAGATTCTATCTGGTGTGATTACGAAGATGCATCTCCAAAATAATCTATAATAAAAAAGAGGGTGTTTCAGAGAGGAGTGTATGAAGTGAAATTAAACTACTCCAGATATGTATGTCCGTATTAAATTTTGTCAAATATATTAAATGTGGCTTAATTTTAATGTTTTAATTAAAGATAATGGTGCATCTGAAGATATATCTTCAAAATCTTAAAAATAATTTTGAATTTTCATAAAATATTTTCTCATTATTTAAAATAGGGTAAGTATTTCTAAAATATTTGAAAGGGGTGTAATTTAGGAATTTGGAAGAATAGGAGATGTAATTTCCGTTAAGAACCCGTCTCTGCGATTATTACCAACAGAGTAAGATGAAAGCAGAAACGGTTACACTTGTGCTGGTGAATCTAGCTGGAATAATGGAAAAGGCCGACGAGTCCTTACTCCCCGGCGTTTACAAAGAAGTCGGTGCGGATCTTCATACTGACCCAACCGGACTCGGTTCACTCACTCTCTTCCGATCCATTGTTCAATCTGGTTGTTATCCAATTGCCGCGTACCTCGCCACGCGCCATAACCGGGCTCATGTTATTGCTCTCGGGGCTTTTCTTTGGGCTGCCGCTACTTTCCTTGTTGCCTTTTCCTCTACTTTCTTTCAGGTGAGCAGTCTAGAAACGATTTTGTTTTGTGTAGGTAAAGTTGATGAAATTGAAACGTGTAATTGCTTTGTTTGAAGGTGATTTAGTTTCTAAAATTGTTGTTGTAGGGTAGTGAACTTAGTATATGAAATTAGTAGAACTTAGAAGGTCATAAAATTTGACAATTCCAGACAGAGTAAACATTCATTTTTTGTTACTAAATGGTGTGAAGGATATCATTATAATCTCTTAGGCTATGTTTGGATTATAATTTTTTAGGCTATGTTTAGATAATAATCTTTTAGGCTATATTGGAAAACTAGCAGATTGAAATGGAGCAGAACGGAATGGAATGGAGCGGAACGGAGCACAATGAAACGAAGATATCATTTCATTATTTAGGTATTTTATGATGGAATAAATCAATTTTGTCATTCCATCTAAATCAGAGAGTAAAAATATGATGGGAAGTGATGGAATGCATAGGTTCCGCTCCATTCTATCCTTTTCTTAATTAAACCAAACAATGGAATATAAGTTTATACCATTTCATTTCATTTCATTCAATTTCATCATTCAAACATAGCCTTACGCTTTGTTTGGATTTATGGAATCGGAAGGAGTGAAGTGGTATGAGATGGAATGAAATGATATTCTTTTGTTTGAATTATTTAAAATATGCTGGAGTGGAGCGGAATGTAGTGGTATGGATTCCATTACATTTTATCACTTACCATCATATTTCTTCCTATCCGATTTGGACGGAATGAAGAACTTGCATCGTTCCATCCTAAAATTTCCAAACAATAGAATGAAATCTTCATTTCGCTCCGCTTCATTCTATTCCGCTCCATTTCCTCCGTTCATTTTATGATATCTAAACATAGTGTTAATGTATTGAAATTATTTATTCTAGGCGTGTATTTTTGTCAGTAATTTTATGCATCAAACCAAGTAACGCATGATGCAATCGAGGGTCAAACCAACTATGGAAAGACATTTTTGAAAATCAGAATCACTAATGTAAGATGCATTTGGGGTATTTTGGGTATGTTTTTATAATTCTGATAGGCTCAGGGACTATTATTACTGTGCTTCATACATTCAAGTACCAAAATAGTTGTTTACTTTTCTCAATAGTATGGTTGTTTTTCAATTTTAGGAACTACTTTGAAATATTAATAATTTTAGGGATTAAATTGACAACATCTTTCAATTTCATGGACTAAATTGGCAATGCTCTTGTTATACAATTTACTGAATTCAGTTTGAATTTGGAAGTAATTTGCATTTTAGTTAAATGCTTTTCTGATTTTGATAGATTCAGAGACTATGTGTCAAGCGATTTGCACATTCAAGTACTGAAATGGTTGTTTACTCTCCTCATTAGTATGGTTGAATATTTCAAATTTAGAACTATTTTGAAATGTTAATAATTTTAGGGGTTAAATTGACAATGTCTTGCAATTTCAGCAACTAAATTGGTGAATATCTCAATATACAACTGATTGAATTCGATATGAATTTTGAAGTCAATTGTATTTTAGGTAGCGTTGTCGCGGGGATTAAATGGGATTGGTCTCGCACTTGTAACTCCTGCAATTCAGTCCCTTGTTGCAGACTCTACTGATGATAACAATCGCGGTATGGCTTTTGGATGGCTTCAACTAACTGGTAACATTGGTTCGATTGTTGGTGGCCTCTTCTCACTTTTGATAGCTCCAATAACAATCTTTGGAATCCCTGGTTGGAGAGTTTCATTTCATGTTGTTGGAATAATAAGTATTATTGTTGGTACTTTAGTATACATCTTTGCCAAAGATCCACATTTCGAAGATAAAGGCACACTTAAAAATAATAGCAATCCAGTTCAAAAGGAAACATTTTGGTCCGGTGTAAGAGCCTTGATTCAGGAAGCCAAATCGGTTTCTAGGATTTCGTCTTTCCAGATCATTGTAGCACAAGGTGTCACTGGTTCCTTTCCTTGGTCGGCTTTATCGTTTGCGCCAATGTGGTTAGAATTGACTGGCTTCTCCCATGGGAAAACTGCTTTCCTTATAGCTTTGTTTGTGGTTGCGAGTTCTCTTGGAGGTTTGTTTGGAGGAAAGATGGGGGATATCCTTTCCAGGCATCTTCCAAATTCGGGGAGGATAATTCTAGCGCAGATAAGCTCTGGTTCTGCAATTCCACTAGCGGCGATTCTTTTGTTGGGTTTACCAGATGATCCATCTACAACATTGTCACATGGTTTGCTGTTAATTATTATGGGATTCTCTATATCTTGGAATGGTCCTGCTACAAATAAGTATGTATTTCAAACTAATTGTTTTTTTTTTCTGTTTGTTTCACTTTTGTGGCTTTGTACAAACATCAAGTTTGTGCATATGGAAGAAATGAAGCATACAGCTTTATGTAATTGTAATAAAGCTTCTTCAAGTTTATATGTTTGTCCATAAATTAATTTACTGTGTGGACATTAGTCCAATTTTTGCAGAGATAGTTCCCGAGAGATCCCGAACAAGTGTATACGCATTGGACCGATCTTTTGAGTCTATACTATCATCTTTTGCTCCCCCTGCAGTGGGGATTTTGGCACAACACGTTTACGGGTATCAGCCTATTCCTGAAGGCTCTAGCGAATCTCAAGAGATTTTAACAGACAGAGGGAATGCTGCATCATTGGCGAAATCTCTTTACACGGCAATAGGAATTCCGATGGCTCTGTGCTGTTTAATCTACTCATTTCTTTATAAGACCTATCCGAGAGATCGGGAACGGGCTAGGATGGACGTTTTAATAGAATCGGAGATGAAGCATATTGAGTCGGATGGCTTAGTCGTGGATAAGTCCGAGGAAATGTATATTGGAGATTATGATGGTGATGGTGTTGATCTTGATGATGAAGAGCGTGTATTTCTCTAGTTTAGATACTCCAACATAGGTGAGTAGTTAATTCAAAAGATTTTATAGAAGAGATAAGTTTTTTTCAGGTTTTCTTAGTGGTTAGAATTTTCCATAAATATATTTTGTCAATTTTTGGCATCAACCAAAAATGGATATTAGTAGAACCAACTCTATACACTTTCATAGTTTTATCTTTCACATAAGAGGGGAGAGATTCTTTTGTTATATGCAATTCAATTGTATACACTGTTATACATAGGATGACAATGAATGTAAATTTATATGGTTTGGCTAATGTGATTGGCATTCTGATTTGTTAAATTTCATGCCTGGTTTAAATGTCCTTTAATAATGCTCTAGATAGAGGTTTTGATTCTTTTGAAGGTTAGACATAACATTGTTAACTTTTTCATTTTTCTAGAAAACAAATAAGTTTAGGTTTGGAGAGATAAATTCTATGACAGATATTCACAAATCACTAATATTGCAAATAAAATTAGTAAAGTGGTTTCTTTTAGCGTGTGGTTCCCTCATGTCATTTGCTTCGGGCACAAGGCATTGATCCTGATGCTGATATGAATCAGCGGACTTTGCTTCATTCTTATCAGGATATATTTTTCGAGTCATCTCAGTTGCCTCCTCCTAGACTAGATTGGGGTTTAATCGCCAAACTCCTGTCAAAGATGGTACTAAACCATTTACCTTATGGCCTTATTGGTACTCCAATCCAGAAGAATGTAATTGACGAATTGGTAGCATGTATGCTGGATCAGGACATCATAAGGTATAACAATAGCCCTTTTGCCTCCCCTATTGTTCTGGTTGGGAAAAAAGATAGCAATTGGAAGTTATGTGTGGACTATAGAAAATTGAATCAGACTATTATAAGGAAAGGTTCCCTATTCCACTCATAGAAGATTTGATTGATGAGTTGGGTGGAGCATCAATTTTCTTTTAAGTTGGATTTGAGGTCAGGGTTCACCAACTCATAATGGCAGTGGGAGAGGAGCACAAGACAACTTTTAAGGCACATGAGGGCGATTATGAATATTTTTGTTCATGCCATTTGGCTTGACAAACACACTTGCCTCATTTCATTCCCTAATGAACCAGGTTTTTTCTTCATACTTGAGGAAGTTCATCATTATTTTTTCTTTGATGATCTGCTCATTTATAGTGCTTCTTTATCTGAGCATTTCAAACATTTAGCCGTAGTGTTTCAAACCATTAGAAGTAACAAATTATTTCTCAACAAACCTAAGTGCTCATTTATGGCTTCTACTTGACCATTTCATCACCTAAGTGCTCATTTTTTCTTTCGAAGGCACGGTAAATTAGTGGTTGCATGAATATGCAGTATAGGGTCATTCTGGTAGGGATGCTACTTGTGTAGAGTAAGATCCTTGTTTTACTGGAAATGTATGTTGAAGGAAATTTACACTTACGTCAGGAACTGAGTTGTAAGTCACATGATGAATAAACCTGATCACGCTGCTTCCCCCGCCTTTTGCAACCATTACCTGTTCCTGACCAGAATTTGGGTCCATATTAGCATGGACTATACTGAAGGGAAACATGTCATTTTTGTCATTGTAGAGAAGTTGAGCAAGTATGCTCACTTTGTGGCATTATCTCACCCATATTATTGTTGTTGATGTTGTTAGACTATTCATGGATAATGTTTTCAAACTCTATGGTCTGCCTGAGTCAATTGCTAGCGACAGAGATCTGATTTTTACTGACCAGTTTTGGAGTGAGTTCTTTAAACTTCAAGGTGTGGCTCTTAATAAATCAAATGCTTTTAAGGTTATAACAAACATTTCTGGAAAACTGAAAATATTTTTACATTTGATATAAATTCATTAAAAAAATTCAGATATTATTTATTTATAGAAATAAAATTTACACTAATTTTCAACTTTCTATTATTTTTGTGTTAAGAGAGTGAACATTTTTTATTGGGTTAAATATACAAACTCCCCATGTAATATTAGCGAGTTTAGGTTTTAGCCTCTTATAAAGTTTTTTTTTAATTCCCCCCCTTATGTTATGTAGATTCCCTCACATGACCCCCCATTAGACAGATGGCATAGAATCTTCACTCATAATTTCATGCGTGGATTTTTCATTTTGTTGTTTTTCAAATTTGTGTCCACGTGTACATGACGACATGGCATAATTGTTCTGATCTAACACCATACAACATTAGGGTTTGTTTTCTTCCATTTCTCTCTGCATCTAAGATCGTCATTTTGAAAAACCTGTCGCCTCCAGTCATCCGCCGACATCCGTATTCATGGGTGGAAGTGTGACACCCCAAATTTATTCAAGTGTTAAATAATTAAGAATTTAATTATTAAATTAATTAAAGACTTAATTAATAATATTTTGGATTAAATGAATGAATTAATTATGAAATTAAAAAGGAAGACCGGGGGGTGTAAGGTTGAATTAGAGGTGTGTGAAGTAAAAGGCTCTACTAAATAATGACTAATTTATTTCTATTATTTGGCAAATAATAAAAGGAATATAAAAAGAAGAATAAAAGGAAAAGAAAAAGAAGGTTATTGGGAGAAAACCATTGTACGTGAAATTGGAGAAGAGAAGAGAAGAGAGGAAAAAGCCAAACGCCGTGAATTCGAAGGATCATCGCGAGGTAAGGGGTGATTTCAATTATTTAATATGCCTTATAGATTTTGAGATCAATAGAATTGATTAAGCATGTTAGGAATCTCGATTTTGGAATTCTAGGTTTGTGGGATTATCTCTAATTGTGTCAGAGTATAGGAATTGGAACCATTAATGTGATGAATAATTAATAGGAATGATGGAAACATGATTTATGATGTTGTATTGATGTGTATTGGTTGCATTTTGGTGTTCCAAATGTTATAATTCGTATGGGTATGAATTGGATGGGATTGGAATGAATAATGCTGTCAAAATAGCAGATTTTGACTCTGCAGGTCGTGGGAACCGGTTCCCAGTGGGGAGGAACCGGGTTCCACTGTGTGAACGTACAAAAACTTGCAAAATTGGTCGCAGGAACCGGTTCCTGTATAGGTAGGAACCGGGTTCCAGTACATTTTCCAGAAACATAACTTTTTGAAAAATATTAAACTTTGAAAATTCATAACTTTCAAACCGTAAGTCCGATTTGAGTGTCGTTTTCGGCAGTATTTCTTAAATTTAAAATGCTATCTTATAAAATAAGAAAAATATTATTTTATGAAAATTATTTCAAAAAGAGTCGAATTCCCGATTTTTGTAAACTTTGGTATTTTGAGAATGATGTAGAATTGTTTGTAAATTGTTCTGATTTGGTGAATGAGAACTGATACTTATGTGTTGTGCCTGCTATCCATTATGATTGAGATGTTATCATGTGATATATTGGTTTTGGCATTATTTGAAATTATGTTGTGATCATATTCCGTTGATTTGATGTTGATTTTCCGATTATGTGGTTTGTTATTATGTGCATATTTGGTGTATATGCAATGGTGTATCCATGATAATTGATTGTATCAGGTCCTTGTGGATGAAGTGCATGTTTATGTTGTTTGATGTGTGTATTATAGATAATGATATCATGTTTCTTTTGGTTTTGGTTCAGTTATGATAAATTGATGTATTTCATAGACTGATTTGATGTTGCATGCTGGTGATGTGCATGCATATGCATCGTTTTGGTGAAGTTAATTCCCATTGTGTGGAATTTGACTTGTATTGCCGTTAACCGATACCCGGGTGATGATGGGTGGTTAGGCTGGATTCGTGTCCGGGTGTTTATGGACGAATCGATGATTGCTTCGGCTGGATTCGTGTCCGGTGTTTATGGACGAATCGATGGTTGCTGTATCCGTTTGATGATGGATCAATGTTGGGTGACTTGGTCACGTGTTGGTACCACATGCATTGTGTCTGCATTTGTGTTTGCATGGAATTGTAACATGTTAGGATGTCTTCCAGTGTTACAATTCTTTGGTTGATTATTGATTTGTGCATAATGACTTGTGTGATTGGAATCGTGTGTTGAATCTGGAATTATGCTAAAATGGGTGAAATAATGTGCTTGTGATATAATGTTGATTGAGAAACTTATAATGCATGTTAATTATGAGAAATCTCACCCTTACTTTAATGATTTCAGATTAAAGTTAGCAGCTCAGGAGTTGATGAGGATGGCTCTAGAGATATGTTACTTTAAGTCCGCGTGTCAGTGTCGTGCTCTGATAGGTTGTAACACTGGGGGAAACGTTTGAATGATGAGTTTTATTTTATACTCTATTGTTTAATTTATGTTGGGAATACTTATGAAGTGAAGTTATTCCAGTTTTGAGACATTTCCGCTGTGTAGAACATGATATTGATTTGAATATTTATCTTAATAATTCCTTCAGTAAAGCATGACAACTGTAGATTTGAGGTTTTTATATTTATCTTGAATTGTGACATCTCTGTTTTTCCTGTTACTCTGATTTAATTAATATATTCGCGGGTTATTTAGAAGGGGTGTTACAATAGTGGTATCAGAGCAGGTCGGTCTATCGGTCAGGTTGTTTATGTGTTTACTCCCTTTTGGTATGCGACATGTGTGTGAAACACTGTCGGTACTTGATTGTTTCCTTTTCGTTGTCTGCAGAGGTACGTGTGAAATAAGTGGGGGAGAAGTTTCTTCTCTGAAGTTTTGCGCAAGAGGTTGGTTCAGTATACCGCCGATTGTAAGATGTAATTATTGCCGAGCAGTTGATGCTTCAAGCATGGTTATGTTTAAGTAGCTTGAAGGGTAAGATTGAAGATGTTGTTGTGGTTTGGTAACGATGGTTGATGCCACCTCATGATTGTTGACTATCTATTGACAAATTGAGGAACTGATCACCCTTAATCTCTTGTTGATAGTAGTCGGGATCGCGTTGGATGGGATGTACTTATTGTGCCAGCTTTACAGTGTGTGAAATTAGTTGAGCCGGCAAGAAGAGAAGCGTTATGGTTTGCGTAACGAGAGATTTAGATCTCGGCGAGAGCAAGATAAAGGCATGTGACCTATTGGATGTAATTTTTTTATGAAGTGTTATGTGATGAAGTAAGTGGAACGGTGTGAGAGTGCAAGGTGAAGTCTTAATGGGTTTTATTACTAGAACTAGTTCGAATTCGAGGATGCCTATAAGAGGTCTGCTTCTAGATTGAGAAAGTTGAAGAGTCAACTTGAGAATTTGTTTGAGAAGAAGTTTATTCGTCCGAGTGTTTCGCCGTGGGGTGCTCCGGTGTTGTTGGTTAAGAAGAAAGAAGGTTCAATGAGATTATGTGTTGATTACAAACAGCTGAATAAAGTTACAATCAAGAATCGGTATCCTTTGTCGAGGATCGATGATTTGATGGATCAACTAGTTGGAGCTTGTGTATTTAGTAAGATTGATATGAGATCTGGATATCATCAGATTCGTGTGAAGTCGAAAGATATTTAGAAAACTGCATTTAGAACGAGGTATGGACATTACGAGTATTCTGTTATGCCGTTTGGAGTTACTAATGCACCTGGTGTTTTCATGGAGTATATGAACAGGATATTTCATCCGTATCTTGATAAGTTTGTGGTGGTGTTCATTGATGATATTCTAATTTATTCGAAGAGCGATGAAGAGCATGCAGAACATCTCAGAGTTGTGTTGGAATTGTTGAAAGAGAAGAAGCTTTATGCGAAGTTGTCCAAGTGTGAATTCTGGTTAAGTGAAGTAAGTTTTCTTGGCCATGTAATTTCCAAGAATGGAATTGTTGTGGATCCTACGAAGGTAGAAGCAGTATCTCAGTGGGAAGCGCTGAAGAATGCTTCTGAGATCCGTAGTTTTCTGGATCTTGCAGGTTATTATAGAAAGTTTATAGAAGGATTTTCCAAATTAGCGTTACCGTTAACTAAGTTGACCAGGAAGGGTCAGATGTTTGTTTGGGATGTTGAATGTGAGAAAGGATTTCAAGAGCTGAAGAGGAGGTTGACAAGTGCTCCGATCTTGATTTTGCCAAATCCGACTAAGTCTTTTGTTGTGTATTGTGACGCATCATTAATGGGATTAGGTGGTGTGTTGATGCAAGATAAGCAGGTGGTGGCTTATGCTTCGAGACAATTGAAAGTACATGAAAGGAATTATCCGACTCATGATTTGGAGTTGGCAGCTGTTGTGTTTGTTTTGAAGTTGTGGAGGCATTATTTATATGGTTCTCGGTTTAAGGTGTTCAGTGATCACAAAAGTCTGAGGTATCTTTTTGATCAGAAAGAGTTGAACATGAGGCAGAGGAGATGGTTAGAATTTCTAAAGGATTATGATTTCGGTTTGAATTACCATCCTGGTAAGGCAAACGTTGTTGCGGATGCCTTGAGTAGGAAGTCCTTGCATATGTCGATGTTAATGGTCCGTGAGTTAGATTTGGTTGGGCAGTTCAGAGATTTAAGTTTGGTATGTGAAACTACTCCGAATAGTGTGAAATTGGGTATGTTGAAACTGACTAGTGGTATTCTGGAAGAAATTCGGAATGGACAGAAGTCCGATGTTGGGTTAGTTGATAAATTGACATTGATCAACCAATGTCAAGGAGGCGAGTTCCGGATTGATGAGAATGGTGTTATGAGATTTGGTAATAGCGCGTGTGTTCCGGATGTTGCAGAGATTAGGAAGAGTATTTTGGAAGAAGGACATCGTAGTGGATTGAGTATTCATCCTGGTGCTACTAAAATGTACCATGATTTGAAGAAGTTGTTTTGGTGGCCGGGAATGAAAAAGGAAATTGCTGAGTTTGTGTATGCTTGTTTGGTTTGTCAGAAGTCGAAGATTGAGCATCAGAAATTGTCAAGATTGTGGAACCGTTGTTTATTCCGGAATGGAAATGGGATGGAATCTCTATGGATTTTGTGTCTGGTTTGCCGAGGACATCGAAGAATCGTGATTCTATCTGGGTTATTGTTGATCGGTTGACGAAATATGCTCACTTTATTCCGATAAGAATGGATTATCCGATGGAAAGGTTGGCAGAATTGTATGTTGAGAAGATTGTGAGTTTGCACGGTATTCCTTCTAGTATTGTGTCGGATCAAGATCCGAGGTTTACATCTAAATTTTGGACGGGATTGCAAGAAGCTTTGGGTACTAAGTTGCGTTTGAGTTCCGCTTATCATCCACAGACAGATGGTCAGACGGAGAGAACGATTCAGTCGTTGGAAGATTTGTTAAGAGCTTGTGTGTTGGAGAAAGGTGGAGTTTGGGATAGTTATCTACCATTGATTGAGTTTACCTACAACAATAGTTTTCATTCGAGCATTGGTATGGCTCCGTTTGAGGCATTGTATGGTAGGAGGTGTCGGACACCGTTGTGTTGGTATGAATCTGGAGAGAGTGTTGTGATTGGACCGGAAATTGTCCAACAGACTTCGGAAAAGATTAAGATGATTCAGGAGAAGATGAGGACTTCTCAGAGTCGTCAGAAAAGTTATCACGATAAGAGGAGGAAAGATCTTGAGTTTAGCGAAGGAGAACATGTTTTTATGCGAGTTACTCCGATGACTGGTATTGGTCGAGCTTTGAAGTCAAAGAAGTTGACTCCACGTTTTATTGGTCCGTTTCAGATTACCAAGAGAGTTGGGAAAGTTGTTTATCAGATTGCTTTGCCGCCGTCACTTGCAAATTTGCATGATGTTTTTCATGTATCTCAGCTAAGGAAATACATTGTTGATCCGTCTCATGAGATTCGGGTAGACGATATACAGGTACAAGAGAATTTGACTGTGGAAGCGGTACCTGTGAGAATTGAGGATCGGAAGTTGAAACAGTTGCAAGGCAAGGAGATCGCGTTGGTAAGAGTGGCTTGGGGAGGACCAGCAGATGGAAATGTCACTTGGGAGCTGGAGAGCCATATGAAGGACTCGTATCCCGAACTGTTCGTCTAAGGTATGTTTTCGAGGACGAAAACTCTTTTAGTTGGGGAGAGTTGTGACACTCCAAATTTATTCAAGTGTTAAATAATTAGGAATTTAATTATTAAATTAATTAAAGGCTTAATTAATAATATTTTGGATTAAATGGATGAATTAATTATGAAATTAAAAAGGAAGACCGGGGGGTGTAAGGTTGAATTAGAGGTGTGTGAAGTAAAAGCTCTACTAAATAATGACTAATTTATTTCTATTATTTGGTAAATAATAAAAGGAATATAAAAAGAAGAATAAAAGGAAAAGAAAAAGAAGGTTATTGGGAGAAAACCATTGTACGTGAAATTGGAGAAGAGAAGAGAAGAGAGGAAAAAGCCAAACGCCGTGAATTCGAAGGATCATCGCGAGGTAAGGGGTGATTTCAATTATTTAATATGCCTTATAGATTTTGAGATCAATAGAATTGATTAAGCATGTTAGGAATCTCGATTTTGGAATTCTAGGTTTGTGGGATTATCTCTAATTGTGTCAGAGTATAGGAATTGGAACCATTAATGTGATGAATAATTAATAGGAATGATGGAAACATGATTTATGATGTTGTATTGATGTGTATTGGTTGCATTTTGGTGTTCCAAATGTTATAATTCGTATGGGTATGAATTGGATGGGATTGGAATGAGTAATGCTGTCAAAATAGCAGATTTTGACTCTGCAGGTCGTGGGAACCGGTTCCCAGTGGGGAGGAACCGGGTTCCACTGTGTGAACGTACAAAAACTTGTAAAATTGGTCGCAGGAACCGGTTCCTGTATAGGTAGGAACCGGGTTCCAGTACATTTTCCAGAAACGTAACTTTTTGAAAAATATTAAACTTTGAAAATTCATAACTTTCAAACCGTAAGTCCGATTTGAGTGCCGTTTTCGGCAGTATTTCTTAAATTTAAAATTCTATCTTATAAAATAAGAAAAATATTATTTTATGAAAACTATTTCAAAAAGAGTCGAATTCCCGATTTTTGTAAACTTTGGTATTTTGAGAATGATGTAGAATTGTTTGTAAATTGTTCTGATTTGGTGAATGAGAACTGATACTTATGTGTTGTGCCTGCTATCCATTATGATTTAGATGTGATCATGTGATATATTGGTTTTGGAATTATTTGGAATTATGTTGTGATCATATTCCGTTGATTTGATGTTGATTTTCCGATTATGCGGTTTGTTATTATGTGCATATTTGGTGTATATGCAATGGTGTATCCATGATAATTGATTGTATCAGGTCCTTGTGGATGAAGTGCATGTTTATGCTGTTTGATGTGTGTATGATAGATAATGATATCATGTTTCTTTTGGTTTTGGTTCAGTTATGATAAATTGATGTATTTCATAGACTGATTTGATGTTGCATGCTGGTGATGTGCATGCATATGCATTGTTTTGGTGAAGTTAATTCCCATTGTGTGGAATTTGACTTGTATTGCCGTTAACCGATACCCGGGTGATGATGGGTGGTTAGGCTGGATTCGTGTCCGGGTGTTTATGGACGAATCGATGATTGCTTCGGTTGGATTCGTGTCCGGTGTTTATGGACGAATCGATGGTTGCTGTATCTGTTTGATGATGGATCAGTGTTGGGTGACTTAGTCATGTGTTGGTACCACATGCATTGTGTCTGCATTTGTGTTTGCATGGAATTGTAACATGTTAGGATGTCTTCCAGTGTTACAATTCTTTGGTTGATTATTGATTTGTGCATAATGACTTGTGTGATTGGAATCGTGTGTTGAATCTGAAATTATGCTAAAATGGGTGAAATAATGTGCTTGTGATATAATGTTGATTGAGAAACTTATAATGCATGTTAATTATGAGAAATCTCACCCTTACTTTAATGATTTCAGATTAAATTTAGCAGCTCAGGAGTTGGTGAGGATGGCTCTAGAGCTATGTTACTTTAAGTCCGTGTGTCAGTGTCGTGCTCTGATAGGTTGTAACACTGGGGGAAACGTTTGAATGATGAGTTTTATTTTATACTCTATTGTTTAATTTATGTTGGGAATACTTATGAAGTGAAGTTATTCCGGTTTTGAGACATTTCCGTTGTGTAGAACATGATATTGATTTGAATATTTATCTTAATAATTCCTTCAGTAAAGCATGACAACTGTAGATTTGAGGTTTTTATATTTATCTTGAATTGTGACATCCCTGTTTTTCATGTTACTCTGATTTAATTAATATATTCGCGGGTTATTTAGAAGGGGTGTTACAGGAAGCAAGTGTTCATCGACGAGTAATCTGGGTAAGGGTCCGCCAAGATGTGGGTGCAACGAAACCATGAAGTTGTGGGTATCTAACACCCTCGAAAATCCAAGCAGAAAATTCTAAAAATGTAGAAATTCCATGGTGAGTTGTTTACAAGGTTGAAATTCCTTTTATATTAAATTTTTTGGTTATTTGTGTGTTAATATTGATTAAAATTGCATAATGGTTGCAGATTGTTTGTCTGGGACAATATGGTTAGCGAGGTTGAAGTGAATTCATCCAGATGCTGCGAATGTGACACGAACAAGGGTTATTTTAGAAAATTTGCAAAGGAGATCGTTGAGGAGATTGATAGCAAAGTAGGTAAAAAAATGGGGAGCAGAAGGGAGGTCAAACAAGCTAGAAAAATTGAAGAGAAAAGGTTGTATTGAAAAAGACAGAATTTCTAGATGATGATTGTAATTGTTCTATCATGGATGATTTTTGCAGTTGTGTATAATTTTAAGTAGTTGTTATGTTTTCAAATTGTATTTGATACTTAGTCTGCCATGGATTGTAATTGTAAGACATATCAGTTTGTGTTGAATTAAAGCCAAAGTTTTGTTGTCCTTTTCAATTGTAATTGTAAGACAAACCAGTTTGAATTGAATGAAAGTTTAATTTATGTTTTCTATTTCATTTAGAATTGATGCAATTTAGTTCAAGTTATGTTCAATGAAGTAATTTTACATAAAATCTTGACAACATAGTTGAAATAAGTTAGATTAACAAAAACACTCTTGGTGCATGTGTCTTTTACAACATTATCAAAATGACACAAAAGGCACATATAGTTCATAGGTCTATTACAACATTACAATTTGAAACAAGCACACACTAATACAAAAGGCACATATAGTTCTTAGGTTTATTACAAGATAACATAATACTTAATCTATCATTTTTTTGGTCTTTCATGTCTTCATAAACCTTGTTTTCACTCCTAGATTGGAGTCTTTTGAACCTGACTTCTCTCCAACTTCTAGTATGATAATTGGCTGCTCACTAAATCTTGGGCCTGTAATTGGTTTCTTAAACCAACTCAATTTTATCCTTTCACTTTGCCTTATTTTTATGACTAGTGTAATATCCCAAATTTGTCCTACCCTTTCATTTTTATCGGGCTTATGCATTCTGCACTTCTCATTTCATCTGCATACCTTCCATTAGGTCATTTTGCACGTCATACATCATTAGTCAATAATTTGGCACGGGATCGAGGATATTGAGGAATTAGGGTTTATTTGTGTTTTGAGGCTCTCATCTTCATTCAAGCTTGAATAAACAGGTTTATTCAACAATCAGAGTTTGAAGCTAGAGTTTTGCGTTCATGATCATTGAGAATTTCTTTCTCTCATTAAGCCACAAGGTTGTCATCTTCATCAAGTTGCAGGGCTTTATTGTCAAGAAATCAAGGGTGTGATCTAGCAGACACGGTCTTTGAATCACTACATCACCTCATATGAGTGTGCTTATCATTTGGTCAAGGTTAATGACCATGACATTGTTACATTGGATTCATCTATTCACCAGTAAATCAATTAGGGTTATCTACGTCACGATCCAAGATAATTTGTTTGAAGGTCTTGTTGCTCAACAATTAAGGCATTATAATTGCAAATTCAATCGTGAGATTGAGGTTTCTAATGAGATGCGAGCATAGAATGCAAGTTGGTTTTGAATGCATTTTTATGGAGAGTAAACACTGATACAAGGGTTAATGTATTAGGGATTCAACATATCCTAGGTCATTCAAGGCATGGTTCAGGTTATCACTTTCAATACTCATTTACTTATGATTCAAGTTAAATTTATTGGATTCAATTTCAAATACTTATTGACTAGGAGACATACTTGGGTTTTGGTTATTCCCGTTCTCGCTTATGATATGAGCTTTTGATTATTGGGTACATTAAGTCAAAAGAAGAGTCGAATTTGAAAGTAAAATGAGGAGAGAAATTTTATTTCATTCAAGTGGATCAAAGCTACAAGAGTACATAACCGCTCAACCATATCTCCATTACAAAGCATATTCAAATGCACCATTTTTTCTCAATGTAACCAATTCATACAAAATACAATGAAAAAACATTACAAAAGATTTCAAGTTCTATTACATCCTAAAAATTGTCTTTGGCCAATTTTCTCGTGATCTTTTTCTTCAAGACTTGTTATCGAGGCCGCATCTTTGCATTATACTCCGTATAGCTATTTCCTAAGCTGCACATATCCTCCAAAAACCAATGCATTCGTTCAAGATCAAGTTTCAATATCCAATGTCATTACATCATCAATCGGAATCATAAACAAGTAAGAACAATACAAGCTAATTTGTCTAAATTCATGCTTTAATTTCCTCCTTGCACAAAACTGAACCAAGCCACGGCAGCCCTGCACAAAAACAAAACCAAATCAGCACCAAGTCAGACGTCTACAACATAAAATATCTCCAAGAATTATGAACTGAAAACCTGTGTTAACAGTGAAAACCCAAACCGATTCAGACATTATCAAAACCAGGAAGTCGGAAATAGAAAAAGCAGAGAATCAAGTCAGAGAGATCGCAACTCAACATATTAGTATCAAACTCAGAATTCAGAAGAAAATATCAGAGGGAGGTTTTTATAAATAAAAATCAGAAGAAAGTACAGCAAAAATCCAAACTCAGTTTCGAAACTAATTTGCCAGCTCATACTAATTGTCCATAACAGTTTCCAACATTCTAACTATCACTTATTCAAACTAAGTCAGCCAATTCCTAACTGCTTCTAACTACCTATAACAGAAAAAACTAGCTAATAGTTTCCATCTAACTAACCTCCAACTGTTTTTCTAAACAGGGCTAACTAACTGTTTCCATCAATTTCCTAACAAACTAGTCTTAATCCAGTGACTCAGATCTTCCCTCTGTAATCGTAACCTGCATCTCCATCAACCTATATAAACCACTTAACCTCCATCGTCATCCCTCTCTCCGCCATTTTTTTCACACATCTCAGAAACTTACGCACCACTCTTCATTTTTCAGTTTCAGAATTTTCTCCCTTTTCTTCATCAATTCACCATCCTCACATCATCCACATGCTTCTCTGCAACTCTCTACCTCCTCCATCTCCATCACCTTTCTTCCTCCATCCCTGCAATCTCCCTCCGAACACCTCTGCTACCATATCTCAGTCCTCGGTAACTCTTGAGAACTCCCTCAGCCTCACACACTCTTCGCCATCACCTTCTTCAATCTCATGCCGCTCCACCGTGGACTACTACATTTCGTGTTACTCGTCGATGCATAATACATAATAACGCAGAAAGGTAGAAGGAGAAGCATACATAACCAGGAAACTCAAAATCACCGAAAGAAGAAGATATAAGAAGGATAGAGTGAAAGATTTACCCGAGTTATCTTTAGACTTCTCGTCATTGTAACACCGTCAAAGACGTGCCATACGACTCTGGCAGGTAAGTCTACAATCTCTATCATCTCCTCGCATCAAATTTGTCATTTCTGCCTGCCGAATCTTAGCCTTAATATTCAGAGATAACGAATCTTCATCATTGCCGCTTAGACTATACTTGAAAATCTCAGTTTAGAGAGTGATTTAGGACCATCTTGGTCTCAAACGGAACTAAGAGAGTTTCACGAATAGAAGATGAGAGGTGAAATCACGTGAGAACGTGAGTTTGATAATTGTGCTGTTGTTGACTCCTGTGAGAAAGACACAAATAGGGGAGGTATCATTGTTGTTGTTCGATGGTGAAGGGAGTGTAATAGAGAGAGGCCATGAGAGAGAGGAAGCACAATTAAGTTTAAGGCGAAGAAGAGAGGGTAAGTTTTTTGTTGTTGTTGTGAAAAAAGAAGAATATAAACAGGTGAAGAAGAAAGCACGGCAACACTGCGATGATTGATCAAAGTAGGAGAAGAAGCCGCTGTCGTGGAGTCTAATCGAGGGAGAAGAGGGCTTGTGTTCTCATAGTCACTATTCAGGAACCCTAAGTCCTCTTTGCATTTTTCTTTTATTGTTTTATTTTTTTAGATGAAACAATAAATTAGAATTGGACTTTTGATAATAATGGGCTTGATTTGCTAATACCATCCTAGGCTTAAAATTGAGTTGCTAGCGCCATATCCCATATAGGCCCATACACTACTTTCATTTTTGGCATGTTGAAGCCAAGTGCAACAAAAAATTCTCTGTTACTGGACCGAAATCAGAACCTTTTAAGGCCCAATTCTGATTTTTTTAATACATGATGCTTATGAGCCAAAAAAACTGCTTGTTGAATTCATACTTCTGGTCCGAAATGCATTACCCTAGGCCCATTTTTAATTTGTTTAAAATCCAATTGAACAAAACAAAAACAGCATTGGACCCCGTTGAATGGGCCTAGCGCCTTGATTTCTACCACACCCGCTGGATTTCATTTTTCACCCTTGACTCTTTCTAATTGTTTTAATTTTTTCTTTTTTAGTTTAAATTTTCTTTAAAACTTTCTTAACAAAATTAAAACTTTCTTAACAAAAATTTAATGATAAAAGGACAAAAAATGATATGTAGAATTTAGGTCTTTCTTTTCCTTTTTTCCTTTTTTTGTTATGATAAAATTGTAAAGAATAAATAAAATTTGTTAAAAGTTCTTAGTTGATTTTAGGAATAAATTCTTTAGTTTTTGATGGAATTTTCTTCACATAAAACTAATAAAAAATATTTTTCCTTTAGTTTTTATTCATATTTTTATACTGTTGTTCCTTGTTATTTCTGACGCGTTTGTTCTTTGCGCAACGTATATTTTTTGTGCTTTCGATCATGTAACATAACAAGTTGTTATGTGATTGAAGCATGCGGCTTATGCTCGCTTCCGATGCGACACACCTAATTTCTCATCGTCTTGAGAAATTCATATCATATTATATGTTGTCCCAATACATGTGATATTTTGTGATGCTTTGTGCAAGAATTTTTTATTACTCGTTGCATTCGCAACATGCATTTGCTTTCATCTTAGTTGGATATCGTTTCTGAATTTGTTTGTGTTCTTGGTGAAGCTTACTCGACGCGTACTCCCTGCTTATCCATTACTTTCGTCTGCTTTCGACAATTCACTTGCTTTTGGTAGTCGCCGCTATTGCTTTTATATTTTTCCACATATTATCGCATCTCTTTACTATTTTACTTGCCATGAGAAGTAGGGCTAGAATATGTATGATGGGGATCTCCGTTGCTGATCATGTCAGGAATCCCTCTGGTTTATTTAAAGACCCGTTTAGGGCAATTCTGCATTATGTGCATTATGTATGCTATATGTGTTTGTTTAAAACCCCACTTTTAAAGTAGATATTTCACACGTGTGTTTACATTTGTGCCTGCATTATTCCCCCATCCCTTGTTGAAGCCCTAAAAATAAGGCGAGCGGAAAGGGTTCGTAATCAACCCCCTCAATTTTGTCGGTGTCATCCTTAGCTCGTGACGCACCACGATGCTTCGGAGTTGTGCCTACTCTTGTTATCGAGTCGTCAAATGGAAAAGAGTTTTGCAATCAAACCCCCACATTTTGTCAAGAGTTCGCATTGTCTGATGCTAATGCTCTGTGATTGTTCATATTTCCTTATGTTGCCTACCTCGATATTTTATATCTTGGTTAGGTGTTCACTCTCTTTGGACGTCACATTTTTGTTTTTCATCTCATTCCTGCTTGTTTGCTTCGGGTGATTCGCTCCCCTTAGCTAAAGCATTTCTCTTCTTTTATATTTCACTCTCGCTTGTTTGTCTCGGGTGATCTATTCCCTTTAACTAAAGCACTTCGCTTCTTTTCTTTACCATTTTATGTGTGTGCTTATTCGAACTTGTTTGCTCACTCGCTTTCTATACCATGTTTCCTTAGGATGTGATTGTTCCTCTCGGATGAACGTTAGATCTTAGGTTGCAAACCATGCATGCTAACATTAGGTAAACGTTTCCATTTTTTTAATCCAAACTTTAGGACCACCATTGTATAATAACATTAGGATTAAAAATAGGCTAGTCTCCTGTAGACTCTTTTCTTCCCCTTTTGCATATGCATTAAAACAAAAACTCTATTTTTCTTGGCAAATCACAAAACATGCTAATCACACTTAAACCCTTTTTTCAAGGTGAAAAACCACAAACCAATCAAATGTGGCATCTAGCCTTGAGGGTGTAAACCATTTTCAGGTAAGGACATGTTAATTTACTTTTGTGCCAACGCGTGAGTCTCCAAAGGTCGAGCTGCGACAGAAGGTGGAATTAACATTGTTCATAAAAAACACAAAACAAACAAAAACATGTGAGCCGAACTACGGTAACTCTTTTTCCTCAAAAAGAATACGTAGGCAATGGGGTAGGGCCCAAGTGAGCACAACTTTATTTTCCCTATATTATTTTATCATTTCTTTTACATGCATTCTTCTTCAGCAATAAGCAGTATACATAGATTAAACACACCCACAAGATAGATAACAAGAGTGGATACCGTAGAGTACTATGAGCGTGTGGGGTGTTAATACCTTCCTCTTGCATGAAAAACTCTCTTATCTGATCTCTCGGTCGCAAGAATTCTTCAGTGGTGAAATTCCAAAATACCCCTCATATTATCAATGTAACTTGCACCTTAAGTCATGAGAATACTTCCTAGATCTTCTCAGACATACCAAGTTTAGGAGTGCCAAACCTTGCTTGTAACAAAACCCTTGACACAATGTTGACTTAAACCCATGACTTTATTTTATAAATAAACAAAATCCTTGAGTATCTTGATTGTATTGGCTTGTCATATTGCAATGTCATGGCATTCAGGTTGGCATTGTACTTTCTTAATAACCAACCCAATTGAAACCCATTTTTCTTCAGCAATGTACCTAATCTTCAGAATATATCAGGATTCAATTAATTCTAATCTAGGAGATCATAATATCCTCTAAAAATACAAACTTCTTCAGACTTGGCCAAAAGCTTTTTACTCTAAGACTCACAATCATTGTATATTTAATCTTTGAAACAACCAATGACGACAGACCAAAATACACTCCAAATAATAAACTCCTTCTTAAACACTTTGTTTTCTTGAGAGCCTTCTTATTTAGTGCATCCTAGCCTTTTAGAATTTTCCATAATCTTTAGAGTATCAAACAGCTTAAATGATGTTCCAACATCTGATTGAACATCAGTTTCTTTCTCAATGAACACATCACTGATTCTTGTCCTGATAACCTTACTAAAAGTACTTCAATAGAGTAAATCAGAAACATACCTTATTCTCATTCAAGAAAAAAATAAGAACCTTTGAAGACTTCATAGATAACTGATTTACTCTGCTTATAGATCACAAAAGAAAATCATATAAATGTATCTATCCTCCAGGATACCCACCCTGCATTGAACTAAACAACCATAGAACATGTTCTAGAATTTATGCAATTGTCTTATGTTGCACCTTCTGGTGTGACATCTTTGACTTACTTTATCTTTAACACCAAGTAAAAGGATAAACAATTAAATACTTGTGGATTCCCCAACTTGCAATTGTTTTTAAATCCTCAAAGAACTCCAAACATCTCATTAGAGAACAACATTATTCCTTGATGACATACACCTTTAGACCTTGATCACACAAAGCCAATTTCCCTTTAGTAAGAAGACCACTTAACAAAACCTAGATCTTTCATCCTACATTCTTTAGATACTCAACGTCCTTAAACTTCCCTTTTTGTATCAACAACAAAGTAATAGTTGATTAGAATGAGACTTAGACAAACCACCAGGAACACTTTTACTGCAATTACGTGTCTGGGACAATTAGTGTCAAAATACCAATCATCTTAGTTAAAGATCTAAGAAAGGTATGGGAGATAAGGTAATTATCACCTTCTCTGAGTATTAACCACTATTTGATTAAACAATACTGAACTTGACCTTTGAGAAAGTAATCAAAACTGTTAAGATCAACTTTCCACATAAGAGATATCTTCAATACAAGTATACCCTTTAGCACGAGTAACCTGATGTCTAGTACAATGTTAAGACATTAAGATTGACATTCTTGACTCAGCTCACCTTTTGATAAAAACAACCTTTTGTCACTTGAGTTATCTCTTTGCTAATAATAACTTGAAAACCCAATCCCTTCCAATCATCTTTCCTCTAGAAGAAACCTCATAATTATTCTGAACATATCCTTATATACTTGATCTAAATATCAAGTTTTTAAGAATCATAAAGTCACGTCACCTTATAAATCACAAATGATAGACAATCCTTCATTCTCTTAAAACATAAGATAAAAAATAAACCACCTCTTATTTTTTTCATGGCTGACAACCCTTTTTATTCTAGATGCATATATCTTTGAATAAAAATATCCATCATATCACAAGATAATTCTTCAATGCAAAAATCTTCATAAGAAGTCCATCTTCCAGTCAAACCAGTAACATCCTTAGCACATGCATAATTAGGAATAATTTCCTAATTAAACCAAGAGTTGGAAAATCCACACATTTTCTCCTTGAGATAGGTAGAGCAAACTGTTCCACACGAAATACCAATATGTTCCTTGGATTGTCTTCTAAGAAACACGATAGCAATAAGAAAACCTTTATTAGGGTCTAGAACACAAGCTTCTACAGAGTTGAAAGCAAAAATAAATTGCTCTTGTCTTTCTTCAATGGCTTGTCACTTTTATGTCAAACCTCTAGAGTAGAGACTTGAGAATCTTCTTCTTGATCAGCCTCATATCTGAACACATTTTTTTCCGAACACATATAGATGTGCTTTTATGAGTGGACTTGAGAAATTTCTTAAGTATCTTTGACCATAATACAAGTGATGAAAAGTATAGACTAAGAACACTTATCAATTCCATGGTATTGATAACTTCACCTTAATTATTGGTTCATTGGTTGTTGTGATTGTTTAGATTTTTAATTCACCTTAATTACTTAGAATCAATTATTTTATAATAAATCAATTTTTTATTTATTTTTATTTTCATAAAATTCATCATTTTTTTGGGTCTATAAATAGAGATTTGGTTCATTTGATTTGGACACACAAAAAAATCTATTTTTTCTCTATTTTTTCTATTTAACCTCTAATAAATTATTGTTTTGTCCACTTTTATTTGTTTTAATAATGACTTTTTCTATAAAATTAGAAAAAATTTAAATAAATTAAAAATATAAAATTGGAAAAAATTCGAATAAATTATTAAATTAGAAAAAAAGTAAAAAAAAATTATTTAACTCTTAACTATTTTAATCGATAATTAATATTAATATAAAATTATATAAACAAAAATATAAAAGAAAATAAAAGTAGTGGAGTAAAGTATTCAATTTTATTAAATAAAATTATTGCAGTGAATAAAAATTAAATAATTGTTAAATTATTAAGTGAAAAAAAAGAAGATGATGTAAAAGATAAAAGTAAAAAAAAAAATATAAAAAATGTAAATTATCAAATTAAAACTATCAAGATCCGGACAAAAAAAAATTGAGCGGTAATAATTACTACAAATTAACAGTAGTACTACCAGTCCACCAAATTGCAACCCAGCCAGCCTGGCGATCCGCGTTATACCCAATCTCACTTCTCTTCAAATCATTTATAATCCAACGGTTGATATCTTCAAATAGATCTTTCACAAGGATAACCATCCAATCCAACGGCAATGCATTTATCATCTCAAATTCTATATATAAACCCTCTTGCATATTCCTACAAAACAACAACACCCACTCATCGTTAATTCTAAGAAATCTTGCATTCAATCAGCGATGTCTGGAAGAGGCAAGGGAGGAAAGGGTTTGGGAAAGGGTGGAGCAAAGCGTCATCGCAAAGTTCTGAGAGATAACATTCAAGGAATCACCAAACCTGCTATTCGTCGTCTTGCTAGACGTGGTGGTGTGAAGCGTATAAGTGGTTTGATCTATGAAGAGACTCGCGGTGTTCTCAAGATCTTTCTCGAGAATGTTATCCGTGATGCTGTCACTTACACTGAACACGCTCGCCGTAAAACAGTGACTGCTATGGATGTTGTTTATGCACTCAAGAGGCAAGGAAGGACCCTTTACGGGTTTGGGGGTTAGGGATCTTTTGTTTTTGTTGGTATTATTATTAGTAATAGTTTGTTGAATCAACTTCTGCTTGTTGATTTGATCTCAGTTTGTTCAATTTAAATTTTAATGAATATTTTCTTACTATTGGATTTATCTTGTTTACTTCATTCACGGTTCCCAGCTTATCTTTTTCTCTTGTGGGTTGATTCCAATTTTATTATATATCTACAAATGCATAAAGAGTGAAAAAGTCGTTACAATTGAAATAATGAATAGAGTCACCCACTTTAGAGCTAAAATGAATTAACAAAATAGAATTCCAGACCATATTAATAAAACCCAAACCACATACTTGAATGATTTAATAATGAACTAATTAGTAAAATACACAACATGCATTAAAACACCAAATAAAAATATCAAAAGTCAAACATGAGTCAACAAGTGTTAAAAAATTTTTTTAAAATTTTTTAAAGTCAGAAATTATTTTAAAAATATAAAGAAATAAACAAAATAAACCAAAATTTATGATAAATAGTAAAATCAAAAATAAAATGAGGTCACAAATATTTTAAAGAATGTCATTGGATCCTTCCATAATTTTTTCAGAATTTTAAAATCAAGAAAAGTAATTTTAAGAAATTAAAACAAGTCAAATAAAGTGGAAAATAAAAAAAAACCAAATCACAAAATAAAATTGTAAAAAAATAAAAATCAGAAAGAGAAAAAACAAAAGTATTTTTGATAATTTTTCACAATTTTAAGAGTTGAGATGAATCTTTTATGAACTTTTGAAGTTTAAAACAATTAAAACAAAAATAAGAAAATAAAACCAAAACCAAAACAATGTGGTGCGTTAGGTTTGAGTTGACTATGCATAGTAATCACATCAAATGGTCTATAGCGCATGTGTATCATGGGAATTATTGCATTAAAAGCATCCAAACACGTTCAAATGGACAAATCAAAATATAACAAAAGGCACACTCTCATTGGCTGGATGAGACATGTCATCATCTTCAACCTCCAGCCACACACGAATTGCAGGTCCTTCAAACTATAAAGCTAGAAGCTCAGACCGGTGACATTCGCTTCGTCTCATCAAGACGATTTCAATGGTACCCTCGCTAAAAATTTATATAACCTATAGCTCACTCGATTTAGAAAAAACCAGAAGAAAAAGTGAAAATGATTTTTGAAATTAAATGCTCAATTCTCCATGAAATCACAAACCAGAAGAAGCATGGGTTTCAGAGAAGAAGAGACTACATCTTAGCAATTTATTTGAAGTAAAATGATAGAGAATTCTACCGGAATGAAGTAAGAGAATTTTGCTCTGAAATTGGACTTGGATAGCTCGATTCAATAGATGATTTGGCTTGTTTTTGATGTGGTTAGCTTCATAGAAGTTCAATGAAGGTGAAAAGCTCAAGAATTTAGAACCGGAAGTGCTGTAAAATTAAATTCGAAGTTGCAGAATTGAGAGGTGTGGAGGAAGTTTGACAATGGTTTTCTGGCTCTCTAAAGCTTGTAAAATGAAGTAGAGGTCTCTATTTATAGGAGAATATGATGCAATGCTAAGGGAGGGTGAATGATAATAAATTAGATGAAATTTTGTGCACCATGAGCATGGCAAAAGTGTGACTTCTAACTCATCAAAACTCAGCTAATTCTTACATTTCAACCTTTAATCCAACCTTAACAACTTTGTTAAACATGTTTAAGTGGAAAAGACGCATAATTTCAATATAGTGAAAACGAATGGATTAACTCAAGACAAACATATTCAATGTATTAATGAGAACAACAAAAGTATGACATAAGGACAAATGTTTAAACAAAACAAAGAAATTACAACTGGAAATTCAAATGAACAAAAATTTCTCCAACTAAACTTTGTCACTTCAGATAGTGTGTCTTTGCGGGGTGACAAAAACACTCCAGTTGACCATCTTGTGTAAACTCCAGCACTCCTTTGTCGACCAGGTCTTGAATCTTGTTCTTCAATGCCCAACAATGATTAGTGTCGTGTCCCTGACTGTTGGAATGGTACACACATATTTCCTTATGTTTATAGTGGCGATAAGAAGTATTAGGTTTTTGAGGAGGCTCCCTTAATGCAACCAGCTTGGCTTCCAACACATGATGCAATGCTTGAGCCAAGGTCATGTTGATCTCGGTAAATTGTCTTTTGAGCGTATCTTGCTTACACTGGCTACCCTATCATGGTTGGCGAGATCGTTGTTGGACTCTTGGTGTAGTATCCAATTTAAAGGGTGTCCTCTCGACCAAACCAACTTCTTGTCTTATCGGGGGCTGATTAATGACTTGATCCCTAATCTTAACTGTTTGTTTCATACGGTTGCATCCGTCTTAATGAATCTTGTTGACAAGAATTCTCAGCTCTTCTTGTCCCCTAGCTAAGTTTTGGATAAGAGCCATCTATTCCAACATCTGGATTCTCATTGTTGCTATCTCAGCTTGTAATTGCTTCAACTGACCATCCTTGTTGTCTTCAGGAATCTTCTCGGTTATGATCTCAATGAGGATTGCTTTTACTTCTTCTTGCCACTTGGATAAATTTATGAACAAATATTGAAGCTGGTCATTTTGGGTTTGAAGATCTTGGATAGTCTGCTCGAGAGCCATTTTTACTGAAATAAACAGCTAGCGGATGAGAAAACCCGTATGGGGAAAACCTGGCATGATATGATGCATGATATGTAGATGCAACGTTTCCAAGGATCTCGCGGCATAAACACAAGAAAATGTTAGTAGTTGAATTTTGATCACATCTTTGATAGGAGAACTTCGTATCGTTGAATGTCCTTCTACAAGAATCATGCTCACCATGTCAAGTGGGTCATAGCCCTTGACTCTTTGGCTTTTTTACGACATTTGGCTAGAGGAAAATAAATCCTCTTGCCCCTTGATAGACGTTTGGTTCAACATAACCCTGCATCACAGACCCTTGAGACCCTTGAAATGGTTATTGAAAATGCTAGGGTATGATGTCATGATGTTATGTACAAATGAACATATACAAACAAAGAAAATAAGTCCTTAGATTTAGGCTTGCATGGGGTTCATAGGTAAGTACCCTCTTGAAGTTTAGTTGATTCAACCTGTCCTAGAAAGTAATTGGGTTATAGGGAATCTCAATATCATTGATCTTTCTTCATTGGGTATTGTCTCAGCATAATCAATCTTTTCTTGCGGCCAAAATATCCCAAAAGTCCGATCTCAATGAGCGTAGTATCTAGTATCAACCAATTTTCAGCTTTCCACCGAAACCGGCTATCTCACTACTTCCTAATGGCCAAGTTGTTCAATTAAAGGTTCTAAGGTTCATTAGTGCTTCATGACACCACACAACGGCCCCGTATTCTCCTCGATTCACCACAAGGGATACCAATACCCACAAATGTGTCACACTAACATAACTGTTGTCTCAACTATATTGGTTTACATCGTACAATCTCCATAATTTTTTCTATTTACCTAATAATGTTCTCGATCCGGGTAGAGGATCAATATAAAAACCCAAACATGGACCCAAAATGTAAAGCAAACAAGTAAAACAATGAAATCATTTAAAGGTGATATAGTATCTAAGGTAACCCCACTTTTAAATCTCCTCAGCAGAGTCGCCAGTTCTGTGATTCGATGGGAGAACTGACTTGGGTGTTTTTCATTTTATCGTAATTGTTGCGGATAGAAAGAGTCGCCACTGACTTTTATTTTATCTAATAAAGAAAATGGTGAAAAGAACAGGAAAGACCTTTTGAGAATTTTCTTGAGTTCGGGGGGTAGGTTATGAAAAGGGAAGGTTTTAACACCCTTTTCATCTGTAGTTATCTACAGGCTCTTAGTTTCTAGCTCACTTTGAAATGCTTTATTTTAAATGTGTTTGTGATTGTTTTTGAAAGTATTTTTGAAAAGTGCCTTCGTTTAGGAGAACTTTGTAATGACTCTCGTCTCTATAAGAATGCATACAAAGTGTTGAATTTTGAAAATATTTCATTTGAAATTGTTTTTGAAAGTTCCTTTGCTTAGGAAAACTTTGTAATGATTCTCGTCTCTATAAGAATGCATACAAAGTGTTGAATTTTGAAAATATTTCATTTGAAAGTGTTGGTGTGTTTTGAGAGATGTTTTGAAAAATGGTTGTGAGCAAGTAACTACGAACGTTCTACCTACTCAAAAAGTCTTTGTTCATTTCCTCCTCCTTTAGATATTTCTATCCTACCATTGATTGGTAATAAGCCTTATCATTGGATGTGAAGGAACGGGCGTGGGTCACCGTGTAGTCATAGAAAGCAGCATTGTAGGATACCTTAGCAATTTTTTGTAAGGGTCTAAGATCTTTTACCGAAGGTAACTGTGATCGGTGGATCTGGAACTGACTGTTTAACGCTGGTTCGCGAAATGTCGCGGAAGCAAGAGTCGCCACCGTCTTTTATTTTCTCCAAATGGAAAGGACAAAAGCACAGAAAAATTCCTTAAAGAGATTGCTCTCGGTTCGGGAGGTAGGTTATAGAAAGGGAAGGTGTTAGCACCCTTTCTATCCATGGTTATCCATGGGCTCTTAGATACTTGCTCAATGTGTTTTCAAAAAATGTTTGTTTGCTTTTCAATGTGGGTTTAAAAAGTTTCTTTGAAAAATTTCAGATCGACTCGTACGTCAGAGTGTTTGAAAAGTTTGCTTTGAAAGCTTTTGAAAATGTGTTAGTGAAAAGTTTTTTTTTTGTTTGTTTTGAGATTAGAGCAAGTATCCTTGAGAACCTACCTACTCTAAGGAATTCGTCTGTGTAAATGTCCTTTAAAGTAGTGCCATCCCACCATTGAGAGGTAGGTAGCACCACCATTGGAGGTGTTCGGGTCAATTCGAGTTTAGGGACATGGTGATCACCAGAGCAATGGGAAGACACCTTAGAAGCTACCCTCATGCCAGGTTCCCGGATCATGAGGACTTACTAAGACATCCTCTACTCGACGATCACCTTTCGAGGCAAGGCAACAGTGAGGCGTACCCTAGGGGTGGTGTGTGATTTGTGTGTTTTTTCAGATATTTGTCTTTTGTCATGTCATTGGTGATCTAGCGTTTGTTTTTATTTTTTGCCCATTCATTCTTGCATGCATATTTGTTAACAGTTAAAAGTTGCGGGAAAATAAATCTACAACTATTACAAATGGCGCGGGTCCACATCGCCAAATTAAACCGGACCCGATTTGACAGAAAAATAAATAAAGTAAATAAAAGTGCGAGCAATTGTTTACACGGCTTTGGGAGAATTACATAATGAATAGGAACTAAAATATGCGAAATTAAAGAATTATCGGAACGAGGGCGTTGGACCCTTTTTGCAAAATTAAATAAATAATGGAATTAAAATTAAAAGAAAATGTTTTTTAGTATTTGTGGTTTCTTATGTTTAATAGGAAAAAAGAATTAATTACAATTAAAACAAAGTGTCAAACCCTAATTTTAATATTTTTTTAGTTATTATGAAAATGTTATATTAACCTAAATTAAACCCTAAATTAATTTATGTGCAAATTTAATTATAGAAAATAAAATAAATGTATTATTATGGTGAAAAAAGGGAAAAAATAAAAAGGAATAAAAATTGTTAATTAACCTAATTCTACCTTTTTTATATTTATTAAAAAGAATTAAACTTTGCAAAACCCTAATTATACTAAATAATTACATGTTAATTTATTTATGAAAGTATTAGAATAAAATAATTTATTATATTTTTGTCTTTTCTGATTTTTTTATGAAGTTTTTTTATTTTGTAAAAAAAAATAAATTAATTAAATTGAGTTAACAAATTAAATAAAATTGCAATTGAAAATAAGATATAAAAAAAAAATGAAAAGAAAATGCAAACCAGGGGGGGGTAGCCCCAAAATTGGAGGTAAGGCCTTAGCACTTCAGGCCCATTTAATATTCAGATTCATTGACTTTCCCAATCATGTACGATGCATTGACTGGCGTGTATTGTGTTCTTTGATCTATGGCCCTTGATCTGATGCTGGAATGGACGTGGCATGCTGATTGCTGAAGGTGTACCATGGTGTTCACCATTGGCGCTGCATATGAACATAAATAGGAAAATAATATTGAACTTGTTGAAGACCTGGGAATCGAACCCAGGTCTTGTGGATTGTCCATGCGTTCGCTTGCCATCTGTGCCACTTAACCAATTTGTCAATTAAATAAACATAAACATTATAACGTAAAACGAAAACTAATGCATATTTCCGCGCGCGATTTCAAATTCCCCAATCCGCTTGTGCCACGCTATCATCGTCTTCATGGTCCCTGTAAACAAAAGCATATGGCAACGGTTTTCATGGCGTTGCTTAAGACCACATATCAAAAAATAGCGAATAGACCCTCGACGCTCATAAATTGAGCGCGAGGGTTGGAATCTCTTCGTCTGGACGTGCTAAGTGCAATGGCAATAGTCTTGAGCTCCAATTTTGCTTCGTCTCAAAAACCCCAAATTAGCAAACCTGTAAACCCTAAAAATCGCGCATGGCAAATCCTTATATACAGCATGAAAATCCAATTAAATACAATGGTTAGCTTTAAAACTTTGTAAGGAACATGAATATACAATTAAAATGCAATGATCATGCTTCAAAACCAAAATACGATTAGGCAATTTTCTGGGTGCAGTTCACGTTCAATGTACCAATTCTTTGCGTTTGAATTGATGTTAGGGATTGGCACACGTTCAAGACTTGCCAAGGAAGCTATTGGAATGGGTGTTAGGCCTTGAATCGCCTTGTAACCTTGAAATCAGTTTTGAGTTTTTTTGGACAATTTTTCAAGTTGGCAATGTCTTTTTCTGCGCAGCTTAGCCTCCTCTTGCATTAGGTTTTGATTCCTGATCATATAGTGAGCACTTTAGGTTAACAAAATTAGCACAAATCTCTTGCAATTATGGATTAAGGATTTGATTTGTTAAGGATCCTTTTTGAATCTTTTTCATGTACAATTTTGTTCAATCATGCCAAATCAAACCAAATCTTGCCTAATTAGCATGTGCACGAGATCTTGAGTATAGAATGTGCATAAAAAGATTTTTTTAGGTCAAGTTTATATTTTTTACATATTTAAATGATTTAAATGAATTAATATTAATATAAATTCAAATAAATAATTAAAAAATGAGAAAATACTTCCCTTTGGGCCAAGTGGTCGTGCATAGGCTTAGAAGGATGAATCATGGAAGAAAAATGGGCCCATTTGCATTTTTAGGTCATTTGAAGCATTGTTGACTTTTCAAAATTCCCAAAAATTTCCCAACTTCCACAAGGCATAACTTGCTCAATTTTTAAGCTTTTCACATGTTCTTGGACATTTTGGAAAGGTCTTTGAGTCCTCTAACCAATTCCTTTGGTCCCATGTCATTTTGATTTACCAATATCAAGTTATGGCCTTTGACTTAAAGTCCCTTTTTGTTGACTTTTGAAAATGACCTATAATGTTGAAATTGATAACTTTTTGTGAGAGCATTTCTTGGACTTGGAATATGAAGATGAGTTGTAGGAAATTTCTTTCTCTTCAAAATGAGCTTTGGATGGAATTTTTCTGATAATCCATGTGAAAGTTATGCCCTGGTCAATTTCAGTTGACTTTTTCAGTTGTCCAAATATAGTAACTTTTGCACCTTGATGATTTTCTGAGCCAAATCTTGAGAATCATGATCAAGCATTGATCAAATGATGTTTGTGGCTTCAAAATGATATGTTGACCAAAAATTTGAACTTTTGACTGTCAAATGACCATTTTGCCCCTACAGTTGACTGTAGTGCAATTTAGGGTTTTGACTGTGCAATCTTGAGCTGAATGCCTTGAAACTTGATATGAGGATACTTGACCATCTTTGTAAGCATATGAGACTTGATTGGGTCCTTGAAAACTTCCTTTCTTTGATCAGAACACAAACCCTAGTTTTGACTATATAGGAGACAGTTGAACTGCACAACCCTTGGGGAATTTTGTGACTTGGCTTGGCAATTTCTTGAAGAATATGGGAGGGCAAATTTTGGGGTACAACAGTTGCCCCTGTTCAATCTTCTTAGACCTGAGGATGCAGATTGGCTGACGTGCCTTTCGTAATCCGAGGGTAGAAGATGATTGGACACTAGAGTGCCCAGAAATTTGCGCTCACATAGTAGCAGTGATGGGGGAATGGGCTTGTAGATGCCATTTAGAGGTTGCTGGATAGGGTGATGGGCTTATAGATGCCATCTGGATGTTGATCGCGTAGGAGATTCCTTAGCGAGAACCTGCATACCTGCAAAAAGAAAAATGAGTACCTGACACGTTGCAGGAGCTGATTTTAGATGCTTGGCATAGATATGTCCTGACTGGTTGCAGGAGTTGAGTCTGGAGCTTCAAACAGCGATGAAAGAACCAGGGATGGTTACTGCCTTAGCCTGAATGATAAGAGAACCTTGGGTGACTTTAATCTCAACAACGCTCGTTGAGAAAAATCTTGATGGGAATTATTATCTTCGCAGTATTGGGCAGAGAACCATAAGCTATTATAATCTGAAAGGGAATCACCTCACTCGCCGTCGGAGAGGGAATCATAGGAAAAGGGATTGTCACCTCACTCACCGTCGGAGAGAGAAACATAAGAGACTATTACCTCACACTCATCGTCGGAGAGGGAACCATCTGAAAAGGACTTACTACCTCACACACCGTCGGAGAGGGAACCATGGGAGACTATCACCTCACACTCATCGTCGGAGAGGGAAACATCTGAAGAAGGAATTACCACCTCACGCACTTGCCGGAGAGGGGACCATAGGAGACTATCACCTCACACTCATCGTCGGAGAGGGAAACATCTGAAAAAGGAATTACCACCTCACGCACTTGCCGGAGAGGGGACCATAGGAGACTATCACCTCACACTCATCGTCAGAGAGGGAAACATCTGAAGAAGGAATTACCACCTCACACTCATCGTCGGAGAGGGGACCATAAGAGAATATCACCTCACACTCATCGTCGGAGAGGGAAACATCTAAAAAAGGGAATTACCACCTCACACTCATCGTCGGAGAGGGGACCATAGGAGAATATCACCTCACACTCATCGTCGGAGAGGGAAACATCTAAAAAAGGGAATTACCACCTCACACTCATCGTCGGAGAGGGGACCATAGGAGAATATCACCTCACACTCATCGTCAGAGAGGGAAACATCTAAAAAAAGGAATTACCACCTCACACTCATCGTCGGAGAGGGGACCATCTGAAAAAGGAATTACCACCTCACGCACTTGCCGGAGAGGGGACCATAACTTCTACTGAGTCTTTATCAGAAAAATCTGTTGGGAGTCGATTTTAGCTGGACTAGAGAAGGCTTTGAAATATGTTTGAACATTTTAACTGCATCCTTCCTGAAAGGTAAAGGTCAGTCATATGCGATGCATGATATGGATCAAGCAATGATGTTCTCAACATAAATGAGATTTGTATGATATGATGCGTTATGCATGCTATAATGATGTATGTGATGTTTATGAATGCATGTTTTTGTCTAGGGATATAAATCCTTGACGGATGCCGGGAAGTCGTATCCTGGGCTGATCTTGAAATATTGATTTTGCTTCCGCTGGGGATGATGCCTGCAAGAATACCGGTAGGAGAAGATGACTCCGTTGCGGAATAAACTTGGCAAATGGACGATTCTGCGGGGAGAAAAGATACTCTGACGACCATGCTGGGAAGCAATACTCTGTGGGGATAAAGATGCTTTGCTGAATTGTTGATAACTTGCTGAGGATACCCTTGTTATTGGAAGTGTTGAAGGACTTCGCTGAGGTAAAAAGGCTTCGTTGACGACGCTCTTTCCGTGGCTTTTGGCTGAGGATAACCCAGTTATATCCTGTTAAGGAAATAACTCTTTAAATAAAGCCGGACGACGCGTTCGTGCTCTGCGAGGGGATAAGCTTCCAGAATCTACTGGGGATAAGCTTATTGCTTGGGGATATGGACTCCATCTTTCCTGGGGAAACCGGATTGGACTCTTCTGGGGAGTTTTGATGCGCTGGGGAAGTGATTCCTTTGAATATTGTGATACCGCCGGGGAACAATCTTTAGGCCGAGACTGCCGGGGATGCTTGTTAAGAATATATGTGTTGCTGCTGGGGAAGTTTTGAACCGTACCGGTCATGTTCTTCAATGGAACCTACCTTGATACCCTGGAGGACAGAAACAATCAGATTGCTTAGACCATTCTTTATTGCCCCTGTTTCTATGGGGGAGAGGAAGACCTGTGAGGTGCTGATAGTTGTTGATGGACAGCCCTTCTTCTGGTAGACAGGTGACAAGATAACAGGACATAGTCGTACGCTTTGATCCCTAACTTTTGCTTGGACCGCCCTTTCGGGTTTTCAGTCCACCGGGATACCCATTTTTGCCCAAGCCGCCTTTTCAGGTTTTCGACTTGCCGGGTGTACAGATTTTTTTCATTTCGTCCCTTATTTTTGCCCGAACCCTTTTGGTTCGCCGGGAAGCCCTTATTTTTGCCTGGGTATGTCGACCTAGCGGGTCTTCGATTTTGCGTAGTATCTTTTCGACTATGTCCGTTCTCAGAAAGTAGGGAGTTGCCCCTGTTGGAAGTATTTTGCCATGCCACCAGAAGGTGTTTGATCAGGCCAGATTCGTTGTTGAAATGCCCCAAGTGACTCAGGTGGAGATTTGCCCCAGGCTATTTTGCCTTTGAGAGATTCTCCGAATCTTGATTGGACTGCCCCAGATAATGGACCATGCTCATGTCTGCCCCTTGATTGGAGGTACTTCTGTTCATTAGGCATTTGTCGTGTAAACTTCTATACTGTTCAAACAAAAAGTCATATGCAAACAAAGTTATGTTAAAAATGCAAAGCTTATGTCTGTCTTGAAGGTTTTGAAAATGCGTTTTTTTCATAAAACATGTGAATGTTTGTAAAACATGATGTCAATCCCGTATTTACCGTAGCCCTAAGGAGTCAGGATACCTTCGTAACAGTATGCTTTCGAACTAACCAATGCTTCAGCTAGGACTTTTGAGGGTTGTAACGTGGCCAGGTTCACGGTTTAAGAAACAAAGGAAAAAGGCTCAAATTTTATTTGTACCCACCCGCTCTTCGTGATGTTCTCCAAACCTAAACTCAATTGATCATACGTTAGACCTTGCTTGAGTCTTTGCTTTGATATTCCCATAATGGTTCAGATGTTGATGATTTCTTTTGAATAGGCAGTCATTTTTGTTTTGGTTGAGGGTTTATGAGACCTCTTTCTTGATTTTGTTATCCCTTTCTTTTTTTGCCTGAACTGTTTCCTTTTTTGGAATTACAGTCAGCGGGATGCCCCAGTTTCATAAGTCCCTTTTTATAGGTTTTGACTTCTTGGGCTTTTTGTTTATGATTTTTTTTTGATAATGACTGCCTGTCCTTTTGATTGTTCTGAACCATCATTGTCTTTCTTCGTTTTGTAAAGACTTTTTGGTGCCATTCGTTATGCACTTGGATCAACTGAGAGACTACCCTGCCCCAGGTTATGATTAAGGGTTTCAATTTTCGAAAATAAAACTCCTACTTCTTTGGCTCGGAAGGGTTGACGAGGGATTATCTTCCTTATAACTCCAGTGTTTAGGGATTGAAACAATGCCTGTACCTCGTCAGCGGGGTCTGTTCAGAAGCATACTGTAATGATCATGGTATCGTTTTCGTCATCCTCCCTCAAGAGGCTCAGAATTATTAACCGAGAGTTGACATCAGAAAAAATATGAAAAGATATTTGAACATAATGAAAACAATTGTATTAATTTCCAAAACAGACGTATGCGATGCATTGATAGAATAAAATAGTTTGCTATGACATTAATTGTTTGTATGAGCAAAGAAAAGTACAACTCAAAAAATTCAAATAAACAAAAGGCTTCAACGATTGGGCAACGGAGCAGTGATTATGTTCGGAGTCTCTGGCACTTCAAACTGAATCTCTCCGGCGTCGATCATATCTTGGATCTTGTTCTTGAGAGGCCAGCAGTTGTCTGTAGTATGCCCCGGACTATCTGAATGATATGCGTACCTATCGTTGGGATGATAGTTGGGTGCAGAAGTGTTCGGATTCCGAAGAGGAGCCCTTAAGGTGATTAGTCCTGCTTTCAACATTTGTTGCAGTGCTTGATCCAACGACATGTTGAGTTTGGTGTACTGCCGTTTCTCCTTGCGCTGCTGCCCCTGTCCTTGTTGAGCAGATCCGGGATTGGAGATCTGGATTGCCCCTGCCTCATGACGGCTCTTTTTACCGTGCACAGCATTGGATTCTTTCTTTCCATGATGAGGCTTTTTATCAGAAGGTGCAGCCTCTTGAATCTTCCCAGACCGGATGCCAGCTTCTATTCGCTCTCCAGTCAAGATAAGATCTGTGAATCCAGCAGACGAATTCCCAATTAGGTGGTTGTAGAACGGACCAGACAGGGTCCCCAAGAACATATCAACAAGTTCCCGATCAGTCAGAGGTGGTTGTACCCTTCCAGCAAGATCCCTCCATTTCTGCGCATATTCTTTAAAACCTTCACTTGATCCTAACGACATACCCTGGAGTTGGATACGCGTAGGAGCAATGTCGGCATTATATTGATACTGCTTGTAGAAAGCAGTAGCCAACTCCTCCCAGTTACGAACCTTGGTCCCATCTAGCTGATAGAACCATTCGAGATGAGTCCCTGAAAGACTCTCCTGGAAGAAGTGGATCCACAAATTCTTGTCCACCGTATATGGTTGAATCTTCCGAACATAGGACCTGAGATGTAACTTGGGACAAGACGCCCCGTCATACTTGGTAAAGGATGGTGCTTTGAACTTCCGAGGAATAATCACACCAGTTGACAAACCCAGATCTCCAAAATCCAGCCCAGGTACCTGTTGGATCTCCATAGCATTCAGCCTATCCTCCAACTGTTTGTACTTGTCTTCGGCAGGAGGGTATTGTTCGTCGTTGAAATCTGTCTCGTTGTCGGAGACCACCGGACTAGGCACCTCTCTCTCATGGTGACTGCTTTCCCTCACAGATGGAGTAGTCCTCTCAGTTTCAGTCTGCGGTGTGTTCCCAGATCTGCGTCTAGGGCTGAACAAAACAGTCCTCCTCTTCTTCTTTTCCTTCTTTAAGAGCAGAGCCTTCAGATCTTGTTGCCCCTGGGTCAAATTCATGATCAGCCCTTGGAACTGGGCGTTCTGAGCCTGGAGGGCCTTGATGGACTGTTCAGCTGATGATTCAGGATTCATGATGATCGGCTGAAATAAACAGCGAAGAAGGGTAAGCAACCTGTCAAAGGGACACCTGCAATGCAATGAGATGTATGACATGTATGCAATGATTTCAAGGACCTCGCGGGGTAAACAGAGAAACTTGTTAGAGCTGGAAACCGGTAACTTGATTGAAGGAACTTCCTGTTGTTGAGAGTCCTTCTTCAAGGGTCAAAGGCTCACCATATCCAGTGGGTCATAGCCCCTGACACCCTTGGCTTAGAGGAAAATAAATCCCCTTTGCCCCTTGCTGGGTAATTGGTTTATCATGACCTGCATCACAAGCCCTTGAGACCCTTGAAATGGGTTAGGATGTATGCAATGATATGATGTCATGCTATGCATGGGATAACATAAGTGACCCTGTTATGAGCCCCAATTAAGGACTATAAACAACCTGCAAGAAACTCAGTATACTTTGTTATGAGTCCCTATTAAGGACTATAAACAAAACCTGCAAGAGATCTAGTAAACCCTGTTATGAGTCCCGGTTAAGGACTATAAACAAAACCTGTAAGAAACCTAGTATACCCTGTTATGAGTCCCTATTTAAGGACTATAAACAAAACCTGCAAGTAGCTTATGTGTTAGATAACACGCATGCAATCAGTCAAGTACGAAGGCACACAAGTCACACAAGAGAAACCCTTAGAGTTTAGGCCAGCATGAGGTCTAGGTATTACCCTCTTTCAGTTGGTTGGGTTTATACCTGTCCTATCAAAGTAACCGGGTTCTTAGAGGATCCCAATATCATTGACTACCCTCAATCGGTCATAACTCCAGCATCGCAATCTTTTCTTGCGGCCAGAACCATCACGAGAGTTTAGCCTCAATGGGCGTAGCATACTGCTACTGTTCTAATGGCCAAGTTGGGTCATTTAAGGTTCTAAGGTCTGTTGGTGCTTGATGACTCCTTGGAAGACCCATATTCTCCCCGTTTCAACACGAGGGATATCGGTACAGACCAAGGCGCCACACCAACGTAGCCACTGCTTCACCCATGTCGGTATACGCCGGACAGGTCCCTCACAGATTATGCTAGCTAAACAGGGTATCCCCAGATCCGGGTTAGGATCTATGTATCTCCGATGCAACCCACAATAGTAAAGCGAGCAAATCAATACAAGTGAAAACACAGTTATGACCTAGCCCTAAGGTACACCTCACTTTATAAAGGTATCCCCAGCAGAGTCGCCAGTTCTGTGATCGGTGGATCTGGAACTGACTGTTTAACGCTGATTCGCGAAATGTCGCGGAAGCAAGAGTCGCCACCGTCTTTTATTTTCTCCAAATGGAAAGGACAAAAGCACAGAAAAATTCCTTAAAGAGATTGCTCTCGGTTCGGGAGGTAGGTTATAGAAAGGGAAGGTGTTAGCACCCTTTCTATCCATGGTTATCCATGGGCTCTTAGATACTTGCTCAATGTGTTTTCAAAAAATGTTTGTTTGCTTTTCAATGTGGGTTTAAAAAGTTTCTTTGAAAAATTTCAGATCGACTCGTACGTCAGAGTGTTTGAAAAGTTTGCTTTGAAAGCTTTTGAAAATGTGTTAGTGAAAAGTTTTTTTTTTGTTTGTTTTGAGATTAGAGCAAGTATCCTTGAGAACCTACCTACTCTAAGGAATTCGTCTGTGTAAATGTCCTTTAAAGTAGTGCCATCCCACCATTGAGAGGTAGGTAGCACCACCATTGGAGGTGTTCGGGTCAATTCGAGTTTAGGGACATGGTGATCACCAGAGCAATGGGAAGACACCTTAGAAGCTACCCTCATGCCAGGTTCCCGGATCATGAGGACTTACTAAGACATCCTCTACTCGACGATCACCTTTCGAGACAAGGCAACAGTGAGGCGTACCCTAGGGGTGGTGTGTGATTTGTGTGTTTTTTCAGATATTTGTCTTTTGTCATGTCATTGGTGATCTAGCGTTTGTTTTTATTTTTTGCCCATTCATTCTTGCATGCATATTTGTTAACAGTTAAAAGTTGCGGGAAAATAAATCTACAACTATTACAAATGGCGCGGGTCCACATCGCCAAATTAAACCGGACCCGATTTGACAGAAAAATAAATAAAGTAAATAAAAGTGCGAGCAATTGTTTACACGGCTTTGGGAGAATTACATAATGAATAGGAACTAAAATATGCGAAATTAAAGAATTATCGGAACGAGGGCGTTGGACCCTTTTTGCAAAATTAAATAAATAATGGAATTAAAATTAAAAGAAAATGTTTTTTAGTATTTGTGGTTTCTTATGTTTAATAGGAAAAAAGAATTAATTACAATTAAAACAAAGTGTCAAACCCTAATTTTAATATTTTTTTAGTTATTATGAAAATGTTATATTAACCTAAATTAAACCCTAAATTAATTTATGTGCAAATTTAATTATAGAAAATAAAATAAATGTATTATTATGGTGAAAAAAGGGAAAAAATAAAAAGGAATAAAAATTGTTAATTAACCTAATTCTACCTTTTTTATATTTATTAAAAAGAATTAAACTTTGCAAAACCCTAATTATACTAAATAATTACATGTTAATTTATTTATGAAAGTATTAGAATAAAATAATTTATTATATTTTTGTCTTTTCTGATTTTTTATGAAGTTTTTGTATTTTGTAAAAAAAAATAAATTAATTAAATTGAGTTAACAAATTAAATAAAATTGCAATTGAAAATAAGATATAAAAAAAAAATGAAAAGAAAATGCAAACCAGGGGGGGTAGCCCCAAAATTGGAGGTAAGGCCTTAGCACTTCAGGCCCATTTAATATTCAGATTCATTGACTTTCCCAATCATGTACGATGCATTGACTGTCGTGTATTGTGTTCTTTGATCTATGGCCCTTGATCTGATGCTGGAATGGACGTGGCATGCTGATTGCTGAAGGTGTACCATGGTGTTCACCATTGGCGCTGCATATGAACATAAATAGGAAAATAATATTGAACTTGTTGAAGACCTGGGAATCGAACCCAGGTCTTGTGGATTGTCCATGCGTTCGCTTGCCATCTGTGCCACTTAACCAATTTGTCAATTAAATAAACATAAACATTATAACGTAAAACGAAAACTAATGCATATTTCCGCGCGCGATTTCAAATTCCCCAATCCGCTTGTGCCACGCTATCATCGTCTTCATGGTCCCTGTAAACAAAAGCATATGGAAACGGTTTTCATGGCGTTGCTTAAGACCACATATCAAAAAATAGCGAATAGACCCTCGACGCTCATAAATTGAGCGCGAGGGTTGGAATCTCTTCGTCTGGACGTGCTAAGTGCAATGGCAATAGTCTTGAGCTCCAATTTTGCTTCGTCTCAAAAACCCCAAATTAGCAAACCTGTAAACCCTAAAAATCGCGCATGGCAAATCCTTATATACAGCATGAAAATCCAATTAAATACAATGGTTAGCTTTAAAACTTTGTAAGGAACATGAATATACAATTAAAATGCAATGATCATGCTTCAAAACCAAAATACGATTAGGCAATTTTCTGGGTGCAGTTCACGTTCAATGTACCAATTCTTTGCGTTTGAATTGATGTTAGGGATTGGCACACGTTCAGGACTTGCCAAGGAAGCTATTGGAATGGGTGTTAGGCCTTGAATCGCCTTGTAACCTTGAAATCAGTTTTGAGTTTTTTTGGACAATTTTTCAAGTTGGCAATGTCTTTTTCTGCGCAGCTTAGCCTCCTCTTGCATTAGGTTTTGATTCCTGATCATATAGTGAGCACTTTAGGTTAACAAAATTAGCACAAATCTCTTGCAATTATGGATTAAGGATTTGATTTGTTAAGGATCCTTTTTGAATCTTTTTCATGTACAATTTTGTTCAATCATGCCAAATCAAACCAAATCTTGCCTAATTAGCATGTGCACGAGATCTTGAGTATAGAATGTGCATAAAAAGATTTTTTTAGGTCAAGTTTATATTTTTTACATATTTAAATGATTTAAATGAATTAATATTAATATAAATTCAAATAAATAATTAAAAAATGAGAAAATACTTCCCTTTGGGCCAAGTGGTCGTGCATAGGCTTAGAAGGATGAATCATGGAAGAAAAATGGGCCCATTTGCATTTTTAGGTCATTTGAAGCATTGTTGACTTTTCAAAATTCCCAAAAATTTCCCAACTTCCACAAGGCATAACTTGCTCAATTTTTAAGATTTTCACATGTTCTTGGACATTTTGGAAAGGTCTTTGAGTCCTCTAACCAATGCCTTTGGTCCCATGTCATTTTGATTTACCAATCTCAAGTTATGGCCTTTGACTTAAAGTCCCTTTTTGTTGACTTTTGAAAATGACCTATAATGTTGAAATTGATAACTTTTTGTGAGAGCATTTCTTGGACTTGGAATATGAAGATGAGTTGTAGGAAATGTCTTTCTCTTCAAAATGAGATTTGGATGGAATTTTTCTGATAATCCATGTGAAAGTTATGCCCTGGTCAATTTCAGTTGACTTTTTCAGCTGTCCAAATATAGTAACTTTTGCACCTTGATGATTTTCTGAGCCAAATCTTGAGAATCATGATCAAGCATTGATCAAATGATGTTTGTGGCTTCAAAATGATATGTTGACCAAAAATTTGAACTTTTGACTGTCAAATGACCATTTTGCCCCTACAGTTGACTGTAGTGCAATTTAGGGTTTTGACTGTGCAATCTTGAGCTGAATGCCTTGAAACTTGATATGAGGATACTTGACCATCTTTGTAAGCATATGAGACTTGATTGGGTCCTTGAAAACTTCCTTTCTTTGATCAGAACATAAACCCTAGTTTTGACTATATAGGAGACAGTTGAACTGCACAACCCTTGGGGAATTTTGTGACTTGGCTTGGCAATTTCTTGAAGAATATGGGAGGGCAAATTTTGGGGTACAACAGTAACATCGAAGGGTCATCGAGGGACTACGATCTTGTATTCGAGGGTCATTGCTAAATTATCCCACGTTCGAGGGACATGACTGTTTTTATCCGAGGCAACAAGTGTGGGTTACCCTAGAGGTGCGAGTGTGCAAAGTATTTTGTTTTCATGCATTTTTGTCTTGAATTAGGGTTCTCTATTGTTTTATTTTTAGTCTTTCCATACACACCCTAATTACTAGCAATTATATTGAAAGCGATAAATTGCGGGAATTTAAAGTTCTACACTATTACATCTTCTTTTTGGGGATGGGGATACAAGTTTATGAATGGGGAATGAAAGTAATAAAGTTCTAATTATACTATTACAACCATATTGAATATTGAATGATAATACAAATATAAAGAAATATAAAGATAATGTAAAAAAAGAAAAAAATTGTTTTAAGAAAACTTTTATGTATTAACACATATACTTATGTATTGATACAAAAAATTTATGTATTGACGCATGCACTTATGTATTGATACGAAAACTTTATGTATTGATACATATCAATCATTTCTCTTGGAAATAAAAAATAACTCAGTATGAGTCGACACATAAGGGGTTGTATCGACTCATACTGCTTTGTATCGACACATGCGCTTTTTGTATCGACTCATACTCATTTCTTGCCCTTGGAAGTCAAAAACAACTCAGTATGAGTCGACACATAATGGTTTGTATCGACTCATTTCTGTTTTGTATCGACACATACGCGTTTTGTGTCAACTCATAACCTATTTTGTACCTAATATGTGTTGACTCATAGTGTTTAGTGTCGACTCATACTGTTGTTTTTTTACTTCTATCATTGTTCAGCTACATGTAAAAAGTCAATTCTCAACACATGGTTAGTGAAAATGAAAAGAAAGCATATGGTTAGCTTCAAGGTAATGATATTTAAATTTTATCTATACAAATGAACCATTAATGATGCTTTTTATGAAGAGTTCAATTTCAAGAAAACTTATATTGAAACTGAAATTTGTGCTTTGAGTTTGAGTTGGAGAAGTCAAGTTGCAGGTGGCTGTTTTTGAGTTTGGAAAATAGTGATGTTACAAAAGTTGTTATTGTATTTGAAAAAATTCTATATGATGTATTTGGAGTGTTTGAATGTTTTGTTTAGACAGAACTTGCAAAGTGTGAAAGGTTCAAAGGGTTTGGACTTCAAAGCTCAAATATGGAGATTTTTGTGGACAGTTCTGGTTTTTTAGAGTAAAGGGGGGTTTGAGGATTTTAAACACACAAGAAGCTCTCTATTTTTCTGACCTCTTTCTTTTGAAAATTCTCCCTCTATTTATAGGCAAGAGGTTTGGGAACAAGAGCTGATTAGGTTTGCAAGACAACATGTTATGGTTTGGTTGGGATGCAAATATCAAACTATGTCAAGTATTCCATTGTCCCAAGATGAAGTACCAAAGTTGCTGGTATAGAGGAGCTACCTTCCGTGATTTATGGTGGAGTATAATCATAAGCAAACAAGGTATATGCTCAAGATAAATTTTGTACCAAAAGCTTGCTTTTCAAGAATAGCAATGGTGCCTTTATGGCATAAATGGAAAGATCTTTTGGAAAATGGCACAAACACTTGGGTAATAGCTCAAGAGTAGGTGTAAGCATTAAATTATGGTGAGATTGACAAGTTAGAAGGCCTGAAACACAATATTATGCAGCATGGCGTAAGGATTTTGTTAAGTGTTCTTCAATAAAAGGACTTGCAATTCAAGGATGGATGCCCAACTTCATGCCCTTGAATCTCCTATCTCAAGTATGATAAATTCATGCTCTTGGATGTTTTGGAAAGCTTGAAACATCCTCTATAACTTTCATGTTGGCCATTTTGACAAAATCATCTTGGAACTATGTGAAAATGCCAAGAAGTTGGGATGAAATCCTGACCAAAATCTGTTGAAAATTTCTCCAAGTGCTAGATGAAAATGTCATGTCATCATGGACTTATATCTTCAAATCTAAGCATTTTTTGGACATCAATCCTTTAATACAAAGTTGTAGAATTCATCAATATTTACAACTTTCATGTTGAAAGTTTCCTTTGAATCATTTTGCATCATGGTGAAAAATTGGTATGAAGTTATGAAATAAACATGTGTAAAACACTTAGAAAAATTTCTAAGTCTTGAAAAGTTTGACTTTTCAAATTGACTTTTGACTTTCTTGACTTTTTGATGATCAAGATTGATATTCTTGAATGTCTTGATGAATTTTAATCTTTGAGACTTAATGTTGACCTAAAAGTCAAAGTTTGACTTTTGGTGTATCAATTGACTTTTCATCAGTACAGTTGATTTTTGGTCATCTGGTCAATTGATTGAGCAAAATTTGTGATACAAGACTTGAAACTTGACACGAGCATTATTGAAGGTCCATAATGATCCATGAAAGTCACTTGAAGTATTAGAAGTCCAATTGTCCTTGTGCAAGCTCAAATCCTAATTTTGAGGTATCAGTGTTGAGGAGATGGCTTGACCTAGTCAATACTTGTGCAAGCTTGAGATTTTGAAGATCTTTGTGAGAAAAGTCTTGAGAAAAGAGAGGGCAAATTTTGGGGGTACAACAAATACATATAAGCGTCTTCTTTTCATTTTCCAAGTCAACTATGACTTTTCTTTGATCTTCCTTTGTTTTGATATTTGCTTCACACCTGTCACAATTATCTTCGTAGGATATATTAAGCTCTTCATGGAGAACACTATCATCATAGACTTCAACTTTACCTACCCATCTTCCAGACAGATCCAACACGTGTTTTATAGATTCATTGTTAGCCTCATCTTCTGATTCATCATCATCAGACCAAGACACAGTGTGATACGGTGGCAGAACCAACTGTTTAATACTGGTTAGCGTTTTGCGTTTTTTGTTTGCAAAATGTCCCGGTAAGCAAGAGTCGCCACCGACTTTTATTTTATCCAACTGGAAAGGACAAAAGCACAGAAAAATTCCTTTTTTCTAGATTTTGAGTACGGGGGGTAGATTATAGAAAGGGAAGGTATTATCACCCCTTCTATCCGTGGCTTTCCACGGGCTCTTAGGTACTTGCTCATCATTTTAAAAATTTGCTTCTGTGTTTGTGTGTTTTGAAAAGTTTTTGTTTTACTTCGATTTAACCCTTGCTTCTGTCTTCAAGAGTGTTACGAAGTGTTTTTGAAAACTTTGTTTGAAAAGTGTATGGTGTGAAAAGTTTATTATGAGCAAGTACCTACTAGCATCTACCTACTCGAAAAAAGATTGTATCTGTTCTTGTTTCCTTTAGACAGCGCTATCCCATTATTAGTGAGTAGGTAGCACCGTCGTTGGAGTTGTAAGGGTCAATTCAAAAGGGACGTACAATCACTAAAGCAATGTTAGGACGTCTTAGTAATAACCCTAGTGTCTTAAGATCATATTCGAGGCAACATTTCTGAGGCAACTTTTCTGAACAGGACTTTTGATCTTTGTTTAGACAGGAGGGCGACCATTAAAACACCCTATACTTAATGATCGTTTACCGAAGGCAACCGAAGTGAGGGTATACCCTAGGAGTGCGCATGTGCGAAGGATTCAATTTCAGTTATTATCTTTGCACATTTAGGGTTTGCTAACCATTTTAAAATTAACATACGTTCTTGTCATGCAACCCTATTATCATACATCTAACAATTAACATTTGCGAGAATTAAAATGCGAGAAATTAAAATGCGGAAAATAAAGCTAAACTATTACAAGGCTTCGGGTAAGGGGATTAATTACATAGCCAAAAACCCGTAAAACGATAAATAAACGAAAAGGTCCTAATTAAACTATTACATCCCATGAGCAGTTACATTAATATTGTAAAAAATAAATAAACGCGCGATGAAATGAGAATGAGAGAAAATTAGGGTTTTGACCCCGTCTAAACCTAATTAAAAGAAAAGTCATTTTTGTTGTTTTTTTGTGTGATCATTTCAAGAAAAATAAGATTTTAATTAAATCAAAAAAACTAATTACTAATTAATTTTAATTGTGAAATAAATTAAAGTTGCCCTAAATTAATTAAACTAATTAATTAAAAAAACATTTATTAAGAAAATAAATCTTTTTGTGATTTTTGATTGGTTGATTTAAAATGAAATAATTTTGGTGCTTGATAAAGAAAAGAATAGATAAAAAAAGTAAAAAAAGAAATAACCCAAGGGCCTGCTGTCAGCGGCTCTAATAAGAGGATGATGATCCAGAGGATGATGACCCAGAAGATGGTAGTCCAGAGGATGGTGGTACTGGGCCTTCTCCTGGCTAGTGGATCCAGCAGATTGTGACCGTCAGAAGATGAGGTGCGCTGGATCTGGCTGAGACTGATGGATCCAGAGGATAATGCCTAGGGGATGCTTGATTTGGTCCTGGTTGATGAAATCATAAGATAACCCCAGCAGATGTAGGCGCTGGATCTGGTGAAAACAAAGGGGAAAAATACCAGAGGGTCACGACTGGGATCGAACCCAGAATCATGAATTTCTGACTTTCTACTTCTGACCAACTGCGCTGGGTGTTAGTTTATCAACATACATAAATAAACAACAGATCATAACCATAGGTTTCTGGCCAGAATAAATGCGCCAGAATTTAAACCGGCCCGTAAGATGGTGACACGCTATCGTCTTCTTCCCTGGATCTGTCGTTTAAAACTCAGAACCTTTACCTATGGATATGGCGCTGTAACTGTAACCCTGTGCATCTCATAAATTACATACAAGGAATATAAATAAAATTCAAGACCATGGATCAACTGGGTTTGATCCGTTGATCACAATGGTCTCCTCCGTTTGGACCAATTGTTCCTGTATGAAAAGACCCTAAAACGAACCAAGAAAACCTAACAATGGCATATCTATGTATTGTTAGCAAAAAATGCAATTAATCATTACCAACAACTTGCAAATGCTTCAATAATCAAGAATATATAAATAATTCATGATAGAAATACCAGAATCATGATATTGAATTTCAAGAAAATGCTGGTATCGTGAGACACTTACAGTGAGTTTTTGTACACGAAACTGCTTGTTAAGGATTGAGATGGACTCCTTGAATGTCCAGCAAGTGAAAGGAGTGCTTAGAATGGCTTGAAAGTGCCTGGAAGTATGAAAACAAATTGCTACTTTTTTTGAATTTTCCATGTTTTTCTTCAGCCTTTCACGCCTCTCAAAACCTTGTTCTTTTGGTCTGCCTTTGTTCAATATATATCAATGAGTGAATTAGGTTTACAAGCTTTCTCTAAATCTTTTTTCAATTATGGTCAGTGATCAAAATTTGATTCTCTTGTAAATCTTTCCAAAATGAGCCAAAAACCAATCTTTTTATGCACCAACATGCCTTGCACGATTTGATTCTATTTCTAGCTGTATAAGGGACCTGCAATATGCACAAAATCTCAAGGTTTAAATGAATATGATATTTCCATGATTTTATTTTGATTTAATTTGATTTAATTGAAATAAAAATCAAAATAAATGGTAAAAATAAAATAAAGGCAAGTGGGAAGGATCATGGGTCGTGGACCATGTTACAAACTCAGAACAAACATAAAAAGTTGGGCCCATTTGGCAAAAATTGCAATTTGAGGCACATTTGACTTTTAACAATTTTGCAAAAAAAGTAAACTTCACCAATGCATAACTTCCTCAATTTTGACCCTAGAGATGTGTTCTTGGACTTTTTAGAAATCTTGAGATGTCCTCTAGGCAACCATTTTGGGATTATCTCAATTGAGTCTTCCATGTTCCTGTATGAAGCTTTGACAAAAAGGTGTTTTTGTTGACTTTTCAAAATGACCTATAATGTCCAAATTCATAACTTATTTTGAATGAATATTTTGATATTTGGAGATGAAGATGAATTGTAGGGAATTGCATCCTCTTCAAAATGAGCTTTGGATGAGTCATTTCTGATAAAGTATGAGAAAGTTATGCTTGGTCAAAGTTGAGTTGACTTTTTCTGCAAAAACCCTAATTTGGCAACTTTTGGGTTTTGATGAATTGTGAGCAATCCTTGAGGAATCATGATCAATCCTTGATCAAATGATGAATGATACTTAAAAATTGGAATGTTGACCAACAATATTGAAGTTTGACTGTATGTGGCCACAGTTGACTTTATCCCTAGCACATACGATTTTCAGGCTTTTTAGCAATTGACTGAGCAAACTTTCTCTGCAAGGCTTGAAACTTGACATGGATGATCTTGGGAACATATTAGTACAATGATGAGCATGTGGGACCCTTTGGACTCAAGCATCTTCATGCAAACGGAAACCCTAATTTGAGGTAGACTGCCTTAGGAGAGAGTTTGTTTGGTCAACCCTTGGACTTCCTTGAGCAATTTGAGGATCTCATTTGAAATGTATTGAGAAATATGGGAGGGAAAATTTTGGGGTACAACAACTGCCCCTGTTCAATCTTCTTAAACCTGAGGATGTAGATTGGCTTGTCTGCCTTTCATGATCCGAAGGTGGAAGATGATTGAACACTAGAGTGCCCAGAAATTTGCACTCACATGCAATGATATCCGGCTTGCGATATCGGGAATGGGCTTATAGATGCCATTTGGAAGTTGAAGTCGGAAGATGGGCTTAAAGATGCCATCAGAAGAAGTGTCGGTCGCATAAGAGATTCCTTTGCGAGAGCCCATATACCTGTTGTTGAGGAAGACTACGCCGCGTAATGCTGGCCTCTGTCGTGGTAGAAATAGAATTTTAGGAGCTTCAGTCGTCCACCATTCTACTGTGGAATCATCTCTTGGTTTAAGAGGTGAAAATGAACTGCTATCTGGTCGTGCTCCAGGCTTCACAGTAGTTTGCTGAGGGAAATAAGATCGACTGCTATCTGGTCGTGCTCCAGGCTTCACAGCGACTTACTGGAGATCAAGATACTATCCGGTCGAGTACGAGATTGATAGCTTGAATGTAAGATGTACCACTATTTGGTCGAGTCTAGGCTTCATGGTGCTTTGCTGTTATCTGGTCGAGTCCAGGCTTCACAGCGTCCTATACCATTATCTGGTCGGGTCCAGGCTTCACGGTATTTGGAGAAATCAAGATACTATCCGGTTGAGTCCAAGCTTCATAACTTGAATGTAAGATGTACCACTATCTGGTCGAGTCCAGGCTTCATGGTGCTTTGCTGTTATCTGGTCGAGTCCAGGCTTCACAGTGTCCTATACCATTATCTGGTCGGGTCCAGGCTTCACGGTATTTGGAGAAATCAAGATACTATCCGTCGAGTCCGGGCTTCATAACTTGAATGTAATATGTACCACTATCTGGTCGAGTCCAGGCTTCATGGTGCTTTGCTATTATCTGGTCGAGTCTAGGCTTCACAGTGTCCTATACCATTATCTGGTCGGGTCCAGGCTTCACGGTATTTGGAGAAATCAAGATACTATCCGGTCGAGTCCGGGCTTCATAACTTGAATGTAAGATGTACCACTATCTGGTAGAGTCTAGGCTTCATGGTGCTTTGTAAAGATCAAGATACTATCCAGTCAGGTCTGGGCTTCATAGCTTAAACTTTGTGAGAATTTGATTGTATCTTCCCATGAAAAGTAAAAAGGTTAGTCATATGTAACGCCATGATGCATGACATGTATCGAGTAATGATGTTCTCAAAATAAATGATATTGTGTTGTATAATGCATATGCGTATGACATGATGTATGGATATGCAATGTTCTTGTGATGTTCTTTAGTTAGGGAAAATGAATCCCAGACTGCTGCTGGAGAGTACAGAGAGTTTCGCTTGCTGGGGATGATGACCGAAGAAGATTCGAGAATAAATTGGCGGGAGAATAACCCTGCTGGAGAATAAACTGGCGAGAAAATGCCTCCGTGGGGAAGAGAGATACTCTGTTAGAAGATCTTCCGATTTGGAGGAAAACCTTGGCTGGGGATGAATTACTGCTTGTGGAAGAAATAAACTCCATTGGGGATAATATTCTAGTGCTGGTGATAGATAAACTCTGCTGGGGAGAATTTTGCCGACTCATTCGCGACTATGGACTTCGGCTGGGGAGATCTAACACCACTTTCTTCGGATATCTTTTAACTCTACAGGGAGTGTATGCACCTTTAGTCATATTCTTAAGCTGGTTTTTATCCCTGTACCTGGTGACTAGAGCCACTGTAAGGTTTGGACATTTCTTGTTTTCCCCTGTTCCTGAAATTACCAGTAATCGTCTCTTGTTTCGTATGTAAACATTTATGAGCAACAATTATGTTCAAATGCATATATCAAAAATGAATCATTGGACGTTCTTGCAGAACAAAACAGGAAAAGAAAAACAATTTTGAAATTTGTTGTAAAATGAATTGTATTGATTTTGAAGTTGGCCTGTAATAGGCGTTTTGTACAAGAGGCTGACGTCCTAGTAAGAGAACGCCGCCGAGAAATAGAATTTATACAATTTGTGCATACGAAAGAAAAACAACTATGTGAACAATCCCATTGGGTTTCAACTCTGCTATTGCCGTTATATCTTCGAGCATCTCATCACTTTGCTACTTGGTTGAAGATAGATCAGATTGATTGGCGTCGTCTGAGCTTGACAATTGATATCAAACTCTGGTTGCAAGATGATCCAATGAGACATAGTGTTTCACTTTGATCCCTAATTTTTGCCTGGACCGCCCTTTCGGGTTTTCAGTCCACCGGGATACCCTTTTTTGCCCAAGCTGCCTTTTCAGGTTTTCGACTTGCCGGGTGTACAGTTTTTTTCATTTTCATCCCTTACTTTTGCCTGAACCCTTTTGGTTCGCCGGGTAGCCCTTATTTTTTGCCTAGGCCAGTCAACCTAGCGGGTCTTTGATCATGCGTAGTATTTTTTCACTATGTCTGCATTGACGGGGTGAGGAAGGTCGTCACCATCCATGGTTGTTAGAATCATGGCTCCTCCCGAGAAAATGTTCTTAACCACAAATGGCCCTTCGTATGTGGGGGTCCATTTGCCACTGGGATCACCTTGCGGTAGAATGATGCGTTTGATCACCAGATCCCCGACTTGATATTCCTGACGCCTAAATTTCTTGTTAAAAGCCTTGATCATTCACTTTTGATACGTCTGACCATGACAAATAGCATTAAGTCTCTTTTCGTCGATTAAGTTCAACTGATCAAGTCGGGTTTGGATCCAGTCGTCCTCGCTCAAACCTGCATCCTTCATAATCCGAAGAGAGGGTATCTGGACCTCAATGGGTAAGACTGCCTCCATGCCATAAACCAAAGAATAGGGTGTTTCCCCTGTTGACGTCCATGCTGAGGTACGATACCCATGAAGAGAGTGAATGGTAACATCTCATGCCAATCTTTGTACGTCACCGTCATCTTCTGCACAATCTTCTTGATGTTCTTATTAGCCGCTTCAACAACCCCATTCATCTTCGGCCGGTAGGGAGAAGAGTTATGATGCTGTATCTTAAATTGTTTGTAGAGCTCGGTGATCATCATATTGTTGACATTTGTACCATTGTCCGTAATGATCCTCTCCGGTACACCGTATCGAAAGATCAGATTGTGTCAGATAAACTGCACCACGACGTTCTTGGTTACTGTAGCAAAAGAAGCTGCCTCAACCCACTTTATAAAATAATCAATAGCTACTATAATAAAACGATGCCCGTTGGACGCAGTAGGTCTGATCTCGCCAATCATGTCGATGCCCCATATTGCAAAAGGCCAAGGAGCTATCAAGACATTCAGGGGAACTGGAGGTACATGCACCTTATCAGCGTAGACTTGACACTTATGACAGGTCCGAGAGTGTTGATAACAATCGGCTTCCATAGTAGACCAATAATATCCTGCCCGTAGGATCTTCTTTGCCATGGTATGTCCATTGGAATAAATTCTGAAAGTACCTTCATGCAACTCTGCCATAATCTTTTCTGCCTCGTTCTTGTCCACACATCGCAGTAAGGTGGAATCATGGTTACGCTTGTAAAGGATACCATTATTGATGAAGAACTTCGCAGTGAACCTTCTCAAAAACTTCTTATCATTGACAGATGCACCCTCGGGGTATTCTTGAGCCTCAAGGTACCTCTTTACCTCGTGAAACCAAGGTTTATCTGCTACCTCTTCAGTCTCGATGTCACAGCAATGCGCGGGTTCGTCCAGCCTCTCGATGGTAATCTAGGGAGCTTCATTATCCCACCTGACTTTGAACATAGAAGACATGGTAGCTAGCGCGTCCGCTAACTGATTATCCTCTCTGGGGAAGTGCTCAAAGGTTATCTCCTCGAAGTGTGGGAGCATCTTCAATACATACTCTTTATAAGGAATAAGATTTGGGTGCTTCGTATCTCACTCGCCTTTGATCTGAGTGATCACTAGAGCGGAATCTCCGAATACACTCAAGAACTTAATCCTTAGGTCAATAGCTGCTCGAAGGCCCAGGATGCATGCTTCATACTCCGCCATATTGTTGGTGTAGTTAAAACATAATCGGGCGGTGAACGGAGTATGACAATGCTCAGGAGATATGATTACAACGCCAATACCATTACCCAACACATTCGAGGCTCCATCAAAATACATAGACCATCGGGATCCTTCCTCAGGTCCTTCATCCGGTCCAGGTTCTTCACATTCTGTCACCAACATGATGTTCTCGTCCAAGAACTCGAAATTCATGGACTGGTAATCATCCACGGCCTGATGTGCCAAATGATCCGCCAATACGCTCCCCTTGATTGCTTTCTGGGTTGTGTATTGGATATCGTACTTAGTTAAGATCATCTTCCATCTTTCTATTCTTTCGGACAAGGCAGGTTTTTCGAAGATATACTTGATCGGATCCATCTTTGATATCAATAGGGTAGTATGGGTCAGCATATACTGTCTCATCCGGCGAGCAGCCCATGCCAAAGCGCAACAAGTTTCCTCGAGCAGTGAGTATCGGGTCTCACAGTCGGTAAATTTTTTGCTAAGGTAGTAAATATCGTGCTCTTTTCGGCCAGACTCGTCATGCTGCCCCAACACGCACCCCATTGAATTATCTAGCACTGTCAAGTATAAGATCAAAGGTCTTCCTTCAACTGGAGGCATCAAAATAGGTGGCTCTTGGAGGTATTCCTTGATCCTTTCGAAAGCAGTCTGACATTCATCATTCCATTTTACTACTTGATCTTTCTTTAGCATCTTGAAGATTGGCTCACAAGTAGAGGTCAAATGTGAAATGAATCGGGAAATGTAATTCAGACGTCCCAAAAAGCCTCTAACTTCCTTTTCCGTGCGGGGAGCTGGCATCTCCTGTACGGCCTTTACTTTTGCAGGATCCATTTGTATACCTTTATCACTAACGACGAAACCCAGCAGCTTACCAGACCTCACCCCGAAGGTGCACTTGTTCAGGTTTAACCTTAGCTTGTATATCTTTAACCTGTCAAATAGCTTCTGTAGATGATCAAGGTGTTCTTCTTCAGTCTGGGACCTTGCAATCATGTCATCAACGTAAACCTCAATCTCACGGTGAATCATGTCGTGGAACAAAGCAACCATGGCGCGCTGATAAGTTTCCCCCAACATTTTTCAACCCGAAAGGCATTACCTTGTAATAGAAGGTGCCCCACTGCACAACGAAGGTTGTCTTCTCCATATCCTCGGGAGACATCTTAATTTGATTGTAACCGGAGAAACCATCCATGAAGGAGAATATCTTGTGCTGTGCGATGTTGTCAACCAATACATCAATGTGAGGAAGTGGAAAGTCATCTTTGGGGCTCGCCCTGTTCAGATCTCTATAGTCCACACACATCCGTACCTTACCATCTTTCTTAGGCACCAGAACAACATTGGCAACCCACTGCGGATAAGAAGTGACAGCTAAAAATCCCGCGTCGAACTGTTTCATGACCTCGACTTTGATTTTCTCAGACATCTCAGGGCGCATACGGCGAACCTTCTGCTTTACCGAAGGACAGTCTTCTTTGGTTGGCATGCGGTGTACCACAATATCAGTGTCCAAACCAAGCATATCTTTGTAAGACCAAGCAAAGATCTCAACATAGTTACGTAGCATTTGTATTAACCTCTGTTTGACACTAGGCTCCAGATTCGCACCTATCTTAACCTCTTTCCCGTCTTCATCTGTACCCAAGTTTACTGATTCCAATGGCTCTTCATGAGGCTGTACGGCTCTATCTTCCTGTAGTAATAGTCTAGCAAGCTCTCCAGGAACCTCACAATCATCCTCACCTTCGTCCTCAGCTTGGTTGATCAGATTTTCAAAGTCATAACTGGCAATAGCAGAGTCGTTATTAATGGGATCCAGAGTGGATATGGATCTGCATTATGATACGTGAGTGTGTGTAAGAGCATAACTGTTTTAATAAAGTGAGAGACAGAAAAGAAAAACAAGAAGCGCAAAATTTGTAATGCAAGAAACGTCCAATACTTTATTGATGATATATGAAAATGACAAATAATAAGCCCTCACAAACAAAGCCAAGGTGCCTCGGTCAAGGCACCGGGCCGTAAAAGTTTCAAACTGTCTGTTACAAATCTCAAAACAATAGTCAATTACTGTGTAATAAAAGAAACAGGTATGAAGTCTTTCGCCGTCCAGTTGTTTAAGCCACCATTGGTTGTACGGTAGATCCAGCTGTTGACATCTGAATCCTCTTCATCATCTTTAATTGCAATCACTCCCTGATTACTGATGTGCAGAGGAGGCCTTCCAATCCGTGCGCGCCGAACAACCCTTTGAGCCTCTGCAGTAAAGCCCAAACCAAACTTGTCAGTCTTATGTGCAAAGTCAGGGAGCTGACCCCAATTTGCATGCCCACCTTTTTCAATTACAGCCTTGGCATCCTTGAGGGAAACCATCTTCATTGGAGATTTGTCAGCAGCAACTTCAGTCGACGCCAGAGTCTGGGGGACTTCTTCAAAGTTCTGACAAGGGGTTTCAATTAACTCCCCATCCATCTCTACATAGCGGAAGGAATTAAGATGATTCACCATATACTCCTCCTCACCTTGTACTGTGACAATCTTCCCCTTTTCTAGATATTTCAGCTTTTGATGGAGCGTAGAAGTCACTGCCCCAGCCTTATGAATCCAAGGACGACCCAACAAGAAATAATATGATGGTCTGATGCACATTACATAGAAGGTGGACCCAAAAGTCTAAGAGCCCACTTTAATAGGGATATCCACTTCCCCGTGTACCATCCTTTTTGACCCGTCGAATTCCCTGACCATAATATTACTCGGCTTCAGAACCAAACCTTCACAGTCCAGACGGTCTAATGCTTTCTTTGGCAAAACATTCAAGGAGGACCCAATATCCACTAGTACATGGGACATAGTGGTTCCCCTGCACTCGATCGAGATATGCAGAGCATCATTGTGATTTCTTCCTTTAGCAGTCAGATCTGCATATGAGAAACCCAACCCATTGTCGGCAGTCAAACTAGCTACACAGTCTTTGAATTGATCGACAGAAGTTTCCTGTGGCACATGCGCAGTCTTGAGGAATGCAATGAGAGCCTTTGCATGGGCTTTAGAACACAACAATAAGGACAACATGGAGATTTTTGACAGGGTCTGCCCCAGCTGCTCGACTACGTTGTAGTCGCTCTTCTAGATAATCTTCAGAATTTCTGCTATCTCTTGTTTAGAGGCTTCCAACACAACCTTTCTAGGTGCCTCCGTCCGGGCAGGCTCACCTGTGATTTCTTTGCCCCGAGTCTCAGATGGCTCAGCGACAGGAGTGGTAACTGGAGTAAGAACTGGAAGAGTAGTTGATGTACTGGCAGATGGAATGACAACAGGCTTTTGAACAGTCGGAGGGGAAATCTCGGGAGAAAAGAGTCTTCCACTTCTGATGACCTTGCTAGACCTGAAAATATTGCTGACATTAGTATCAGCTTCCTCATCTTTAAAGTCTTGTTTAACCCCATGATAATACACATCAGCACCATATTGCCATGGGACAACCTTGTCTGAAGTGTATGGAATAGGACCAGGGATAGTGATGATCAACAGAGTGAGTCTCGGAACGGGTGTAATCCTAACAGGCGTTCTCGAGGAAGCATCAGAAGGATTGGAGGAAATGGTTATGATGGCAACATCCTCAATCGGAACTAACAGAATCATAGTCTTCTCAAACAGGATCTCTCAATCATCCATCAGGCGTTGAACACTTGATTTCAACAAGGGGCAACCAGCAGGCAGAATTGAACACACGTGGCAACCTTCGCCACAACCCGGAATAAACCGGCCAACAATAGATTCTTCTTAACTGTCATCAAAGGAGTGGAAATTTCTTCCACGGAGGTCACAAACAAATCATCATCCACAATATTTACTCCATGACCATGTTTGGGCATAGGGGCAGTTATGACGTTGGGCTTCTCTGGAGCATCAAACTCAATTTATTTAGCCTCAATCAAATCTTGTACTTTGTTTCTCAAAGCCCAATAATTGTTTGTATCGTGACATGGGCTATCAGAGTGATAAGCGCAGCGGGCATTTGGGTTATATTAAGGAGACGTGGTGTCAGGGTTCTTCGGGGCCTCCCTCAGAGCTATCAGGTTGGCCTTCAATAGCTGTGGTAAAATTTGAGACATGGGCATATTGAGCCGAGCATACTGCCTTTGTGGTCTTTCCACCCTTGGTTGATGGTTGCATTGTGGAGAAACTGTGGGTCTTGATATCACTACCGCATTTACAGCTTGACGGTGTTCAAGTCTGCTCTGGCCCCTTGGGCCGTAGACTGCACTAGCTTCTTTTTTATCGGTGAAAGGCTTCTTTACTGCACTTGACGAAGTATCCTTCTGTATCTTACCACTTTAGATACCAGCCTCTATTCTCTCTCCAGTCAGAATCAATTCAGTAAACCCAGATGATGAACTGCCGATCAGATGATTGAAAAATGGACCAGATAGCATCCCCAAGAACATATCAACTAACTCTCGATCAGATAAAGGAGGTTGAACCCTGCCAGCCAAATCTCTCCACTTTTGAGCATAGTCCTTAAAACCTTTACTTACACCCATGGATATACTATGAAGTTGAGTACGCGTGGGAGCGAGGTCGGCATTATACTGGTACTGTCTGTAAAAAGCAGCAGCAAAGTCTTCCCAGTTTCGTATGTTGGCTCCTTCCAATTAATAAAACCATTCAAGCTGAGTCCCTGACAGACTATCTTGAAAGAAATACACCCACTGCTGTACCCCAAAATTTGCCCTCCCATATTCTCCAAGAAATTGCCAAGTCAAGCTGCCAAATTCCCCAAGGGTTGCACATTGCAAAGGTCTCCTATACAGTCAAAACTAGGGTTTGTGTTCTGATCAAGAAAATGAAGTTTCCAAAGGTCCAATCAAGTCTCATATGCCTACAAATATGGTCAAGTATCCTCATATCAAGTTTCAAGGCATTCAGTACAAAATTGCACAGTCAAAAACCCTAATTGCACTACAGTCAACTGTAGGGGCAAAATGGTCATTTGACAGTCAAAAGTTCAAATTTTTGGTCAACATATCATTTTGAAGCCACAAACATCATTTGATCAATGCTGGATCATGATTCTCAAAATTTGGCTCAGAAATCATCAAGATGCAAAAGTTTCCTTATTTGGACAGTTGAAAAAGTCAACTGAAATTGACCAGGGCATAACTTCCACATGGATTATCAGAAAAATTCCATCCAAAGCTCATTTTGAATAGAAAGACATTTACTACAACTCATCTTCATACTTCAAATCCAAGAAATGCTCTCACAAAAAGTTATTAATTTCAACATTATAGGTCATTTTCAAAAGTCAACAAAAAGGGACTTTAAGTCAAAGGCCATAACTTGATATTGGTATATCAAAATGACATTGGACCAAAGACATTGGTTAGAGGACTCAAAGACCTTTCCAAAATGTCCAAGAACATGAGAAAATCTTAAAAATTGAGCAAGTTATGCCTTGTGGAAGTTGGGAAATTTTTGGATATTTTGAAAAGTCAACATTGGTTCAAAAGACCTAAAAATGCTAATGGGACCATTTTTCCTCCATGATTCATCATTCCAAGCATGTGAACGACCACTTGGCCCAAAGGGAAGTATTTTCTCATTTTTTATTTATTTATTTGAATTTTTATTTATATTAATTCATTTAAATCATTTAAATATATGAAAAATATTTAACTTAACCTAACCAATCTTTTTATACATGTTTTAGCCTCAAGATTTCGTGCTTGTACCAATATGGAAAGAATTGGACTGATTAGATCATGATTTGCACAAGAACACATGGAAAAAGATTTAAAAAGATCCTTAAGAATCAAATTTTCAAAAGCCATGAATGCATTGGATTTGTGCTACTTTTCTTAACCTAATTCACTCAATACAAATGCCTGATCACAACCCTAATGAGAATAGACACTAAGCTGCGCAAGAAAGCCATTCACAAACTTGAAAAAATTCTCTAAAAACTCAAATCTGAAAAACACTTTTTAGGTGGATTCAAAGCATAATTCTTGTTCCATTAGCTTGCCAAGGTTGCCCAGAAGCGATTACAATCACAAACATCCATTCAAACTCCAAGAATTGGTAACATGAACGCAAGTTGTATCAAGAAAATTGCATAATCGTGCATCATGATTTACGCATCTTTTGTAACTTTTATTCATTGATTCATGATTATTGACTTGTTCTAATGCTAATCATATAACTTAATTGAGTTTTTATGCTGTATACATGATTTCACCATTGCCAAGTTCTAGGGTTTTGCAAGCTTCAGATTGGGGCTTTTCACCCAAGGAAAAATTGAGACTCAAGACCACCACCATTAGAATCAGTGCATCTGGACGAACAGAAGCCAACCATCGCGATCAATTTATGAGGCCTTGTGGCCTATTCGCTATTTTTTCATATGATACTTTCAGCAACGCGTGAAAACCGTTGCTTAATATGTTTTCGTTTCAGGAAAATAAAACCAATGAGGAAGACGAGGTCGTGGCGCCTATTGGTTGGTCCGTTTAAATTTAGCGCGCGTTGGGGCCACTGACTCTCTTTTCTTTTATAATATTTATTAACTATTATATATTAAACGCATACGTAGTGGCTCAGTGGCGAATGAAATTGTTGGCAAAGTGAATGACCTGGGTTCGATCCCAGGTCTTCACCCTTTCCATTTGTTTTTCCCAATTTGCGTTCATATGCAGGCTCAGCAGTGTGGTTCACCATACACTTTCACTATCCAACGTCCACGCGTCTAACAGATTCAAATCAAGGGCATAGATTGGAAGCGCATCATAAGCCTGGTCAAAGCGCTAGCATGCTACCTGGAAAAGGTCAAACGGACCCAGGTTGTTGGGCCAGAATTCTTGGATCAAAACCTCCTATTTGGGGACTACCCCCCCTGGTTTGCAATTCTTTATATTTTTTTTCTTGTGTTTTATTTTCAATTATTTTTTTATTCCTCTTAATTATTATTTATTCAGTTAATTAATTATTTTTCATAAATATAAAAAATGCATAAAAATCAGAAAAGACAAAAAAAAAAAAATAATAAATACTTTGTTCTAATTATTTTCATAAACAAATTGCATGTAAATTAATTAATTTAAATTAGGTTACCATTTTAATTCTTTTCATAATAAAAATATAAAAAAACATAGAATTAGGTTTAATAAATGTTTTATTCCTTTTAATTTTTCTTTCTTATAATAATATTTATTTATTTCATTTATTTTCATAATTAAATTGCATATAAAAATTAGGTTTAAATTAGGTTAAAAACTTCAACATTTTTCTTAATAAATAAAAATAATTAGAATTAGGTTTAGCATTTTATTTTAATTTTAATTAATTCTTTTTTTTTCATTAAATCTTAAAATACATAAAAATACCAAAAAAACAAAAACAATTTCTTTTCTTAAATTAATTAATTCATGTAATTTTAATATTTTGCAAAAGGGTCCAACGCCCTCGTCTCATTCTTAATTTCTTATTCGCATTATTATTTTTATTCCGCTTAAATGATTATGTACCTCTCCCGAAGCCTTGTAATTACTTCTCGCATTTTTTGCTTTATTTATTTTCTGTCAAATCGGGTCCGGTTTAATTTTGGCGATGTGGACCCGCGCCTTTTGTAATAGCTTTAGATTTACTTTTCCTCGCAACTTTTAACTGTTAAACAAAGCATGCAAGAATGAATGGCCTTAAATAAAAAGAATGCGTAGAACACCAATAACATGACAAGATAAATGCAAATGAAAACGACACACAAATCGCACACACCACCCCTAGGGTACGCCTCACTGTTGCCTTGCCTCGAAAGGTGATCGTCGAGTAGAGGATGTCTTAGTAAGTCCTCATGATCCGGGAACCTGGCATGAGGGTAGCTTCTAAGGTGTCTTCCTATTGCTCTGGTGATCACCATGTCCCGAACCTCGAATTGACCCGAACACCTCCAACGGTGGTGCTACCTACCTCTCAATGGTGGGATGGCACTACTTTAAAGGACATTTACACAGACGAATTCCTTAGGGTAGGTAGGTTCTCATAGATACTTGCTCTAATCTCAAAACAAATCAAAAAATACTTTTCACACCAACACATTTTCAAAAAGCTTTCGAAAGCAATTTTTCAAACACTCTTGAGGACCGATACAAGAGTCGAACTGGAATTTTCAAAGAAACTTTTTTAAAACCCACAGTTGAAAAGCAAACAAACCATTTTTGAAAACACAAATGAGCAAGCATCTAAGAGCCCATGGATAACCATGGATAGAAAGGGTGCTAACACCTTCCCTTTCTATAACCTACCTCCCGAACCGAGAGCAATCTCTTTAAGGAATTTTTCTGTGCTTTTGTCCTTTCTATTTGGAGAAAATAAAAGACGGTGGCGACTCTTGCTTACCGCGACATTTCGCGAACCAGCGTTAAACAGTCAGTTCCAGATCCACCGATCACAGAACTGGCGACTCTGCTGGGGACTAAACTTATAAAGTGGGGTGTACCTTAGGATTAAGATCACTGTGTTTTCAATTGTTTTCCTTGCTTGCTTTATTATTGTGGGTTGCTTGGGAGTTCTATAGATCCTAACTCGGATCTGGGGGATACCTTCTTAGAAAGTAGCAACAAGGCTGTGAGGGAACTGTGCGGGGTATACCGACATGGTTGAAACAGTCTGCTACGTTGATGTGGCACTTTGGTGTGTACCGGTAACCCTTGAGTTCAGTCAAGGAGAGTACGGGGCCTCCGCGTGGTGTCGTGAAGCATCGACAGACCTTAGGAACCTTAATTGAACTATCTTGGCCTCTTTAGGGTAGTGAGATAACTGACTTTGGTGCAGTCCGAGGTTGGTTGATACTCGATACTACACTCAATTGAGGGTTGCTTTCCTGGAATATTTCGGTCGCCAGTTCAGTGGCTAAATCGAAACGATGAACAATGAAAGCAATCCCGTGATATTGGGAACCTTAGAACCCGGTTACTTTGATTAGGACAGGTTGAACCCACCAACTTCAAAAGGGTACTACCCAGACCCCATGCTGGCCTTAAACCTTAAGGGCTTGTCTTGTGTGCCTTGTGTGCCTTACATGTTTGTCTTTGTAAATATCTGTGGTGTGTTTAATCATAGCATCATGACATCATCCAGCATCATATGCATTGACTAACCATTTCAGGGGTTCAAATTTTCATCTTTGTTCTTGTTTTGTAGGACATGGAAACTGTTCGTAGAAAGACAATTCAAGTGAGCCTTGTAAGGATCCCTCCTCAGCTTAAGGAGCTTATATCCAGGATTCCCGAGAACTCTTCATTCAGTGAAAGACATGGAAGCCTCATCAGCTTGGTCAACACCAACATTGAGGAAGATATGATAAAGGTCCTGTTCCAATTCTTTGACCCTCTGCATCACTGTTTCACCTTCTTGGACTATCAGTTGGTACCTACCTTGGAGGAGTTCTCCCGGCTCCTGAAAATCCCTATCCTTGATCAGCTACCCTTCAACGGTACAGAAAAGGAACCTAAGCTTGAAGAGATTGCTAAAGCCTTGCACCTACAGTCATCTGACCTCAAGGGACATTGGGAAGTTAGAAGTGGTATCAAAGGGTTCTTAGCCAGGTTTCTGTTTGAAAAGGCCTTTGAATGTTGGAACTCCCTTGACTTGCAAGCTTTTGAAGAGGTTGTGGCCCTCCTTGTCTATGGTTTGGTGTTGTTCCCTAACCCAGATCAGCTTATTGATATCAGTGCTGTCCAGATCTTTATGTCCAGGAATCCTATACCTACGTTGCTGGGGGACATCCTTCACTCATGTTACACTCGAACCATGAGAAAAAGAGGTGTCCTTATGTGTTGCACTCCTCTCCTGGGAAGGTGGTTTATTTCGCACCTTCCACAATCAGTTTTGAAGAATGAGCGGGGTTTGAGATGGTCACAACGGTTGATGACTCTTACACATGCAGATATACATTGGTGCCCTAGGTTCAGAGAAGATGTCACTATCATTGATCGTTGCGGGGAGTACCCTAATGTTCCTTTACTTGGAATCAGAGGAGGTATTACTTATAGCCCATGCCTGGCTTGGAGACAGTTTGGTTATGCTCGGAGGGATGGTCCTCATGACATGTTAATTCCTGACATAGTTTTTGACTTCGACAACGATACTCAAGGACTTCGCCAGAGATTTATCAGAGCCTGGAGGATGCCAAGTAGGATAGACAGCAAGACACTGGGGCACAGGAATTCCATCCCGTTGGAACCTTATCTCAAGTGGGTACGAGCCCGCTCCCAGAAGTTAGTGATGCCTTATCCTCATATGCTCCCAGTAATCAAAGAGCCAGTCTTGGAAGGAGAAGTGTCCTACACTATTCAGCACCCTGATATGCCCACATCCTGGGAAGAGATGCAGAAGAGCTGAATCCAGCTTAAGGAAGAAAGGAATTCTCTCGAGACTAGCCTACATGCCAGTGAAAAGAAGGTCTTGGAGCTCACCCGCCTGTTGCATGAGGAGAGGAATCTCAACACTTACATAGCTCCAAAGAGGATGCGCAGTGTATTTTGGGATTGATTTGATTTTCGTACTTTTGCCCATGAGGTTTTGATGTATTAAACAATGATTTCTTTAATGATAACGGGTGTTCCTTTTTGTCTACAACAAATTTGAACTTTCGAACCCTTGAATGCATTGCATAAACACATCTCATTCATCATGTGCATAGCAGGTTTTTCCTCTTTTCAGGTTGCTTACAGTTCTTCGCTGTTTATTTCAGCATCATGAATCCCGAATCTGCATCAACTGAGACATCAATCAAGGCTCTTCAAGTGCAGAATGCACAATTCCAGGAATTAATCAAGGGTCTGGCTCAAGGCCAAGAAGAACTGAAGGCTATGCTCCTGAAGAAGGAGAAGAAGAAGAAGAGAAGAACTGTTCTGTTCAACTCGGGCCGAAGGTTTGGTAATACTCTGCAGCAGGAAGAGGCTGGTTCTTCTGTTGGCAAGAGTAGTCCTCAGGCAGAAGCAAGGGTTCCTAGTCCAGTAGTCTCCGACAACGAGACAGATTTTGATGAAGAGCAGTACCCTCCTGCAGACGATAAATACAAGCAACTGGAGGATAGGTTGAAGGCTATGGAGATTCAACAGGTACCTGGGCTGGATTTCGGAGATCTGGGTTTGTCAACTGGTGTGACCATCCCTCACAAATTCAAAGCACCATCCTTCTCTAAGTATGACGGGGCGTCTTGTCCCAAGCTGCATCTAAGGTCCTATGTTCGGAAAATTCAGCCGTACTCTGCGGATAAGAATTTATGGATCCACTTCTTCCAGGAGAGTCTTTCAGGGACTCATCTCGAATGGTTCTATCAGCTGGATGGGACCAAGGTTCGTAACTGGGAGGAGTTGGCTACTGCTTTCTACAAGCAGTATCAATATAATGCCGACCTTGCCCCCACACGTACCCAGCTCCAGGGTATGTCGTTAGGTGCAAGCGAAGGTTTTAAGGAGTACGCTCAGAAGTGGAGAGACCTGGCTGGCAGGGTGCAGCCACCATTGACTGATCGGGAGTTGGTAGACATGTTCTTGGGGACCCTATCTGGGCCATTTTTCAACCATCTCATTGGGAATTCTTCTACTGGGTTCACTGATTTGATTCTGACTGGAGAGAGAATTGAAGCTGGGTTGAAGTCTGGAAAGATTGCGAAGGGTGCATCGTCTAGTTCGGAAAAGAAACCATTCAAGAAGGAGTCTAGTGCCGTGTATGGTTCCAAGAGATCAGAGAGACCTGAGCGCCGCCAATCTGTCAGTGCGGTAATGATTGCTAAGCCTGCTGCCGCTCCTCGGCTGACCAATCCTCAAAGGGCTGAAAGACCCCGGAGGGAGTTTACCCGGTTAAGCATGACCCTATCGCAGATCCTGCCACAGTTGCTATCCACCAATTTGGTGACTGTCAGGGAGGCTCCGAAGTTCCCCAATACTGCATCTCCTAAGTACAACCCGAATGCTCGTTGTGCTTACCATTCAGATAGCCCGGGGTATGCCATTGACGACTGTTGGGCATTAAGGAACAAGCTGCAGGACCTTATTGACGCCAAGGAGGTACAGTTTGAGGCATCAGAGAAGCCTAACGTAGTGACAGCTCCCCTGCCTGCTCATGGAGTGAATGCTATTGGGGACCAAGAGGAAGTTGATGAAGCTGAGTTTGATAGCTGGATCTACCCGGCAACTGACGGTGGACTTAACAATTGGAGCGCTAAAGACAATCTCCCTGTTTCTCTTGTTACTGAGTAATGAATTCCTATGTTTTGTTATTTTGTAATAAACAATAAATAAACTCTATGGCCCGGTGTCTTACCCGAGGCACCGTGGTTCTATTTGTGAGGGCATACAAACTGTCATTTCATATATCATGAATGAAAATCTTGGACGTTTTTTCGCATTGCAAATATTGTGCTCCTTTTCTGTCTTTCTTTTCCTTTACATAATTTTCAAAACAGCTGTATTTACACACACACTCACTCATACAGGTTTCAATCCACTCTGGATCTTACTGGTAACGACTCTGCTACCGCCAGTTATGACTTCGAAAATCCGATCAACTTAGCCGAAGACGAAAGTGAAGATGATTGCGAAGTGCCTGGCGAGCTTGCAAGACTGTTGCTTCAGGAAGAGAGGGCAATTCAACCCCATGAAGAGCCAGTGGAAACCATAAACTTGGGTACTGAGGCAGACAGGAAAGAGGTAAAGATTGGTGCCAACCTAGAGCTCAGCGTGAAGCAACGGTTAACCAAGATGCTGCATGATTATATGGAGATCTTTGCCTGGTCCTACGAAGACATGCCCGGGTTGGATACCGATATTGTGGTCCATCACTTGCCAACTAAGGAAGACTGCCCTCCAGTTAAGCAAAAGGTCCGTCGGATGCGTCCAGAGATGTCTGAGAAGATTAAAGCCGAGGTCATGAAACAGTTTGATGCTGGGTTCCTTGCAGTAACTTCTTACCCTCAGTGGGTTGCTAATGTGGTGCCGGTACCTAAGAAGGACGGTAAGGTCAGAATGTGTGTCGACTACAGGGATCTGAATAGGGCCAGCCCCAAGGATGACTTCCCCTTACCTCACATTGATGTCCTTGTTGATAATACGGCTCAGCACAAAGTGTTCTCTTTCATGGATGGTTTCTCAGGTTACAATCAGATCAAGATGGCACCTGAAGACATGGAAAAGACTACATTTGTTACTCAGTGGGGCACCTTCTGTTACAAGGTCATGCCATTCGGGCTAAAAAACGCTGGGGCAACCTACCAACGTGCCATGGTTGCTTTATTTCATGACATGATCCATCATGAGATAGAAGTGTATGTGGACGACATGATCGCAAGGTCCCAGACTGAGGAAGAGCACCTAGATCATCTGCAGAAATTGTTTGACCGGTTGAAACTGTACAAGCTGAGATTGAACCCGAACAAGTGCACCTTCGGGGTAAGATCGGGAAAATTGCTAGGCTTCGTGGTCAGTGACAAGGGAATTCAGGTGGACCCTGCCAAGGTCAAAGCTATTCAAGAGATGCCAGTTCCTAAGACGGAGAAGGAAGTCAGAGGCTTTTTAGGACGCCTGAATTACATCGCTCGCTTCATCTCACATCTGACTGCTACCTGTGAGCCAATCTTCAAGCTGCTGAAGAAAGATCAGGTAGTACGTTGGAACGATGAATGTCAGGCTGCTTTTGACAGAATCAAGGAGTATCTCCAAGACCCACCTATCCTTATGCCACCGGTTGAAGGGAGACCTCTGATACTATATGTGATCGGTGGATCTGGAACTGACTGTTTAACGCTGGTTCGCGAAATGTCGCGGAAGCAAGAGTCGCCACCGTCTTTTATTTTCTCCAAATGGAAAGGACAAAAGCACAGAAAAATTCCTTAAAGAGATTGCTCTCGGTTCGGGAGGTAGGTTATAGAAAGGGAAGGTGTTAGCACCCTTTCTATCCATGGTTATCCATGGGCTCTTAGATACTTGCTCACTTGTGTTTTCAAAATGGTTTGTTTGCTTTTCAATGTGGGTTTAAAAAGTTTCTTTGAAAAATTTCAGTTCGACTCGTACGTTAGAGTGTTTGAAAAGTTTGCTTTGAAAGCTTTTGAAAATGTGTTGGTGTGAAAAGTCTTTTTGATTTGTTTGAAATTTAGAGCAAGTATCTTAGAGTCGTCTACCTACCCTAAGGAATTCGTCTGTGTAAATGTCCTTAAAGTAGTGCCATCCCACCATTGAGAGGTAGGTAGCACCACCGTTGGAGGTGTTCGGGTCAACTCGAGGTTCGGGACATGGTGATCACCAGAGCAATGGGAAGACACCTTAGAAGCTACCCTCATGCCAGGTTCCCGGATCATGAGGACTTACTAAGACATCCTCTACTCGACGATCACCTTTCGAAAGGCAACAGTGGGGCGTACTCTAGGGGTGGTGTGTGCGATTCGTGTGTCGTTTTCATTGATATTTGTCTTGTCATGTTCATTGTGATCTACGCTTGATTTTATTTTTAAGGCCATACATTCTTTCATGCTTATTTAACAGTTTAAAAGTTTGCGAGGAAAGTAAATTCTAAAGCTATTACAAATGGCGCGGGTCCACATCGCCAAAATTAAACCGGACCCGATTTGACGGAAAGTAAAGAAAGCGAAAGAAATAAAAGTGCGAGCAATTGTTTACACGGCTTTGGGACAGATACATAACTATTTAAGCGAAATAAAATAAATACGCAAATTAAATAAATTACGAACGAGGGCGTTGGACCCTTTTGCAAAATATTATTAATAATGGAATTGAAATTAAGAATTAAAAAGAATGTTTTTTTGGTATTTTTGGTTATTAAAATTTAATAGAAAAAATAATAAATTAAAATTAAAATGAGGCGTCAAACCCTAATTCTAATGGTTTTTAAGTTTATTGTGAAAATATTAAGTTTTAACCTAATTTAAATCTAAGTTAATTTACATGCAATTTAATGAAAATAAAATAAGTAATATTATTATTATGAAAAAAAAAGAAAATTAAAAAAAGGAATAAAAAGAATTCATTAAACCTAACTCTACATTTTTTGTATTTTTGTTTAAAAGAATTTAAAATTTGCAACCTAATTAAACTAAATAATTACATATTAATTTATTTATGAAAGTATTGGAATAAAATAATTTATTATGTTTTTATCTTTTTCTGATTTTTTAGGCATTTTTTATGTATTGTAAAAATAATTAATTAAATAAAGACAATAAAAAAAAAGATAACACAACAATAAAAAATACAAAATAAAAAAAAGGTATAGAGAAATCAAACCAGGGGGGGGGGGTTCAATCCCCAGATGGAGGTGTAGGCCTTAGAATGCTGGCCCATTAAGCCTTGGTCCATTGACTTTTTCCACTAGCGTGTTAATCCTTTGACCGGGCTTATGATGTACATCCAATCTCAGCCTTTGATTGGAATTGGTTAGATACGTGGAGGGACGGATGATGAAGGCATATGGTGAACCATAGCGCTGTGCCTGCATAGGAATTGCCATTGCAAAATAATAAATGGAATTATACAGACCTGGGGTTCGAACCCAGGTCTTGGACAATGCAAAGGGGTACACCTGCCACTGAAGCGCTTGACTCATTCGTGAATTAATATAATAACTAAATATTATAAAAGAAAATGGTTAATAGCCTTGGAAACGCGCGCGCAATTTTGAATGGACCTATCACCCTTTGACACGACCTTGTCTTCTCCACCATCCCTGTAAATAAAACACAAAGGCAACGTTTTTTGAACCGTTTCATTAGGTGGGCTATTGGAAAATAGCGAATAGCTCTCAAGCGCTCATAAATTGAGCGCGAGGGTTGAATCTTCTTCGTCTCTATGCACTGAATCCAACCATGGTATTGAGATGGCCTGATTTTGCTTGGTCTGAAAACCCCTATTCAGAAGCTCTGCAAACCCTAAATTTTAACAATGGCGAAATTGCCTATAACGCATAATAATCAAATTAAAGGTATGGGTTAGCTTTAGAACATTATGAGGAATACAAATACATGATTAGAATGCTATGAAAATGTCTAGAATGCAAAGCACGATAAATGAAAAAAATGGCAAAAGAGGGACTTCTGTACAGCGTTTTAGGGGGCTATCTTTGATGCTTTTGATTGGAATACGTTCAGGGCTTGCCAAGGAAGCTATTGGAACAATTCTTATGCTTTGAATTGACCTGTAGTACTCATTTCAGTTTTTGAGTTTTCAAGGAATTTTCAAGTTTTGTAATGGTATTCTCTGCGCAGCTCAGGGTCCTCTAGCATTAGGTTTTGAATCATGCTTATGTAGTGAGGCAATTAGGTCAAAAACATGGATCAAATCTCTTGGAATTTATTGTTTTGAATATTTGATTTCCTTAAGGATCTTCCATATCTTTTCCATGTGTATTTTGCTCAATCATGCTCAAATTGAACCAAATCTTTCCATGTTGGGATCTGCACGAATTATAGAGGCTAAAGCATGCATGAAAAGATTTATTAGGTCAAAGTAGATATTTTCCATATATTTAAATGATTTAAATGAATTAATATTAATATAAATTCAAATAAATAAATAAAAAATGAGAAAATACTTCCCTTTGGGCCAAGTGGTCGTGCATATGCTTAGAATGATGAATCATGGAAGAAAAATGGGCCCATTAGCAATTTTAGACCATTTGAATCAAAGTTGACTTTTCAAAATTCCCAAAAATTTCCCAACTTCCACAAGGCATAACTTGCTCAATTTTTAAGCTTGTCTCATGTTCTTGGACATTTTGGAAAGGTCTTTGAGTCCTTTAACCAATGCCTTTGGTCCCATGTCATTTTGATTTACCAATCTCAAGTTATGGCCTTTGACTTAAAGTCCCTTTTTGTTGACTTTTGAAAATGACCTATAATGTTGAAATTGATAACTTTTTGTGAGTGCATTTCTTGGACTTGAAGTATGAAGATGAGTTGTAGGAAATGTCTTTCTCTTCAAAATGAGCTTTGGATGGAATTTTTCTGATAATCCATGTGAAAGTTATGCCCTGGTCAATTTCAGTTGACTTTTTCACCTGTCCAAATATAGTAACTTTTGCATCTTGATGATTTTCTGAGCCAAATTTTGAGAATCATGATCAAGCATTGATCAAATGATGTTTGTGGCTTCAAAATGATATGTTGACCAAAAATTTGAACTTTTGACTGTCAAATGACCATTTTGCCCCTATAGTTGACTGTAGTGCAATTAGGGTTTTTGACTGTGCAATTTTGTACTGAATGTCTTGAAACTTGATATGAGGATGCTTGACCATGTTTATAGGCATGTGAGACTTGATTGGACCTTTGCACACTTCATTTTCTTGATCAGAACACAAACCCTAGTTTTGACTGTATAGGAGACAGTTGCACTGCACAACCCTTGGGGGAATTTTGTGACTTGGCTTGGCAATTTCTTGAAGAATATGGGAGGGCAAATTTTGGGGTGCAACAGTTGCCCCTGTTCAATCTTCTTAGACCTGAGGATGCAGATTGGCTGACGTGCCTTTCGTAATCCGAGGGTAGAAGATGATTGGACACTAGAGTGCCCAGAAATTTGCGCTCACATAGTAGCCGTGTGGTGGGAATGGGCTTATAGATGCCATTTAGAGATCGCTTGGATAGGATGATGGGCTTATAGATGCCATCTGGATGTTGATCGCGTAGGAGATTCCTTAGCGAGAACCTGCATACCTGCAAAACAGAAAAATGAGTACCTGACACGTTGCAGGAGCTGATTTCAGATGCTTGGTATAGATATGTCCTGACTGGTTACAGGAGCTGAGTCTGGAGCTTCAAACGCTGATGAACGAACCAGAGATGGTTACTGCCTTAGCATGAATGGTAAGAGAACCTTGGGTGATTTTAACTTCAACAACGCTCGTTGAGAAAAATCTTGGCGGGAATTACCATCTTTGCAATATCGGAACGAGAACCATAGGCCATTATAATCTTGAGAAGGAATCACCTCACTCGCCGTTGGAGAGGGAATCATAGGAAAAGGAATTGTAACCTCACACACTGTCGGAGAGGGAACCATAAGAGACTATCACCTCACACTCATCGTCGGAGAGGGAAACATCTGAAAAAGGACTTACCACCTCACACACCGTCGGAGAGGGAACCATAGAAGACTATCACCTCACACTCATCGTCGGAGAGGGAAACATCTGAAGAACTTACCACCTCACACACCGTCGGAGAGGGGACCATAACTTCTGCTGAGTCTTTATCAGAAAAATCTGTTGGGAGTCGATTTAGCTGGACTAGAGAGGTTTTTGATAAGGATGTGATTGAAGGAATCTGAGACGATTGCTACTCCAAATATATGATGAAGGAATCTGGGACGATTACTACCTCAGCAGGACGATGAAGGAATCTGGGACGATTACTACCTCAGCGGGATGATGAAGGAATCTGGGACGATTGCTACTCCAAATATATGATGAAGGAATCTGGGACGATTACTACCTCAGCAGGACGATGAAGGAATCTGAGACGATTGCTACTCCAAATATATGATGAAGGAATCTGGGACGATTGCTACCTCAGCAGGATGATGAAGGAATCTGGGACGATTACTACCTCAGTGGGATGATGAAGGAATCTGGGACGATTACTACCTCAACGGGATGATGAAGGAATCTGGGACGATTACTACCTCAGCGGGATGATGAAGGAATCTGGGACGATTACTACCTCAACGGGATGATGAAGGAATCTGGGACGATTACTACCTCAGCGGGATGATGAAGGAATCTGTTGATCGTTCTTTCCTGAAAAAGTAACGAATTAGTTGTATGCAACGTCATAATGCATGAATTGCATGATTTTAAGATGTTCTCAAAAATAGATGAGATTGGGGTGATATGATGCGTCTATGCATGCTATGATGATGTATGTGACGTTTTATGAATGTGTTTTTCGTCTAGGAAAGTAAATCCTTGACGAGTGCAGGGAAGTCGTATCCTGGGCTGATGTTGAAGAATAGATTTTGCTTCCGCTGGGGATGATAACTGCAAGAATACCGGTAGGAGAAGATGACTCCGTTGCGGAATAAACTTGGCAAATGGAAGATTCTGCGGGGAGAAAAGATACTCTAGCGACCATGCTGGGAAGCAACACTCTGTGGGGAGAGAGATGCTTTGCTGATTGTTGATAGTAACTTGCTGAGGATATCCTTGTTGTTGGAAGTATTGATGGACTTCGCTGGGGTAAGAAGACTTCGGCGACGACGCTCTTTCCGTGGCTTTTGGCTGAGGATAACCCAGTTACATCCTGTTAAGGAAATAACTCTTTGAATAAAGCCGAGCGATGCGTTCGTGCTTTGCGAGGATAAGCTTCCAGAATCTACTGGGGATAAGCTTACTGCTTGGGGAGACGGATTCCAACTTTCCTGGGGAATCAGATTGGACTCTTCTGGGGAAGTATTGAACTGTTATGTTCTTCAACGGACCCTACCTTGACATCTTAGGGGACAGAGCAATCAGATTGCTTAGACCACCCATTATTGCCCCTGTTTCTGATGTGGGAGCGGATAGTTGTTGGTGGACAAACCTTCTTCTGGTAGACAGATAGCAGGACATAGTCGTACGCTTTAATCCCTGACTTTTGCCTGGACCGCCCTTTCGGGTTTTCAGTCCACCGGGATACCCATTTTTTGCTCAAGCCGCCTTTTCAGGTTTTCGACTTGCCGGGTGTACGGATTTTTTCATTTCATCCCTTCGTTTTGCCCGAACCCTTTTGGTTCGCCGGGAAGCCCTAATTTTTGCCTAGGTATGTCAACCTAGCGGGTCTTTGATTGTGCGTAGTATTTTTCGACTATGTCCACGTACAGTGAATGTGGGGAGTTGCCCCTGTTGGAAGTATTTTGCCATGCCACCAAAAGATGTTTGATCAGGCAAGATTCGTCGTTGTAGTGCCCTAAGTGACTCAGGCGGAGATTTGCCCCAGGCTATTTGGCCTTTGAGAGATTCTCCGAATCTTGATTGGATTGCCCCAGATAATAGACCATGGTCATGTCTGCCCCTTGATTGGAAGTGCTTTTGTTCATCATACTTTCATTGTACGAATTTTCCTGTTGTTCAAACAAAAAGTCATATGCAAACAATAGTTATGTTAAAAATGCAAAGCTTATGTCTGTCTTGAAGATTTTGAAAATGCATTCTTTTTTCGTAAAACAAGTGATTGTTTGTAAAACGTGATGTCAACTCGTTATTTTATTGCAAGCTTTAAGGAGTCAGGATACCTTTCGTAACAGCATGCTTTCGAACTAACCCATGCTTCAGCTAGGACTTTTAAGGGTTGTAACGTGGCCTGGTTCACGGTTTAAGAAACAAAGGATAAAGGCTCAAATTTTATTTGTACCCACCCGCTCTTCGTGATGTTCTCCAAACCTAAACTCAGTTGATCGTGCGTTAGACCTTGCTTGAGTCTTTGCTTTGATGTTCCAATAATGGTTCAGATGTTGATGATTTCTTTCAAATAGGCAGTCATCTTTGTTTTTGTTGAGGGTTTGTATGACCTCTTTCTTGATTTTGTTATCCCTTTCTTTTTTTTCCTGAACTGTTTCCTTTTTTTGGAATTACAGTCAGCGGGATGCCCCAGTTTCATAAGTCTTCTTCATGGGTTTTGACTTAATGGGCTTTTCATTTTTTGAGATAATGACTGCCTGTCCTTGTGATTTATTCAGAACCATCACTGTCTTTTTTTTTTATTTCGTAAGGATCTCTTTGGTGCCATTCGTTATGCACTTGGATCAACTGAGAAGACTACCCTGCCCCGGGTTATGATAAAGGGTTTTAATTTTCGAAAATAAAAAACTCCTACTTCTTTGGCTCAGATGGGTTGACGAGGGATTATCATCCTTATAACTCCAGTGTTTAGGAATTGGAACAATGCCTGTACCTCATCAGCGGGGTCTGTTCAAAAGCATACTGTAAAGATCGTGGTATCATTTTCGTCATCCTCCCTCAAGAGGCTTAGAATTAACGAAAGTTGTCATTAGAAAAAATATGAAAACAATTTGCATATAGTGAATGCGAATATATTGATTCAAAATAGACATAAGCGATGCATTAATGTGATAACAATGTTTAACATGAATAAATGTTTGAACAATCAAAGAAAAATACAACTTGAATATTTGAATGAACAAAAGACATTCTCGATGATTCGGTGTAGGATCAGTGTTCAAACTCGACCTCCTTGGCGTCAATCAAATCCTGGATCTTGTTCTTCAAGGTCCAACAGTCGTCGGTGTCATGTCCAGGACTGTCAGAATGGTAGGCACATCTTACACCCGGGTTATACTTGGAAGAGGAAGTATCAGGATTTTGAGGAGGATCTTTTAGTGTGATCAGTTTTGCCTTTAGCAATTGTTGTAACGCCTGAGACAAAGACATATTGATGTCAGTATACTCCCTATCTTGATGCTTTATCCTACGCCTATTGCTCTTTCTTGGTTGAACGGGCGTGGGATCAGAAATCTGGATTGCCCCTACATCATGACGACCCTTTTTACCATGTATAGCATTAGACTCCTTCTTCCCACTGTGGGGCTTTTTCTGAGCATCAGCAGGTGCGGTTTCTTGAATCTTCCCCGACTTGATACCAGCTTCGATTCTCTCCCCAGTCAAGACAAGATCTGTAAACCCAGCAGCAGAATTCCCAATTAGGTGGTTGAAGAATGGACCAGACAGGGTCCCCAAGAACATGTCGACGAGCTCACGGTCAGTCAGAGGTGGTTGTACCCTTCCAGCAAGGTCCCTCCATTTTTGAGCATACTCTTTGAAGCCTTCGCCTGTACCCATAGACATCCCCTGAAGCTGAGTACGCGTGGGAGCGAGGTCGGCATTATACTGGTAGTGTTTGTAAAATGCAGTGGCTAAGTCTTCCCAGGTACGGATGTTGGCTCCATTCAGTTGATAGAACCACTCGAGCTGAGTCCCTGAAAGACACTCTTGGAAGAAGTGGATCCATAAGTTTTTGTCAGCTGTATAGGGCTGGATCCTCCTTGTATAAGCCCTGAGATGCAACTTAGGACAGGATGCCCCGTCGTATTTAGCAAAGGCAGGTACTTTGAATTTGCGCGGGATCACTACCCCAGAAGACAGACCTAGATCCTCGAAGTCCAGGCCAGGCACCTTTTGTATCTCCATAGCACTGAGCCGGTCTTCCAACTGTTTGTATCTGTCCTCAGCTGGAGGGTACTGCTCGTCGTTGAAATCTGTCTCGTTGTCGGAGACCACTGGACTAGGCACCTCTCTCTCATGGTGACTGCTTTCCCTCACAGATGGGGTTGTCCTCTCAGTTTCAGTCTGCGGTGTATTCCCAGATCTGCGTCTAGGGCTGAACAAGACAGTCCTCTTCTTCTTCTTGTCCTTCTTCAAGAGCAGAGCCTTCAGATCTTGTTGCCCCTGGGTCAAATTCATGATCAGCTCTTGGAACTGGGCGTTCTGAGCCTGGAGGTCCTTGATAGTTTGCTCGGCTGATGATTCAGGATTCATGACGATCGGCTGAAATAAACAGCGGAGAAGGGTAAGCAACCTGTCCAAGGGATACCTGCAATGCAATGAGATGTATGACATGCATGTAATGATTTCAAGGACCTCGCGGGGTAAACAGAGAAACTTTGTTAGCATTCGGAACCGGTAGCTTGATTGTAAGAACTTCATTTTGTTGAGAGTCCTTCGTCAAGGGTCAAAAGCTCACCATATCCAGTGGGTCATAGCCCCTGACACCCTTGGCTAGAGGAAAATAAATCCTCTTTGCCCCTGGCTAGATGTTTGATTTATCATGACCTGCATCACAAGCCCTTGAGATCCTTGAAATGGGTTAGGATGTATGCAATGGTATGCAATGGCATGATGTCATGCTATGCATGGGGTAATGTAGGTAAACCCTGTTATGAGCCCTTATTAAGGACTACAAACAGACCCTGCAAGAAATTCAGTATACTTTGTTATGAGTCCTAGTTAAGGACTATAAACAACCCTGCAAGAAATTTAGTACCCTGTTATGAGTCCCAATTAAGGACTATAAACAAGACCTGCAAGAAACAAGTGTCAGGTAACAAGCACGCAGATAGCCAAGTACGAAGGCACACAAGTCACACAAAAGAGCCCTTAGGGTTCAGGCCAGTATGAGATCTAGGTATTACCCTCTTGAAGTTGGTGGGTTCAACCTGTCCTAATCAAAGTAACCGGGTTCTAAGGTTCCCAATATCACGGGATTGCTTTCATTGTTCATCGTTTCGATTTAGCCACTGAACTGGCGACCAAAATATTCCAGGAAAGCAACCCTCAATTGAGTGTAGTATCGAGTATCAACCAACCTCGGACTGCACCAAAGTCAGTTATCTCACTACCCTAAAGAGGCCAAGATAGTTCAATTAAGGTTCCTAAGGTCAGTTGATGCTTCATGACACCACGCGGAGGCCCCGTACTCTCCTTGACTGAACTCAAGGGTTACCGGTACACACCAAAGTGCCACATCAACGTAGCAGACTGTTTCAACCATGTCGGTATACCCCGCACAGTTCCCTCACAGCCTTGTTGCTACTTTCTAAGAAAGGTATCCCCCAGATCCGGGTTAGGATCTATAGAACTCCCAAGACAGTACCCACGATAATAAAGCAAGCAAAGAAGACAATTGAAAACATAGTTATGAGCTAGCCCTAAGGTACACCCCACTTTATAAGATATCCCCAGCAGAGTCGCCAGTTCTGTGATCGGTGGATCTGGAACTGACTGTTTAACGCTGGTTCGCGAAATGTCGCGGAAGCAAGAGTCGCCACCGTCTTTTATTTTCTCCAAATGGAAAGGACAAAAGCACAGAAAAATTCCTTAAAGAGATTGCTCTCGGTTCGGGAGGTAGGTTATAGAAAGGGAAGGTGTTAGCACCCTTTCTATCCATGGTTATCCATGGGCTCTTAGATACTTGCTCACTTGTGTTTTCAAAATGGTTTGTTTGCTTTTCAATGTGGGTTTAAAAAGTTTCTTTGAAAAATTTCAGTTCGACTCGTACGTCAGAGTGTTTGAAAAGTTTGCTTTGAAAGCTTTTGAAAATGTGTTGGTGTGAAAAGTCTTTTTGATTTGTTTGAAATTTAGAGCAAGTATCTTAGAGTCGTCTACCTACCCTAAGGAATTCGTCTGTGTAAATGTCCTTAAAGTAGTGCCATCCCACCATTGAGAGGTAGGTAGCACCACCGTTGGAGGTGTTCGGGTCAACTCGAGGTTCGGGACATGGTGATCACCAGAGCAATGGGAAGACACCTTAGAAGCTACCCTCATGCCAGGTTCCCGGATCATGAGGACTTACTAAGACATCCTCTACTCGACGATCACCTTTCGAAAGGCAACAGTGGGGCGTACCCTAGGGGTGGTGTGTGCGATTCGTGTGTCGTTTTCATTGATATTTGTCTTGTCATGTTCATTGTGATCTACGCTTGATTTTATTTTTAAGGCCATACATTCTTTCATGCTTATTTAACAATTTAAAAGTTTGCGAGGAAAGTAAATTCTAAAGCTATTACAAATGGCGCGGGTCCACATCGCCAAAATTAAACCGGACCCGATTTGACGGAAAGTAAAGAAAGCGAAAGAAATAAAAGTGCGAGCAATTGTTTACACGGCTTTGGGACAGATACATAACTATTTAAGCGAAATAAAATAAATACGCAAATTAAATAAATTACGAACGAGGGCGTTGGACCCTTTTGCAAAATATTATTAATAATGGAATTGAAATTAAGAATTAAAAAGAATGTTTTTTTGGTATTTTTGGTTATTAAAATTTAATAGAAAAAATAATAAATTAAAATTAAAATGAGGCGTCAAACCCTAATTCTAATGGTTTTTAAGTTTATTGTGAAAATATTAAGTTTTAACCTAATTTAAATCTAAGTTAATTTACATGCAATTTAATGAAAATAAAATAAGTAATATTATTATTATGAAAAAAAAAGAAAATTAAAAAAAGGAATAAAAAGAATTCATTAAACCTAACTCTATATTTTTTGTATTTTTGTTTAAAAGAATTTAAAATTTGCAACCTAATTAAACTAAATAATTACATATTAATTTATTTATGAAAGTATTGGAATAAAATAATTTATTATGTTTTTATCTTTTTCTGATTTTTTAGGCATTTTTTATGTATTGTAAAAATAATTAATTAAATAAAGACAATAAAAAAAAAGATAACACAACAATAAAAAATAAAAAATAAAAAAAAGGTATAGAGAAATCAAACCAGGGGGGGTTCAATCCCCAGATGGAGGCGTAGGCCTTAGAATGCTGGCCCATTAAGCCTTGGTCCATTGACTTTTTCCACTAGCGTGTTAATCCTTTGACCGGGCTTATGATGTACATCCAATCTCAGCCTTTGATTGGAATTGGTTAGATACGTGGAGGGACGGATGATGAAGGCATATGGTGAACCATAGCGCTGTGCCTGCATAGGAATTACCATTGCAAAATAATAAATGGAATTATACAGACCTGGGGTTCGAACCCAGGTCTTGGACAATGCAAAGGGGTACACCTGCCACTGAAGCGCTTGACTCATTCGTGAATTAATATAATAACTAAATATTATAAAAGAAAATGGTTAATAGCCTTGGAAACGCGCGCGCAATTTTGAATGGACCTATCACCCTTTGACACGACCTTGTCTTCTCCACCATCCCTGTAAATAAAACACAAAGGCAACGTTTTTTGAACCGTTTCATTAGGTGGGCTATTGGAAAATAGCGAATAGCTCTCAAGCGCTCATAAATTGAGCGCGAGGGTTGAATCTTCTTCGTCTCTATGCACTGAATCCAACCATGGTATTGAGATGGCCTGATTTTGCTTGGTCTGAAAACCCCTATTCAGAAGCTCTACAAACCCTAAATTTTAACAATGGCGAAATTGCCTATAACGCATAATAATCAAATTAAAGGTATGGGTTAGCTTTAGAACATTATGAGGAATACAAATACATGATTAGAATGCTATGAAAATGTCTAGAATGCAAAGCACGATAAATGAAAAAAATGGCAAAAGAGGGACTTCTGTACAGCGTTTTAGGGGGCTATCTTTGATGCTTTTGATTGGAATACGTTCAGGGCTTGCCAAGGAAGCTATTGGAACAATTCTTATGCTTTGAATTGACCTGTAGTACTCATTTCAGTTTTTGAGTTTTCAAGGAATTTTCAAGTTTTGTAATGGTATTCTCTGCGCAGCTCAGGGTCCTCTAGCATTAGGTTTTGAATCATGCTTATGTAGTGAGGCAATTAGGTCAAAAACATGGATCAAATCTCTTGGAATTTATTGTTTTGAATATTTGATTTCCTTAAGGATCTTCCATATCTTTTCCATGTGTATTTTGCTCAATCATGCTCAAATTGAACCAAATCTTTCCATGTTGGGATCTGCACGAATTATAGAGGCTAAAGCATGCATGAAAAGATTTATTAGGTCAAAGTAGATATTTTCCATATATTTAAATGATTTAAATGAATTAATATTAATATAAATTCAAATAAATAAATAAAAAATGAGAAAATACTTCCCTTTGGGCCAAGTGGTCGTGCATATGCTTAGAATGATGAATCATGGAAGAAAAATGGGCCCATTAGCAATTTTAGACCATTTGAATCAAAGTTGACTTTTCAAAATTCCCAAAAATTTCCCAACTTCCACAAGGCATAACTTGCTCAATTTTTAAGCTTGTCTCATGTTCTTGGACATTTTGGAAAGGTCTTTGAGTCCTTTAACCAATGCCTTTGGTCCCATGTCATTTTGATTTACCAATCTCAAGTTATGGCCTTTGACTTAAAGTCCCTTTTTGTTGACTTTTGAAAATGACCTATAATGTTGAAATTGATAACTTTTTGTGAGTGCATTTCTTGGACTTGAAGTATGAAGATGAGTTGTAGGAAATGTCTTTCTCTTCAAAATGAGCTTTGGATGGAATTTTTCTGATAATCCATGTGAAAGTTATGCCCTGGTCAATTTCAGTTGACTTTTTCACCTGTCCAAATATAGTAACTTTTGCATCTTGATGATTTTCTGAGCCAAATTTTGAGAATCATGATCAAGCATTGATCAAATGATGTTTGTGGCTTCAAAATGATATGTTGACCAAAAATTTGAACTTTTGACTGTCAAATGACCATTTTGCCCCTACAGCTGACTGTAGTGCAATTAGGGTTTTTGACTGTGCAATTTTGTACTGAATGTCTTGAAACTTGATATGAGGATGCTTGACCATGTTTATAGGCATGTGAGACTTGATTGGACCTTTGCACACTTCATTTTCTTGATCAGAACACAAACCCTAGTTTTGACTGTATAGGAGACAGTTGCACTGCACAACCCTTGGGGGAATTTTGTGACTTGGCTTGGCAATTTCTTGAAGAATATGGGAGGGAAAATTTTGGGGTGCAACACTATATCTGACAGTGCTTGACAACTCAATGGGGTGTGTGCTGGGGCAGCATGACGAGTCTGGCCGAAAAGAGCACGCCATTTATTACCTTAGCAAAAAGTTTACCGACTGTGAGACCCGATACTCACTGCTTGAGAAAACTTGCTGCGCTTTGGTATGGGTTGCTCGCCGGCTGAGACAGTATATGCTGACTCACACTACCTTGTTGATCTCAAAGATGGATCCTATAAAGTACATATTCAAAAAGCCTGCTCTGTCTGGGAGAATCGCAAGATGGCAAATGATCTTGACGGAATACGACATTCAGTACACAACCCAGAAAGCCATCAAGGGAAGTGTATTGGCGGACCACCTGGCTCATCAGGCCGTAGATGACTATCAATCAATGAACTTTGAGTTTCCGGATGAGAGCATTATGATAGTGACTGACTGTGAAGTACTTGGACCGGATGAAGGACCTGAACCAGGATCCCGATGGTCTATGCACTTTGACGGAGCCTCCAATGCTTTGGGAAATGGTATCGGCGCCATAATCATATCACCTCAAGGTACTCATACGCCACTCACTGCCCGGCTGTGTTTCAACTGTACCAACAACATGGCGGAGTATGTGGCGTGTATCATGGGTCTTCAAGCTGCGATCGACCTAAGGATCAAATTTCTAAGTGTCTTCGGAGATTCCGCTCTTGTGATCAATCAGATCAAAGGAGAGTGGGATACGAAACATCCAAACTTGATTCCTTACAGAGAATGTGTGTTGACCCTGATCCCCCACTTCACAGAGATAACCTTTGAGCACTTTCCAAGAGAAGAGAATCAGTTAGCGGACGCGTTAGCTACAATGTCTTCAATGTTCAAGGTCAAATGGGATAATGAGGCTCCCCGGATCATCATCTGGAAACTGGACGAACCGGCCTACTGTTGCGATCTCGAGACCGAATTGGTGACTGAGAAGCCTTGGTACCATGAGGTGAAGAGATATTTGGAAACTCAGGAATACCCTGAAGGTGCATCAATCAATGATAAGAAATTCCTGAGAAGGTTCACAGCCAAGTTCTTCCTTAGCAACGGCATCTTGTATAAGCGAAACCATGATTCAACCTTACTGCGCTGTGTGGATAAAACTGAAGCAGAAAGAATCATGGAAGAACTACATAAAGGGACCTTTGGTACGCATTCCAGTGGGCACACTATGGCTAAGAAGATCCTACGGGCAGGATATTACTGGTCCACAATGGAAGCTGACTGCTACCAACATTCCAGGACATGCCATAAGTGCCAGATTTATGCAGACAAGGTGCATGTTCCTCCAGTTCCCCTGAATGTTCTGACTGCGCCTTGGCCGTTTGCAATGTGGGGAATAGACATGATCGGTGAGATAAAACCTACAGCATCTAATGGGCATCGCTTCATCCTAGTAGCGATTGATTATTTTACAAAGTGGGTTGAGGCAGCATCCTATGCTACGGTAACCAAGACTGTTGTGGCACAGTTCATTCGACACAATCTGATCTGTCGGTACGGCGTCCCAGAACGAATTATTACAGACAACGGTACCAATCTGAACAATAAGATGATTGCTGAGCTCTGCGAACAGTTCAAAATACAGCACCACAATTCTTCTCCTTACAGACCGAAGATGAATGGGGCTGTAGAAGCAGCAAATAAGAACATCAAGAAAATCGTGCAGAAGATGACAGTGACCTATAAAGATTGGCACGAGATGTTACCGTTCGCTCTACACGGGTACCGTACCTCAGCCAGGACGTCAACCGGGGCAACTCCTTTCTCTCTGGTTTATGGCATGGAGGCAGTCTTACCGATCGAAGTACAAATTCCCTCTCTCCGGATAATGAAAGATGCAAATCTGAACGAAGATGATTGGATCCAGACACGACTTGATCAGCTCAACCTCATTGATGAAAAGAGACTTGCTGCTATCTGTCATGGTCAGACGTATCAGAAACGGATGATCAGGGCATTTAACAAAAAGGTCAGACCACAGGAATATCAAGTTGGGGATCTGGTAATCAAGAGAATCATCCTTCCTCAGAGTGATCCAAGGGGCAAATGGACCCCTACGTACGAGGGGCCATTTGTGGTTAAGCATGTGTTCTCAGGAGGAGCAATGATATTGACCAATATGGATGGTGACGACCTTCCTCACCCCGCCAATGCAGACATAGTAAAAAAATACCACGCATGAAAAAAGACCCGCTAGGCTGACATGCCTAGGCAAAAATTAGGGCTTCCCGTCGAACCAAAAGGGTTCGGGCAAAATGAAGGGATGAAATGAAAAAATCTGTACACCCGGCAAGTCGAAAACCTGAAAAGGCGGCTTGGGCAAAAATGGGTATCCCGATGGACTGAAAACCCGAAAGGGCGGTCCAGGCAAAAATTAGGGATAAAGCGTAATACTATGTCTCATTGGATCACTTTGCATCCAAAATCCGGTATCTACATCAAGTTCAAACGGCATCGATCAGTCAGCTTCACCTTCAACCAAGGTCATCAAGTGATGAGACACTCAGAGTTATAAAGGCAATAGCAGAGTTGAAACCCAGTGGATCATTCATATTTCACACAGCTGTTTTATCTTCTCTTGCACAAAATTTGTATAAACTCTTTTGTTCGGCGGCGTTCTCTTACTAGGACGTCAGCCTCTTGTATACAAAACGCCTATTCACAGGCCATTCAAAATCAATACAAATATATTTTCAGTTAAACGTGCCAAGTGTTTCTCTTTTTCTGTTTTGTTTTGCGAAGAACGTCCAAGGTTCAATTTGTGATATATGCATTGACAGTAATTTGCTAACTCATAAATATTTGCATACGAAACAAAGGATTTAATTGCAGGCGACACTAGAAACAGGGGCAATAAAAGAGTGGTCTAAACAATCCAATTGTTCTATCCTCCAAGGTACCAAGGTAGGTTCAGCTAAAGAACATAACCAGTACATCTTAAATTCCCCAGAGAGTAAACAAGTCAGTGTATTCTCTCCAAGCAGAATCATCAAATCTTAAGGAAATTGAGTATCCTCCAGTAGATCTCAATACTTCCCCAGCAGTATACATATATTCTTAACAAGCATCCCCGGCAGTCTTGGTCTAAAGATTGTTCCCCGGCGGCATATCAGCATTCAAAGGAATCACTTCCCCGGCATATCAAAACTTCCCCAGGAGAGTCCAATCCAGCTCCCCAGGAAAGATGGAATTCATATCCCCAAACAATAAGCTTATCCCCAGTAGATTCTGGAAGCTTATCCTCACAGAGCACGAACGCGTCGTCCGGCTTTATTTGAAGAGTTATTTCCTTAACAGGATATAACTGGGTTATCCTCAGCTAAAAGCCACGGAAAGAGCGTCCTCGACGAAGCCTTCTTACCCCAGCGAAGTCCATCAACACTTCCAGCACAACAAGGGTATCCCCAACAAATTATTATCAACACTCAGCAAGGCATCCCTCTTCCCATAGAGTATTGCTTCCCAGCATGGTCGCTAGAGTATCTTTTCTCCCCGCAGAATCTTCCATTTGCCAAGTTTATTCCGCAACGGAGTCATCTTCTCCTATCGGTATTCTTGCAGTTATCATCCCCAGCGGAAGTAAAATCTATTCTTCAACATCAGCCCAGGATACGACTTCCCGACACCCGTCAAGGATTTACTTTCCTAGACGAAACATACATTCATAAAACATCAAATACATCATTATAGCATGCATAGACGCATTATACCATACAAATCTCATTTATGTTGAGAACATCATTGCTTGATCCATATCATGCATGGCATATGACTGACCTTTACCTTTCAGGAAAGATGCAGTTGAAATTCTCAATCATATTTCAAGACCTAGACCGGTTCAGTTAATCAATTCTAAAGATTTCTTATCCATCCCAGGCCTTCTCTAGTCCAGCTAAATCGACTCCCAACAGATTTTTCTGATAAAGACTCAGTAGAAGTTATCCCAGATGGTTCCCTCTCCGACGGTGAGTGAGGTGGTAAGTCCTTTTCAGATGTTTCCCTCTCCGACGGTGAGTGAGGTGATAGTCTCCTATGGTTCCCTCTCCGACGGTGAGTGAGGCGATAATTCCTTTTCAGATGTTTCCCTCTCCGACGGTGAGTGAGGTGATAGTCTCCTATGGTTCCCTCTCCGACGGTGAGTGAGGTGGTAAGTCCTTTTCAGATGTTTCCCTCTCCGACGGTGAGTGAGGTGATAGTCTCCTATGGTTCCCTCTCCGACGGTGAGTGAGGTGGTAAGTCCTTTTCAGATGTTTCCCTCTCCGACGGTGAGTGTGAGGTGATAGTCTCCTATGGTTCCCTCTCCGACGGTGAGTGAGGTGGTAAGTCCTTTTCAGATGTTTCCCTCTCCGACGGTGAGTGTGAGGTGATAGTCTCCTATGGTTCCCTCTCCGACGGTGAGTGAGGTGGTAAGTCCTTTTCAGATGTTTCCCTCTCCGACGGTGAGTGTGAGGTGATAGTCTCCTATGGTTCCCTCTCCGACGGTGAGTGAGGTGGTAAGTCCTTTTCAGATGTTTCCCTCTCCGACGGTGAGTGAGGTGATAATCTCCCATGGTCCCCTCTCCGACGGTGAGTGAGGTGATAATTCCTTTCCTATAGTTCCCTCTCCGACGGTGAGTGAGGTGATAATTCCTTTCAGATTATAATTGCCTATGGTTCTCTTCCCGATACTGCAAAGATGGTAATTCCCGCTAAGATTTTTCTCAACGAGCGTTGTTGAAGTTAAAGTCACCCAAGGTTCTCTTACCATTCATGCTAAGGTAGTAACTATCCCTGGTTCATTCATCATCTTTTGAAGCTCCATACCCAGCTCCTGTAACCAGTCAGGACATATCTATACCAAGCATCTAAAAATCAGCTCCTGCAACGTGTCAGGTACTCATTTTCTGTTTTGCAGGTATGCAGGTTCTCGCCAAGGAATCTCTTACGCGATCAACATCCAGATGGCATCTATAAGCCCATCATCCCATAAACTCTAAATGGCATCTATAAGCCCATTCCACCACACTGCTACTATGTGAGCGCAAATTTCTGGGCACTCTAGTGTTCAATCATCTTCCACCCTCGGATTACGAAAGGCACGTCAACCAATCTGCATCCTCAGGTCTAAGAAGATTGAACAGGGGCAACTGTTGTACCCCAAAATTTGCCCTCCCATATTCTCCAAGAAATTGCCAAGTCAAGCTGCCAAATTCCCCAAGGGTTGCACAGTGCAAAGGTCTCCTATACAGTCAAAACTAGGGTTTGTGTTCTGATCAAGAAAATGAAGTTTCCAAAGGTCCAATCAAGTCTCATATGCCTACAAATATGGTCAAGTATCCTCATATCAAGTTTCAAGGCATTCAGTACAAAATTGCACAGTCAAAAACCCTAATTGCACTACAGTCAACTGTAGGGGCAAAATGGTCATTTGACAGTCAAAAGTTCAAATTTTTGGTCAACATATCATTTTGAAGCCACAAACATCATTTGATCAATGCTGGATCATGATTCTCAAAATTTGGCTCAGAAATCATCAAGATGCAAAAGTTTCCTTATTTGGACAGCTGAAAAAGTCAACTGAAATTGACCAGGGCATAACTTCCACATGGATTATCAGAAAAATTCCATCCAAAGCTCATTTTGAAGAGAAAGACATTTACTACAACTCATCTTCATACTTAAAATCCAAGAAATGCTCTCACAAAAAGTTATTAATTTCAACATTATAGGTCATTTTCAAAAGTCAACAAAAAGGGACTTTAAGTCAAAGGCCATAACTTGAGATTGGTATATCAAAATGACATGGGACCAAAGACATTGGTTAGAGGACTCAAAGACCTTTCCAAAATGTCCAAGAACATGAGAAAATATTAAAAATTGAGCAAGTTATGCCTTGTGGAAGTTGGGAAATTTTTGGATATTTTGAAAAGTCAACATTGGTTCAAAAGACCTAAAAATGCTAATGGGCCCATTTTCCTCCATGATTCATCATTCCAAGCATGTGCACGACCACTTGGCCCAAAGGGAAGTATTTTCTCATTTTTTATTTATTTATTTGAATTTTTATTTATATTAATTCATTTAAATCATTTAAATATATGAAAAATATTTAACTTAACCTAACCAATCTTTTTATACATGTTTTAGCCTCAAGATTTCGTGCTTGTACCAATATGGAAAGAATTGGACTGATTAGATCATGATTTGCACAAGAACACATGGAAAAAGATTTAAAAAGATCCTTAAGAATCAAATTTTCAAAAGCCATGAATGCATTGGATTTGTGCTACTTTTCTTAACCTAATTCACTCAATACAAATGCCTGATCACAACCCTAATGAGAATAGACACTAAGCTGCGCAAGAAAGCCATTCACAAACTTGAAAAAATTCTCTAAAAACTCAAATCTGAAAAACACTTTTTAGGTGGATTCAAAGCATAATTCTTGTTCCATTAGCTTGCCAAGGTTGCCCAGAAGCGATTACAATCACAAACATCCATTCAAACTCCAAGAATTGGTAACATGAACGCAAGCTGTATCAAGAAAATTGCATAATCGTGCATCATGATTTACGCATCTTTTGTAACTTTTATTCATTGATTCATGATTATTGACTTGTTCTAATGCTAATCATATAACTTAATTGAGTTTTTATGCTGTATACATGATTTCACCATTGCCAAGTTCTAGGGTTTTGCAAGCTTCAGATTGGGGCTTTTCACCCAAGGAAAAATTGAGACTCAAGACCACCACCATTAGAATCAGTGCATCTGGACGAACAGAAGCCAACCATCGCGATCAATTTATGAGGCCTTGTGGCCTATTCGCTATTTTTTCATATGATACTTTCAGCAACGCGTGAAAACCGTTGCTTAATATGTTTTCGTTTCAGGAAAATAAAACCAATGAGGAAGACGAGGTCGTGGCGCCTATTGGTTGGTCCGTTTAAATTTAGCGCGCGTTGGGGCCACTGACTCTCTTTTCTTTTATAATATTTATTAACTATTATATATTAAACGCATACGTAGTGGCTCAGTGGCGAATGAAATTGTTGGCAAAGTGAATGACCTGGGTTCGATCCCAGGTCTTCACCCTTTCCATTTGTTTTTCCCAATTTGCGTTCATATGCAGGCTCAGCAGTGTGGTTCACCATACACTTTCACTATCCAACGTCCACGCGTCTAACAGATTCAAATCAAGGGCATAGATTGGAAGCGCATCATAAGCCTGGTCAAAGCGCTAGCATGCTACCTGGAAAAGGTCAAACGGACCCAGGTTGTTGGGCCAGAATTCTTGGATCAAAACCTCCTATTTGGGGACTACCCCCCCTGGTTTGCAATTCTTTATATTTTTTTTCTTGTGTTTTATTTTCAATTATTTTTTTATTCCTCTTAATTATTATTTATTCAGTTAATTAATTATTTTTCATAAATATAAAAAATGCATAAAAATCAGAAAAGACAAAAAAAAAATATAATAAATACTTTGTTCTAATTATTTTCATAAACAAATTGCATGTAAATTAATTAATTTAAATTAGGTTACCATTTTAATTCTTTTCATAATAAAAATATAAAAAAACATAGAATTAGGTTTAATAAATGTTTTATTCCTTTTAATTTTTCTTTCTTATAATAATATTTATTTATTTCATTTATTTTCATAATTAAATTGCATATAAAAATTAGGTTTAAATTAGGTTAAAAACTTCAACATTTTTCTTAATAAATAAAAATAATTAGAATTAGGTTTAGCATTTTATTTTAATTTTAATTAATTCTTTTTTTTTCATTAAATCTTAAAATACATAAAAATACCAAAAAAACAAAAACAATTTCTTTTCTTAAATTAATTAATTCATGTAATTTTAATATTTTGCAAAAGGGTCCAACGCCCTCGTCTCATTCTTAATTTCTTATTCGCATTATTATTTTTATTCCGCTTAAATGATTATGTACCTCTCCCGAAGCCTTGTAATTACTTCTCGCATTTTTTGCTTTATTTATTTTCTGTCAAATCGGGTCCGGTTTAATTTTGGCGATGTGGACCCGCGCCTTTTGTAATAGCTTTAGATTTACTTTTCCTCGCAACTTTTAACTGTTAAACAAAGCATGCAAGAATGAATGGCCTTAAATAAAAAGAATGCGTAGAACACCAATAACATGACAAGATAAATGCAAATGAAAACGACACACAAATCGCACACACCACCCCTAGGGTACGCCTCACTGTTGCCTTGCCTCGAAAGGTGATCGTCGAGTAGAGGATGTCTTAGTAAGTCCTCATGATCCGGGAACCTGGCATGAGGGTAGCTTCTAAGGTGTCTTCCTATTGCTCTGGTGATCACCATGTCCCGAACCTCGAATTGACCCGAACACCTCCAACGGTGGTGCTACCTACCTCTCAATGGTGGGATGGCACTACTTTAAAGGACATTTACACAGACGAATTCCTTAGGGTAGGTAGGTTCTCATAGATACTTGCTCTAATCTCAAAACAAATCAAAAAATACTTTTCACACCAACACATTTTCAAAAAGCTTTCGAAAGCAATTTTTCAAACACTCTTGAGGACCGATACAAGAGTCGAACTGGAATTTTCAAAGAAACTTTTTTAAAACCCACAGTTGAAAAGCAAACAAACCATTTTTGAAAACACAAATGAGCAAGTATCTAAGAGCCCATGGATAACCATGGATAGAAAGGGTGCTAACACCTTCCCTTTCTATAACCTACCTCCCGAACCGAGAGCAATCTCTTTAAGGAATTTTTCTGTGCTTTTGTCCTTTCTATTTGGAGAAAATAAAAGACGGTGGCGACTCTTGCTTACCGCGACATTTCGCGAACCAGCGTTAAACAGTCAGTTCCAGATCCACCGATCACACCCACAAATTTCTATCAACAGTGTGGGGTTGGATTTTCCTGACATACGAGCAGAGATGGAGTTTTGGACAGGACACTCCATTGTACTTGGCAAAAACTGGAGCTTTGAACTTGTGAGGGATCACTACTCCTGATACCAATCCTAGATCTCTGAAATCCAAACCAGGGATCTTCTGAATCTCCATAGCACTCAGACGGTCTTCAAGTTGTTTGTACCTATCCTCGGAAGGAGGATATTGCTCATTATCAAAATCAGTATCATTATCAGAGACTACTGGGCTGGGACCCTTTTCTTCTTCTTGGTCTTCCTCTCCTTTGGATGAAAAAGACAGATCAACTTCCTCTCGCAATCTATTCCCAAATCTGTTACCCATATTCAGAAGAACCACCTTCTTCTTCTTCTTCTTCTTCTTCTTTTCCTTCTTCAGGATGAGAGTCTTCAAATTCTCTTGCCCTTTAGCCAAGTTCAAGAACATCTCTTGGAATTGGGCATTCTGAGCCTGAAGAGCTTTAATGGCTTGATCGGTAGGTGTTTCAAAAGACATTTCATGCTGAAATAAACAGCGAAGGAGATGAGAAACCTATAATGATACCTGTAATGATGTGCATGATAATGGGATGCGTATGTAATGATTTCAAAGACTTTGGGAGATTTAAATTTGCAAACCAAAAATTTAAACAAACTTTATTAGAATAAACTTGTAAAAAGGTTCAACAATGTCCTTAAGGCGTTTACAATGAAGTAAATGAAAAACAAATCTAAACTAAAAAAGCAAAAATCAAAACTCCCATGGACACTTCCCCTTCGTGCTGACGTAGTCATTGATTGGCCTTTCATTCTCAAGCTACCTGGTAAGCTTCAAGATCTTCCTTTCTTGCTCATGATACTTCTCTCGGTAGGTATCCCTTTCCTCTCTTAGCTGAATCCAGGATCTCTTCAATGCCTCAAGATCAGTGGGCATGTATGGATAAAGGACTGTATAAGGAACGCCCTCTTCATTGGCGGGCTCCACTATCACTGGAAACACAACTTCATAAGGCATCCCAAGCTTCTCGGCTCGAGCTCGGACCCACTGGAGATAAGGCTGCACATGGAGAGAAGTCTTTGGTCCTAGCTCTAAAGGGTCAGACCTGTTCACCATGCCCCAAGCTCGTATGAACCTTCGGCGATGCTCGTCAACGTCCCCCTTATAGTCAAATACAATATCTGTAAGAAGTAGCTCATGAAGACCGTCTCTCCGAGCGCGACCAAATTGTCGCAAAGCCAAACAAGGACTGTAGGTTATTCCCCCTCTGATTCCAAGCAACGGGACATTGGGATATCCCCCACAACGGTCAATGATAACAATGTTTTCCATAGCCTTAGAACTCCAAAGAATGTCTGTATGGGCCAGGGACATTATTCTGTAGGACCATCATAAACCTTCCTCATTCTTCAATACGGACTTGGGGAGGTGCGAAATAAACCACCTCGCCAGCAAAGGCATGCAACACATGAGGGTCCCTCTTCTACGTATAGTACGAACGTAGAGGTCATGCAAAATATCACCCAGAAGAGTAGGTACAGGATTGCGAGACAGAAATATCTTAACCGCATTCACATCTATGAAGGAATCTGGATTATGGAAAAGAACCAAACCATAGATAAGGAGAGCCAGGATGTCTTCGAAAGCCTGAAAATCCAAACTATCCCAGAACAACTGAGCTTGATCTATCAGAAACTTAGCTAAGAAACCTTCAACCCTGCTTCGTGTCTCCCAGTTGGATACTACATCATCCCGTTTTAGATGCAGAGCTGAAGCAACGTCTTCTGGCCTAGGAGTCTCTTCCAAACCTGTGAAGGGCAACTGCTCAAGGATGGATATGCCCAATAAGTGAGAAAACTCTTCCAAAGTAGGAACCAACTGATAATTCGGAAAGGTAAAGCAATGATGCACATGATCGAAGAACTGGAAAAGCACACTCATCATCTGATCATCCAACTTTGAGGTAACCAAGCTAAGAAGCTAACCATGTCTCCTAATGAATGAAGAAGTATCAGAAACTCTTGAGGCTAAATCTTTGAGTTGAGCAGGTATTTGCACAAAGTTAACTCGGATGGTGTTTCTGCGCATGGAAGCCATAGTCTGCAAAACAGAACAAAGATAAATCCCCTCGGTCTTTGAAATGGTTAGTGTAATGAAGTATGCATGCTATGTTATGATGCATGATGTCATGATAAAACACACAACATGTATAGCAGATAACAGACATGGTAAAGGCAAACAAGTCACACAAGAGACCTTAAGTTTCAGGCTTGCATGGGGTTTAGGCACTACCCTCTTGAAGTTCAGTTGGTTCCACCTGTCCTAATAATAGTAACCGGGTTCTAGAGGTTCTCAATATCACTGACCATCCTCCATCGGTCATGGTTTCAGCTCATGCAATCTTTTCTTGCGGCCGGAACTATCTCGAGAGTATGGTCTCAATGAGTGTAGCATTGAGTATCAACCAGTTCTCAGCTCTATACCAAGGCCGGCTATCTCACTACTTTCTAATGGCCAAGTTGGTCAATTATAGGTTCTAAGGTCTGTTGATGCTTAATGACACCATGCAGCGGACCCATATTCTCCTCGTTTCTCCACAAGGGATACCGGTACCAACCAATGTGCCACATCAACGTAGCTATTGCTTCAACCGTATCGGTCTATGCTGTACAGTTCCCTCACAGTCTATTGCTACTTACCTACAAGGTGTCCCCAGATCCGGGTTAGGATCTATAGTAACTCCCAATATAAAGCCCTCAAAAGTAAAGCAATCAAATCAAACAAGAGAAGCAAATATGATGATCTAATCCTAAGGTATACCCCACTTATTATTCCCCAGCAGAGTCGCCAGTTCTGTGATACGGTGGCAGAACCGACTGTTTAATACTGGTTAGCATTTTGCGTTTTTTGTTCACAAAATGTCGCGGTAAGCAAGAGTCGCCATCGACTTTTATTTTATCCAACTGGAAAGGACAAAAGCACAGAAAAATTCCTTTTTTCGAGATTTTGAGTACGGGGGGTAGATTATAGAAAGGGAAGGTATTAGCACCCCTTCTATCCGTAGTTTTCCATGGGCTCTTAGGTACTTGATCATCATTTTAAAAATTTGCTTATGTGTTTGTGTGTTTTGAAAAGTTTTTGTTTTACTTCGATTTAACCCTTGCTTCTGTCTTCAAGAGTGTTACGAAGTGTTTTTGAAAACTTTGTTTGAAAAGTGTATGGTGTGAAAAGTTTATTATGAGCAAGTACCTACTAGCATCTACCTACTCGAAAAAAGATTGTTTCTGTTCTTGTTTCCTTTAGACAGCGCTATCCCACTATTAGTGAGTAGGTAGCAACGTCGTTGGAGTTGTAAGGGTCAATTCGAAAGGGACGTACAATCACTAAAGCAATGTTAGAACGTCTTAGTAATAACCCTAGTGTCTTAAGATCATATTTGAGGCAACATTTCCGAGGCAACTTTTCCGAACGGGACTTTTGATCTTTGTTTAGACAGGAGGGCGACCACTAAAACACCCTATACTTAATGATCGTTTACCGAAGGCAACCGAAGTGAGGGTATACCCTAGGAGTGCGCATGTGCGAGTGATTCAATTTCAGTTATTATCTTTGCACATTTAGGGTTTGCTAACCATTTTAAAATTAACATACGTTCTTGTCATGCAACCCTATTATCATACATCTAACAATTAACATTTGCGAGAATTAAAATACGAGAAATTAAAATGCGGAAAATAAAGCTAAACTATTACAAGGCTTCGGGTAGGGGGATTAATTACATAGCCAAAAACCTGTAAAACGATAAATAAACGAAAAATTCCTAATTAAACTATTACATCCCATGAGCAGTTATATTAATATTGTAAAAAATAAATAAACACGCGATGAAACGAGAACAAGAGAAAATTAGGATTTTGACCCCGTCTAAACCTAATTAAAAGAAAAATCATTTTTTGTTGTTTTTTTTGTGTGATCATTTTAAGAAAAATAACATTTTAATTAAATAAAAAAAACTAATTACTAATTAATTTTAATTGTGAAAGAAATTAAAGTTGCCCTAAATTAATTAAACTAATTAATTAAAAAAACATTTATTAAGAAAATAAATCTTTTTGTGATTTTTAATTGGTTGATTTAAAATGAAATAATTTTGGTGCTTGATAAAGAAAAGAATAGATAAAAAAAAGTAAAAAAAGAAATAACCCAAGGGCCTACTGTCAGCGGCTTTGATAAGAGGATGATGGTCCAGAGGATGATGACCCAGAAGATGGTAGTCCAGAGGATGGTGGTACTGGGCCTGCTCCTGGCTAGTGGATCTAGAAGATTGTGACCGTGAGAAGATGAGGTGCGCTGAATCTGGCTGAGACTGATGGATCCAGAGGATAATGCCCAGGGGATGCTTGATCTGGTCCTGGTTGATGAAATCAAAAGATAACCCCCAGCAGATGTAGGCGTTGGATCTGGTGAAAATAAAGGGGAAAAATACCAGAGGGTCACGCCTGGGATCGAACCCAGAATCATGAATTTATGACTTTCTACTTCTGACCAACTGCGCTGGGTGTTAGTTTATCAACATACAGAAACAAACAACAGATCAGAACCATAGGTTTCTGGCCAGAATAAATGCGCCAGAATTTAAACCGGCCCGTAAGGTGGTGACACGCTACCGTCTTCTTCCTTGAATCCGTCGTTTAAAACTCAGAACCTTTACCTACGGATATGGCGCTGTAACTGTAACCCTGTGCATCTCAGAAATTACATACAAGCAATATAAATAAAATTCAAGATCATGGATCAACTGGGTTTGATCCGCTGATCACAATGGTCTCCTCCGTTTGGACCAATTGTTACTGTATGAAAATACCCTAAAACGAACCAAGAAAACCTAACAATGGCATATCTCTGTATTGTTAGCAAAAATGCAATTAATCATTACCAACAGCTTGCAAATGCTTCAATGAACAGGAATATATAAATAATTCATGCTACAAATACCAGAATCATGATATTGAATTTCAAGAAAGTGCTGGTATCGTGAGACACTTACAGTGAGTTTTTGTACACGAAACTGCTTGTTAAGGATTGGGATGGACTCCTTGAATGTCCAGCAAGTGAAAGGAGTGCTTGGAATGGCTTGAAAGCGCCTCGAAGTATGAAAATAGATTGCTACTTTTCTTGAATTTTTCCAAGTTTTTCTTCAGCCTTTCACGCCTCTCAAAACCTTGTTCTTTTGGTCTGCCTTTGTTCAATATATATCAATGAGTGAATTAGGTTTACAAGCTTGCTCTAAATCTTTTTTCAATTATGGTCATTGATCAAAATTTGATTCTCTTGCAAATCTTTCCAAAATGAGCCAAAAACCAATCTTTTTATGCACCAACATGCCTTGCACGATTTGATTCTATTGCTAGCTGTATAAGGGACCTGAAATATGCACAAAATCTCAAGGTTTAAATGAATTTGATATTTCCATGATTTTATTTTGATTTAATTTGATTTAATTGAAATAGAAATCAAAATAAATGGTAAAAATAAAATAAAGGCAAGTGGGAAGGATCATGGGTCGTGGACCATGTTACAAACTTAGAACAAACACAAAAAATTGGGCCCATTTGGCAAAAATTGCAATTTGAGGCACATTTGACTTTTAACAATTTTGCAAAAAAGGTCAACTTCACCAATGCATAACTTCCTAATTTTGACCCTAGAGATGTGTTCTTGGACTTTTTAGAAAGCTTGAGATGTCCTATAAGCAACCCTTTTAGTATTATCTCAATTGAGTCTTCCATGTTCATGTATGAAGCTTTTACAAAAAAGGTGTTTTTGTTGACTTTTCAAAATGACCTATAATGTCCAAATTCATAACTTCTTGTGAATTAATATTTTGAACTTGGTAGATGAAGATTAATTGTAGGGAATTGCATCCTCTTCAAAATGAGCTTTGGATGAGTCATTTCTGATAAAGTATGAGAAAGTTATGCTTGGTCAAAGTTGAGTTGACTTTTTCTGCAAAAACCCTAATTTGACAACTTTTGGGTTTTGATGAATTGTGAGCAATCCTTGAGGAATCATGATCAATCCTTGATCAAATGATGAATGATACTTAAAAATTGGAATGTTGACCAAAAATCTTGAAGTTTGACTGTATGTGGCCACAGTTGACTTTATCCCTAGCACATACGATTTTCAGGCTTTTAAGCAATTGACTGAGCAAACTTTCTCTGCAAGGCTTGAAACTTGACATGGATGATCTTGGGAACATATTAGGACAATGATGAGCATGTGAGACCCTTTAGACTCAAGCATCTTGATGCAAATTGAAACCCTAATTTGAGGTAGACTGCCTTAGGAGAGAGTTTGTCTGGTCAACCCTTGGACTTCCTTGAGCAATTTGAGGATCTCATTTGAAATGTATTGAGAAATATGGGAGGGCAAATTTTGGGGTACAACACACAGTAAATACTTTTTCTACCTCTTGAGAAAAGTGAGACATTCTGGTTTGATGTGACCAAAACCTTCACACTCATAACATTGAATGCCTTTGCTTTGATTGGTCTTTTCTTCAGCATGCTGTTCTTTAAAATATTTTCTTCATTATTGATGTTAGATGAGATATTCCTTACATTTGGTCTTCCTCTTTTGTCTAAACTTTTCAAAATCCTGTTGAATTGCTTTCCAAGTAACAATATCATATTGGGCAGATCATCACCAATATCTAAATTAGTTTTGCCTTCATCATTTTTGGCGCTGGATACAAAAGCTATGTCTTTGTTCTTTTTATCAGTTTTGTCATTAATAGCCAATTCAAAAGTTTGAAGTGACCCAATAAGCTCATCAACTCTCAAGTTATTGATGTATTGAGCTTCTCAATAGCTGCAACCTTCATGTCAAATCTCCTAGATAAGGACCTAAGAATCTTTCTTACCAGCTTTGCTTCTGACATTTTCTCTCCTAAGGAACTTGATGCACTAGCAATTTCAAGAATCTTCATTTGATATTCCTGAATTGTATCATCATCGTTCATCTTCAAGTTCTCAAATTTAGTAGTGAGAAGCTAAAGTCTTGAAACCTTCACTTCAGAGGTACCTTCATAAGTTGTCTTGATAATCTCCTAAGCATCCTTGGCTATAATACATGTATTAATTAACCTGAAAACATTTATGTCTACTCCATTGAATAGAGCATTCAAAGCTTTGGAATTTCCAATGGCTTCTTTATCATCATTTTCATCCCAGTCTTCTTCAGGTTTTATATATTCCTTTCCATATTTATCCTTCACAAATGGATGCTACCATCCTTTTAAAACAACCTTCCAAGCTTTACTATCCATAGATTTCAGAAAATCTACCATTCTGACCTTCCACCAGTCATAGTTTGAACCCTCTAACATGGGTGGTCTGTTTTTATATCCTCCTTCTTTCTCCATAGTGCCAGAAAGTATATCCCTGGATTTCATCCAATAACAACATAATGCCTGCTCTTGATGCCAATTGAAATTCTGGCACACAAAATATCAGGAGTTAAGACTGATGTCTTAACAACACACAATGTCATGACAGATGTTATAACATCTGCTGACAGAAAACAAACTTGCTAAACAGAAAGATTGTGCAGAAAAGTAAATATGCAGAAACTTAAAGAACACAAACTCTGGGGGCTACTAAGCCAGGAAGGAAATCCATTATCAGTAGTATCAATTCGAAGCTAAATAGTTCCAGTTTACACTTCTCACTTAATCCTTACCCAATGCAACTTCTACTTAGGCACCTCCTAGATATGAGAATCTCTCTCACTCCCAATCACAGCAGTAATATCAAACAATTCCAGTCCCAGAGAATGTCTCAAGAAACAAAAAAGAAGAATACTCTTCCAAAATAAAATACTTAGTTTTCTTAAAAGCTTCACTTAGAACAATACTCAACTCTTTGCTTAAAAGCTTAAAGGAGAACAATAACTTGATAAACAAGTAACAATTAATCAACTAAAATGCATCAAATATACATGAGGGCATACAAAAAACTCACGGAGAACCTAATGAACTATCAAATCCTAAACCCTCATTTTTCATAAGGTTTTACAATAAAACTATGCTACTTAAAAACTAGGTCTTGGACGACTCCTTATATAGACTTCTGCAGTTAGGCTTAGACTCTTCAATCAAATATAATCTCCAACTCTAAATTCATGCATAATCTTACCCGCAAAAATAGAAACAAAAAT